>CM035420.1:167324355-167924355 GCA_020310875.1 Ceratopteris richardii | reverse complement strand
ATAGGAGTGTTCACCCAGAAAGAAGAAGAACCTCTCACAAGTATTAAAACAGTAAACTCAAAGGATGGAAGTGAGAGTAGTCAAAAGAAAAAGAAAAGAAAAGCAGTGAAACAAGAAGAGGAGGAATCATTGTTTGAAGTACCAGAAAACTTCAAGAAATATGAAGTTGATGACCGCAAAATTTTGGTACGAATGCCTAAGAGAGAGGCCATCATAGGAGAATCATATGATAATAAAGAAAAGACCAAGAAGATTGTAGTGACCATTGAAGAGAACGAAGAGAGATGCACATATATAGGAGATGACCTAAGTGCAAGAGAAGAAATGGAGCTCATAGCTCTATTAAGGGAATATAGGGATGTGTTTGCATGGCACTATAGAGACTTGAAAGGGGTAGATCCAAGAATTTGCTCTCATACTATCCCCATGACTGCTGATGCTAAGCCCACCAAACAGAAGCCCTACACATATAATGATACCTATGCAGCCAAAATAAAAGAAGAAATTGATAGGTTGATTGAAGCTGGATTCATCTATGAGATTGAGCATATCGAATGGGTGTCCCCCATTGTTGTGGTACCCAAGAAGAACGGGAAGTTGCGAGTGTGTATTAACCTTAAAAAAGTTAATGCCGCTACGATTAGAGATAGTTATCCACTTCCAATCACAGAACACCTATTGGAGCGTGTTGCAGGCAAGGAAGTTTATAGCTTCCTTGATGGATTTTCAGGTTACAATCAAGTAGCCATTGCCCCAGAAGATCAACACAAAACAGCTTTTGCTACAGAGTGGGGAATCTTTGCATTTCGTGTGATGCCATTTGGGCTCACCAATGCACCTGCAACATTCCAAAGGCTCATGTGTCATGTCTTCAAAGAGTTCTTGCGAAAGAGCTTAGAAGTGTATGTGGATGATTTATGTGCTCATTCCCAAGAAATAAGGTTTCACATCCCTGAGCTCAGACAAATCTTCAACAAGTGTAGAGAATATCGAGTGTGTCTGAACCCAGAAAAGTGTGTGTTTATGGTGCGTCAAGGTAAAATCTTAGGTCATATTGTTTCTAAGAATGGAATCTCAACAGATGAAATAAGGTACGAGCCATAGCGGAGCTACCAAGGCCAAGGAATATTAAAGAGGTACAAGCCTTTATGGGCCATTGTGGATACTACCGTAGGTTTATCCACATGTACGCGATCATAGCTAGACCCCTTTATGCCTTGTCTAATTTTGAGTGGAACGACGAATGCAAGAATTCTTTCAACGAACTCAAGAAACGTTTGTGCACGGCACCAATACTCACCACTCTTGATTGGAATAAACCATTCCATGTCCATGTGGATGCATCCAATCATGCCATAGGATGTGTGCTAGCACAACCCACAAGTGAAGGAAACTTAGATTTGCCCATAGCATATGCCAGTAGACAGCTCACTGCAGCTGAACGGAACTATACCACAACTGAGCGAGAGGGCTTAGGCATGGTATATGCTGTGAAGAAGTTTAGACACTATTTATTGGCCAACAAGCTCAAGTTTTTCACTGATCATCAAGCTTTGTTATATTTGGTCAATAAACATTGCAATACTGGACGCTTAGTAAGATGGTTCCTCTTACTAATGGAATATGACTTTGAAGTTGTTGTCAAGAAAGGTAGAACCCACCTTCGGGCAGATCACCTTTCTTGCATCACTTCAGGAGAGTCACCGCAAGGAGTGTCTGACGAATTACCCGATGCTTATCTGTTCAATTTAGAAGTTGTTCCTAAATGGGCAAATAAGTTGGTACCAGTCCTAACCTTTGGCCCTGCAAATAAGAATGTGAAAACATCACAAGAAGAAATTGTAAAATCACAAAAATATCACATATTAGCAAGAAGCATGTACAAACAAGATACTGAGGGTGTATTAGCTTGTTGTGTGGAGGATGATGAACATAGTAGTTGGTTGCAACAAGCCCATGAAGGAATGCTAGGAAATCACTATTCTAAACAACGAACATTGCAGAATCTAAAGCGTTTAGGAGTGTATTGGCCTAGCATGGACAAAGAAATACATGAGTGGATTAAGAATTGTCCAAGGTGCAGAGAGAGACCCCCAGTGGAGCATGCGACCCTTTATCAAGTGTCATTAATTCCAGATTGGAGTGCTCCATTGGTAGAGTTTATGAGATCGGGAAGATTACCCAAAGAGGCTAGTCTAGCAAGAAGACGAAGCATGGAGCAAGAGGCTCAAGGCTATGCCTTAGTAGGGGACAACCTATACCGAAGAGGCAAAGATGGTTACTTAAGACTATGCGTTCATGAATCAGACTATTTAAAGGTCTTAGAGACTGCACACAGCGGTGTTGCAGGTGGACATTTTGGTCCTGACCAAGTGATCAAGACCATTCTATTCTCAGGACTTTGGTGGCCCACTCTTCATATGGACGCACATACCTATGTGAAGAAATGTGACACATGCCAACGTGCACAATATCCAGTGAGAAAAGACGAGATGCCCTTGAGGCCAATGATGGGAGGACGTGCATTTTCGAAGTGGGGCATAGACTTCATAGGTCCTATTAACCCCCCAGCTAGAAACTCCCATGCAGAGTACATCATTGTAGCCACAGATTACCTTACAAAGTGGGTAGAAGTCAAAGCCACAACAAAGAATGATGCTCAGACTACGGCTAAGTTCTTATTCGAGAATGTGTTCACGAGATATGGACTACCAATAGAGTTGGTGAGCGATAGAGGCACACACTTCTTGAATGAAGTCATTGAAAATCTTCTCCAAGAATTCTTGGTGATACATAAGAAATCTGCCCCCTATCACCCACAAGCCAACGGACAAGCCGAGAGTACCAATAAGATCCTCTGTAACGTATTGACAAAACTGGTAAATAATAAACGCTCTGATTGGGACAAACAACTTCATCATGCTGTTTGGGCTTATCGAGTTGCCTACAAAACGGTACTCAACGCCACCCCATTTCAGATGGTCTTCGGACAGAACGCTGTGCTACCATTAGATTTCTTAATCCCTGCCTTAAAAGTAGCACAAGAGTATGAGTGGAATGGGCATGAATTGTCCTCTAGGATCTTTGATCTCGAACGCTTGGGTGAGACGAGGCTACGAGTGGCAGCAGGCATCTACGCTGCAAAGAAGAGGCAAAAGGCATACTTTGATGCACACATCAAGGATAAGGGATTGAAAGAGGGAGATCTAGTGTTGGTATACACACTAAAACAACATGCCCGTAAGTTGGAAAAAAGAGGATACGGACCCATGATCATTAATAGAATTTCCACTAGTGGTGCAGTTCAGTTGGCCACGCTAGAAGGAGATATCTTGCCAAACTATATTAGTGGCTGTAGAGTCAAGCTATATCAAGAACCTCTTACTGAGGATATGCTAATGAGACTCAACACTGCTAAGAAGCGAAAAGATGAAGAGTTAAGAGTGAGAGAAGAAGCACAGGTAGAGGCCAGAGAGCGTATTAGGCGAAATAAGTTAAGGCGATTAGGCCTAGAAGTCAACTCAAAAGCCCCAAAATATCACATGGATATGTGTCAAAAGTCAGGCATAGCGACTTCTCAGGTCATTGACCGAAGACCCTTTGTGACCATAGAGATAGGACAAGGGAAGGGTGCAAGGACGGTGAAAGCATTGATTGACTCAGGTGCAGCAAGTAGTGCAGTTAGACTTTCCTACTGCCAAGACTTGGGGTTGAACATCAATCCCATAGAAGCTTATCTCATAGGATTGGGAGGTGTGGAAACCCCTTGTTTGGGCGAGGTGGAACTTCCCATCTACCTTCAAGATGTTCCAATGAAAGTCAAAGCGCTAGTATGTCAAGATGAGAACCTTACAGAACCACTTGTCTTGGGTCAAGATTGGATCTATGACCATGCAGTTAACTTAAACCTAAGAAGTCAAATTCTTCAAGTTTGGGTACATGAACAATGCATTACATTAGAATTAGAGAACTGCATGCTCCTAAATCATGGCACCACACACTCTCTTAGTTCTTCCAAGACTAATCATATGAAAGAAGATGTTGTATGTGTCAAATGCTCTATGATGCAGAAGGAGTCAATCGTGGAAGACCAGGTTCGAAGGCGGGTGGATCTTTCTTCTTCTCCAAAGAATCAAGTAGCCACAGTAGTGAGTCCACCACACAAGCAAACACAACCGTTCACGACAACTGCTACATCAAATAGAAAGACACCATTCGATAAAAAAGCAGTTCCGAGCATGAAGCAGATATGGGTACGCAAAGGAGAGCAACCACCAGCCTTGCCCCCACAAATCCCATCCATGCACACCAACCAGGCCAGAAGACGAAGGAAGCAGCTCAGACAAGCTCAATCACAAGGTATCCAACAAGTTTGGGTGCCTAAGAAGTTAGCTGCAGATCAACAAGGGCAATTACAGATGTGGGTACCTAAGAAGCTCCTACATCCACAACAACCTTTGTTCTCCCACATGCAAAAGGTTTCAACAAAGAAGCCAAAAAGAGAAAAGGGTAAGAACCACGTACAGAGACCAAAGGAAGATCAAATCAGCTCTTCAACATTAGTAGGAAGACATGCAAAAAGGATATGGGTTTGGAAGCCAAAAAGTGCAAGTAGCCTCCACCGAACCAAAGCGTCAACCACACTGGATACCACAGTTCAGAAAGCATCCAAAGAGAAAGACGCCTAAAGTGACCTCTACAGTGCCAAATGATGTTCTAAAATGGACTCCAATAAGGAGGATTACATCAGTTCGAGACTCAATGGATACCTCCACCAAGGTCGGCATCAACCTCCGCAAATAACATCGAAAGCCTCGAACGAGCAACAACCATGTGCTCCTTGCACAATCCTGTCTTTTGCACCATTCAGGTCATGCATTTCCAAAGTATGCATTAATATAGGGCCACATTACACGGCCGTGCATAGACACACTTGAGAATCCCATGCACAAGAGCACAGTGACATATGTCAAACATTTCTATTGATACTAACTTTTGTGTTCTTGTTTTGTGATTTCCTGTTCCTCAAAAAAAAAAAAAAAAAAAAGGGAGAAAGAAAAGTGGGAGAGAGCTTGTTCCCAGGTTTGGCTTATGAAACATGAATGAGTCATGCTTAGTTGAAGGTGGAACTGTTGATTACTAGGCATTTATCAATTTGGATTGAAGTGTGTCTCGGCTAGCAGTGAGATTATTGCTGCCTTATCCGGTAGATGACAAGCATTTGGCATGAACATGGCATCTACAACTATGATTTTCTCTTACCATGGTAGGAATGAAGAGCTTGAAGGCCCGCAACTTGAGTGATGCTTAACTACTTCATGTACCAGAGCATCCAAGGAGATATCTGCAAAAGGTAGTTCTGGAGGAGAAGACTCCTGCATATGGTGAGCTAAAGAGAATATGTGAAACTCAGCTTGGTGTAGTTACCCGATGTTGCTTGCCAAGGAATATAAAGCAATTCAATTCTCAGTATTTGACAAATGTTGCTTTGAAAAGAGGAGAGAGGATCCACCACTCAAAAGATCTCATCAGTGGACAATCAACATGGACATTCATCAACAATGTTCCATCCCAAAGGCCGAGTGTACAACACGAAGAGACAAACATCCATCAACCTTCTCCATGGTAAGTATCTTTACTCTGGAAACACCATAACCATGATAGTTTAGGAAACCTCTTCGTCAGCATACCCTTGAGCACTTAGCTCAAGACCCGCAATTTTTGCACCATACTTCTTCCAATGCATTTTCCAAGTAAGCATGCGTAGGGCTACATTACAAGGCCGTGCACAAGGCACATACCTTTTTCAACCCAGGCACGAACACACTTACCCATCATTCATTATGGGTTATGAGTAGTTGGCATGACTGCTCTCAACATCATCTTTGGAAGAGCTAGCGGACGTCATGGGAACAACATCCATATCTCGGAAGCAATTTGAAGCCAGTAGTTGCTCCAAATCACTCTTGACAACCTCTTTTGAGCAACTTGCAGTTTTGAAAGCTCACAACGACACATTCTTGCTGGAATCCAAGGAACCAGCTCATACAACGGATGGACACCACCTCTCAAAGCACTACATAGAACAGCCCTTCCAACAAGGGTCTGTCAGGGACGACAGACTCGAGAGGGGGGGGAGTGTTGAAGCTCAAAGTCAAGGACAAAGCATGGAAGCACATCAAAAGGTGGACACACAAGGAAAGGGAGCAAGTAGGGAGCTCCAAGAAGTGTATGTCAAATTTTCAGAAGAATCCCCTACAAAAATAGTGATTTTCATCACTAAAAACCATTGTAAATACCATTATCTATTTTTAGTAACTCCATTTTGTTCACGTCGAGAAGTCCTCGAGCTTGAGGAGTATTAGAAGTACCATCGTACCAATTTTCATAATTTTTAGACTTCGTTTGAGCCCTCAAATAAGCCCTGGAACCTAATTTTTAACTAGGCCGGACACTAGCTCTGGACAGGGCCAAAACTAGTCAAAAAACTATAAAAAGAGCTAGAGAGCTCATTTTTGGGGGGTTAGCTTGTTAGAGAATAGAACTTTGGTAAGAGAACTCTTTTGCAATCTAAGCTTTCCATTGTTCCTCTCTTTGATCTTACTTTGTGCGCGTGTGTGTGTATGTGTGTGCATGTTTGTGTGCTTTCACTCACACACTTGTGCCTTCACTTGCTCGTGGTCTTCATACCGGTCCTCACGTCTCCGCGGATTGACAAGTAAAGGAGGTGGTGCTTATACTTGAGCTACACCTCACCACTCACATCATTGGCACACACAGCATTCACTACCCCCCTACCCAATCCCACCTCCCCTGCATTTCAAACTTTTCCCCTTGCATCTCATAATGTAAATAGCACGTTCAACACATTACTTCAGTGTGCACATCAACTACAACAAGAATACCATCAGTTGGAAGAATGTACTGCTGCCCTCCAGGCAGAATCTCAACGTCTGCAAGCTAGAGTCACCACTCTTGAAGCTGATTACCAAACGCTCCTAACCGAGCATACCACCTTACAGCAGGCTCACTCCGAATTGGAATCAAAGACATCAACAGTAGATGATCAAGCAGTCAAGGAACTAGAAACAGTGCTCCAAGCGCAAATGATATCTAATGCTACACTCAGACGCAACATTGGGCTATTAAGGAAGCATATGGCAGCAGCACTAGAAGAGAACAAGAGACTTCAACAACAAAACCAAGACAACTTTGAAGCAGCTATGGAAGGAACTGTAGGAGCAACCATTAGCCCTACCAGATATAGAGCAGTCCCATCGGAAGACATTCGCATCTTACTTGAGGAGCATGCAAATTTCTTGGAGTCATATGAAAAGTTAGAGACTGAATGTGCAGACCTAAAGAAACAGATAGCCAGTGCCCCCACAGCTCAACAGGAGCCGGTAATCTTGCAACACTCTACAGAAGAAGTAGAGACCCTCCGAAAACAGGTGGCAGAACTCCAAGCACGCCTCTTACCATATGAAAGGCCACCCTCGCCCATTGAAGAACCAGAACCTGAAACAGTAGTGGAAATCCTCGTCGATGACAGCTATGAAGAGCCATATGAGCCGATGCCGACACCCGGTGGTCGAACTACAGAGGAAGGACAAGACACTTTAGAAATTCAAGTTCCAAATTGGGTCAAAAGGGTCGAGAAAGTGGGTAAGACACATGATGATCGTGTGGCCGTGCAAATGCAATCTCTCACAAATCTGGAAGAAACTGTCCTTCGGTCTTCCTACTTTCAAAACATATCCCATCAACGGTTAATCACAACATCAGAGTCGCAATACATGCCTTATTTTGTCTTACTACATGATTATAATGCAGAAGTCAAGAGACATACAGGGAAGGAGCCCACATTCGCCACTCAATTTGAGCTTGGGGATTTACCGACAGATGCACGTGCTGGCTCGATCTTCCAACCTAATTGGAGTGCACGTCTACTAACCGATTACCCAGAGATGATGAGCACCTGGGCAACCATGCCACTATATATCAAGTATAATCCATGCTATTGCCCAGTGGTACGTCGCAGATCCTGGCAAGCATTTGCAATCAAGGTACGCAACAATAAAGAATGCTCGGCTTGGGTTAACTATCCATATTTTGCTCCACCTCGAGGGACCCCAACCGTAGCCTACATGATATCAACAATTCGGCACTGGTCTACACGTCTAAATAATGTACCCGACATAGCAGCGAAAATGTGTATGAAGATATTCGAGCTCATGACCATTGTCTTCAAAACCTTTCGGAATGTACAAGCTCCATACATCTCTGCCCCTGGATTCTCTCAAGGTAACAAGGATTTAGTCTACGACATGAGCCAGACCCCCTCGGTCACTATAATCTTTGCTTGGCATGCACGAATAAAGTACTTACCCGCATGCTTCAAGCAGACATTTGAGGAAATGTTCTCTACGGGATTCTGGGAATATCATTCGGAAATTTTCATTCCCAGACCCACACATTTGCTACACCTATTCGTAGTAGAACAAGCGATCCATGCAGATCACTTACGTCTGCCACATCCGGACATTCCAGGACCAATTCATTGGGATCGTATGATGACAGATTTGGCCAGAGGACTACGCATACAAGAACATCAGCTTGCCACTCAGGTTGTGGAATATTACATCCAACACTCCCAGCAACAAGGGTCTGTCAGGGACGACAGACGCGAGAGAGGGGGGGGTGTTGAGAGTAGTATGGGCACCCAAGGACTGACTAGACAAGGAAGCCAGTGGAGAGATTCAGAGCGAGGTGAAGGAGTAAGTAGACAAAGCAGTCGACGCAAATCTGGCAGATAGGCCCTTCAAATTTTTCCAAACCAACATCTTTATAACAGTGATTCTTATCACTAACAATCAGTGTAAATACCATTTCATATTTTGGTAGCTCCATTTTGTGCAAGCCAAGGAGTCCTTGAGCTTGAGGAGCCTTAGAAGTACCTACATATCAATTTTCGTATTTTTTAGACTCCGTTTAAGCCCTCAAATTGGCCCTGGAACCTAATTTTTAACTAGGCCAGACACTAGGTCTGGACAGGGCCAAAACCTAGTCAAAAACTATAAAAAGAGCTAGAGAGCTCATTTTTGAGGTTATATTGTAATTGAAACGAACTTGTAAGAGCTTTTTGAAAGTAATCTAAGAACTCCATTGCTTCTCACTCTTTGTCTTGCCGTGTGTGCGCGTGTGTGTGTATGTGTGTGCATGTTTGTGTGCTTCTCACTCACGCACTTGTGCCTCCACTTGCTCGAGGTCTTCATACCATCCTCACGTCTTCCCGGATTGACATTAAAGGAGGTGCTACTCATCACTGAACTACAGGCGGCTAAGCATAACAGACAAGTCAAAAACAAGGATGTCTGTTCCTTGATTAATGCCAATGAAATTCAAAAACATATATGCCGCGTGTTTGAAGACCTTCAATACTGTGAGTATCATACTGAGTATTTTATTTGTCATTTTGATAGTTAAATCTGGTATTGTTGCATAAATCTACAACCAAAATTTGATGGTCTTTACCATATAATCATCCGTTGGTAGATAGTTATGCGATGGACTTGCAAGTAGTGGGTAGTTTAGCCATTGTTTATTGATTACACCGGTCTTTTGCATATCCAAAAATTCTCTGGTTTCTCTTCGACTAGGTGTTGGACAAAAAGATGGATTTACCTGTAATAAATATGGTGCCGCTTGCCAGTGCACCCGTAATGTAGGATGTTTCTCCAAAAATTTCCTTCTCCAAACTGGCTGTGCTACTTCAAATTCTTCTTGCGTATAATTGAACGTGTCATTTTTGAACTGCGATTGTTCGTCTGGATTTTTCTGTGTGATTCTCTTTATGTATTGTCTTGTTTTCTCTTTCATCAGTCCGTACGAAATGTTGAAAGGCTTCATGATCTTCTCTAAGTCTTCACCTTTAATCTTTGCTTCTTTCATGACTTTGATGACTTCCTCTTCAAAATGTTCTGTCAACCGGGACACCAATAGTGCCCGTTCCTTCTGACTTAAGTCTGCAGTATATGGCATTGGATGATCATCATGTGGTTCCGCCATCTGCTCTTTTATTGGAGAATTATAAATCGGGGGAGATAGAGGACGTACCTCTACCTCGTCAGTAGGATTTCCTTTTGTCAGCTCTATTGGTGTCCCAGTGCTTTCTCTTTTGCTTGGGTCTCTAATTGTGCTATACGTTCAGTCTTCTCTTTATGTTCTTGCATGGCTTCTCTGAGTGCTTCTTTTGCTGCAAGCAGTTCATTGCCAATTTCTGCTACGTGATCCATATTTTCACTGTAGCTTGCTGCCAGTCTCGCGTTAGCCGTGTTCAACTGTTTCCGAAGCTCGGTGGTTTCTGAGGCATAGTTTAGAGTCCATTCTTCTCTTAATGCTTGCTCTTGTTTTAGCATATGTGCATATTTTGCCATCTGATCTCTTAACTCTTTCTGATCAATATCTGTTGTTTCTTGTTTTTTGATGGGTTGATCATATAGCAATGACTTCATTAATTCTTTGTTTCTATTACGTAAATTGTCATTTTCCTCCATATACACTTTTAGTTGTGATTCCAGTAAGTTGCTTCTAGTTTTCATTCTCTCTTTGTCGGCCTCGCTGGCGTCATGTAATCTTTGTATGTTTGTCAGTTGTGCCTAGAGTTGGTGATGCTGGTTCATCAATGTATCACATTGTGTTTTGATTGCGTGCGACTCCGTTTCTTTGGTTGCAATTTCTTTCTGGGCCTGGATGAGTTGTGCAGATAGTTGTTCGCTCATAATTTGAAACTGATTCTTTTCCCTCATGGCCTTGTCGTAATTTGCATCTGTATCCATCATCTGTTGTTGTGTATCCATGGCCGTTTGGATCATTTGTTTGACAACAAGTTTTAATTGAGTGACATCCACATTTAACCATGTGGTAGGAATACTAGGTTCTGCTCTTGTTGTCACATCTTTCCCTTGTGCCACGTGTAATGTAGTGTCATGGGGCTGCCTAATGTGGAGTTGTATCCTTCGCTCAGCCTCCATGTGGTCCATCTTGCCTTGAGGTGTATCATCCGGTACCTCAATCACAACGGGTTGCTTACTTGATTGTCAGCCTGATTCCTGGTCTATTGGAGTTTGTATTTCTTGTTTGATAGGTGGCACGACATCTTATTAGTTATTGGAGCTTCCTTGATACTGATCTTTGACGTATCATTCAATTGAATGACGTGCTCTGGTTCATTTGGTTCTTCTATGTTCTTTGCTTGTTTCTGTTCGTTGTCTGGCGTGACTTCAACTTGATTGATCTCTATCCAATCTTCATTGTGTGTTTCTGTTTGCATATCTGTATCCAGGGTGTCCTTCTCACAACTTGATTCTTCATTAGAGCTTGATTCCTCCAATCCTATTTCTTTGTATCTGGAAGGTAATTGACGAGTTGCTTTATCCTTCTGTTTCTTTTCCTGGCTCGCCTGTATGTAATGGTGACCTTGAATATTCAAATTTATCTGCCCCTGCATATACTGATGTGTTTCTTCTAGGGCAACAGAGAGGTCTCTTTTCGTAATTGGTTGTTGATTCCCAGGAATCTTTGGTAAGATGTGTATCCTCTTCGAAGTGGGTGTCTCTCGAGCTTCTTCCTCTCTTAAACATTAGTTCCTTTCATAGGTGTCCTTGAACTTGTTCCTACTTCTTCAACAACAATGACTGTTTTCTTTTTCTTTGGAATCGTAGCTGACTTGGCATATTTGGCTAGCCCTTCTGGGGTTGGCATCTCACAAGTGCCTCATAGATAAGTAAGGTCAAAGCTGAAGTGCCATTGAGAAACTTTTTCTGACCCCACTTCTTCTTGGCTTCAAATAGACGTTCTTGAACATATGGAGTCATATTTACTTTATTACCGACTTGCCTCATAGCATGTGAAAGCAGTTGCACCACGATCTTTTGAGGTGTTGTATATCTATGCATGCTTGGAAAACAAAAGTGTTGGTGCACTAAGCGAACAGCCTCTTCAATATCAGTTCTATTGATGTCCAAAAAGGATCTCTTTTTTGGATCATGACATTCCTCCTTGACATTAGTGAGCCCTTCTTGATTCCATCCAAAAGCTTTGTTGATCAATTCATGAGTGAATTGAATTGTTTTCCATGTACCCACTTTGTCCAGTACTCTTGCTTCAGGAACTGATATCTTATTTGATGCAGGATGGAGTGTATTCATAACTTGCGTACACCTCTGGAAATCTGGCAGATAAATAGGTAGTCTGAGAAATGCATCTATTTCTGCTTGTGTCCAGACATCCGTCATGCGCGGTAATCCTTGTATGATGGTCTTAAAGTCTTGGGACATAATAGGGAAGTAGTGATCCCTGTCCATAATCTTGATGGTAGCCATGAAAATGAGGTCCGACACCGGTTGGTCATCCAGAAACCAATGGCCTCTTGCTTTTGTTATGGATTCCAAGGGAAGAAGCTGGACCTCTTCCACTTGCGTCTCTTCGGAGTTAGTAGATGCCATCTGCACTCAATATAGAGTATGAATTAGTGGCCAGATAGTATCAGAAATCCTCCTTCATTTGTCCTTCATAAGATTGACATTGCTCCGAGTGAATGGTGTCGTCCCTTCCCCGTGGGTGTGAGAAAGGTATTACCTGGGATTTTTCATATTTTTAGATATTGTTATGTTTTTGTCTGAAAAGAAAAAATAGAAAAGTTAGTTCATAGCCGAAACGGTTATTAATTTTTTTAGTAATTTTCTTTAAATTATGTACAAGTGCTCTCCTATTTCCCAAGAGGAAAATGTGCTTCACTATCCTGAAATAGAAGAATAGCGTGCCGAATGCTTGGCCTTGTAATGTGGCCCTGTCATGCATACTTTGGATTCTGGTTACTCCAAATATGTGCAACTCGAATTATTTGGTAGATGTATACAGCTTGCTTTGTCTTTCGGCATCCAAATCTGCTTTATTCTATTGGGAGAAATCGTGTTCCCAACCTTCCTGGTGATTGTGATGCTTCTCATTTGGTGCTTCTGCTTTGTCTGCTTTTTGAATCTTGGAATGACATGTGAATTGTATGTAGACTCCAACTCTATCCTGTAGCAGTTAAGCTCTTGTCGCTTTGCCTTTAGATCAGACTGATTTTCCTTGTTCATTGGTTCGTCCTTTTTAATGATTGTCCTTTGAGTACATGACTTGGGAATCCATATTTGTGTGCGGTCCGACTGGGCGGCTATCACCTTCTTCAGAATCCATACTTTAGCACTTCTTTGTGGAACTGAATATCCAGAGCGATTTTCATATTGGTTCTGTGGGTTCTTCTGCTGTAGCAAGTAGTTCTTGTGTTGAAGATATGCAGCCATTTGGTCCTTCCTTATCCAAGCTTGTCGAGTGTAAGGAATGGGGTATATTCTAATAGGTGCAGACTTGGGATTATTCGGAGAACTAGTCTCTCTTGTGCATGGTTCTTCGCTAAGGCTGTTTTCAGATAGAATGACACTCTTGTGACTTGCTAGATTAGAAGGTGGTATGTAAGCAGGATTCGGTGTGTCCTCACATGAAGTACTTGATGAAGGGGTTTCTATAGTGCTAGTGAACATACATGCATCACTTTGTTCATTTGAGTGAGTTTTTGGCTCTATACTTTCGGCTTTGATTGGTCATTCGTCTAGCATGCTGAATACTTCACGATGTCCTATCTTGGCTGAGATGTATCCTAAGGCCAATTGGATAGTCACCTCATATTCGTATATCCAGTCTTGACCTAACACCAGCTCTTCCAATAAGTCCTGGTCATGACATACTAAGAGTTTTTGTTCCATTGTGTTGTTTCCTAAGTGTAGAGGTAAGGTAATCTCTCCTATACACTTGGTGATCTTTCCTCCGATTCCAATGAGTTGTGCCTTTGATAGACGTAATTCTGCCTTGAGTTGCTAAGTCAATGAAAATTTGATGCAGCTTATAGCGGCCCCTATGTCAATGAGAGCATCCACTAAGTGGTACTCCATTTTTCCGGCTCCCAAATTCAAATATGGTTGTGTCCTCTGTTGACCTAGGTTTTCGGTAGATCTAAAATTAGCCATTGGGATGAGTTCCTCTCCTTTGCGATATCTCTCATCTCTCTCTCTCATCCACTCTTTTCGTTTCCTAATCCGCTCTAGTGCTTCTTGTCTGGCTTCCTCTCGTATTCTTTCTTCCTCGATGCATCTATTCTTACCCCTAATTAGTCGTGACATTGTTTCTTCAGTCAATGGTTCTAGATATTTTTTCACTCGACATCCACTGATATAGTTTGGTAATACTTCTCCATCTAGGGTTGCTAAGCTCATGGCTCCGCTAGTGGATATGTGATTGATGATTAATGGGCCATATCCTCTTTTTTGTAGTTTCTTTGCATGTTGTCAAGGTATATACCAAAACTAAATCTCCTTCCTTCAGATTTTTGTCTTTAATATGAGCATCAAAATATGCCTTCTGTCGCCTTTTAGCAGCATAAATCCCTGCTACTGCTTGTAACCTAGTTTCGTGTAGCTTCTCTATTTGATCCAATTGAGCTGAGAGTTCATGTCTTGTCCACTCATAAGTTGTTGCTACCTTGAGAGTGGGTATTAAGAAATCAATTGGCAAAATAGCATTTTGTCCATACACTAAGTTAAAAGGAGTAGTGCCTATGGCGGTCTTGTAAGCTACTCTGAATGCCCATAAAGCGTGATGTAATTGTTTATCCCAATTAGATCTACCATTGTTCACAATTTTTATGAGAACTGTGCATAAGATTTTATTGGAACTTTCAGCTTGTCCATTGGCTTGTGGGTGATGAGGGGCTGATTTCTTATGAATTACCAAGAATTCATTCAGTAAGGCTTCTATCACTTCATTCACAAAATGCGTACCTCTATCACTCACAATTTCTATTGGTAGTCCAAATCTAGTGAAAACGTTCTCGAAGAGAAACTTGGCCGTAGTCCTTGCATCATTTTTCTTGGTAGCTTTGGCTTCAACTCATTTGGTTAGATAGTTTGTGGCTACAATTATGTATTCGGCATGGGATCCTTTAGCTGGGGGGCTAATTGGTCCTATGAAGTCTATTCCCCATTTAGTAAAAGCTCTGGCACTCATCATGGGTTTTAGTGGCATTTCATCCCTTCTAATTGGATATTTTGTTCGTTGACATGTATCACATCGTTGAACACATGTGGCTGCATCCTGATGTAAAGTTGGCCACCACATTCAGCAAAGAGAATCATTTTTTCTGTCTTATCTGCAGAAAAATGTCCTCCTGCAGCTCCTGTATGTGCCATCTCTAAAACAGCAAGATACTCGTCTTCATGAATGCACACTCGCAAATGATTATCTCTTCCTCGTTTAAAGATTTGTTTTCCTATAAGAGCATAGTCCTTACTTTGTTCTACAAGCGCTCATTTTCTTGCCAGAGTGGCTCCTTCTGGGTACTCTTGGGTCTTTAAGAACTTCACCAGAGGCATGCTCCATCTTGGTGCTACAGTGGAGTAGCATACAGTGGAGTTCTCTTCTGGATTCCGTTCTTGACAGGTTGGGCAGGCTGATACATAGTTATGCGCATCCCTCTGCATGGTTGGCCAATATATGCCCAATCTCTTTAATGTTTGCCATGTTCCGTTCGCATTTAGATGAGTTTTCCATTGATTTACGTGTGCTTTTTGAAGCCACATTTCTTGTTCCTCTTCTTCTACGCATCTCATTAGTAATCCATTTGAGTCTTGGTGATACAAACTTCCAGCAATGATATGAAGGTTTTTAGTCTTCCATAGGTCTTGAGTTTGGTTTGGTGTGATTCCATCTTTAGGTCCATGTGTGAGTATAGGGATCAACTTTTCTGCCCATTGGGGACATACTTTGAGGTTAAACAAGTACGTGTCAGGCAGATCATCCGGTACTCCTATGGGTGGTTCTCCATGTGTCATTCTTGATAGGTGATCCGCTCTTATGTGGGTATTTCCTTTCTTGACTACTACTTCAAAATCAAATTCCATCAACAATAAAAACCATCGTACTAGTCGTCCTGTATTACAAGGCTTATTGACTAAGTACAGTAGGGCTTGATGATCAATGAAGAATTTGAATTTGTTTGCCAATAAGTAGTGTCGAAACTTCTTTACTGCATACACCATTCCTAGGCCTTCTCTTTCGGTTGTTGTATAATTGCGCTGCGCTTGATTTAATTGTCTACTGGCATAGGCTATAGGGTGGTCTAACTTTTCAATATCTGCAGGTTGAGCTAAGATGCACCCAATGGCAAACTTGGAAGCATCCACGTGAATGTGAAGTGGCTTATTCCAATTGGGTACTTGGAGGATTGGGGTTGAACTCAATCGACTCTTTAATTCGTTAAAGGCCTTTTCACATTCTTCAGTCCAATTAAACTGAGTCAATAATGCATAAAGAGGTCTAGCAATTATGGCATACATATGTATAAACCTTCGGTAGTATCCGCAATGTCCCATAAATGCTTGGACTTCTTTAGCAGTCTTTGGTCTCGGTAATTCCAGAACTACTTTGATTTTGTCTTCATCTATTGAGATTCCATTTTTAGAGACAATATGTCCTAATATTTTTCCTTGTCGAACCATGAAGACACATTTTTCTAGGTTGAGGCATACTCTATATTGTGGACATTTGGCAAAGATCTTTCCTAGTTCAGGGATATGCTCTGATCGTATAGCTGAATAAGTACATAGATTGTCCACGTATACCTCCATACTCTTTCTCAAGAACTCCTTGAATACATGACACATCAATCTTTGGAAAGTGGCTGGGGCATTGGTTAGGCCGAAAGGCATAACCCTAAAGGCGTATACTCCCCATTCAGTTGCAAAAGCTGTTTTATGTTGGTCCTCTGGAGCAATGGCTACCTGATTATAACCTGAAAAACCATCCAAGAAACTGTAAACTTCCTTCCCTGCCACTCTTTCCAGAAGATGATCTGTGATGGGTAATGGGTAACTATCTCTTATGGTAGCAGCATTTACTTTTTTCAGATTTATGCATACTCTTAACTTTCCATTCTTTTTCGGTACAACCACCAAAGGCGACACCCATTCTGTGTGTTCGATCTCATATATGAACCCAGCTTCTAACAACTTATCTATCTCTTCCTTTATCTTTGCCGAGTAAACATCGTTATAGGTGTATGGTCTTTGTTTGGAAGGTTTAGCTTCAGATGTCATAGGGATTCTATGAGCACATATAGAAGGGTCTACTCCTTTCAAATCCTTATAGGTCCAGGCAAAGACATCCCTGTATTCCCTTATGAGTCGTATTAACTCTTGTTCTTCCTCCATTGAGACATCTTGTCCTATGAAAGTACATCGTTCTTCTCCTTCCTCTAGGGTTACTACTAGTTTCTTGGTCTGTTCTTTATTGTCATATGCTATTCCTGGCTGTGCTTCTTGTTTTGGCATTTGAATAGCAATTCTTCTCTCTTCTACTTCATATTTTTTGAAGTGGGCGGGCACTTCAAATTGTTCTTGAGGCTTGTTTTCTTCATCATTTTTTGCTTTTTCTAATCCAAGCTCCTCTTCCTGTGTTGGTTCTTGATTTATTTCATTAGCTATGATACTTACTTCTTGATTTCCACTTTCTATTTCCATTTGCTCTTGCTCCATTTCAATGCTCTCGTAATCCTCCTTCCATTCTTTTTCAATTACTTCTCCTTCTTCAGCCTCTTGAAGAACTACCACATATAGACTAACGTCATATCCTTCCTCATCAATGCATTCATTCATGGTTATCACTTCTTCGTTTACACACACATCGAGAGTGGCTAAAATCTCCATCCAACCATGAGGTTCAAATTCTTCATCTAGGAATATTTGAGGCATATAGGCTGGATCTTGTACTGATCTAGCAACTCCTTGCTTTTGTTGCCATCCTTTCCTCCTATCTTCTTCCTTTTTTGCAGTTTGGCATATCCATAGATGAGTGTCTTCATTCATCCACGATTGATCACTTGAACCTATAATATGAATCGACTGATTATCTTCCTCCTTATGAATCTGATTCCATTATAAGGGGGGAACATCTTGATAGGTATATGTGTGGAGATTTATTCTTGTGGTGGTTCCTTCATGCTGTAGGTATACGGCGTCTTTTCCCCAATCTTGCACTACCTTTAGTTGTCTCATGAAAGGTCTTCCAAGTATCATTTCATAATTGCTTGGCCTTTCAAATTGACATATCGCTAAGGTGTACTCGAACTCAACTCCACAAGTGGTAAAAACTACCCGTTCCAATAATCCCAAGGGTCGTTCAGTGTGTCCGTCTGCCATTTGTATCTTCATGCGTGTTGGTCTTAAAGCTGGTTTTCCCCATTTCTCCTAGATTTCTTTAGTAGCAATTCCTACTCCAGCTCCAGAATCTAAGATGGCTTTAGTAGTGTAACCTCTATAGGTAATTGGAAGGCACGTGTTTCCTTCATCTCCCTCACTAAAATCTCCAACCTTATCGACTGGGATTTTTACTGTGTTCACTTCATCAGACATCTCCTTCTCTTCCGCCTTGATCTCCAATTGACTGGTTAATTTCTCCTTCAAATGTGGTTTGACCTTACAACAGTTCTTCCAATGTCAGGGTGCAAGGGATTTTTACTTTTCTAAGGTGTTGTATGATATCTGATGGTTGGACTCATGGGTTCAGTTCTTTTTTCCTTATTGAGGGAATGCAATATAGTTCCGAATTATGTTCGTACTCTCCTGTGTAATCTGGCAAAGCCTTTACACCATCATTTTCCTTGTTACTTGGATCAATTTGTATTAATTCTTCTGAATTCGGCTCAGGTATGGAGTCTTCAATTTCACCTTCTGCTTCTAGCTCCTCAAAGGGTGGGTCTATTCCTTCCACTTTCTTCCACCGGTCTTCTTGGACTCTTGCCCACAAATCTTTAGGCCATTCTCCTTCTACTTCGGGAACAATGGATCCTTCCCTTTTATCCTCACAAAGATTTTCATTATGTGTCTTACTTGCTTCGGGTTTCTCGGGTTCCTTAGGGATGACACACTATTGGAATTCTTTTTCAGGAATTCGTGAGTTGGGTAATTGAAGAACATGTTTTTCTAAGGTCTGCTGAGCCACTTCGATTAATTTTTTGCATATCTCCAACCTTTCCTTCTTCACCTCTTGGATATTCTCTTTCATGTTGTTCGATGGTAGGTCCTGCTCTTATTCGCGTGTTGTACGCCTAAATCCACATGGCTAATTCTTCAAGCATGGGATCTGCTAAAACTGATCCTACCTCTTCTTTTTTTGACTTTCCCTTCCGATTTTCTCCTTCCTCTTCTTGTTTCTCTTTTAGATTTTGTTCTCTCTTCTCAATTTCCTTCTTTTGTAACAATTTCTTTTCCTTTATCCTGTCTCTACGGTTCTTCCATCTTTGTGTTCGTTTGTTTACAACACTTCTCTCAGGCTCTTCCGAGTCTTCAACTACTTGAGGTGTAGGTGTGTTCATTTCTCTGTCACCTTGATCATTTTCCTCAGTTTTGTCTGGGGTTTCTCTAGCTTTGGCTCTAGTTATTGCTTTCAATGGTACAGTGTACTCCTTATCGCTTCCTGATGATTCTATCACTTCTATCACGTTAATCTGCACATTAGAGTTAACTTTGTTGGGGTTATTGGGGCAATCTCTGAAAAGGTGTTCTTTACCATAGTCACTACAGTATCCCTCCCAGAATGGTGGTGGTGGGTTTGGTAGTGTCCATTCTTTGATATAATGATCACCTCCGCATCTATAACATGGTCCTCTAGGTACAGGCGGTCTGTTCGTAGGTCGGGGGGGTATGGATGCCCTAGGGGCTGTGTACATCAATGACACATAGTCCTGCTCATATCCGTAGGAACTATCTGGCACTTCCATGCCAGAGGTATATGGTTCGTACATTTGTCCATATTCTATTATAGAGCTCTCATAACTGGGATAGTTTCCTTGATTATGGTCATAAGATGAGTCATATGGTTCATTACTAGCCAATGGTATGGCTGGGATTATTGCTCTCTCTAATTTTTCTTCAGGTTGAGCTATCTTCACTGGGACAACATTTTGAGGATGGGGTTGTTGTTGTCCTAACACCGGTTGTGGTTGATTGTAACTTTGATAAGCATATGGTCGTGGTACAGGTGTCTGCTGCTGATAAGTGGGATATCTGAAGGCGTCTCCTCCTAGATCTCTCTGAGGGTATCCGTAAGGTCTCATGAGCGGTTGTGTTGGTCTTGCTTGCCTATTGTAAGGACAATTTTCTGAGCTGTGATTTGTGTATTTTTGTTCTATGCTGCAATATTGTAAAGGTCCTGGAACGGGTGGTCTATTGTAGGCATAGGCAGGTGGTGGGACTATTCCCCTAGTGCACAAATGAGAGGGATGATCACCTCCACAATGCACACATCTTCTAAGCATGGGCACTCTCATTGGGTTGTTGGGGTAGTTCCTCTGTCCTTGGACGTTCAGCTTCTTTGCTACTAGGTCGGCTATTTCCTCAACATTGTTCTTAGGGTTCGATGTGCTGCTTGCTGAATCTTCACTCTTCATACTACCTTGAGGTATTTTCAGATCCTCCGCTAGATTGTCCTCTAGGTCAATACATTCTTTCATGCATTCTTGCAAGGTTTGAACTCTCTTCACATACACCAGAGATCTTAATGATGCATTCAATAATCCTTCCAAAAATAATGACACCATTTTGTTTTGGGTGGGTCTCTCTTCCACTAGGCACCTATCCACATACTGCTTGAATCTTCTTGCTGCCAATCTCACTGATTTTGTAGGAGCTTGCTTAAAGCTATGGATTAATGATGAAGAGTTGTTTTTAATTCCAGACTTAGTGAATTCCTCAATCATTTCTTGATAGACTTGTTCCATATTTTGAAAATTGTTAGGATCTAATGGCTGGAACCAAGCTAAAGCTGTGTCTGTCAAAGTTAGACCGAAAGACTCATATTGGATCAAAAAATCTTCTACTTGTTCCGCTCTGATTACTTGCTTAAATTCAGCTATATGATTGTAAGGTTCACTAGAGCCATCATAGTGATTTCTCATGCATTTGGCAACTTGAATTGGCCTTAATCTTCTTCCTCCTTCAGGCGGTCTAGGCATCAGAGGGAAAACTGGTCTTCCAATGGGTATACCAGGTCCTCTTGCTATAGGTGGTCTAACTGGGATAGGAATTCCATTTCTTGGATCAACAGGTGGTTGAGGCCGATAGTTAGGGTTATTTGCAGGCATAGCAAACTGTACGTGTGGTCAAACTGGGATTTGAGTTTGTTGTGTTTGTCCTAACTGTTGAAATGAATTATTCTGAGAGGTTCCATGTGGGTTTTGTGACGTCGTGGCTTGATCCCTCGGCGGAAACACTGGAATGTTCTGATATTTCAATCCGGCTCTCTCTGAATCTGTTAGGGGCCAATACCTTCTCTGGTTTTTGTCCAAATACGTGATGATGGTGGGGAAGTCAGGATCTTGTAACTCATAAACCGTAACTGGATTAGGGGCTGCTTCCCATATTGAAGAGTGGGCTCTAATGAGATGCTCCATTCCATTGATCAAATACACATCCATTAAGGAGTCATCTTGGGGAATCAGGTCTCCTCTCCAAAACCTAACAACAGTAGATCTCCCTCTAGGTGTGGTCACTTGCTTTTCAATTCCTTTTTCATTAGGGTTATGAGCATTGTTTCCTTCCCCAAGTTCATTGATATTTTCAGGATGTTCTGTAACAACATATTGGATATCTCTTTTATCCATATAAAATCCTCCTGCATACTTAACTACTGGCCTAGGCACTATGTAAGCATCTGAAGCTTTCTTCAGTCGGGCCACTGATCGGTTTAGTCCATCTAGGTATATGGGTATCTCATGTTGATTGGTGGTCAGATATTCTAAAGATGTCCGATATTCTCCCTCAATAATTGACATCATGCCAATCATTGGTACAGTGTTTTGCATATCCTCTGAAGCCATAGGAATTTCTTCTTCTGACTCACTAGAGGTTTCAGAATAATGTGAACGGCTACTTGGTTCGGCTACACTTCCTACAGAAGAGATTGCACTTCTTCGGCTTCCTAGGGTTCTCCCAGATCTCAGGTTCATCCACTTAAAAGCTCTGATCAGCCTTTGCCAACTAAAGGTCAGAATTCTAGAAAAAATTGGCTAGGAAAGGACTGACTATGAAATCTCAAGTCACGATACTTGACCTCCAAAAAAGTTCACGATACTCGACCTTTGACTCAGATGATACACGATATTTCAAGAACTCGATGCACGATATTTGAGCAACATGATTCTCGATACACGATACTTGGATGAGACGATACACAATAGTTGAGCAAACGTGATACTCGATACACAGGAAACACGATACTCGATACTCCAAAAAACCCGATACTCGATATGCGATACTTGATCACACGATACTTGAGATAGCACGATACACGATACTTGTGAAGTATCGCGATCGAGGATCATACGATACTCGATATTTGAACAAACGCGATACTCGATACTTGAGCAAATGTGATACTCGATACTTGAGCAAACGCGATACTCGATACTTGAGCAAACGCGATACTCAATACTTGAGCAAACGCGATACTCGAGACTTGAGAAAACGCGATACTCGATACTTGAGCAAACGCGATACTCGATACTTGAGCAAACGCGATACTCGATACTTGAGCAAACGCGATACTCGATACTGGTTAAGTATCGCGATACTCAACCAGAGGAGATCACGATACTTGTCAGGTATCGCGATACTCGACCGCGGGAGAACACAATACTTGACACTTTTTAGTTTTTTTGTCAGTGTGTTTTATGATTTTGGATTCATACACATGTTCTCAGAGTACATTTACCCTCCCCTCTTAGCCTGAATCAGAAAAATACCTCCTCTCTACCCCGATATGGCCTTCACGATACTTCACGCAGATCGTTTTTTCTGAAATGCTTAATTTATGTGACAAGGATGAGAGAATGATATATGTGCTTACCTTAGGTACTCTCTCTCAACTCTCTAACAACTCTAGCTAGCTCTGGACAGCTCCACAAGCTCGGATCTAGCCCACGATACTCGACAGCACCTCTCACGATACTTGTTTAAGAGACAAGTGACTTACAAAATGGCATTTTTAGCTTTTATACTTTTGAATTTTCCTACTCACTTAAAAAAAGAAGAACAACAAGACAAGGACTGAAAGCTACTCTAATTACTTAATCTACTCCCTTGCTCCTCCTACTCTACTCACTCCACTCACTTCCCTAGACTAATAACTCACTACACACACTTCAAGAGTGAGAAGTAGTAAGTGCGAATGAAAGTGACTTACCAAAGAAGAGAAAATCACTACTCCTCCTCTCGCTTCAAGGCAAAAAGCTACTTACCATCACACGAATGCCTCGGTTTGATTCGACACTCCCCGGCAACAGTGCCAAAAAACGTGTGTACCTAATGTTGGAGCAAGTCTATGACAAGCCTAAGTATTGGCTTGAGTCCCACAAAGTCATAAAAGAAGCTTCAAAATGAAGACTATGTAAAGTTCACTTGTGAACTACCTCTTGTAACTTTTGAAGAGTTTACTTAATGTAAAAGTGAAAGAATCTTAAGTGGTTGAGTCCACATGATCAAAAAGGGAAAGAGGAGCCGTGAATTCGTGATTTGTGGTAGGTAGAGAATCAAATCAATCACTGATTGATTGGAGAGTGATTGAGGGAAGTTAGCCTCAAAAACTCAACTATAAATAGATGGCAGTTTTAGTCGTGGTTAGAGAGACCTATGTGAAGACCTCCAAGAGCTGAGCTTTATGCCATATCAAGGTGTGATTACAAGGCACACATATGTATCAGTAAGTCATTGTATTGTACAAGCAATATACTTTCATTTTCATGATTATTTGAGTTCATATGTTCATGTTCTTGTGAAGTGTACTACTCACTGCCATTACTCTCAGTTTTCTCAGTCAGATTGCAGAGATTGTTTCTTTGAGCTTGGTGCATCATTTTCAGTGATTTAACTTGGTAAAGTTAGCTCTATAAGTCTACTATATGCTCACAAAGTTTCATTTCATTTGGATGTTGCAATCTTCAGTTATGTTCAGTTGAAGTCAATAGTGTCTGTTCATCTTCACTTCTCTGTCAGGTACCCGACTTTTTCACTCACCTTGTCAGAGCCATTTCTCAGTGGTTACTTATTCAAATGCAATGATTTAAAGCTTGTTAGATTCAACTTACTGTCTAGTATAACCATACGAATTGCATAATCATTGGGTTCCTACATTTTGAGTTATGTTCATTTTTCTGCTCACTGGTCTCAAACTATAGCAGCCTGCGAAAATCGGGATGATGTCATCACTTGTTAAAACTCATTCTCAGTGTGTGGTTTATTATTTTTTATGAGATTACTCTTGAAAGTTAGCTCTTTACGTTAGCTAGACTTCCCCAAGAGGAATTAAGCTAATTGCTGCTGTGCTCAGAGAATTATGCAAAACAGTGGACAGGTGTATGAACCAAAATAGCAAGTTTTTCACCTCTAAGCTAACTCCAACTTATCTGTTTTGATCTATCTTTTTGAGAGTGATCTTCCAAGGTACATAGGGTGTCTAATACATCCATTGGCAAGCTAAAAGGGCCCACCATATATTCCTTGAGTTCATTTGGCTGGTGTAGAACAAGGATTTACCTATCCATCTCTTCACAATCTTCAATGCCATCTGCATCACCTTCAATTACTCTTTTTGCAAGTGGAGTAGGTCATTTTTCAACACTCTACACAATATTCCATAGTCCTTTTGGAATCAATACATGATCACATCATATATTCCCTTAATGGGTAATTAGAACCATCCAATCTATCCTCAATAGCCAACATATGAAATACATCTTTTCTTTCAGCCATGGCAAATGACTAAAATACCCCAATGTAAAAAAATGATAGTATTTTGGAAAGTTGAAAAAAACTACCCTATCAAGCTCTACTAGCTTTGTAGCAAATTTTGAGGTGCTTGTACTAGCAAACCGAAACCTATATATATATATATATATATATATTGTTGGGGTTCACATTCAATACATCTCTACTTGTTTCTGAACAATCAAACTTTAGCGCTGATCTACTTCATACAAAGAATACGCTTCCAATAGATTTCAGATTTAGCATTGTTACACTGTGACAAAATCTCTCTTCAACGAACGTAACTCAAATAGACAAGGATTCATTCTTGCGCTGAATGTACATGAGTAAATTACTCCATTAGAGTTCTTCTCCATCAGGTATTACATCAGGTATTCTACATAGGGTGTCTAATACATCCATTGGCAAGCTGAAAGCCCACCATATTCTCCTGGAGTTCATTTGGCTGGTGTAGATCAAGGATTTTGCAACACCTCTTCATCTTCAAGCACATACCTATCCATCTCTTCACACCTAAGAACCAACTTAGGGACTTGTGGAGAAAGAGACTATACCTCAACCCCCCTCAAGTGCATATAGTGGGGATTCACGCTTTAATTATCAATCCGATGAGTATACAAACCTAGCCGAGTGTATGAAGACATGCATTCAAATGACGATCAATGCAAATGAGTTACTCAAAGAGTGTAAACAAGGCAAAGACTAATCCAAACAAGCTTCAACTGTCAGTCATGGTGTCATGATACTTGGAACAGCAGCCAACAGTAAATTGAGCTTTTCTCTCAACTCCAAACTCCAAATATAGCAAATACATATGCGTTTCGAAGCTCTTGAGAAGACGCATCCAATGGTGGTATTTTCACTCAGTTCTGATGCTTCTACTTCAAGTTATGAGCAAAATACGGAGTCACGGGAATAAACTTCCTACACTTCAGCACTTCCTACACTTCACACACATCTTAACGACAGCAAACAAAAGCTTTCATGGATAGACAACAATTCCTAACACTCTTTCCAAGCAACACACATGCACACAAGCTCACAAAGAAGAAGATACAGATAGGAGAAGACACAAATTCGAATTTCTGTGCTCTTGATTCTCACAATGGCAAAAAGTCTTTACAAAGAGTCACAAATTGACTTATATACTTGTGCCCTAAAAATGGTCCTTTCACACAAGAGACCGGCACTTTATTCACTAAAAGGCTTATTTCCTACTAATTTACATGGGTAAACTTCTAATCTTCTCTGGGGATGCATCTAGAGGACTCCTCTAGTGCATTTACATCGGAAAATATATTACGAGAATGCTTATAATACAAAAATAAGGTGTCCAAATCAGAAAAATTTTGGGGCCCTTCTTTTTCTCTACCTTGTGCTCTCTTTGCTCTGCAACAATACCTTTGGCACAAAAAGATGAAATAGGTTGCACAAGCTGTGATAAATGCATTCGGAGATAAAAATGAGCTCAGATCGCGATTTTGGCACTATATACTAAATCTGTTTTGATCTCTGAAACACCTTGAGTACACTCACCAAAATTCTTGCGATTCAGAGACTAGAAATGGAGAGGTATTGATGATGCCCTAGATGAAGCGGGACCTGCTCTGATACCAATTGTTGGAGTTAGATGTCTGTGGAAGCATGGGAACATCACAAGGAAGAAGAAGAAGCTTGGAGCATAACATACAATATTTATTGTATTACCACTAGAATGTACAAAGATAAGTAACACATTAGGTCTATAGACGTATATACAAGCCGGGGGAAAACCTCCTAAATGGGAAAAAAAGTGCCCCCGATTGTCCTAGTGTGTTTATACACATCACTACCTAAATATATCAACAAACGGTTCCACATATTTGAACTTACTTCATGCTTAAGTTTTGGACGGTTGTGTATCCTTCCTCACTTGTGAAATTCCGTATGTATTTATGGACTCTATATATTTTATTCTTGTTAAAGGGTAAACATGGAGATAAATAAAAAGGAGTTATGAGAGAGAGTACCTAAGGCTAGAGCTAGAGAAGAAACTTCCTTCCTCACTTGTGGCTAGCAAGTGTGCAATCTAGGTATACATTTCGTTCTTTTTGTTTGCAAATTTGTTGTGGAGACTCTGTATTAGTGTTTGTGGATCCACCAAATGATGTGGATTCAATTGTTTCCATGAGTGGTAAATGCAATGTTTCAACGACTCTGATGAGCCTCGCCAACATCTTGAACACATTGGGGGGGGGGGTGATCAAAGATGCCAATGGAGACAAATTTGAGAAAAATACTATGGAAAAAAAGCATGCTATCCAAATCATGAAAATATGATGATGCGTTATGCTAGTTAGCCATGCTAATAATCATATTGTGTGAGGTTAATGCTTTTCTACCAGACACACCCCATGTAATTTTCGAGAGTTACAAGAACCAACTTTGTTGTTAGACTAGCCTGCGTAGCCTAGAGAGAACTATTCCTTAGACTATTCATAATGAGATCACACAATGGATCTCTTTTTGTAAAGCCCCTCGAGTCATAATGGAAGAACTTTCCTTAAAGTTCATACGTTTCTCGCTGTTTTGGTTTTGTCTTATGTCTGCAAAATAGAAGTCAAAACAATATGGAGCCTTACGATGATGTCATAAGTGATTTTACAAGAGATCCACATTCCCATAGGTACAAGGAGTTGAATATCTTTGCATATTTAAGTGTCTTTTTTGTGATTCCTATTTAGATGCATACCAAAAGGGGAGCATGACAATAGTGAGTTGCTCTCTCAAAATGGAAAAGGAAAGAAAGAAAAGGCATAAAGTGCTTGAAAGTGGTCACGTATTGTTAGCTTATATTTCTCATTATGGAGAAATTGTATGAAGCTAAAGAACCATTATAAAATTTCTGACAAGACAAGGATTTGTTAGTAAACCTAATTAATCTGAGGACTTAACTACTAGATGAAGCAAAATGCACCTAAAAACTGTGTAAAAACATACATGGATAATACCTATCGGAGTACACATTGAGAAACACATCTTTCACGTAAGAAGGAACATTATGCTTTACAAAAGTTTCCCCCAACCAGATGGGCAAGCACTCATCTAATGAGATGAGAAAGGCATAAAGGCTACCTTTCAACAACAAAGGCTAGATCCACAATAATATCTTGGATCTAGTACGTAATCATGTGTGGGGACCATGTCAAGAACCTTCATTAGCATGCTCAAGGTATTATGTATCTTTTGTTGAAGATCATACTAGATGGAAAATTTTATATTTTATCAAGAATAAAGGTGAAGTGTTTTAATGCTTCAAGAAGCATCGATCACATGCGAAAAAGCATACAAGTAGATCAATAAAGAAACTCAGATCTGATGGCGGAAAGAATAGCTCTTCAAAGATTTTGTTGAGTACGTGTAGGATAAATGCATTAAGATCGTAGTCACTACTAGAGACTCTCCTCAACTAAATGGTATTGTAAAAAGGAGTGAAAACGTAGTTGGATCAGCAAGGACTATACTTGAAGAGAAGAAATTACAACACTATATTTGGGAAAAATCCATGTCTGCTACAATGTAACTTGTGGATAAAGTTCCATCCAAATCTCTTCAAGGTAGGACACCTTATGAATCTTGGAATGGTAGAAAACCAAGTCTAGATCATTGCAAAGTTTATGGTTGTTGAGCATATGTACATGTACCTTCACAAATAAGAGGGAAATCGGATGAAAGGGCAACCAAGGTTATGTTCATTGGATATGATTTAACTCAATTGGTGTACATGTTCTACAATCGATCCAAGAAGAAGTCCACCACAAGCAAAGATGTTGTATTTGAAGAACATAGGTCATGGTATGAAGAGGATACATAGAAGCTAAATTCACCCTATGATCTTGATTCACATTTTCATCCATTATGTAGCAAGCATGGTACATAGGTTCATGACTCTATGAGTGAATTAAATGATGATCAAGATAAGAAGGAGCGAGAGGGAGACTACAAGATCTGTAAAACAAGATGAAAAGCAAAGATATAGGATTGTGGTGAACACTTCAAATTCACTCATAGAAGGTCACCAAGGGAGAAAAAAAGACCTAAAAGGTATGATTATGAATCTACCTTTGTAACAAAACACACTATATATTTGGACAAGGACTCAATTTGAGAGCAACCATGAACTAATGAAGACAGTAAAGGTAACCCTAATTGGGAGAAGTCCATGAAGGAAGAAGTGGAAGCTCTAAACTAAATGGACACATGAAAATTAGTGCAGTTGCAAACCAATCAAAAGGTAATAGGTAGCAGATGGTCTATAAATTGAAAAGCATTTTAGATGGATCAATTTGCAAGTACAAAAGCTAGGTTGGCTGCTAAAGGATGTTCTTACACTGAGGGCAAAGGCTAAGAACAAACTTTCTCACTAGTTGCCTAGATGACCACCATCACGACCTTGCTAACTATTGAAGTTGCAAGGAATTGGAAGCTACTTCAACTTGATGTGAAGAATGGTTTTCTCAATGGACGGATCAGTGAAGAGGTTTACATGCCACAATCCCCATGATTTGAAAACCATAATTATCCTACTTATGTATGCAAGCTCAGAAAAGCATTGTATAGTTTAAAACAAGCTCCTTGAGCTTGGAGCTATAGATTGGTGACCTGCCTACAACATCAAGGATTCAAATCAAACAATGTGGATCCTTTATTATTCATCAAGAGGGTTCATAAGAAAGTTATCTGTTTATGTCTATATGTAGATGACATAATTATCGTAGATGTTGACTTGAATGGAATAGAAGAGATAAAAAGGCACATGGAGGAGGAATTCAAGATCAATGACCTTGGAGAACTCACATTCTTCTTAGGAATGTAGGTCATCTACACAAATCAGGGAATGTACTTGACTCAAAGAAGGCATATTGTGGATCTACTCTTAAAATTCAAGATGGAGAATGCTAAGCCTATAGGAACACCAATAGCATTTGAATAATCTAAGCTTGTGTTATGGAGTTACAAGAAGCAACCTACAATTCCACTATCCTCAATTGAAGCTGAATATATAGGATTGACCACAGGAATTTAAGAATCCACCTGGTTAGAAGAGTTATATGCTTGAGGGGGGAGTTGCTAGAACCACAAGCTCAAAGGATCCTTGATAAAGATTTGTTCTTGACTACAAGTCATTAATGAAGAGAACCATAGTATGATTATATTTCTTATGATTTCTTATTCTTGTGAAATTCCTTATGTATCCATGGACTCTAGATATTTATTCTTGTTAAAAGGTAATTAAGGCCAGAGCTAGAGCAAAAAATCCATAGTTTCCACATCATCTTAGAAAACGGTTCCACATATTTGAACTTAATTCATGCTTAGGTTTTGGATTTTTATGTCTCCTTCCTCACTTGTGGCTAGCAAGTGTGCAATCTAGGTATACATTTCGTTCTTTTTGTTAACAAATTTGTTGTGGAAAGTCTCTCTTAGTCTTTGTGGGTCCACAAAATGATGTGAATTCTTTCTCAGGATCCACGATATATTGAGATGTAGATTGGGAAGGATCCAGGGATGATAGGAAAATTACATTAAGTTTTCTAGCATTTTCAGGATCTAAGCTTGTGTCATGTAGTTCCACTATCCTTAATTGCAGCTCAATATAGAGGATTGACCATAGAAACTCAAGAATCAATCTAATTAAAGGAGTTATATGCAAACTTGGGGCTTGTGAACTCCAAACCTCACATATTTGGAGACAACATAAGTTCAATGCATCTAGCAAAAAAATTATGCATGCCATGTAAAAAACAAACTTATAGGAGCTTATTATCATTTCATTAGGAAGAATCTCTTGGCAAAGAAAATTCACGTCTCATTTTTCCCAAAAGTTTTGCAAATAGTAGATTTTTTTCCTAAAGATCTTGATGGAGTTAAGCTTTGTACATTCAAAGAAATTGCAAGGATTCATATCATTAATGATTGAAAACTCAAGCATGCTATCCATCCAAAAAGCAAACCACCACAATCAAGGATGTATTTAAAGAACATGGGTCATGGTATGAAGAGGATACATAGAAGGTAAATTCACTCTAGCATCTTGATTCATATTTTCATCCACTATGTAGGAAGCATGATATATAGGTGAAGGACTCTAGAAGTGAATCAGATGATGATCAAGATGAGAAGGCAAGATGAAAATCCGAGATAGAGGAATGTGGTGAGCACTCCAAATTCACAACTAGAAGATCAACAAGGGAGAAAAGACAAACTGAAAGGTAATGGTTATATAACTACGTTTGTAACCAAACACACTATCTACTTGGAAAGGAACTCAAGTCGAGATGAACCACCAACTTATGAAGATGGTAAAGATAGCCCTAATTGGGAGAAGGCCATGAAGGAAGAAATCAAAGCTCCAAAGGAAGTCCACACATGAGAGTTAGTTTGATTGCAAACCAATAAGAAGGCAATAGGTAGCAGATGTTCTATAAATTGAAAAGGATTTCAAATGGATCAGTTTTCAAGTACAAAGCCAAGTATGTTGCTAAAGGATGTGCGCAAACTCAAGGCAAAGACTATGAAGAAACTTTCTCACCAATTTCCTAGATGACCACCATCAGGACCTTGCTAAGTGTTGAAGTTTCAAGGAATTGGAAGCTACTTCAACTTGACATGAAGAATGCTTTTCTAAATGGATGGATCAATGAAGAGGTATACATGTCACAACCCCCATGATTTGAAAACCATAATTATCCTACTAATGTATGCAAGCTTGAAAAGGCATTGTATGGTTGAAAACAAGCTCCTACAGCTTGGAGTTATAGATTGGTGACATATCTACAAGATCAAGGATTCATATCAAGCAGTGTAGATCCTTCATTATTCGTTAAGAGGGTTCATAATGAAGTTATCTAATTATGTGTGTATGTTTATGACATATTTATGACAAATGATCTTCTTAGGAATGTAGGTCATCTACACTGATCAAGGAATGAACTCGACTCAAAGAAGGTATATTGTGGATCTACACTTAAAATTCAAGATGGATAATGCTAAACTTGTAGGAAAACCAATGGAGATGAATCATAAACTTAGTGTTTATGAGGCTACACACATTGAAGATATACAAAATTGTCAAAGTATTCTAGGTAGCCTAATCTATGCTACACATACAAGGGCAGATACAAGGTAATAGGTAGCAGATGGTCTATAAATTAAAAGGCACTTTAGACAAATCAATTTGCAAGTACAAAGCTAGGTTGGTTGCTAAAGGATGTTCTCAAACTCAAGGCAAAGGCCAAGAACAAACTTTCTCACAAGTTGCCTAGATGACCACCATTAGGACCTTGATAAGTGTTGCAGTTGCAAGGAATTGGAAGCTACTTCAACTTGACGTGATGAATGCTTTTCTCAATGGATGGATTAGTGAAGGGCTATACATGTCACAAGCCCATGATTTGAAAACCATAATTATTCTACTTATGTATGCAAGCTCAGAAAAGCATTGTATGGTTTAAAACAAGCTCCTTGACCTTGGAACTATAGATTGGTGACTTGTCTAGAAGATGAAAGATTCGACTCAAGCAATATAGATCCTTCATTATTCATCAAGAGGGTTCATAATAAAGTTATCTATTTATGTCTATATGTAGATGACATAATTATCACATATGATGACATGAATGGAATAGAAAAGATAAAAAGGCATGCGCGGGAGGAATTCAAGATCAATGACCTTGGAGAACTCACACTCTTCTTAGGAATGTAAGTCATCTACACAAAGCAAGGAGTGTACTCTTAGTGTTTATGAGGCTGAATAGATTGAAGATATAAAAAATTATCAAAGTCTTGTAGGTAACCTAATGTATGCTACACATGCAAGGGCAGATATTTCATATAGTTAAGAATAGCTTAACTACTTTCCTTAGACTATTCATAATGAGATCACACAATGGATCTCTTTATGTAAAGCCCCTTGAGTCATAATGGAAGAACTTTCCTTAAAGTTCATATGTTTCCTTAAAGTTCTTATGTCTGCAAAATAGAAGTCAAAACAATATGCTTTCCTACCAGACACACCCCATATAATCTTTGAGAGTTACGAGAATCAACTTTGTCGCTAGACTAGCCTGCGTAGCCTAGATCCCCCCTTCCTAATGACTAGTTAAGAATAGCTTAACTACTTTCCTTAGACTATTCATAATGAGATCACACATTTTGATGCCTTACGATGATGCCATGAGTGATTTTGTGAGAGTTCTGCATATGTAAGTTTCCTTGTTGTGATTCCTATTTAGATGCATACCAAAAAGGGGGGCATGACAATAGTGAGTTGCTCTCTCAAAATGGAAAAGGAAAGAAAGAAAAGGCATAAAGTGCTTGAAAGTGGTCACGTATTGTTAGCTTATATTTCTCATTATGGAGAAATTGTATGAAGCTAAAGAACCATTATAAAATTTCTTACAAGACAAGGATTTTTTAGTAAAACCTAATTAATCCGAGGACTTAACTACTAGATGAAGCAAAATGCACCTAAAAACTATGTAAACTTCTATGTCAATGCACATCTGCACACACTCTTCTATGGATCTAGGCTCTTTCAAGTACACATATGATCTCAACTTTGTGCTTACTAAGCCATCTAAAAACAAAGCCACTTGTTTGGCCGTTGTGGGTAATTCAAGAACAGGGCATCTTTCTAAGTATTGTCTGAACTGTCTTCTTGCAAGTTGCACTGTTTCTTGGGGGTGTTTGCTTGAAGCTGTGGATCAGGGATGACGTATTATACCTGATGCCACTCTTGGAGAACTCTACAATGAATGCTTCTAGCTGTTGACCTATATCTTGATAGTTACGACTGTTGAGTGGTTGAAACCAAGCTAAGGTAGTGCTCTTAAGATTCAAACCAAATGCCTCGAACTGGGTGAACAATTCCTTGTTGGAGGATAAACACTCCTATGTGCACAACAAAAGCAAATGAACCCTCCTAGGATCCTGAAATTTTTCAGACATAGGTTCTGTATTTTCTGCGTTTCTCTGAGTATATGCCGAGACTGAAAATGAAATTTTGCAAGCATAAACTAGACTTTAAGAGCTTTCAAATGAGAGTAAAATCACTCCATTTGGATACTGGATGATGCCTCAACCAGCTGCAACAAAACAGATAACTTGATCTCTTCACAGAGTATGAGCTAACTAGACAGACATTGTTCTGGACATTTCTATGCACATGTGCAGGCACTGAACCTGAGACTTATACCAGACAAAGTAGAACCTGTAAGATTTCCAACAAGACAAAAATCATTGAAAATGAATTCCGAATAAAGGAGAAACAACAATTACAAGACCGGGGGGTCTGCCAAAAACATCTAGATAGATAGAGTGTGTAAAAGTGAAATTTCTGCAAAATATGCAGAGAACAGCTAGTAGGGGGTGTGCTTAAACAAGGGGGCAGCTTGGGCACGTATTTCCACGACTCTAAGTCATAATACAACTCATTAGAGGTTTTAAAGACCACATACTAACCTCTTTAACCAATCAAAAGCATATACATGTCAAAAGTGAGGTCCAATCACATCAAGAGGTGAGCTAAATCTTCTCTAATCAACTTCTTTCCATTATGGGCATAATTGGATGCCTCCAACTCATGGAAATCAGCCTCCTTTGATTGTGGATGATGTGGAAGGTTCAATTTGGGGCATGCTCCCACACTCTTGAGCTTGAAAAACTTTCAACACTCCCCCTCAAGCTCAAGTCTTTTCCTTTCGTTGCTTCAGCCTATGTCTCTTATGTTGATAGCTTCCTTGAATCCTCCAAGCTTTGTACCTTCAAGAAACTTTGTCATCATGTCTGCAACCTGCATTTTAGTTTTCACATACCTTATATCTAGCTCTTTTGCCATCACCTTTTCTCTAACGAAGTGGTAATGAACCTCTATGTGCTTGCTCCTTGCATGAAACATGGGATTGTTAGCTAGATAGATGCTTGAAATGTTGTCTCCATAAAGAGGAAACTCCTCCACTTCTACTTCCAAGTCCTTAAGTAGCTTCTTAAGCCATAATAGCTCACATGTAGCCAATGCTAAACCTCTGTACTCAGCCTCTGTGGATGAAAGAGCAACAATGGGTTGCTTCTTAGAGCTCCAAGAGATCACTTTTGTACCTATCATGAAAACATAACCCGATGTACTCCTTCGATCATCCTTGCTACCTGCCCAATCAGCATCACTATATCCTTTGACACTTTGATCAGCATCATATGAGTAAAATAGACCTTGGTTGATGGTGTGCTTGATGTAACGAGGCACCTTTCTAGCCGCCATAAGATGATCATGAGTAGGTGCATGCAAAAATTCAGAGAGAACACCTACTACATATGCAAGATCAGGTCTAGTGAATGTAGCATAAATTAATGAACCAATTATGCTTCTATATAGTGTAATATCTTGTATAGCCTCTCCTTGACGTGCAACCAACTTTGTATTGGGCTCCATGGGCTGAGAAAGTGGCTTACAACCACTCATACCAAACTTGTATAGCACATCCAACGAGTATTTTCTTTGAATCAAGAAGATGCCATTGTGTGCATAGATTACCTCTATTCCCAAGAAGTACTTTAGTGTTCCAAGATCAGATATCTTGAACTCCTTCCCTAGCTTTGATTTGATATCTTTAATACCTGCAATATCACTTCCTGTGATGATCAAATTGTTGGTGCAAATCAAGCCTTCACCTTTGGCTTGGAACCCTTGAAGGATATCACTATATGAAGCAAGAACCATAGGAACTTAGTCTTATGACTTATTACTATTTTATCTCTTGTAAAAGTCTAAATGACTGGGCATGTAAATGATCACACCTACTTGATTAGATTCGTGGAAAATTGGATGGTGTAATTGGAGAGAATATCTCCTTACTTTTAGAGGAGTGATTGAAGGGAGCCAAGAATTCAAATTTGAATTCAAACTCTCACTCATTTCATATATAACTTGTACTTGAAAAGTCGCGGTGATCTCTTCACTTTTCCCGAGGCTAATACTCTTGATCATTGAGTGTGTGAGTGCTACACCATAGCCTACACATCTCCAACTCATTAGGCTACATCTATCAAGCCAATGAGATTGTACATTCATGTGAACTAATAGAAAGATTTACATTCACTATCTCTGGTTTTCTCTGAGTCATCATCTCCAAGTCTGTCAACTTCAACAAGGCATATCTCAGGATCTACTGAACCAAATCAAGTTATTCAAAGCACATTGGAACCAGCTCCAAGCATACTACATGCCTACAAAATTTCAAGGTCAAAGGATCAGCCATCTTGGAGAAATCTCGCTCGAAGTGACCTCTTGTATTTTTCTGCAGAGCTCCTAAAAAGTCGGGGGTACATATTATTTTGCTAAACTCATTTCTCAGAGTATAGTTCGTCATTTTATCTCATTCCACTTGCAAATGTAGCTTGTTAAGCTAATTTAATATGTCCAGAAGGAATTAGATCAATTGTAAGTGTGCTGGTCACACTGAGTGAAAGACTGAGCAGGTGTCACTACAAAAATAGCAAGTTTTCCTTGATTTTTGAAGTCTCAAGTTATCTGTTTTGATTTGATCATTACACATATCATTTGCAAAGTACATATATGCTTTCTTGGTATCATTTGGAAGCTAAGCAAGTGTACTAAGCATATCTGAAGCTAAGGAGGGCTGGAGCAAAGCAGGTTTAGCAGCTTCAACTCAATCTCTTGAGTGCATCCAACCATTTCTCCCAACAGTGGTATCAGAGCAAACAAGGTAAACATGGGAGATGGTTTTCCTTCATTCATTGACAAATTGGACAGGAACAATTACCAAGCTTGGTCTCTAAGGATGAAGACCTATCTACAAGGTAGAAGCTTATTTGGATACATATCAGGAGATGAAGAATTGCCCTCATTCAAAGCTAGAGGACTACCCACCAAGGATGAACAAGAGAGGCTCAACCAATGGTGTGCAAAAGATGCTTTGGCAAGGTCTTACCTTCTTAACTCTATATCTGATTTTCTTTTACCTCATATAAGGAACTGTAAGACTTCCCAAGAGACTTGGGAAATTCTGTCAACATATTTCTCTTCCACCACAAGGGCCAGGAAGAATCAACTGTGGATTGAATTCACAACCCTTAGGAAGCAGCCCAAGCAATCAGTCTCAGAGTATGTGACAAAGATTAAAGATGTGGCAGACCAATTAGCAAGCATTGGAGAGGAGATAGAAGAGGAGCAAATAGTCAGGCAAGTAACAAATGGACTCAAGGCAGATGATAAGTGGGAAAGCTTCACCACTGCAATGGACCTCTACATGGACATGCATACCCCATATCTCACAACACTCATGGGCCAACTATTCACACATGAAGCAAAGTTTACAAAGGCAGGAGATCAATCAAAAGGTAACAACCCCTCTGCTCTATATACTGATAAGAAAGTTAAGGATAAAGGTAAAGGGAAGAAACAGGAAGAAGAAGGCTCTACCTCCCAAGCTAATTATGCAGGGAGAGGTAGATCTTCAAGAGGAAGAGGCAGAGGAGGTAAGTCAGGTAGGGGGAGACCCTACAACTCATCACCATGCAACATTTGTGGATTGTCCAATCATACCACAGATGAATGCTACAAGAACTACAAGAATCAGAGAGGAAGAGGCTATCAAAGAGGTGGATACTCTCAAGGGAGAGGCAGGTTCAACCAACACCAAGGCTACAATGGATACAACAATCAGTACAACAACAATTACAACCACAACCACAATGGAAACTACCAAGGTGGATTCAGAAATAGAAGGGATTACAACAACTACACAGAGGAGCAAGATGACTCCCTATTGATCATGAATATGACCTCCAAGGCAGGTACAAATGATGATCATTTATTTTATATTGACTCAGGATGTTCTAACCATGTAGCTGGCAATGTGGCACTACTCTCTGATTTGGAAGAACCCAAGGGCAAACATCAGGTACAGACAGGTGATGACACTAAACATTCTGTTGTAAAAATTGGAAATGTGAAGACATGTGATGGTAACCAGAACCTATTGAGCAGGGTACTTTATGTACCAACCATCACCAAGAATCTAATGAGTGTTGGTCAGATTGTGGAGAAAGGTTTGTAGGTCAGATTCACTCAACATGGAGCATATGTGGAGGACCCAAGACATGGATTCAGAAGGATAGCCAAGGGAGAGAAATCAGGTAGATTGTTTACCTTTGAACTAGAAGACACCAAAAATATTGCATTATATAATTACAAGGATCAAACACTTTTAGAGTTAGAAATATGGCACAAGAGGTTAGGTCACATAGGTGAAAGAACCCTAAAGCAAATGTGCAGGGATCAATGTGTGCTTGGGATACCTAATGTATCCAAGCAACACATGATTTACAAGTGTGGAGCATGTCAGTTTGGTAAGTCTCACAGGTTGCCCTATTCAAGGAAAGGTTTCATGCATGAAGACTACCTAGACTTGGTACACACAGATGTTTGGGGACCTAGCAAGGACCCTTCCATTTCAGGATCAAGGTACTATGTGTCCTTCATTGATGACTATAGCAGGTGGACTATCTTATACTTTATGAAGCATAAAGATGAAGTGTTTAATTGTTTCAAGAGGTATCTTGCACTTGTTGAAAACCAAACTGGAAGAAGCTTGAAAAAGCTAAGGTCAGATGGTGGAGGAGAATACTTCTCAAATGAGTTTGAAGATTTCTTGTAGGAAAGAGGCATCAAAAGGGAGATAACTACAAGGTACTCACCTGAACAAAATGGAGTAGCTGAAAGAAGGAATAGACTCATTGTAGAAACAGCTAGGTCTATGCTTAATGAAAAGAAGCTACCAAATTATCTTTGGGCAGAGAGTGTATCTACTGCCACCTATCTCATAAATAGGTTGCCATCCAAATCACTTGATGGCATGACACCATATGAAGCTTGGCATGGTAAGAGACCTTCTCTGGATCATTGTAAAATCTTTGGTTGTGTAGCATATGTGCATATTCCCTCACACGTAAGGGGAAAGCTAGACCCTAAAGCTGAAAAATGTATCTTCATTGGTTATGATTTGAACCAAAAGGGATACAGATTCTACAACCCAACAAACAAAGGCTTCAAGGTAAGTAGAGATGTCATCTTTGATGAGAATGACTCATGGTATGAGAATGAATGCAGGAAGGTTAGTCTACCCTATGATATGGAAGAAGATTTCCCAAAGCTCACCAAGGAGGAAACAATCCAGAAAGATGACTCAAGCTCAGAGGATGATGATACAATAAACCTTGAGGAATTCAAGGCTTGGAAGTCCAAAGGAAAGATGAAGATGAAGAAGCTAGAGGATATACCAGAATCCTCAACTCAAGCAATGAGGAGATCTCAGAGAGAAAGTAAGAAGCCTATCAGATATGGGTATGATACTTCTCTTGTAACCAAGCATTCTGTATATCTTGCAAAGGATTTGTTGAATGAAGAACCAGGTACCTATGAAGAAGCAATCACCAAACCAGAATGGAAAGGAGCTATGGATGAAGAAATGGAAGCTCTCAAGGAGAGTGATACTTGGGACTTGGTACCCAAGAAGGACTCTTTGAAGGTAATAGGATCCAGATGGATCTACAAGCTAAAGAGGAATTCTGATGGAACAATAAACAGGTACAAAGCTAGGTTGGTAGCCAAGGGTTTTGCACAAACCCAAGGCATTGATTATGAGGAGACATTTTCTCCTGTGGCTAAAATGCCAACTATCAGAATATTGGTGAGTGTAGCTGCATCCAAGAATTGGAACATGTACCAATTAGATGTCAAGAATGCTTTCTTGAATGGATGGATATCTGAAGAAATCTACATGTCACAACCACCTGGCTATGAAGACCCCAAGAAGGTAAATTATGTTTGTAAATTGAAGAAGGCTCTATATGGATTGAAGCAGGCACCTAGAGCATGGAATTACAGGTTGACAACCTACCTCCAAGACCAAGGATTTGTGATGAGTAAAGCAGACACTTCTCTACTCATAAAGAGGAGTAGTACAGAGGTAATCTACTTGTGTGTTTATGTTGATGACATCATCATTACAGGCAATGATGTCAATGGGATTAGACACATCAAAGGACAGATGATGAAAGAGTTCAAGATTAATGATCTTGGATTATTGAAGTACTTCTTAGGTCTTGAGTTAGTCTACACCAACTCAGGTATATATATCACTCAAAAGAAGTATGTACAGGATATGGTCAAAAAGTTTGGCTTGCAGGATGCTAAAGTCTCAACTACTCCAATGGAGGTCAACCTAAAGCTAAATGCTCATGAAGGGGATGAAATACAAGACATTACAGGATATCAAAGCATGGTAGGTAGTTTGAATTATGCTACCTTGACAAGAATTGACATAGCATATGGAGTAAGTGTGCTTAGTCAATTCATGCACAAACCAAGGGTACCTCACCTAGAGGCAGCAAAGAAGATCTTGAAGTATCTTAAGGGAACTCAGAATCATGGTTTGTACTTTCCTTATACATCAGATATTGACATTAAAGTATACTCAGATGCAGATTGGGCAGGATGCAAGGATAATAGGAGAAGCACATCAGGTTACATTTGTTTTGCAGGAGATAAACCTATTTTTTGGTCAGCCAAGAAGCAACCTACAATGGCATTGTCATCCACTGAAGCAGAGTATAGAGGGCTAGCCAATGCCACTCAAGAAGCTATCTGGTTAAAGCTTTTGTATACAGAGCTAGGCCTATACACTAGGCCTCCAATCATCTTTGGAGATAACACAAGCTCTCTTCAACTTGCAGTTAATCCAATATATCATGCTAGAACTAAACACATAGAGGTTCATTACCACTATGTGAGAGAAAAATTGCTAAGCAAAGACATTCAATTGACTTATGTGTCTACTAATATGCAATGTGCAGATTTACTCACTAAAGCATTGGATGGAAACAAGCTATGCAGATTTAAATCCATGATTGGATTGCAGGATGTGATTGAAGAATGAAAATGAAGACTTGAGCCAAAGTGTTTGGCTTGAGGGGGAGCTGTTGGTGCAAATCAAGCCTTCACCTTTGGCTTGGAACCCTTGAAGGATATCACTATATGAAGCAAGAACCATAGGAACTTAGTCTTATGACTTATTACTATTTTATCTCTTGTAAAAGTCTAAATGACTGGGCATGTAAATGATCACACCTACTTGATTAGATTCGTGGAAAATTGGATGGTGTAATTGGAGAGAATATCTCCTTACTTTTAGAGGAGTGATTGAAGGGAGCCAAGAATTCAAATTTGAATTCAAACTCTCACTCATTTCATATATAAGTTGTACTTGAAAAGTCGCGGTGATCTCTTCACTTTTCCCGAGGCTAATACTCTTGATCATTGAGTGTGTGAGTGCTACACCATAGCCTACACATCTCCAACTCATTAGGCTACATCTATCAAGCCAATGAGATTGTACATTCATGTGAACTAATAGAAAGATTTACATTCACTATCTCTGGTTTTCTCTGAGTCATCATCTCCAAGTCTGTCAACTTCAACAAGGCATATCTCAGGATCTACTGAACCAAATCAAGTTATTCAAAGCACATTGGAACCAGCTCCAAGCATACTACATGCCTACAAAATTTCAAGGTCAAAGGATCAGCCATCTTGGAGAAATCTCGCTCGAAGTGACCTCTGGTATTTTTCTGCAGAGCTCCTAAAAAGTCGGGGGTACATATTATTTTGCTAAACTCATTTCTCAGAGTATAGTTCATCATTTTATCTCATTCCACTTGCAAATGGTAGCTTGTTAAGCTAATTTAATATGTCCAGAAGGAATTAGATCAATTGTAAGTGTGCTGGTCACACTGAGTGAAAGACTGAGCAGGTGTCACTACAAAAATAGCAAGTTTTCCTTGATTTTTGAAGTCTCAAGTTATCTGTTTTGATTTGATCATTACACATATCATTTGCAAAGTACATATATGCTTTCTTGGTATCATTTGGAAGCTAAGCAAGTGTACTAAGCATATCTGAAGCTAAGGAGGGCTGGAGCAAAGCAGGTTTAGCAGCTTCAACTCAATCTCTTGAGTGCATCCAACCATTTCTCCCAACACAAATCGTCCACATAGATGCATATGTATACCGTCTTGTCTCTTTGCTTCTTCATGTAAAGTGATGGATCTGCAACACTTTCTTTGTATCCACAACTTGATAAATAATCCACTAACCTCTGATTCCAGGCCCTTGGGGCTTGCTTTAGTCCATATAGTGCTTTCCTTAGCTTGCAAACATGATTTGGGTACCTCATACTAGCAAATCCTTGAGGTTGGCTCATGTAGACTACTTCTTCAAGCTCTCCATTGAGGAAGGCATTCTTCACATCCAACTGATATAAGCTCCATTTCCTTGATGTGGCCACTGCAATCAAAGTCCTAATTGTTGGCATCTTGGCTACGAGGCTGAAAGTTTCATCATAATCTATCCCGTAGCTTTGGGAGAAGCCTTTCGCCACCAACCTTGCTTTGTACCTAGCAATGGAACCATCTAAATTTCTTTTAATTTTGTAAACCCACTTATTACCTATCACCTTCATGCCTTCTTGAGCTGGTACCAAGCTCCAAGTATGGTTCTCATCAAGTGCTTTGAGCTCTTCCTTCATTGCCTCTTGCCATTCCTTGCAATCCTTAGCTTCTTCATAACTAGTTGGTTGTTTGTCCTTGATTACCTGAGTCATGTATGCATAATGCTTTGCAATGAAATTATCATATGTTAACCTTTGTACTGGATATCTTACTCTTGAAGACCTTCTTTCACTTCCTTTTGGTTTGGTTGCCATCTTCTTTCTTTGTTTTGCCACTCCTGGAGTTTGAATTTTTTCTATCTCTTCATCTTCCAACATGCTCTCGTCCACATAGCTTCCTTCTTCAACTAAAATCTTCTCTTTGCCTTTGACTTTGCTTTCTTCAGAGCTGGTCTCTCTTTTCCTAAGCCTTCCACTCCATGGTGAGGGTGTCCTTGTGTTGCATGAGTTTCTTGGACCACTTAAATCCATGCTTTCTTGAACTCTATCATCATTCTTCAAATCTGTCTCACCTATGTCTTCAACCCGCAATGGACTCGTGCATGCATACCAAGGCTTCAACTCATCAAAGACAACATCCCTACTTACCTTCAGCTCCTTGGTGATGGGGTTATAGCATTTATACCCCTTTTGTTCCATAGAATATCCCAAAAAAATACATCTTTCAGATTTGGCATCTAACTTTGACCTCAACTCTTGAGGTACATGTACATAGCATATACAACCAAAGACTCTAAGATGTGAAATGCAAGGTTTTCTTCCAGTCCATGCTTCCTCAGGGGTTAGATGATGTATACCTGATGTAGGACATCTATTCATGATGTATGTGGCTGTATATGTAGCCTCTCCCCAATAACAATGCGGCATATTCATTTCGTTGAGCATACACCTTGCTACCTCTGCTATGTGTCTGTTCTTTCTCTCTACTACCCCATTTTGTTGAGGGGTATACCTGCATGTAAATTGTCTTTTGATGCCATTGACCTGCAAAAATTCAGAAAATTCATGGGAGAAGTACTCTCCCCCTCCATCGGATCTCAAAGTTTTGATAAACTTGCCAGATTCCTTCTCCACTTGTGCTTTGAATTTCTTGAAGTAGTGGAACACATCTGATTTGTTTCTAATGCAATACAACCACACTTTTCTTGAAAAGTCATCAATGAAGGTTACAAAATACCTATTTCCAGCAAGGGATGCTTCTCTTGTTGGACCCCAAACATCCGTGTGAATGAGGTCTAAAACATTTGCACTTAAATAGGTACTCTTCTTGAAGGGTAGCCTTGATTGTTTTCCTTGTTGGCAAGCTACACAAATTTCATGCAACATTTTAGATGTAAAAGTTGGTAGGCCTCTTACCAAGCTCCTCCTTTGCATGTCCTTGAGCTTTTGTAGGCTGATGTGACCTATTCGTTTATGCCATAGATCCAAATGTGCTATCCTCTTGTCTCCATATGTGACATACATTGAATGGTGTGGCTGATTTATGTCCATTGTGAACATTCTCCCTTGCTTTTTTCCTTTTGCTATGAGCTTGAAACCTACCCTTGGATCCTCAACAAAACATCCTCTTTCATTGAACCTAACTTGATAGCCTTTTTCTACCATTTGGCCTACCGAAATCAAGTTTTTGGTAATAGTAGGGACATGTAATACCTCTGATAAGCACTTTGCTCTTTGATTTCCTTCCAAAATGATATCTCCCACATGTTGAATGATATGCTCTGAGTTATCACCTGTTTGCACATGCCCTTGATGCTTTGGGACCTGCAAATTACTAAAAAACTCCTTTCGACTTGACATATGATTGCTACATCCACTGTCTACATACCATACATCTTCACTAGCTTGAGTTGTATCTTCACCATACCTCATGGCAAGTAAATAATCATTCCCTTGGCTGGATGATGTGTTTGCATAATTACCTTGCCCTCTATAATTGTTGTTGTTGCTTTGATTCCCTTGTCTTTGAGCTCTATGATAGCATTCATTTGCAAAATGACCAGGCTTACCGCATACAAAGCATCCATTTGAAGTGGCTTGTCCTCTTCCACCAAATCTTCCACCTCTTCCTCTATTTGTGGCTCTTCCACCTCTTCGACCTACATTTTCTTGTTGTCCTTGACCTCCTTGGTTGCTTTGATATCTTCCTCTTCCTCTTGTAGCACCTCGGTTGTGTCTTCCTCTTCCTCTACCTGCATACAACAATTGCCATTGGCTATCCTTGGCATTATGACCACCAAGGTTCATCTCCTCTGTCACCATGAGAGTGATTAGTTGATCAAAATCAGGAAGAGAGTCCCTTACATACACTGAAGTTGTGAAAGCCCTCCATTTTTCATCATCCCTAAGTCCATTTAGGGTGTGGGCGACAAGATCGTCATCATCTAGGGCACAACCGATTGACCCTAGTGCATCTGCAAGCTCTTTAACCTTTAATATGTAATCATTAGCACCTTGAGAGGGGCTTTTCCTAAGATTATTTAGCTCATTCTTGAGCTGAATTTTTCTAGCTTTTGTGGAGGTTGAATACAATCTCTCCAAGCACTCCCACACCTTCTTCGATGTATCCAAATCTTGAATATGCCCTACCATAGAGTTGCTAATATGCTGAGATAAAATGAAAATGACCCTTTTGTCCCTTTCATCCCACTCTCTTACTGCTCTTCTCTGGTCATTGGTTGGATTTACCTCATCTATGTAGGGTTTTGGCTCTCCACCACTCACAAGTCCCCACAAACCTTTCCCCATCAAAAAATTGCTTATTCTAAATCGCCACGATTGGTAGTTTCCTTTTTCGAGCTTCTCAATATGAGCATTGAGATCAGCCATGGTGCCTCCTAACTCTTTTGAACCTCCCCCTTGATGCAATGAAGTTGAAAAGGATGTCTTTTACCTCAAAAAATAGAGCTACTCCTCTTGATGAAGCTTCATCTTTGATTTGATGATGTATTTGCTTCCCCTTGTTGTTGATGTGCCCATTCTTTGCTTCCTTCCTTCAAACTTTGATGAAGTCTTTACTTCACTTCAGTAGCTCCTTCTTCTCTCTTTGATACTCCACTTATAGCTCTGATACCACTGTTGGAGGATAAACACTCCTATGTGCACAACACAAATGAACCCTCCTAGGATCCTAAAATTTTTCAGACATAGGTTCTGTATTTTCTGAGTTTCTCTGAGTATATGCAGAGACTAAAAATGAAATTTCGCAAGCATAAACTAAACTTTAAGAGCTTTCAAATGAGAGTAAAATCACTCCATTTGGATACTTGGTGATGCCTCAACCAGCTGCAACAAGACAGATAACTTGATCTCTTCACAGAGTATGAGCTAACTAGACAGACATTGTTCTGGACATTTCTATGCACATGTGCAGGATCTGCACCTGAGACTTATACCACACAAAGTAGAACTTATACGCTTTCCAACAAGACAAAAATCATTGCAAATGGATTCCAGATGAAGGAGAAACAACAATTACAAGACCGGGGGGTCTGCCAAAAACATCTAGATAGATAGAGTGTGTAAAAGTGAAATTTCTGCAAAATATGCAGAGAACAGCTAGTAGGGGGTATGCTTAAGCAAAGGGGCAGCTTGGGCACATATTTCCATGACTCTAAGTCATAATACAACTCATTAGAGGTTTTAAAGACCACATACTAACCTCTTTAACCAATCAAAAGCATATACATGTCAAAAGTGAGGTCCAATCACATCAAGAGGTGAGCTAAATCTTCTCTAATCAACTTCTTTCCATTATGGGCATAATTGGATGCCTCCAACTCATGGGAATCAGCCTCCTTTGATTGTGGATGATGTGGAAGATTCAATTTGGGGCATGTTCCCACACTCTTGAGCTTGAAAAACTTTCAACAGTCCTTAATCTGTTCAGCTCTTAAAACTTGTTTGAACTCGGCCACATGATCATAAGGATCTCCTGTCCCGTTAAAATATTTCTTCATTGCCTTGATCATTTAAGCGGGTCTAAGCGTTCTTTGGTATTCTGGAGGTCTAGGCAATGGAAAATCTTGTTCATCTCTTTGATGCCTATGTGCTTGATGTCTTTCTCTTTCAGGTCTTTCATCTTCCCATCTTGATCTACCTCTACCCACATTATGTGTAAAGCTTACCTCAGGTCTCTCTCTAGTTCTTTCCCTCTGATTTTCATGAGCCTGGGATGATCCTACTCCGTGGAGACCATGAGAAACATTAGATCTTTCCGACGCTCCTACTTCAAGTTATGAGCAAAATACTGAGTCGCGGGAATACTTTCCTACACTTCAACACTTCCTACACGTCGCACACACCTTACCTACAGCAAATAAACACTTTCATGGATAGACAACACTCACACGCACTCTTTCCAAGCAATACACATGCATACAATCTCACAAAGAAGAAGATACAGAGTGAAGAAGACACAAATTCGAATTTCTGTGCTCTCTATTCTCACAATGGCAAAAATTTCTTTACAAAGAGTCACATTTGACTTATATACTTGTGCCCTAAAAATGGTCCTTTCACACAAGAGACCGGCACTTTATTCACTAAGAGACTAATTTCCTACTATTTTACAAGGGTAAATCTCTAATCTTCTGCGGGGATGCATCTAGAGGACTCCTCTAGTGCCTTTACAACGGAAAATATATTACAAGAATGATTATGATACAAAAATATGATGTCCAAATCGGAAAAATTTTGGGGCCCGTCTTTTTCTCTGCTTTGTGCTTTCTTTCACTCTGCAACACTCTCCCCCTCTTCGTCTCTGTCGTCCCTTGACAGGCTTTGCTTCTTGTCCTCAGTTTGTTGTCCGCACGCATCCAGTGGTTAGTATTGCCTGATTCTTGATCTTGCATTATGTTTTAGAGGCGCTCTGATTTGTCCTGGTTTGCACACCTCGGACCTTGCTGTGTTATTCACTTCTTTTCTCTGCACGCCACCTTTGCTCATTGTTACCTGTTTATAAAACAGGTGTTCAGTTTTGACGGCCTCTTCTTAATTCTTGTTTTACATTCTCTGGGCCTGATGCATTCGACTTGCTTGCCCGCAACCCTTGGAGTTAGATTGACTACCTGATATGTTGCAGTCTAATTCACCTATAGGCTCATTAATTCTGGGTTGCCACGCACGCCACCAGTGGAAGGCATGAAGATGTGGTGCTTCAGTCTTCGATCTGGACCTTCCAGAGATCAAGAGGTTGAAGCACCCATGTGGGTTACGTCCTTTCCTTGGTGTGTGTGCCCCTGCGGGGCTCTGTGCAGAGATGGGTGTTGCGCCCCTGCGGGGCTTCTTGCAGAGATATATCTTCATATATTTCCTTTTAGTGAAGCTGCTTCTTTCGTTGTCTTCTTCTTTTCTTCTTTTTACTTGACTCTCCCTCAACACTGCCCCCCTCTTGTACTCTGTCGTCCCCGACAGGCTTTTTGTGGCGACGTGTGTAGGTTTGGATGGCTTGTTGCTCTCTTTGATTTAGCAGATTAGCGTGACATAGCATGAACTCCTTCCATTGCTGAGACTTTACTCCGTCCTCTGGCGCCTGTCTATGATCAGCAAAGAAACTTGTCTCGTAGGCCACCATCCTTGCATTCAAATTGGAGGTCATTTTAACAAAAATCTTTGAATCAATTTCAAAGAAGCCTGTAAAGAATGCTTCTTCAAAAGTATGCATATATGTCGATGGCAAAAACATGAGACGAGAAAAATATGCCATAATAGTTAACCGGCTGGGAATAGTAGATAAATAAAAAATTAATGCCTCCGATCCTTGCGTAATGCCGATGAAATTCAAAAATGTATACCGTGCATGTTGGAACACTTTTATTACAGTCAGGAACATGCTAAAGATTTTATTTGTCATTTTGACTGCTACATCTGGAACGGTAGCATATCTTGCAAGCCAAAATTCCATGGTTTTGACCATGTATTCCTCTGTCGGTAGGTAGTTATGTGGTGGACTAGGTAACAGTGGATAATTTAACCACTGATTATTAATGCTGCCTTGTCGCTGACCTTCCCAAAATTGCATCCAGGCTCTTCTACGGGGTAGTGGGCAAAATGATGGGTTGACTTGAAGCTCATACGGGGATGCTTCCCACTGTACCCGTAGTGTAGGGTTCTTTTCCAAGAGCTTCCTTCTCCATATTGGATCTGCTGCCTCAAACTTTGCTTGAGTATAGTTAAACGTGTCATACCGAAAGTGGAGATTATGATCCGGTTCCTTATTTGTCGTATGCTTTATGTAATGCCTAGTTTGTTCCTTCAATAGCCCGTATGGTACATTGAATGGCTTGAGTAGGTGCTCGAGTTGCTTGCTGTCGATTTGAGCCTCTTTCATTAATTTGACGATTTGATCTTCAAACTCCGCAGTAAGCTGGGACACCAGTAGTGCCCTGTCTGCCCGGCTTAGTTCTGCAATGTCTCGAATGTTAGGTTCAATGGGAACCTTCTTTGCCGCCCTTATTGTTGAATGATACGAGGGGGGAGAGAGAGGACGTACCTCTTCCTCCACAGTAGCCGTGGTCTCTTGTGGAACTACTGGTGTCCCCTGTTTTGCTCGTTGCTCTAATTGCTCCTGAAGCTGTTTGATTAAATCATCTTTTTTCTTGTTTTCTTCTTCGGCCTTAGCAATAGTTGCCTGGTGTTTAATTAGTTCCTGGGCCACAATATTCATGTGCTCTGTGTCTTCCTTACACTGTTGCAGGTAGTTATTCTCTGCTTTTTTCCATTTCGTTCTGAGGGCAGCTGTGTCCTCCATGTATCTCTTTTCCGAATCTGTAATGACAGCTTGCTCCTGTCTGAGCTGGTCTTCTAGTTTAGTGATCTGTTCTTCCAAGTTCTTGATATTTTCTTGTTGGTTATCAGTAATTGCAAATGGATGATCACTAATGAGAGCTGTCATTAACTCTTTATTTCGTTGTCGCATATTGTCAGCTTCCTCCATACTGACTTTAAGCTGAGACTCTAAGATTTTACTTCGTGCTTGAATACGTGTCTTCTCAGTCTCACTCATTTCCAATTTCTTAGTTAATTCCTGGACTTGGTCTTTCAGTTTTGTCTGCTCTGTCTCTAGCATGTTGTTTCGTGTTTTGACCTCTTGAAGTTCCTTTTCTTTATTTAGAGCTTGTTCGCTTACCTTGGATAATTCTTTGGAAAGATGTTTACCTGCTCTTTCAAGTTCTTTCTTGTCTCGCATGGCTTGGTCGTAATCTTCATCAGCGTCAAGCATTAATTGTTGTGTGTCCAGAGCTGTTCTAATCATATCTTGCACAACAGGCTTGAGCTGAGCTATGTCTTGTAACATTCAGCCATGTCTTTGCTATTCCTGGAGTCTCTCCTGTTTGCACATCTTTGCCTCCTGCCACTTGGATTGTTTCATTATGCGGTTGTCTAACTTGCAGTTGTATTCTTTGTTCTTCATCATCTCCTTTTGCTTCATCCTTTTTGGTGGCACTCCCTTGAAACGTGACATCCATTGGGGAGGGTTCTGCCACAACCCTGATTGGTGTGAAGGGTTCTTCCGTATCTATAGCATTATCTTCATTCTCCATTTTTGATATCTCCACATCTGTCTTTGTGCTTGTGGCTTTCCTATCCACTTTCATTTCTTGATTGACTGGCTTGAGGCCTTCTGGTTCTTCACCATAGTCAACTTTATTTAATTCGGTCCATTGCCCATCATCCTTCGATTCGCTTCGAATATCAACATCCAACAATGATGTGTCCTTTTCTTCTTTTTCCTGTGATGAAGAGCTGGAATTATCTAATCCTATTTCGCGGTATCGGTGAACTTTAGTGAGTTTTCTTTTTGTATTTAATCCCTGTTGTGACTGCTGATAATGATGACCTTGCACTGATAAGTTGATTTGCCCCTCCGTGTATTTGTGCGTCTCTTCCAGTGCTTTAGTCAATTCTTCTTCCGTGATTTGTTTCGGTCCTGCAATGGTTACTTTGGGAAGTACATGGACTCTTTTTGTCATAGGTTCTCCTTCTTCATCTTGCTTGACTTCTCGTAGTCTTTTTGTGCCTCGCATTCTCGGTTGAGAACTGGTTTCTGCTTCTTCCCCACTGATGGCAACCTTCTTTTTCTTAGGGACAATGGAGGGTTTTGCATATTGAGCTAGCTTTTCTGAAGTTGGCATCTCTCTCAAACAATTCTTCATATCTAAAGCTTCATATATCAGTAATGTGAGAGCCGAACTACCATTCAAAAATTTCTTCTGGCCCCACTTCTTCTGGGCTTCAAATAATCTTTCTTGAATATAGCCTGTCAAATTCACTTTGTTCCCAATTTGTCTCATGGCATGCGATAGTAATTGTACGACTATCTTCTGTGGAGCAGTATACCTGTGCATGCTTGGGAAACAAAAATGTTGATGCACCAATCGAACAGCATCCTCTATGTCAATTCTGTTTATATCCAAAAATGATCTCTTCTTGGGATCATGGCACTCTGCTTTGACATTTGTGACGCCTTCTTGCTTCCATCCAAATGCTCTGTTGATTAATTCGTGTGTGAATTGGATGGTCTTCCAAATTCCGACTTTATCCAATACTCGTGCTTCTGGAACTGATATTTTTGTTGCGGCAAGTTGCATGGTATTCATTACCTGTGCACATCTCTGAAAATCTGGAACATAGATAGGCAATTTGAGAAATGCCTCTATGCCTGCTTGTGTCCATACATCTTCAATATGAGGTAATCCCTGTATTATTGTCTTGAAATCTTGTGACATGATAGGAAAATAGTGATCTGTATCCATAATTTTGATAGTTGCCATGAAGATGAGATCTAACACTGGTTGGTCGTCCCGAAACCAGTGACCTCTTGCTTTTGTAATTGATTCGAGTGGGAAAAGCTGGACCTCTTCCTCTTGTGTAGCTTCAGAACTAGTAGACGCCATCTGCACTCAATATAGAGCATGAATTAGTTGCCATATATTATCAGAAATCCTCATTTGTTTGTTTGTCATAAGCTCGATATTGCTCCGAGTGAATGGTGTCGTCCCTTTCCCGTGTGTGTGAGAAAGGTAATACCTGAATTTTTCACATTTTTAGGTATTTTTATATTTTCATCTGAAAAGGAAAACAGAAAAGTTAGGTTATAGCCGAAGCGGTTATTAAATTTTTTTTGAGTAATTTTCTTAATGTATGTACAAGTGCTCTCCTATTTCCCAAGAGGAAAATGTGCTTGACTATCCTGAAATAGAAGAAGGATGTGCCGAATGCTTGGCCTTGTAATGTGGCCCTATCATGCATACTTTGGGTCTCGAAGGCTCCATATGTGTGCAATTGGAAGTAGTTGGTTGATGCCTGCCGTTTATTTTGTCTTTAGGTATCCAAATCTGCTTCATTGTGTTGGGCCTTGTTGTATGTTGCCTAATTCCAATGAATGTGGCTCTTTTCTTGTTGTATGTCTGCTTTATTTGATTCGTAAATCTCGGACTGGCTCGGGTTGCCATTACAGACTCCTTCTTTCTCCAGTAACTCCTTGTTTGTGGCTGTTTTGCCTGTGGACCACATTGGTTCTTCTTGTGCTGAGGATCATCAGTTCGGCTTGGTTTCTTTGGAGCGCATGATTTGGGAATCCAGATTTGCGAACGATCCTGTTGAGCGGCTACTACTTTCTTTGGAATCCATATTGTAGCAGTTCGTCGGTGACTTCGTTGTTCCGACTGAGTTGTTTTCCTATCTGATTGGTTGTTCTGATGTCGGTTGTGCTTTTGTCGTCGAAGATACTCCTCCACTTGATCTTTCTTTATCCACGCTTGGTTAGAGTATGGAATAGGGTATATTTTAATAGGTACAGATTTTGAATTACTCAGAGGACTAGTCTCTCTGATGCATGGTGCTTCACTGAGGTTGGTTTCAGCTTGATTGACACTCTCGTGACTTGCTAGACTAGAAGATGGTGTGCAAGCAGAATTCAATGTGTCCGCACATATAGTACTTGACGAAGGTGTTTCTATAGTGCTAGTGAACATACATTCATGACTTTGTTCATTGGAATGAACTTTTTGCTCTATGCTCACAGATTTGATTGGTCGTTCGTCTAGCACACTGAATACTTCACGATGTCCTATCTTGGCTGAGATGTATCCTAAAGCCAATTGAACGGTCACCTCATATTCGTAAATCCAGTCTTGACCTAACACTACCTCTTCAAGTAAATCCTGATCATGACACACTAATAGCTTTTGTTCCATAGTGTTGTTGCCAAGATGCAGAGGTAAGGTGATCTCACCTATGCATTGAGTAATTGTTCCTCCTATTCCTATCAACTGTGCCATTGATGGGCGTACTTCCTCCTGGAGTTTTTGGGTCAATGAAAGCTTGATACAGCTTACAGCAGCTCCTGTGTCAATGAGAGCATCCACCAAGTGGTACTCCGTTTTACCTGCTCCCAAATTTAAATATGGTTGCGTTCTCTGAGATCCTAGGTTTTGAGTGGCTCTAAAATTAGCCATTGGGATGAGTTCTTCTCCTAGTCGATATCTCTCATCTCGCTCTCTCATCCACTCCTTCCGTTTCTTTATTCGTTCCAATGCTTCCTGTCTCGCTTCTTCTCGTATCCTTTCCTCCTCTATGCGTCTATTCTTGCCTTTGATTAATCGAGACATTGTTTCTTCGGTCAATGGTTCTAGATTTTTTTTACTCTACATCCACTGATGTAGTTTGGTAATACTTCTCCATCTAAGGTTGCTAAGCTAATGGCTCCACTTGTAGATATACAATTAATGATTAATGGCCCATATCCTCTTTTCTGCAACTTCTTAGCGTGTTGTTTCAAGGTGTATACCAAAACTAAATCTCCTTCCTTCAAATTTTTGTCCTTAATGTGCGCATCAAAGTAGGCTTTCTGTCGTCGTTTAGCAGCATAAATACCTGCTACTGCTTATAACCTAGTTTCATGAAGCTTTTCAATTTGATCCAATTGAGCTGATAGTTCATTTCCTGTCCACTCGTAAGTAGTTGCTACTCTCAGAGTGGGAATTAAGAAATCAATTGGCAAAATAGCATTTTGTCCATATACTAAGTTAAAAGGAGTAGTGCCTATGGCGGTTTTATAGGCTACTCGAAATGCCCATAAAGCATGATGTAATTGTTTATCCCAATCTGATCTACCATCGTTAACAATTTTAGTGAGAACTGTACACAAGATTTTATTCGAACTTTCGGCTTGTCCATTGGCTTGTGGGTGATATGGAGCTGATTTCTTATGAATTACCAAGAATTCATTCAATAAAGCTTCTATAACTTCATTCACAAAGTGCGTACCTCTATCACTCACAATTTCTATTGGTAGTCCAAATCTAGTGAAAACGTTCTCAAAGAGAAACTTGGCGGTGGTTCTTGCGTCATTTTTCTTGGTTGCTTTGTGTAAGGAATTGAACTCACAACCACTTGGTTAGGAATGTGATGGGCTAACCACTTGCCCCAAAAGCCATGGTTGAGGATTACTTCGTAATCCTCTCTCTTAGGGTGTGGTTCAACCATCTCCTACCAGGATTATGTTACATTCTTCCCCCCTTGGTCGATCATTGTCCTCAATGATCTGCTCTTGTATCCCTCTAGCCTCGGTGATCAATCCCTTGAACTCCCTAGGTGCCCTTGAATTGATGTTCCTCAACCTCGCACAGTTTCTTGAACCTTGTTCGCAACCTTGGTCTCTTGAACCCTTGCTCTCAACCTTGGTGTCTTGAACCTTCTTGTTCGCAACCTTGGTATCTCGAGCCCTTGTTCTCAACCTCATTCTTGAACCTTGTTCTCACCCATGCTTGGTATCTTGAACACTCAATCAAGTGCCACCCAAGGATTCCCAAGGAATTCACACTTCCAAGCTAGCTCATTGGAAAGTTCGTTCCGAGAGCTTTCCAACGGTATATTACACGCCTCAATCCGACCTACGGATTGAGAGATACACCCCAATCATTGTAAGGTCCATCCTTGAAACCGACGTGCGCACCTTCCACAATTCCTACCCTTTCACATAGAGGATGCCCAAGCGCCTTTTTTAGAGGCCATTGGATCATTCCATCTTGCCCAAGCCTACTTCCTAGGCTCTGATACCAATGTAAGGAATTGAACTCACAACCTCTTGGTTAGGAATGTGATGGGCTAACCACTTGCCCCAAAAGCCATGGTTGAGGATTACTTCCTAATCCTCTCTCTTAGGGTGTGGTTCAACCATCTCCTACCAGGATTATGTTACACTTTGGCTTCAACCCATTTGGTCAGATAGTCTGTTGCTACAATTATATATTCGGCATGGGATCCTTTCGCTGGTGGGCTAATAGGTCCTATGAAGTCTATTCCCCATTTCGTGAAAGCTCTGGCACTCATCATGGGTCTAAGTGGCATCTCATCTCTCCTAATTGGATATTTGGTTCGTTGGCAAGTATCACACCGTTGCACATATGTCATGGCATCTTGGTGTAGAGTTGGCCACCACATTCCAGCAAAGAGGATCATTTTTGCTGTTTTATCTGCAGAGAAGTGTCCTCCTGCAGCTCCTGTATGAGCCATCTCTAAAACAGAAAGATATTCGTCTTCGTGAACGCACATTCGTAATTGGTTATCTTTCCCTCGTTTAAAAAGTTGTTTTGCTATAATGGCATAATCCTTACTTTGTTCTTCAAGCGCACGTTTCCTTGCTGAAGTAGCTCCTTCGGGATATTCTTGAGTTTTCAAGAACTTTACCAGTGGCATGCTCCATCTTGGTGCTATTGTAGAATAGCATAAAGTTGAGTTCTCATCTGGAATTTGTTCTTGACAGGTTTGACAGGTTGATACATAGTTATGTGCATCTCTTTGCATGGTTGGCCAATATATGCCAAATCTCTTGAGTGTTTGCCACGTTCCATTTGCATTCAAATGAGTTTTCCATTGGTTTACATGTGCTTTCTGAAGCCACATTTCTTGTTCCTCTTCTTCCACGCATCTCATTAATAATCCACTTGAATCCTGGTGATACAAACTTCCCGCAATGATGTGAAGGTTTTTAGTCTTCCAGAGGTCTTGGGTTTGGTTTGGCGTGATCCCATCTTTAGGTCCATGAGTAAGTATAGGGATCAACTTTTCTGCCCATTGAGGACATACTTCCAGGTTAAAAAGGTACGTATCTGGCAGATCATCTGGTACTCCTATGGGTGGTTCTCCATGGGTCATTCTTGATAAGTGGTCTGCTCTTATGTGGGTATTTCCCTTCTTGACTACTACCTCAAAATCAAATTCCATTAGCAATAAAAACCATCGTACTAGTCGTCCTGTATTACAAGGCTTGTTGACTAAGTACAGTAGGGCTTGATGATCAATGAAGAATTTGAATTTGTTTGCCAACAGGTAATGTCTGAATTTTTTGACTGCGTACACCATCCCTAGGCCTTCTCTCTCCGTGGTAGTATAATTGCGTTCTGCTTGATTTAATTGTCTACTTGCATAGGCTATAGGGTGGTCTAGTTTTCCTGTATCTGCAGGCTGAGCTAAGATGCAACCAATGGCAAACTTGGAAGCATCCACATGAATGTGAAACGGCTTATTCCAGTTAGGTACTCGAAGGATTGGTGCTGAACTCAATCGATTCTTTAACTCGTTGAAGGCTTTTTCACATTCTTCGGTCCAATTAAATTGTGTCAATAATGCATAAAGAGGTCTAGCAATTATGGCGTACATATGTATGAATCTTCGATAGTATCCACAATGTCCCATAAATGCTTGAACTTCCTTAGCCGTCTTAGGTCTTGGTAAATCCAGAATTACTTTAATTTTGTCTTCATCAGTTGAGATTCCATTTTTAGAGACAATATGTCCTAATATTTTCCCTTGTCTAACCATGAAGACACATTTTTCAAGGTTAAGGCATACTCGATATTGTCGACATTTAGCAAAGATCCTTTCTAGCTCGGGGATATGTTCTGATCGTATAGCTAAATAAGTACAAAGATCATCCACGTAGACCTCCATACTTTTTCTTAGGAATTCTTTGAATACATGACACATCAATCTTTGGAAGGTGGCTGGGGCATTAGTTAGACCAAAAGGCATGACTCTAAAGGCATATACTCCCCATTCAGTTGCGAACGCTGTTTTATGTTGGTCCTCAGGAGCAATAGCTACCTGATTATACCCTGAAAAGCCATCCAGAAAGCTATAGACTTCCTTTCCTGCCACTCTTTCCAAGAGATGATCTGTGATTGGTAAAGGATAACTATCCCTTATTGTCGCGGCATTTACTTTCTTCAAATTGATGCACACTCTTAGCTTTCCATTCTTTTTCGGTACTACCACCAAAGGTGACACCCATTCCGTGTGTTCAATCTCGTATATGAATCCAGCATCTAACAATTTGTCTATCTCTTCCTTTATCTTTGCTGAATACACATCATTGTATGTATATGATCTTTGTTTAGACGGTTTGGCTTCGGATGTCATGGGAATTCTATGCGCACATATAGAAGGGTCGACTCCTTTCAAGTCCTTATAGGTCCAAGCAAAGACATCCCGATATTCGCTTATGAGGCGTATTAACTCTTGTTCTTCCTCTATGGAGACATCTTGTCCTATGAAAGTACATCGTTCTTCTCCTTCTTCTAACGTTACTACTATCTTCTTGGTTTGTTCTTTATTGTCATATGCTATTCCCGGCTGTGCCTCTCTTTTAGGCATTTGAATAGCAATTTTTCTCTCTTCTACTTCATATTTCTTGAAGTGAGCGGGCACTTCAAACTGGTCTTGGGGCTTATTTTCTTCATCTTCTGATTCTCTTTCAAATTCTAATTCCCTCTTCTGTGTGAGTTCCTGGTGTTTTTCATTGGCTGTGATATTTATGTTGGTGGTACTATTCCCTAGATCCATTGGTTCGAGCTCCATTTCAGTGCTCTCGTAGTCCTCCTTCCAGTCCTTCTCGATCACTTCTCCTTCTTCAGCCTCCTGAAGGACTACCACATACAGGCTCACATCATAACCTTCCTCATCGATACATTCGTTCATGGTCACTACTTCTTCGTTTACACAGACATCGAGGGTCGCTAAAATTTCCATCCAACCGTGTGGTTCAAATTCTTCATCTAGAAATACTTGTGGCATGTAAGCTGGATCTTGTACAGACCTCGCTATTCCTTGCTTCTGCTGCCATCCTTTTCTTCTCTCCTCTTCCTTCTTTGCAGCTTGGCATATCCATAGATGAGTGTCCTCGTTCATCCAAGATTGGTCACTAGAACCTACACTATGAATTGATTGATCGTCTTCCTCCTTATGAATTTGATTCCATTGTAGAGGTGGAACATCTTGATAAGTGTATGTATGTAGGTTTATTCTAGTGGTGGTTCCTTCATGTTGTAGGTATACCGCATCTTTTCCCCAATCTTGCACGACCTTTAACTGTCTCATGAAAGGCCTTCCCAAGATCATTTCATAATTGCTTGGCCTTTCGAAGTGACATATTGCTAAAGTGTGTTCGAATTCCACTCCACATGTAGTGAAAACTACTCGTTCCAACAATCCTAAGGGTCTTTCTGTATGTCCGTCTGCCATTTGTATTTTCATGCGTGTTGGTCTTAACGCTGGTTTTCCCCATTTCTCCCAAATTTCTTTGGTAGCAATACCAACACCAGCTCCCGAATCTAAGATGGCTTTGGTGGTGTAACCCCTATAAGTAATTAGAAGGCAGGTATTTCCTTCATCTCCCTCACTAAAGTCTCCTACCTTATCCACTGGAATTCTCACCGTGTTTACTTCGTCTGCTATCTCTTTCTTTTCCTCCTTGACTTCCCATTGATTGATTAATTTCTCCTTCAAATGTGGTTTTACCTTCAACAGTTCTTCGAATGTTAGGGTACAAGGGATTTTTACCTCTCTAAGGCGTTGTATGATCTCAGATGTTTGGACTGACGGGTTCGTTTCTCGTTTCCTCATTGAGGGAATACGATACAATTCTGAATTGTGTTCGTACCCCCCTGTGTAATTGGGCAGTTCATTTACATCTTCCTCTCCTTGGTTACTTGCATCCATCGGTAAAATTTCTTCTGAATTTAGTTCAGGTATTGAACCCTCTATTTCATCTCCTGCTTCTAGTTCTTCAAAGGGTGGTTCAATTCCTTCCACTTTCTTCCATTTGTCCTCTTGAACTCGTTCCCATAGATCTTTAGTCCATTCTCCTTCTACTTCAGGAACTATGGATCCTTCCCTTCTCTCAATACCACGTTCGTCATTCTGTGTTCTACTTACTTCAGGCTTTTCATGAGTGTTTACACGCTCTTGGAATTCTACTTCAGAAATTCGGGTATTGGGTAAAGGCGATGCAAGTTTTTCTAAGGTCTGTTGTGCAACTTCTATCAATTTTTTGCAGATCTCCAGTCTTTCTTTTTCTAAGTCGCCTCTTGGATATTCTCTCTCGTGTTGTTCTATGGTAGGTCCTGCTCTTATTCATGCCTTGTATGCCTGAATCCACATGGCTAATTCTTCAGGCATAGGATCTGCTAACACTGATCCTACCTCCTCTTTTTTGTACTGTTCATTTTTAATTTCTTCTTCTTTTTTCTGTTCCTCTTTTGGATTCTGTTCGTTCTTCTCTTTTTCCTTCTTCTGTAATAACTTCTTTTCTTTTATCCTATCTCTTCGGTGCTTCCATCTCTGGGACCTTTTACTTGCAATACTTTTCTCCGGCTCTTCTGAGTCTTCAACTCTTTGAGGGATGGGTGTGTTCACCTCCTTATCACTTTGGTTGTTCTCCTCCATTTTATCAGGGGTCTCTCTGGCTTTGGCTCTCGTTATTGCTTTCAATGGTACTGTGTACTCTTTATCACTCCCTGATGATTCAATTACTTCTATTATGTTGATTTGCACGTTAGATGTAACCTTGTTAGGATTCTTGCGGCAGTCTCTGAAAAGGTGTTCCTTACCACAATCACTACAGTAGCCTTCCCAGACTCGTTGTGGTGGTGGTGGGTTTGGCAATGTGCATTCTCTGATGTAGTGATCACCTCCACATCTGTAACATGGTCCTCTGGGTACAGGCGGTCTGTTTATGGGTCGGGGTGGTATGGTTGCTCTAGGAGCTGTGTACATTAATGACACATAGTCCTGCTCATATCCATATGAACTATCTGATGCTTCCATGCCATAGGCATATGGTTCATACAGTTGTCCATATTCCATCATTGAGCTTTCATAATTGGGATATGCTCCTTGACTATGGTCGTAAGATGAGTCATATGGTTCATTACCAACCAAAGGTGTGGCTGGGACTATTGCTCTCTCTAGGTTTTCTTCAGGTTGAGCAATCTTGACTGGGACAACGTTCTGAGGATGGGGCGGTTGTTGTCCTAGTACAGGTTGTGGTTGGGTGTATCCCTGATACGCATATGGTCATGGCACTGGTGCCTGCGGCTGATAAGTGGGATATCTAAAGGCTTCACCTCCCTGATCTCTCTGAGGGTATCCATAGGGTCTCATGTATGGCTGTGCTGGTCTAGCTTGCCTATTGTAAGGGCAATTTTCTGTGCTGTGATTCGTATATTTTTGTTCTACACTGCAATATTGTAGAGGTCCTGGGACAGGGGGTCTATTATAAGCATAAGCAGGTGGTGGGACTACTCCCCTAGTACACAAGTGAGAAGGATGATCACCTCCACACTGCATACATCTTCTGAGCATGGGTACTCTCATAGGGTTATTGGGGTAGTTCCTCTGTCCTTGAACGTTCAACTTCTTTGCTACCAAAGCGGCTATTTCCTCTACATTGTTTTTAGGGATTGAAGTGCTACTGGCCAAATCTTCACTATTCAAGCTTGCTTTAGGTATTTTCAGGTCCTTTGCTAGGTTGTCTTCTAGATCTATGCATTCCTTCATGCATTCTTGCAAAGTCTGAATTCTCTTTACATACACCAATGATCTCAAAGATCCGTTCAACAATCCTTCCAAAAATAATGACACCATTTTATTTTGGGTAGGTCTCTCTTCTACTGGGCATCTGTCCACATACTGTTTGAATCTTCTTGCAGCTAATCTCACTGATTCGGTAGGGACTTGCTTGAAGCTATGGATCAATGATGAAGAATTGTTTTTAATTCCTGACTTAGTGAATTCCTCAATCATTTCTTGGTATACTTGCTCCATGTTTTGAAAAGTATTAGGGTCCAATGGTTGAAACCATGCTAATGCTGTATCTGACAAAGTAAGGCCAAAGGACTCATATTAAATCAAAAAGTCTTCTACCTGTTTGGCTCTGATTACTTGTTTAAATTCCGCTATATGATTGTAAGGTTCACTAGAGCCATCATAGTGGTTTCTCATGCATTTGGCCACTTGAATTGGCCTTAATCGTCTTCCTGCTTCGGGTGGTCTAGGCATTACTGGGAAAATTGGTCTTCCTATTGGTATGCCTGGTCCTCTTACTACCGGCGGTCTGACTGGAGCATGAATTCCATGTCTTGGGTCAATAGTTGGTTGAGGTCGGTAATTAGGGTTATTTGCAGGCCTCGTGAACTGCCCATGTGGTCTGACTGGGATTTGAGTTTGTTGTGTTTGTTGTGTTTGTTGTGTTTGGCCCAACTGTTGGTATGAATCATTATGTGATGTTCCAAGTGGATTTCTTGAAGTAGTGGCTTGGTCCCTAGGGGGAAACACTGGGATGTTCTGATATTTCAACTCAGCTCTTTCCGCTTCTGTTATAGGCCAATATCTTCTCTGATTCTTATCCAGATATGTGATGATGGTGGAGAAATCAGGATCTTGTAACTCATAGATGGTGACTGGATTAGGAGCAGCTTCCCATATTGAAGAATGTGCTCTAAGAAGATGCTCTATCCCATTGATCAAATACACATCCATTAAGGTGTCATCTTGGGGAATCAGATCTCCTCTCCATATCCTAGCAACAGTAGATCTCCCTCTAGGTGTATTTACTTGCTCTTCATTCTCTCCTCCATTTAAGTTTGAAGCATTATTTTCTTCACCAATTTCATTAATGTTTTCTGGGTGTTCCGTGACAACATATTGGATATCTCTTTTGTCCATGTAAAGTCCTCCTACGTACTTGACTGCTGGTCTAGGCACTATGTAAGCCTCTGACGCTTTCTTTAACCTGGCCACTGATCTGTTTAGACCATCCAAGTAAATAGGGATCTCATTTTGGTTGGTGTTCACATACTCCAAGGAGGTCCTGTACTCTCCTTCAATGATCGACATCACGCCAATCATGGGTACTGTGTTCTGCATATCCTCTGAAGCCATGGGAATTTCTTCCTCTGACTCACTGGAGGTCTCCGAATAATGTGAACGGTTACTTGGCTCTGCTACACTACCTACAGAAGAGATTACACTTCTTCGGCTTCCTAGGGTTCTTCCGGATCTCAGGTTCATCCACCTAACAACTCTGATCAGCCCTTGCAATCCTCTAGCCTCTAGGATTCTTCACTAAAGGTCAGAATTTCTAGAAAACTTCGGCTAGGAAATGGCTGAAAAAGAATTTTTCCAGATCACGATACTTGACTCCAGATTCCACGATACACGATCTCTGGGCTGAAACGATACTCGATACTTGGGTCAGAACGATACACGATATTTGGTCACAGGCGATACACGATCGCTGGTGAATATCGCGATCTTTGATCAAGACGATCTTTGGCACAAACGATACTCGACTCCAAACGATACACGATACTTGTGATCCTATGATACACAACACTGATCAAGTATCGCGATCTCTGAAGACCAGACGATACACGATACCTGATGGAAACGATACTTGATGCTCGGATAAAACGATACACGATATTTGATCCCAAACGATATTCGATACCTGAACACAGATGATACACGATACTTCCACCAAACGATACACGATAGACAGCACAACAAGCGTGAGAGCATTAATTGATTCAGGAGCAGCCACGAGTGCAGTTCGGCTTTCTTATTGCCAGCAGTTGCAATTGGAGGTAAAACCCCTAGAAGCATACCTGATAGGATTAGGAGGTATTGAAACCCCTTGCATGGGAGAGGTGGATCTTCCCCTCTACATACAAGAGGTCCTCATGCCAACAAAAGTGCTAGTGTGTGAAGACGAGGATCTGACCGAACCTCTTGTCTTAGGCCAAGACTGGATCTATGATCACGCAGTCAACCTCAACCTAAGAAGTGGACTTCTTCAGGCTTGGGTAGGCCAAAGCTGTCTCACGATTGAATTAGAAAATCAAGCACTCAAACCAATAGAACAGGCACCAACTCTCGGTCCCTCCAGGAATCCACATGAAGATAACAATGTTGTTCTTGAACAAACTTCTATGGTGCAGAGGATTGTCAATCTTACTGAAGGTTCAGGAGCCAATAAGGAGTTCCTAACTGATCCAAAGAAGATTCTAGACGGGCAGACCAAACATCACTCGACACGAAGGAGGCTGCTGATCAAGAGGAAAGAGCACCAACCTGTGCAACACGGAGCATCTCGTGGCGCGAAGCAGATCTGGATACGCAAGGATGGGAAACCCACAACTCTAATAGCAGATTCTCAAGAAGACAAGAAACGAGCCTCACCGTCAAGGAACAAAGTGAAGAAGCCCCCTAGGATAACCCCTAGGCATGCCATTTCTATTTGGGTTCCTAAGCGGTCAATGAAGGCCACCCCTAATGCTAGACAGATATGGGTGCCCAAGGCTTGCTTACAAGCCCAAATTACTTCACCTTCAGGCACTAGGATGAAGCAGTTTTCACAAACACTTGTGGCCAACTACTCAGAAAATGAAAAGATACCTACACCTCTCACTATCTCCACTCCCATCGACCGTAGGAATGTCTGGAAATGGGTACCCAAAAGGTCCCAAATACATCACACTCTCATCCAGAAACCTTCACCTGTCTTTAGCTCTAAGAGCTACGACTCCTCTATCAAAGTGTGGAGAATTAAACTGCGTACTAAACCCCCTGACCCAATTCTGTAAATCCGCCCACACTAACATAGGAGCATTTTGAGCCATTGCATAACCAAAGTATGCATCTAGGATGACACTGACCTCTAATCACCACTCACACCTATCACAAACACTTCACCACTAACCACTGACCTCCGAGATTGTCATGTTAGTATTGTGAAGGGAACACCATTACATCTTGTTTCCTATGCAACACTAATGTGCCTTTCTTCTTCCAGCAGATAAGCAACCTACTCTCATGGCAACCGCGGCAGGCACAAGCTCTCAGGCAGGCTCTGGTGCTCCAATCAATTGGGATGCCATGCCAGTGGAGGCCCCACCAACAGCTCGGCCTAAAGAGTTCGTGAATGTGCGGAGAATTCCTATTCTAGATCCACCCAATGGCCTAACCGAAAGAGTAAAGGGGCATTCTCACTGGTTCAATGAGATGCCATGAGATTTGGGAGACGCGGATCACATCTGGGAATCCAAGATGGAATGTGGAGGAGTGTGGTGGACCTTCCAGTTCTTCTCACGAGAATTCGAAGCATTGCAAAATGCAGCTCCACTTCAAGATATCTGGCAAAAAGCAGGATTACAAACGTATTTTAGTGCAGCTCTGCCTAAACCCGATTTCCTCAGGTGCTACTACCTAATTGCCACGCTGAAGCCGATAGGGGATAAAGATCATTCAGGCACATTCTGGGTGCCCTCCTTGTCAAATCTGGAGGAAATGAGGAAGTTTGAATTGAATGTTACTTTAATTAGGGAAGCACTTCAGATGTATGGCACGCATGTACCTTCTGACCGCGACCCCTTGATACCTGAGTCGATGAAAAGCAATAGAATCAAGAAGCTAAAAGAAATGTGCGCCCTCACCCCCAACATCGCCATACCTTTGCGGATGTGCCTCCAACACTTCGCATTCCCTGCTCAGGACTGTTTTACTCAACCTCACAAGAAAATATGGTATGGGCTATATCTAGCAGAGACTGGAAGCTTGCCCATTAAGATGCCGGTATGGATCTTAGACCAAGTGTATGAGGCAGGCAAGCGGGGAGTGAGAAATCCTACTCTACATGGTTGTTGTGCGCTTACAAGAATTATCTATAGATGTCTTGCATATGATGTGCCAGTTGCCAGAGCCCTAAAGTATGCACAACTGGAGTTGTTCAAAGGGCAGAAGTCAGGGAGCTAGCCTGCAAAACGAATGCGTGGATCGCTCTCCCAGGTAACGATCCCTCAAGAAGCCATGACCGAAGCTTCTCCCCGACCAGAAGCTCAGGTCACACCTTTCACGATCCATCTTCAAGGAGTTCAAGCTGGGGAGGTGGTACAACCCGTTCCATCCGCCCCTCCACTACCTACCGATGCAGAGTTTGCATCTATGGCCACCTTCATAGAAGATCCAAACTTCGATTTTGAAAGATTCCTGCAGACGGTCCCCCTATCAGACAGTGAAGATTCCCCTGACAATGTTGATCCGGGTGCATCAGTCCAAAGAGAACAGCCACGGGGCGAGACGAGCAGAGTACATGGGGAAGAAGTGGCACAACATCCTCATGACCCAAACACACAAGTTCAGGAAGGTGCACAAAGAAATGACCCGGAAGACAGTGAAGAGGAGGCCCCTGCCTACACAGCACAACTCAGACGGCTGTACAAGACAATCAAGCAGGTACAGAGAAGACATAAGATGACAGAAGAGGCGAATAGAGCTCTAGTGAACCAGATGCTTCAAACCGAGAATGTCGACTCACACTTTGTGGAATCATTGAATCTATTGGCAGAGACATGTGGGATCGGGGAAGCATTGAGGACAATGGTCTATCAGGAAAACCCGACTTATGATCAATGGAGGATTGATACACGGCCACGACGAGGGAAAATGATTCAAATGGAAGTCTCTACGGCCTTGCCTACTATCATTTCAGAGGATGTTCACATGACGAGTCCAAGTCCCACTGACGAACAAGATGCAATTACACAGGTACCATCTCCACCGCCACCTTCCATTCAACCCTCAGAACCCTTCTCCACTAGTCTTTCGGAACAACCGATATCCACCCATCATGAAACCATTGTACACACCTCTGTTGTTACATCCTTCCCTTTACCCACATACATCACTTCCACACAAATTTTTGAACCCCAAACCGATCATCCTGCCACCGATCAAACCATAATAGGTCACCCTTCCTATCTCCCCGCCCTTGGACAATCACTTGCCACTAGCCAGACCTCACCCCATCCTTTTCCATTCACCCACACCCAAACACTATCCACCACTTTCCTGGTAACTGCCTCATCCTCAACCCAAGTCACCCAACCGTCATTCTGGACGAACCTTGTAAATATACTCCAGCAGGTGGATAATTATAATAAAAAGTCCCTTTCCCAACCCCACTCCCCCACATTCACTGCCACCACTATCACACCACCCACCATTCCTGTATTCACAGTTCACGAATCACACACTCTCACGTCCGATCCCATGGACATCTCACCATCCACAGGATCACCCACCACCACTGTTATTCCAACATCACCACGTGTCATTTCACTCACGTCGCCATTTCCAAACACTGTAGGCACAACATCCACTTTTCCCTTTCCCATCTCCCGACCCCTTGCATCTTCCACCCTCACCCCTGCACCCACCTCATTTAGTCATGCACTCAACACCATGCTCGAAGCTGCTGCCCAACTTAAACAGGAATACAGGTTACTAGAAGAAAACAATAAAGAGCTCTGTACTTTGTCAGCCCACCTCCAGGCACGTGTCACTGCCTTGGCGTTGTCTAATACGGAATTACAGCAGGAGGTGACCACCCTCCAACAATATCAGGTGGAGCTTGAGTCCACACATACAGAGAAGATTAGGGCAACGGAAGAACAACTTAGAGATCAGCTAGCCCGTAATGCTAGACTACAACGAAACATGGCTCTACTCCGACGCCATTTAGCGGCTGCTCAAGAAGAAAACAAAAGACTACAGCAACAAAATCAGGACAACCTCGAAGCAGCCATGGAAAATACTCCAGGGGCACCCATCGACCCGGCCAAATTTCAAGCCATCCCCTCAGAAACCATACAACAAGTATTGGAAACCTATGCCAATCTCCTAGAAGCACATGATCAGCTTGCTGACCAAGTCAAAGACCTACAGAAAGCCCAAGTGCCTACACCACACCAACGAGAACCTAAAGAGATGGCCAACGCTGCAACCTCACCAGAGCCGAAATTATCAGTAACCAATGAAGTACTTGAGCTACGGCAACAGGTTGCAGAACTAAGAATTAAGTTGTTACAGTATGAACGACCTCCCTCTCCACCTGATCAAACCATAGAAGAAGAGACAGTAGTCATTCCAGTGGAGGAGGCAGTTGAAGACAATTATGAGCCTCAACCCCTTCCAGGAGGCAGAATTACGGAGGAAGGCCAGGATACATATGAGGAACCCCCGTCAGCATGGATGAAGCAAGTAGAGGAGATGGGGCACACTCACGAAGAGCGTGTTGCAACTCAGATGCTAGCCATGAAAGCCATAGAGGAGACCATACTCAAGTCTGAATATTTCTCGAACTTGGCTCCTAGGCGGCTGATAACTAGCTCAGAGTTACAATACAAACCTTATTTTGTATTGTTGGCGGACTACAATGCTGAGATCAAACGCATAACCAATAAGTACAATTCGAACCCGAGGACATCCCAGAGGCAGCCAAAAAAGGGGCCATATTCCAGCCCATATGGAGGCAAAAGTTACTGGAAACCTATCCGGAAATGCTACGAACATGGGATCATGCTCCCATGCATCTGAAATATAACCCATGCTTCGGACCAGTACAAAGAAGACGCTCCTGGAAAGCATTCGCCATCAAGGTCCAGAACAACGTGAATTGCAAACAGTGGCTAAACTACCCCAAAATCGCACCACCGACAGGCCCACCTACAATAGCGTACATGATGGCTACCATTCGATATTGGCTGCCACGCCTCCACCCCATGCCAGATGTTGCTGCTCAGATGATGCTCAAGATATTCGATATGATGCAGGTGGTGCTCAAAACTTTCCGCAATGTATGCCATATTCAGCCTCCGATTCCCGACTTCATCAATGGTAATTATGACCTCCTGTATGATATGAGCACAACCCCAAGCATACGAGTTGCTTATGCATGGCACGCACGCATCAGATATCTCCCTGCCTGCTATAAGCAAACTTTCGATGATATGTTTACCACGGGGTTCTGGGAGTCACACTCAGAAGTGTTCGCACCACGCCCAACCCACCTGCTACATCTATTCGCGTGTGAACAAACCATGCACTCAGAACTCTACACAACGCCACAACCGGACATACCGGGTGCAGTCAATTGGGAGACCCTCCAGAGAGACTTGGTTCGGGGACTACGCATCAGGGAACAAGAAGTGGCAACCGACCTCTTGCAAGAGTACATTGATCAAACAGTGGAGCAGAGGTCTGTCAGAGGCGACAGACGCTAGGGGGGGGAGAGTGTTGGCCGTATACGAGAAGAAGCAAGTACGAGCATACAAGCAGATCTAGCACTAAGGCAACCCTTTATTTTTTTCAAAACCACTACACCATTTAAAAGTGATTCTCATCACTAAAAACCCCTGTAAATACCATTTTCACCTTTTTGTAGCTCCATTTTGTACAAGCCGAGGAGTCCTCAAGCTTGAGGAGCCTTAGAAGTAGTTGCCTGCCAATTTTCATAATTTTTAGATCTCGTTTGAGCCCTCAAATAAGCCCTGGAACCTAATTTTTAACTAGGCCGGACACTAGGTCTGGACAGGGTCAAAGCTAGTCAAAAACTATAAATAGAGCTTGAGAGCTCATTTTGGGGAGAGCTTCTTGTAGTTTGAGCTTGTATGAGAACTTGGTTGCAATAGAAGTGATTCCATTGTCTTACTCTCTTTGTTCTTGCCGTGTGTGCACGTGTGCGTGTATGTGTGTGCATGCTTGTGTGCTTCTCACTCACGCACTTGTGCTTCCACTTGCTCGTGGTCTTCATACTATCCTCACGTCTTCCCGGATTGACATTAAAGGAGGTGCTACTCATCACTAAGCTACAAAGATCCATGTCAAGGCTTCATTAAGATATCCAGAGATGAGAAGCATGGTAGACTCTTCACTTTGAAGTGGGAGAAACTAGGAATATAACTCTATTCAATTTTGGGTTTCAAACCCTAAGTGAGCTAGAAGCAAGGCATAAGAGACTAGCTTATGTAATGAAAGGAATTTGAAGGATATATGTAGATATCAAAGTATTCTAGAGCTGCCAAACATCTCAAATCAACACACGATCATTAGGTGTGATGTTTGTCAAATTGGGAAGGCACAAAGGCTACCTTTCAACAACAAAGGCTTTATCCATAATAAATCTTGGATCCAGTACATAATGATGTGTGGGGACCAAGTCAAGAACCTTCATTAGCATGCTCAAGGTATTATGTATCTATTGTTGATGAGGAGGAGACAAGTACAAGAAGAAGAAGAAGAAGTACAAGAAGAAGAAGGAGGAGGAGGAGGAGGAGGAGAGAAGTATAAGGAGAATTGAAAAGAGGTACAAAATAGGCTCATAATCCCCTCACGCTCACCGAACGTGTACCTACACATGTGGAAGAAATGAATAGATGAAAACAAAATCATGTGGTAGCATCGTCAAACACAATCGTCCACCACCACACTTCTTATCAAACCAATCTCCCTAACCATTCACACATTTCGTAAGCTCCAAGGATTTGTGAGCACCATAAGCTAAACACCTAACTACTAGGTCAATCGGAATGCACCTAAGAACCTTAGGGAAGAACCCAGAAATGTGTGCAAATACAAGGATGATGCACATCAAAGTAGACACTTCAAGATTGGTTACAACATAGAAAAAACATCCAACAGATGCAAATCAAACTTCAACGGATAAGACCATAAGAATTCTTTCTCAGGAATACAAAGATTATAGTAGCCCCCTCCATTCATTGGGGTGGTGGTCATGAAGTAAATCCAAAATTTCAATGCCTTTGTAGAGAGCATCAGACATTGACTGGATAAACCTATCTCCAATGGTATTCATAGATTTTCTAAGAGAATACATGGAGTTCCTATCCCCTTTGTTGAACTTCTTATGATTCCTACTAAGCCAACTATACGAGAGTATCTAGATTCTCCACAACTTCCAAAGGAACAAGTCCTTTTGTTTACAATAGCCAAGCAGAATTTCATCCTCACCCATTTAAGGGGTGGCCTTTAACTTTTGATAAGGAGATCAGCTCTACCGGAACTTCTTGGCATGCCAACAGTGCCAAAACAAGTGTGAAATATCCCCCTCCCTCCCACAAAATGAGCATTTTCCCTCATCCACTTTAATTTTCACCAAGAAAACACTGACAAGCTTACATTATTGTGTGCAAGGGATGCTCAAGTCAGGTCTTGTATCTTAAAATCTATCTCTAATTTCTTGTTACCACACATTAGAGGATGCAAAACATCACAAGAAACGTGGGATGCACTTGAGACATTCTTCTCTTACAGCACGAAACCACTTATGGAATGACTTCAAACAAATGAAGAAGACACCAAAGCAAACAATCATAGAGTTTATCACTAAAGGCAAGGAGGTTGCATATCAATTAGCAGAGGATGTCATGAGGCCAATCCTGAATGTTATTAGTAGTGACTAGCAATGGCAATCACTTACAACTGCCTATGCTCTTATCATGGATGTGCAAAGAAGTCACTTCAACATATTTCTTAATCAACTCTTCAATGACGAGCGGAGGTGGCAAAACTACTACAACAATAATCAAAATCATAATAGAAAGGGATTACAACAACTACTCAGAGGATCAATCACATGAAGATTCATTACTCTTAATTAACATTTTTCATAAAGAAGGCAAAGAGGATGAGCATCTCTTCTACATAGATTCTAGTTGCTAAAACCATGTTGCAGGAAATATTGTTGTTCTATGAAACTTGGAGAAACCCAATCATAAGCATGAATAACAAATAGGGGATGATATTAAACACAATTTCGAAAGGGGATGGAAAACATTCCGAGTTAAGGTTCTCTATGTGCCCACTATCACTAAAAATGTAATAAGTGTAGGTCATATAGTTGAGAAATGCTTACAAGTTACGTTCATCCAACATGGAGCTTATGTCGAAGATCCATGTGAAGGCTTCATGAAGATATCCAGAGATGAGAAGCATGGTAGACTCTTCACTTTGAAGTGGGAGAAACTAGGAATATAACTCTATTCAATTTTGGGTTTCAAACCCTAAGTGAACTAGAAGCAAGGCATAAGAGACTTGTTTATGTAATGAAAGGAATTTGAAGGATATATGTAGATATCAAAGTGTTCTAGAGCTGCCAAACATCTCAAATCAACACATGATCATTAGGTGTGATGTTTGTTAAATTGGGAAGGCACAAAGGCTACCTTTCAACAACAAAGGCTTTATCCATAATAAATCTTGGATCCAGTACATAATGATGTGTGGGGACCAAGTCAAGAACCTTCATTAGCATGCTCAAGGTATTATGTATCTATTGTTGATGAGGAGAGTCGATGGACAATTCTCTATTTTATCAAGAATGAAGGTGGCATTTGAATGCTTCAAGAAGCATCAATCACATGCGGAAAATCATACAAGTAGATCATTAAAGAAACTCAGATCTAATGGAGGAAAGAATCGTTCTACAAAGATTTTGATGATTACGTGAAGGATAAAGGCATTCAAATTTTAGTGAGTACTAGAAACTCTCCTCAACTAAATGGTATTGTAGAAAGAAGGAGTGAAACCATAGTTGGATCAGCAAGGAGTATACTTGAAGAGAAGAAATTAAAACACTATATTTGGAAGAAATCCATGTCTACTAAACTGTAACTTGTGAATAAGGTTCCATCCAAATCTCTTCAAGGTAGGACACCTTATGAAGCTTGGAATGGTAGAAAATCAAGTCTAGATCATTGCAAAGTTTTTTGTTGTTCAGCATATGTACATGTACCTTCACAAAACAGAGGGAAATCGGATGAAAGGGCAACCAAGGTTGTGTTCATTGGTTTATGATTTAGCTCATCTGGTATACATGTTCTACAATCCTTCCAAAAAGCACTCCACCACAAGCAAAGATGTTGTATTTGAAGAACATAGGTCATGGTATGAAGAGGATACACAGAAGGTAAATTCACTCTATGATCTTGATTCACATTTTCATCCATTATGTAGCAAGCATGGTACATAGGTTTAGGACTCTACAAGTGAATTAAATGATGATCAAGATGAGGGGAAGGGAGAGGGAGACTACAAGATCCGTAAAACAAGATGAAAAGCAAAGATATAGGATTGTGGTGAACACTCCAAATTCATTCCTAGAAGATCAGCAAGGGAGAAAAGACAACCTAAAAGGTATGGTTATGAATCTACCTTTGTAACAAAACACACTATATATTTGGACAAGGTCTCAATTTCAAACCCGGTCAGCTTATGAAGACAATAAAGGTAACCCTAGCTAGGAGAAGTCCATGAAGCAAGAAATGGAAGCTCTAAAAAAAGTGGACATATGAGAGTAAGCTCAATTATAAACCAATCAAAAGGTAATAGGTAGATGGATCATACTAGGTAGCAGATGGTCTATAAATTGAAAATCTATTTAGATGGATCAATTTGCAAGTACCAAGCTAGTTGGTTACTAAAGGATGTTGTCATACTCAAGGCAAATGCTAAAAACAAACTTTCTCACGAGTTGCCTAGATGACCACCATCCAGACCTTGCTAAGTGTTGCAATTGCAAGAATTGGAAGCTACTTCAACTTGATGTGAAGAATGCTTTTCTCAGTGGATGGATCGGTGAAGAGGTAAACATGTCACAATCCCCATGATTTGGAAACCATAATTATCCTAGTTATGTATGCAAGCTCAGAAAAGCATTCTATGGTTTAAAACAAGCTCCTTGAGCTTGGAACTATAGATTGGTGACTTGTCTACACGATGAACGATCGACTCAAGCAATATAGATCCTTCATTATTCATCGAGACGGCTCATAATACAGTTACGTGTTTATGTCTATATGTAGATGACATAATTATCACATATGATGACTTGAATGGAATAGAAAAAATAAAAAGGCATATGCAGGAGGAATGCAAGATCAATGACCTTGGATAACTCACATTCTTCTTAGGAATGTAGGTCATCTACACAAAGCAAGGAGTGTACTTGACTCAAAGAATCATAAACTTAGCGTTTATGAGGCTGAACAGATTGAAGATATAAAAAAATATCAAAGTCTTGTAGGTAGCCTAATGTATGCTACACATACAAGGGCACATATTTCATATAGTGTTGTACTTCTTAGTAAGTTCATGCACTCTCCAAGAAATCCACATATGGATAGATTACTCAAGTACCTAACAAAATCAATGCTTCTTTCCTGTGCATAACCCTTTGCAACAAGCCTAGCCTTATACCTATCAATTGTTCCATCAGGCTTACGCTTCAGCTCGTATACCCACTTAGTGCCAATGGTCTTCTTGCCAGGAGGTAAGTCACATAAAGACCACGAACCATTCTTCATTATAGCATCATATTCAGATTGCATAACAACCATCCAATTTTTTGAATTTTGTGCTTCATCAAACGAAACAAGCTCATTCTCATCATAGAGACTAGATGCAGCCATACCATAGCAATCTGATGCAAAAGAGGCATTATGAGAGCTTGATCAAGTATGATATGACAGAGGTGCATTTTATTTGCTATCACGTAAAGTCTGCACAAGCCATTTTGGTATCATCGCGATGGTTTATCTTGACACATGGCAGGGGATTGTCGCAATGGCGTGGGCCAATCGGAATGGCGTGGGGTCGATGGGATCGTCACGATGGTCAATGACCATTGCGATGGCTCAAGTGAACCATCACGATGGTGTCAGACCATCACAATGGTCCGGCCGAGCTGTCGCGATGGTGTGATACAATCACGATGGCATGAGCCTGTCGTGATGGTCCACCAAAATGATGATTTTGAAATTGCATCTGTGGATTCGTGTGTGCGCAAGGATCCCCTACACCATGATGTGGTCGCTTACCTCAAATTCCACATTTGCCAGACCATCGCGATGGTCTGACACTGTCGGCAGATTGTGATAGAAAGTGAATTTCTTACCTTTTGGAATCTTTCCTGCTGCTCTGGAGCACTGCTCCTACAAGAAAACTCAAAAAAACACAAATCACAAAAAGCACAAAAGCTCTCTCTCTCTCTCTCTTGCATGCACAAATGAGGGGAAATGAGGAGAATGGTTGGATATGGTGAATTTTTTTATTTTTTCGGAGTGGAAGAAGATGATGCAGTGATGAAGAAGGAGTGTGGAGGAGATGAAAAACAAAAAAAAAAGCTAATTAAAAACAACAAAAAAAACTATAATTTTTACCTTCCAACGCCACTTCTTGCTATACTCTTACCATCACACATTCGTCCTAGACTCGATCCCCGGCAATGGCGCCAAATTGTGTGTTGCTCTAGCACAATGGTAAGTACCATGTTAAGAAGGTCCACCTCCTTAATGTCAATCTGCGGAAGAGATAGGACTGATATGAAGATCGTGAACGCAAGATGTAGTGAGAGTGAAGGTGAGAAGCATAGAGATGCACACACACATACACACACACACACACAATGAAGACAAGCAAGACACAATGGAAGGTAGGAAAATAGACTCTATTTCTTAAGATCACTCTTACAACTCAAAATAGCCTAAGCTCTTCTCTACTCGTACAAGCTGACCTCAAAGATGAGTTCTCTAGCTCTATTTATAGTTTCTAGACTAGTTTTGACCGGTTTCACATGTAGTGTCTGGCATAATTAAAAAATAGGTTCTAAATGCTATTTGAGAGGGTAAACGAGATCCAAAAATAACCAAAATTGGTATGCTTGTTCTACCTAAGCTCGTCAAGCTCAAGGACTCCTCGGCTTGCACAAAATAGAGCATATAATTACAAAAGTGGTTGTTCTATGTTACATATGATACAAGAGTGATGAAAATCACTATTGATGGTTTTGGAAAAGTATTAAAAAACATATTTCTTTTGAAAAAATAATATGCCTGGCTCCCCACTACTTCGTTGTAATCCACCTACACATGCTTCCGCGTCATCTGTGCCTCTGGTTACTACAACAGTCTTATATCTCAAAATCTATCTCCACTTTCTTGTTACCACACATTAGAGGATACAAAACAACACAAGAAACGTGGGATGCACTTGAGACATTCTTGTCTAATAGCACCAAAGCTAGAAAGAACCACTTATGGAATGACTTCAACCAAATGAAGAAGACAGAGGATGTCATGAGGCAGTTCCTAAATGGTATTAGTAGTGAAAAGCAATGGCAATCACTTACAACTCCTTATGCTCTTATCATGGATGTGTAGACAACTCACTTCAACATATTTCTTAAGCAACTCTTCAATGAAGAGGCCAAAAACCAACTCAAACGGTTGTTGATTATCCTTCTTTATTTTGGAGCACCTTATGCCAAATACTAGAGGATGAATGGCCTCTAGAAGATGTGGTGTGCGGATGCTTTATGGATGGATTGAATCATGTAGTTAGGGAGAAAATTTGTCTTTTTGCATTGGATGGTACTCGTACTTTGGATCAAATCATCGATGCTACTAAACAATTAGAACGGAAATTGAAAGCAAATAATCCAATTTTGCATCACTTTACAGAAGCTACAAATGGAGTAACTTCAATTGCCCTTGCCGTATCTAATCCATATAGGCAATTATATTATAAAAATCTAGAAATGTAGGACATGTAGTGGCTTTCTATGCTTTAAACTAGGTATATTGTGCAATCTCTAATATAATGAATCATAGTACAAAACAATGTAGATATAATACCACAAATCAGACAATAACAACGAACCATATTCAATCTGAATCCTAGTATAATGATCTTTCGTATACACTACCTTATGTGAGTAATATTAATCCACGTGACTCAGATAATTGTAGAGATATGTTCGAACCAAACTGTTCTGCAAATACTAGTCAAGGATGGAGAAATTTTTCAAGGATATGGGAGAGGATGAAGATCCTTCAACATATATTGTGGAGATGAAGGGGATTATTTGAAGGAAGGCAAGGGATCACTATGGCAATTCTATTAAACACAATTTCGAAAGGGGTGGCAATGTCAAAGCACCAAATGGTAGAAAAAACATTCTGAGTTAAGGTTCTCTATGTGCCCACTATCACTAGAAACCTAATAAGTGTAGGTCAAGTAGTTTAAAAATACTTACAAGTTACGTTCACCCAACATGGAGCTTATGTCGAAGATACATGTGAAGGCTTCATGAAGATATCCAGAGATGAGAAGCATGGCTCTTCACCTTGAAGTGAGAAAAACTAGGAATATAACTCTATTCAATTTTGGGTTTCAAACCCTAAGTGAGCTAGAAGCAACGCATAAGAGACTTGCTTATGTAATGAAAGGAATTTGAAGGATGTATGTAGATATCAAAGTGTTCTAGAGGTTGTGTCCATTGGATATGATTTAACTCAATTGGTCCACATGTTCTACAATCCATCCAAAAAGCAGTCCACCACAAGCAAAGATGTTGTATTTGAACAACAGAGGTCATGGTATGAAGAGGATACACAGAAGGTAAATTCACCCTATGATCTTTATTCACATTTTCATTCATTATGTAGCAAGCATACTACATAGGCTCAGGACTCTACGAGTGAATTAAATGATGATCAAGATGAGAACGAGGGAGAGGGAGACTTCAAGATCTGTAAAACAAGATGAAAAGCAAAGATATAGGATTGTGTTGAACACTCCAAATTCATTCCTAGAAGATCAACAAGGGAGAAAAGACAACCTAAAAGGTATGGTTATGAATCTACCTTTGTAATGAAACAACACATTATATATTTGGACAAGGACTCAATTTTAGAGCAACCATCAACTTATGAAGACAATAAAGGTAACCCTAACTAGGAGAAGTCCATGAAGGAAGCAATGGAAGCTCTAAACAAAATGGACACATTAGAGTTAGCTCAATTACAAACCAATCAAAAGGTAATAGGTAGCATATGGTCCATAAATTGAAAAGCACTTTAGATGGATCAATTTGCAAGTACAAAGCTAGGTTGGTTACTAAAGGATGTTCACACACTCAGGGCAAAGGCAAAAAACAAACTTTCTCACCAGTTGCATAGATGAACACCATCCGGACCTTGTTAAGTGTTGCAATTGCAAGGAATTGGAAGCTACTTCAACTTGATGTGAAGAATGCTTTTCTCAATGGATGGATCGGTGTAGAGGTATACATGTCACAACCCCCATGATTTGAAAACCATAGTTATCCTACTTATGTATGCAAGCTCAAAAAAGCATTGTATGGTTTAAAACAAGCTCCTTGAGCTTGGAACTATAGATTGGTGACATGTCTACAAGATCAAGGATTCAAATCAAGTAGTTTGGATCCTTCATATTCATCAAGAGGGTTCATAATTAAGTTATGTGTTTATGTCTATATGTAGATGACATAATTATTACATAGGATGACTTGAATGGAAAAGAAAAGATAAAAAGGCATATGGAGGAGGAATTCAAGATCAATGACCTTGGAGAACCCACATTCTTCTTAGGAATGTAGGTCATCTACAGAAATCAAGGAATGTACTTGACTCAAAGAAGGTATATTGTGGATCTACACTTAAAAATTCAAGATGGAGAGTGCTAAGCCTATAGGAACACCAATGCAGATAAATAATAAACTTAGTGTTTATGAGGGTTAATAGATTGAAGATATAAAAAATTCTCAAAGTCTTGTATGTAGCCTAATGTATGCTACACATACAAGGGTAGATATTTCATATAGTGTGGAACTTCCCATTAAGTTCATGCACTCTCGAAGAAATCCACATATGGATAGATTACTCAAGTACCTGAAAGGCACTATTAATGAAGGTATATTCTATGCTTATATATCAGATTGAATCTCAAGTGATAGCTAGATGTAGATTGGGAAGGATCGAAGGATGATAAGAAAATTACATGAGGTTCCCTAGCATTTAAATGAGCTAAGCTTGTGTTATGGAGTTCCAAGAAGCAACCTACAATTCCACTATCCTCAACTGAAGTTGAATATAGAGGATTGACCATAGGAACTTAAGAATCCATCTGGTTAAGAGATTTATACGCAAACTTGGGGCTTGTGAGCTTCAAAACTCTCATATTTGGAGACTAAACAACCCAAGTAGTTAGGTACCACTCAAGTAACGAAAGATGCGCTTAACCGCCTGCCAATTCTTGACACCTGGGCAATCCATAAACCTACTCATCTATGAGACAACAAACTAGATATCCGGCTGAGTAATACATAATTAAATCAAGCATCCAACGGCCTCCTAATAGAGAACAACATCATATGCATCTCCAGCATCATGAAGAATCAATCGTAAACCTGTCTCCATAGGAGTGGTATTAGGTTTACACTCTTCAAGGCCAAAACATTGCAATAATGTGTCAATATATTTCGTTTGACACAAAGCCATTCCACCATCAACCTATATAAAATGAATGCCCAAATAATGATGCAAATGCAAATGCCCCAAATCAGACATCTCAAATGAGGCATGCAAATCAGCCTTAAAATCAGCAATATGCTTCTCATGAGGACCAGTAAGAAGCATGTCATCAACATACACCACAAAGATCAGAAGTACATCATGAGCACACTTTAACATATAAGGTCCTTTTAGTTGGACTCTTCTCAAAAACATGTGCAATCAGATAGGCATGTATCTTTGCATACCGAGCACTTTGTGCTTGTTTCAATCCATAAAAATCCTTTCTTAACCTACACACCTGGTTTTCGTACCCTTTCTGCACAAAGCCATGGGGTTGAAAAACATACACTTTTTAATGCAAGTCACCATTCAGAAATGCAGTTTTGGTGTCCAACTAATGTACATTCCAACCATGATGACCTGGAAGTGCAAAAATGCTACGATAAGTAGTCATTCGTCAAGTAGGTGCAAAGGTTTCATCAAAATCAATGCCTCTTTCCTGTGCATAACCCTTTGCAACAAGCCTAGCCTTATACCTGTCAACTGTTCCATTAGGCTTATGCTTCAGCTTGTATACCCACTTAGTGCCAATGGCCTTCTTGCCAGGAGGCAAGTCGCATAAAGACCAAGTACCATTCTTCATTATAGCGTCATATTCAAATTACATAGCAACCATCCAATTTTTTGAATTTTGTGCTTCATCAAACAAAACATGCTCATTCTCATCATAGAGACTAGATGCATCCATACCATAACAATCTGATCCAAAAGACGCACTATGAGAGCCTGATCGAGTACAATATGACAGAGGTGCATCTTATTTGCTATCACGCAAAGTCTACACAAGCCATTTTGGCATAGTTTTTGCCTGCTCAATATCACTTCTCTCATGAACAAGTGCATCATGTAAATCTACAACAGAAATGGGATGATCTACATCATCACATGAAACCTCCAAAGGCTGAGAATTTGCCTCATTAGGACCAGCACTAGACTGTCCACCTGTAAAAAGAAGTAGCAAAGTGCCATACATATCTTTGGAGCTAACAGATGTCTCCTTAGTACATGAAAGCAATGGCTGAATAGCATCTTCCACAAAAACAACATCACGGCTAACCAGAATGCGTTTAATATGTGGATGACATAGACGATAGCCTTTACTTTCAGAAGTATACCCAACAAAAATACATTTTACCACTTATTCATCCAATTTTTTGTGATGTTGTTCATGCACTAATTCATATGCGAGAAAACCAAAAACATGCACATGAGCAACATATGGCTTGCAACCATGCCAAGCCTCATATGGAGTGATAGAGTGCAGCGCTTTAGTGGGACAGTTGTTAAGTACATATGCTGCACACACAACAACCTCAAGCCAGAAACTATGTGGTAAACCTAACTCTTGACCATACACCTCGCCATCTCCATGCGTGACCTGTTCTTTCGTTCAACAACTCCATTCTTTTGAGGTTTATATGGCACTATACACTGATGTTTTATCCCACGTTCAGCCAAAAAAGCATCGAAGCCAGAAGAAATATATTCCCCCCCTCGATCAGAATAGAGGGTGCCCATTTTACATGCTGACAGATTTTCAGCCAAAACCAAAAACTGTTTAAAGCACATACATCCTTCTGACTTTGCTTTCAATGGATATACCCATGCATGCTTGGAAAAATCATCAATGAAAGTCACGAAGTAAAGATAATTTCCAAAAGAGGGAGTCTACATAGGACCACAAACATCATTATGAAGAAGCTACAATTTCTACATAGCTCGAACTGAACCATCTTTTGGAAATGAGGAACGCTGCATTTTGCCCAAAATACAGCCTTCACATACATGTTTACCGGGTGCCTCAAGTTTGGGTGAAGAGGAAACCATTTGAGATTTTTGTAGGCATAACAAACTAGTAAAATTTAGATGACCAAAGTGTGCATGCCAAAGATTTGCATATGATATAGCCTGATAATCATGTACTGCACATGCTAAATCATTCACAAATTTTTCATAATCTATGAGCTTATACAGCCCACGAGATAAAATGCTAGAAGCAATAATCACATTGGCATTTGACACATCATGAATTGTACATCTATCATCAAAAAATTTCACAACCAAGCCAATCTTGGCTAAAGCGAAAAGTGATAACAGACTCTTCTTGATCCCTGGCAAACAGTAGTAAATGCCCATTCTTCATCTTGCACAAGATCAGCAGACGGTGTTGTCGGTGTAGAGGCCTCTGCAACAACCATTCTAGCCTCTTTCTTCTTTCCCTCTTTAGCAGCCAGTTTTGGATAGTTCTTAATGACATGATCATTTTCTTTACAGTATTTGCAAAACAATTTCTGCTTTTATGATTTCTTCTCATCTTTGTCTTCCTTCTTCGATTATGCAGAATTAGTAGATTTTTGCTTACTAGTTGAAGAGCTCCATTTTCCTTTGCCCTTCTGACTAGCCAAGAAAGCTTGATCTACAACATGCATAATAGACTTGCTCTACCTAGACTAATCTTTCTACAACACAATAGAAACTAACTCTTCAAATGTTAAGGCATTTGGATTTCCTTTCATCATCAAGTGAAAAGTAGAAGCAAAACTCTGATATGAGTCAAGAAGAGCATTTAGAACAGTCTCCACCAGTGAACTATGGGGAAGGAAGGACTTCATCAGTAGAAATCAATTATTCCTTCAAATCCTTGATCTTTGTCAAAAAGTTGTCCATAGAATCACCTTCATTCATGTACTCACTCTCCAACTGTTTTTGGGGGTAAGAAACATGAGCCTCATTCCTAGCCTGGTACAATGTGGTAAGTGTATCCCAAGCATCCTTAGCTATTCTGGAAGAGCAAATGTGAGGAATAATGTCACGTTTGACAGACAAAGCTATCAATCCATGTGCCTGAGCATCTCTGCCATCCCAATGAATTTGCTCTGTAGTAGGTGCACCAAAAACCGCAACACAAACACGAATCTGTAGAATATCACGCTCTTCGACACCTTCTGCATCAGCTTCAGTACTTGCAATGCTAATAGTTGCACGTGTGATAGGACGTTTTTCAACACCCTACACAATGTTCCACAGTCCTTTTGCAACCAATACATGTCGCATCATATAAGCCCATAACGGGTAGTTGGTACAATCCAACTTATCCTCAACAACCAACATACGAAATATATCAGTGCTTTTAGCCCGTTGAAGAATCACTCACGAATTTGACATACAAACAAAGAAAGATAAAAAGAAAAGCGGAATCAAAGTGTTCAGAAAATCAAAGCCTTAGTGAAGGGACAAATTCACGACTGTTATGTACAGCGCAGAATCTTGCAGAATCAGAGTTTTGATAGATTTCGTTACACCGAATCAAACTGTATATATAAAGAGAGAACGTGCATAAGAATAATAGAGAGGAAGTGCGAGCTAGAACGTGTGTGAGAAGAGCGCGCAGTTTAAATAGAGCGCATATAGAGGTCAAGAAAAAGGGGAGAAAAATAGAGAGAGAGAAGAGAAGCTTTTCAGAAGACGCCAGAGATCGCGTATGTAAAGATGAATAACAAAAACCTGAAATGTCAGGTATTCATCTGAGAGAGATGGTAAGAAGAAACTACTCAGTATAGGAGAGTTTTCATAGCTTGAGCAAGAAGAGGCCAAGCTAGTTTTGTACACATCTTCTCTAATAGAAAACACATGTTCATGTGGAAGTTTGCGCGCACTGTTCGTATGTGAAGAACTCTGAGTATTTTCATGTTACGGTAGAAAGTTCGTTAACATTTATTTTCTCAGTAAACGAATGTTTTCAGTCAGTTATAGTTTTCTCAGAAAACGTGTTTTTCGGTAGAACAGCGAAGTATATCTCGCAGAGTAAATTAAAGTTTTGCATGAGAGATAGCTTATCTTATAGCTAGACATCTCTACTATCAATTCATCAAAGATTTCAGTGAAATGGATATGTACACACAGTACAAAGTCTAACCGAAAAGAGACATTCTGAACCGGAGAAGTTTTTCTTAAAACTTCAGAAAGTGTTCACTCAGTAAAGGAAGTTCACGCATCACTTCCTTACTTCATGCACAATCACTTGAAGTAATTTACAAACAGAATAGGAGTTGATTCCGGTAGGATTCCAGTATAATTACGGTGACAGTCTGGTGACAGTCCGGTGAAGTTCCAGTGGAAGTTTTAGTAGATTCAAAATGCAGTCTTATACGTTTGAGTGACAAAAAGGTTGCTAAGCTACTGCTGATCATAGAGGTGTTCTAATTTTCACTCTAGCTTAGCTCTCTTCAGTAGCGCAGTAAATTCTGCAGGCTTGACAAGGTTCAAGTCTTTGCCGCGTCAACCATAACAAGTGGTATTTGTGCTATAATACCGAAACTGGTAGTCGTAGCGACAGTGCCATGAGTGGTATCAGAGCGAAAGTTAATCACCAACAAGTGGTATCAGAGCCGGTTAACCAACAATTGGTTTCAGAACGAGAAAGATTTTGAAGAGTAGAAAGATTCTCAAAAGGTCACCGGAAGTAACAGGAACAAAAAGATCATGGCAGATCATGTCCAAATTGATAAATTGGACTATCCTGCGTGGGTAATGAGCATGGAAGCCTTACTTATGAGTAAGGACTTAATGATGTATGTGACCGAAGAAGAAAAGAAGCCGACTTTCGAAGATGATAGTCAACCGGAAAAAGAAGAATTAGAAGCCTTGAAGCTGTGGCAGAAGAAAGATGCAACGGCAAGAGCTTACATTTATAATACCGTTTCAGACCATCTACTACCGCACATTAGAGGTCTGGAGAAAGCGGAGGACATATGGAGTGCGTTGGAAGATCATTTCCAAAATACTACGAAAGCTAGGAAAGCTAGCTTATGGTCCAAATTCACAACGTTCAAAAAGAAGTCGAATCAAAGCATTAGTGACTATGTCACTAAGATGAAGGATCTAGCAGATAGTCTTGGATCCATAAATGAGGATGTCGAAGATCACAGATTGATAGTGCAACTGCTAACAGGTTTGAGAGGAGATGAAAGGTGGAAACCTTTCGTACTCTCGATTGAACTATCTTTAAACCATTTTGTACCAGATTTAAATCAGTTGCTTGGTTTGATGCTCACTGTTAGCTTAATAAACTATCCATTTTTGTGCAGTAACATATTTCTAGTTTGCATAATAAATGTTTGTCTGTCGGTCTTTTGCAGAGAAAAAAATGATTATCATCGCTAAACTACAATTAATTGTCATGGCCGAGAGGAGGTAACAATATTGTATTAGCGACATTTGTGAAGTGTGTGAGGAGGGATGTCGTTAGAAAGGGGGAATGTTAGGAAGGAAAAACCACCAAGAGAAAAAAAAAAACGGGGAAAAATGTATATCTGAAGAAGACATGACACGAAAAAAAAAACATAATGAAAAACATTGAGGAAAAAAAAAAGAGAAGGAAAAGAACTTTGAAAAAAAAAACACAAATAAATAATGAAAACAAACAAATCAAATAAAAGCAAAAATAAAAAAAAAAGAGAAAAAAAAATTTGAAATAAAGAATTTTGAATGTGCACGTGTGTGAGTGGGGGGATGTGGTAGCGTCAGAATGGGTTAGTGGGATGTCAAGAGAGTGGGTTAGTGGGGAGGGAAGAAGAAAAAAAAAACAAAGAAAATAAAAGAGAAAAAAAAACATTACGTTTCCCCCCCCTCCTTGCGATCTCTCTCTCTCTCTCTCCCTCTCCCCCCGACTCTCTCATTCTCTCTCTCCACTCTCTCTTTGAGGGTGGAGGATTTTGTCTGTTCTTCTCTAGTTTTTCTAGGGGAGTGCCTGTGGAGGTACGTGACGAAGACAAAGGGGGAAGAGGGAGGTTGCCCTATCTCTGTTTTTTTTGTGTGATTTTGAGTACAGGTGATGCAGAGAAGAAGACATCGGAAGGAAGCTCGAAGAGAAAAGGGGGGGAAGCTCTCTTCTCAAGGGCGGGCACGAAAGGAAGGTTTGGCAGAGACTTGAGGGATCGTGTCCTCAAGGAGTTCTTAGAGAAAGAAGAGGAAAATCGAATGCTCAGAAGGTAGCAAAGGAGAATCTTCAGCTTCGGAAAGGACCCGAAAGTTTTCGGGGAAGGATGCGACATATAAAATACTGGATCGATAGGAATGCATGAGAAAGGTGTCAAGCTCTTGTGTGCAGAAAGGGAAATAGAGTAGTCTAATAAGGGAGACAACGACGGAAAAGGATTTCTTCATTTTTTTCCTGTTGCAATTGATGCACGCTGAGGAGCAGACATGATGATCTTCATGGAAGTTGATCACAGGAAGTGAAAGTTAGTGGAGAGAAGAGCCAAGTTTGTGCCCTTGGCGGCAGCAGTTGAGGGGTAACAAGCCAGAGCATCGAGGGCAAACAGGGTGTGACATCGAGAGGACACGTTTAGAGGGCAGCTCATGTGTTGGGTGCTTGGGAAATTCACGCAGCTGATAGGGAGCAACATCTACATTTGAGTGCTTGTTCCACCAGACCTCTAAAGCTACACGACCGTAAAAATATATCAATCGATGCCCAAGTGGTGGATGTGACGGAAATGGTGGCACCAGGTATTGAACATGGAAGCAATATGACATCTGACAAAAAGCTTCGTACATAGATTCTTATCTTGTAGTACATGCTTATCGTCGCCATCACAAGAAAAGAGAACGAGAAAGCTCTGAACGTTTTAAGAGGGAGAACTGTTATAGAATTCAGTTGTTCTCTTTATGGATGGACTATTGAAGATGTTGAAGCTATCTTAGAATAATATGCTAATTTTGTAGCGATACAACTAATCTGCATGCTCAATTAACGATGTCAACATAGCAGTTTATAATAACTATCAAAAGTTTTCGAACAAGGATTCAGTAATAAGAACAGGCCAGGAAGTTCGAATCAATGGAGCAAGCGAAGTTTTGGACATCGGGAGGACATGGCCATTTTTCTCAGAGGGGAACATGCTTGTCATAAGGGAATTAATGTGGGTAGAAAAGTGGATCAATGTTTATTTTTTTTGTGAAAGCCTTCTAGTATGAAGAGGTTGAATAGAAGCATAATCCAGGAGGACAAAAGTTTCTTGATGCTGGTTTTTTCTTGCCATTGCATCAACCATTCTACATCTGAGTTTTACTCTCAAAACTGCTATGATCAGCATCACATTTAATTTCCAAAGCGAACATCCTTGGACAAGCTAGGTATCGTAGATCACTACATGCCTCGAAAATCACGATTAGAATTTGCTGTTGTTTTCTCTTCAAAGGAGCTCTCAAAAAGATTTCTAGCTATAGATCCTGGCAACAACTACACAATAGGCTACCTAGAACAAATGATCAGCTGGAAGTTCGTGTTGGTCCACTTCCAGGAGATCTAGATGAGAAGATAGTTATGTTTGATGCAAAGTGATGAGATTGGAGGGGTCATCTGAAGCTGGCAACCAGGCAACTCTTTATTTTGAGAAGAACAATGGAAATAAATTCTCGCTGTTTGGGGATTCTTTGCTTCTGATCATTCTGTGGTGCATCTACTGTGGATTTGAAGAATGCATATCTGATGATGTATTTACAGCCGTGCAAAGTTTTTGTGCAAAGAAGGGAGCTTTAATGAGTGCTTTTCCAGGAGGGATTAAAAGGAGTTTGGATTAGACCGCTAATGCCAACAGCAAGAAAGCATTGGACTAATGTGTGATGGAAAGGCTTCAGCCAAAGAGAAAAGATAGTTGCGGTTACTGACAAAGGTGCCTGAAGCGTTTGAAAGTTCAAATTTATATGACAAAGATAACGTTGTTGTGGAGTCAGGTGCTTTTATCTCATTCAGTTTTTTTAGCTGATTGAATCGTATTGGAATGGAACTCTTGGTAACTGATGTGTATATTGCAAATCACGTCTAGGACGGGAAGTATTCTTGTATGTTTTCTCTATTAAATTTCCGCTGCACAAATATGGGTCCGACTGATGACATAAAAGTAACATAAAAGTGATATGGAAACAATATAATGTTCGCTTTTCAATAGAGTTGACTCTAAGGATATGAGAGGTGAAATTTCAACACCTCTAAAACAACATTATAGTTGTTCCAAACATGCGTGCTCAACAGATGTTAGTTCCTATGTGAAAATCCAATCTAGAAAACTTTATGGGTGGAGAGGAAATGCTAAACTTAAGAAGCTATACCAATGGTTGGTAAGTTAGGACACATGTTGGAGAGTCTCGAGAGAAACATTATGATACACATTGAAATATTGACCGTCAATTACCACCAACGATTCACTTTGTCGTTACGAGATTATTTTCTTCTTAGTGCTTGATTGCTTGATAAAGTAGACATATGCACTTTGATGACTTGGTCAATAAATACTGCCATGGATCATATAATTTAGTGCTAGTCAAGGAAGAGTGTTGGCCTCATAATAAATTTCTAGGGGCAGCCACATAACCCATGGATCATATAATTTAGTGCTAGTCAAGGAAGAGTGTTGGCCTCATAATAAATTTCTAGGGGCAGCCACATAACCCGTCTCCTAGTCAGTGTGCAATGATATAGTTAAGGGGAGGTAACTTCATGATAACGTGAGGTGAGCAAGAACTCGAACTATCTTGTATCAAACAAATGTCTCAAATCCTATATTGTGAAATAGAAAAAGGGGTACACTGAAATATATGTGAACATGAAATGGAATTTGGAAGACCTTTCTTCTCGCGATGCACATGAAGGGAGATTGCATAGATATGAACGGTAGTGCATAAGCTTGTGTACGATAAATTTTAAAGTTGCATTCTCATAACTTGTATTCTAGAGAGGGAGAGAGGGAGAAAACTCGCCACGAACCATATTTCAAGGATGCTCATATCAGGCAAGAGCGAGAGAGAGTAAGAAGTGAAAGAGAGAGAATAAAGAAGGTGCATGTGAATATCTTATTGTGAGTACATCTGAGGGGTGAAGGCCTCTTTGGCAAGATGGTTGGAATGTATGGGTGTGTAAGTGCATGTGAGTCTGTAGTTGAGTAAGTGAGAATGAGTAAGTGCAAGTGAGAATGCTTGATTGTTTGAGTGCTTGATTGCGAGGATCTGATTTGTGTGCTTGATTGCGAGTGACTGATCATATGAGCATGTGTGTTTGAGTGCGTGCATGGGTGAAAGGTATGTGGGTATATGAGTGTGTGCTGATGTGCGTGTGAATAGGAGAGGGAAATTGTATGTATGCACTCCCATATATGGGAATGTCCAAAACCATGTGAGAATGTGAGTGTGAGATCTTGAGGGCAAGTGTGAAATAGCATGTAAAGCAGTGTGTGAGAGTGGGTGAGCAAGAGAAAGGAGCTTGATTGTGTGAGGGGTGTTTAGGGTTGCGAGGTGTGTGGAAGAAGAAGCAGAGTGCATGAAAGTGCATAGGCATGTTGGTGTGCACATATGTGAAGTGGCGAATGTGTATGTGCTTGTTGGTGATTGAAAGGGAAGGAATAGAGATCTCGGATGCTAAAGGAGGGGGTAATAGGGGATCGATAAAACAAGTGTAATTGTGCATGTCTGCAAGCTTAGGGTGAGAAAAAGTTTGTCAAAAATAGAAATCGAAGCAATTTATTCGCGAGAAAACACCTTCTTGCGGCTTCATACAAGCCCAACACTCACATATGAGCAAGACCTGAAAGGAGATACATATAAAGGACAAAGTTCTGCAATGTACATGAAGAACAAGAAGAAAGCAGACAAAGGCAAGTCAAAAGACGAAGAAGAGTCGAGTTCTGAGGCTTATTATGCAAGAGGTAAAGGCACCGGCAGAGGAAGAGCAAGAGGTTTTGGAAGAGGAAGAGGTAGTCAAAATAACAACAAGAAGGCTTGCTGGATTTGTGGACTCAGTAATCATCTGGCTCATGATTGTTGGCACAATCAACAAGGATCAAATCAAAATCAGAATAGTAATAGCAGAGGCAGAAGCGGAAGATATCATAATAACTTTCAAAGAGGAAGACAGAATCAAAGAGGAGGCTATGGTAGAGGTGGAGCAAGAAGTTGGGGACAGAATCAATCCTACAACACCACCTACAACAATTACGCAAATGACACTCAGAATGAAAGCCATACATCATTGATGATGAACTCAATCAGCACATCAGATAACGAAGACCTAAAGGTATTTTATATTGATTCTGGATGTTCTAATCATTTGTCAGGAAATATAGAACTGATGTCAGAATTGGAAAACGGTAGTTCCAGTCATACTGTTCAAACAGGTGACAATACGAGGCATAGTGTACATTCAATTGGAAAAGTGAAATGTAAGAGTGGAGCAGATTTGCTAACCAATGTTTTGTACGTTCGGACAATACCGAAAAATTTGATTAGCGTAGGACAGATAGTTGAGAAAGGTTTTCAGGTCAGATTTACAAATGATGGAGTATTTGTAGAAGATCCCAAGAATGGATATCATCAGATCGTCTCTGGTAAGAAAGAAGGTAGACTCTTTACTTTAAGAGTACAAGGGAACATCGGCCAAGCGTTGCTCACACATGGTGAAAAGGTGATTACAGAACTTGATCTCTGGCATAAGAGATTAGGTCATTTCAATGAAAAAGGAATTAAAGCTATGATTTCTGAAGTATTTCGATGGCGATGCACCGTGCTGCACTCTCCTTCTCGAGAGCTCCACGACGATATGCTCGGAGTTGAAAACCGAGCTCCTGACGCCGCACACAGTACTCCGCACAGAGGCTGTAGAATACGCAGAAAACACAGTACACAGGGAGCACGAAGACAGACTTCTTAGGTCTTACAAATGCGGTCGAACTTACCGTCCGTCCGTGATTGACCAGGCCACTATATGTTTTATTAAAGAACATATACAAAGAAGTGTCCGATGGCCATTTGGCCTTTCACATGGACACTAACGGTAACAATCTCCCACTAAAGGCCAATATGGCCAGAGTAACTATGGGAGAAAAAAGAAAGAATGATAAAGAGTACGTGAGTGTAAGTATACAAACTATACCTCCCACCTGATGGGCATGTTACACAGTATACAAGTGACTGCGTAAGATCAAGAATCAAGTAACCTCCATCAAGTGACAACAGTGTCGAAAGCTATCCTGTGGTAGAGCTTTAGTCAAAGCATCTGCAGCATTATCTCGAGTGTGAACCTTCTCAAGAATAATGCTCTCAGTGGCTAAGCAATCTCTAATGAAGTGATACCTCACCTCAATATGCTTGGTCTTTGCATGATAGACCGGATTCTTAGCCAAAGCAATGGCACTCTGACTATCACTGAGCAAGTGAGGTACATGCTGAGGCAAACCCATATCACAAGCAAGACGAGAAAGCCACAATGCTTCCTTACATGCCTCACTTGCTGCAACATACTCTGCTTCTATGGTGGAAACAGCTGTACATTCTTGAAGACGAGATCTCCAAGAGATAGCACCTCCAGCAAAGTGAAAAATGTACCCTGATGTAGACTTACGATTGTCTACACACCCAGCATAGTCAGAATCTGTGTAACCAATAATGGATGCTTTCCCTCTACCTAAGCATAGACACTTTTCCTTAGTGCCACTCAGATATCTCAAAATCATTTTGACCGCTTCCCAATGTTTCTTGCTAGGATTAGACATATATCTGCTCACAACTCCCACTGCAAATGCAATGTCTGGTCTCGTAGCTACCATAGCATACATGAGACTACCAACAGCAGACTGATAGGGAACTTTGGTCATGAATTCCTTTTCCTCATCTGATTTGGGGCAGTCATCCTTGCTCAATTTCACATATGTGGGTAAAGGTGTACTCAATGCCTTTCCACCCTGCATATTGAATCGGTGAAGTACTTTGGATATGTACTCACTTTGAGACAAGTATATGCATCTTTTACTCCTATCACGAGTAATGCACATGCCAAGAATATGTTTGGCATCCCCCAAATCCTTCATATCAAATGTCTGACTCAACTTCTTTTTGAGAATTGACAAATCATAAGAGGACTTCCCAGCAATCAACATATCATCGACGTAAAGTATCAAGCATATCAAGCTGCCATCAGAACATCTCTTTGTGTAGAGACAATGATCCTCATTGCTCTGAGAATAGCCTTGGGACTTCATAAAAGCATCAAACTTTTGGTACCATTGTCTAGGAGACTGTTTAAGTCCATACAAGCTCTTCTTGAGCTTACAAACTAGACTTTCCTTGCCAGGAACTACATAACCCTCTGGTTGTTCCATATAGATCTCATCTTTAAGATCTCCATGCAAGAAAGCTGTTTTCACATCCATTTGGACTAGCTCTAAGTCCTCCATTGCAACGAATCCAAGCAACATGCACAAAGTAGTCATCTTGACCACTGGAGAGAAGATTTCCTCAAAATCAACACCATGTTGTTGCTTAAAACCCTTTGCAACAAGTCGTGCTTTATATTTTGGAGAAGCACTATCTGATGTGAATTTCAGCTTATATACCCATTTACATGGTAAAGCTTTCCTGCCCTTTGGCAAAGGTACTAAGTCCCAAGTACCATTCTTGTGAATAGAATCCAACTCACTCTTCATGGCACGCTCCCACTTGACATGATCCTCTGTCTGCATAGCCTCTTTGTAGCAAGAGGGCTCACCGGCATCTGTTAGCATAACAAAATCTAAACCTGGAACATATCTATCAGGTGGATATGAGACACGTGCAGAACGTCTCAATGGTTGCTGAACAGGAACATGTGCAGACTGATCTGAATGGACATTCTCTTGAACATCCCTATGTGCAGCATTTTTATGCATGCTAACCGGAGGACTAGTATCCTCAAACACCACTCTTCTCACTTCAACCTCCTTAATGGGTTGTTTATGCATCTTAGACTCATTAAAAATGACATCACTACTTCTGATCACTGACCGTGTTTCAGGATCCCATAAGCGATATCCAAATTGTCCTTCTCGACCATATCCAAGAAAAATGCATTTCTTTGACTTATGGTCCAACTTCTGTCTAAGATTCTTGGGTATATGAACATATGCTTCACACCCAAAAACTCGAGATGATCATAATATGGTGGTTTCCCTGTCCATAACTCTTGTGCCACTTTCAGACCTTTGGCAGTACTAGGTGAAAGGTTAATCACATGAACTGCAGTCAATACTGCTTCTACCCAAAAACCTTGTGAGAGGTTTGCATGATGCAACATAGAGACTACTCTATCTTGAATAGTTCTATTCATCCTCTCAGCTACACCATTCTGTACTGGGGTATAAGGAGCTGTAAACTCTCTACGAATCCCTCTACACTGACAGAAAAGGCTGAATTCATGTGAGGTATACTCACCCCCATTATCTGAACGTAAAGCCTTAAGCTTAGTTCCTTTTTCAGTCTCAACTGAAGCAAGCCATTTTCTAAAAGTAGGGAATACATCATCCTTCGATTTGATAGGATATACCCAGACTTTTCTAGTAGCATCATCTATGAAAGTGACAAAGTAAAGAGAACCACCTAAGGACCTAGTGGGCATAGGACCACACACATCTGTATGAACAAGATCTAAAGGCTGAATTGAAGAGTCAATGTGCGTTTTATGCACATTTCTGGTTTGCTTTCCATATTGACAATGCTCACAAAATGAAAAATCAGAGAAAGATAACACAGGTAAGTAGCCAGAACGAGAAAGATTTTCCATTCCACTACGAGATATATGGCCCAAACGACCATGCCAAATACAAGCCATAGGCTGTTCAGTAACAGCTAACGAGTGTTCTTTCTGTGATACAAATAAAGGGTAAAGTGAGCCAACTTTCCTTCCTTTTGCAATAACCATATTGCCCTTTGATATACGAAAGGACTGAGCATAGAAGACCACCTTGTAACCAAGGTCATCAAGTTGACCAACTGACATCAAACTGCGTGATAACTGAGGTACATGACGTACATTATGCATAGTAAATTTTGAACCGTCAATGAACTGCACAACTACATCTCCAATCCCCACAACATCACACTGGTAAGAGTCACCAAGTCTCACGGTACCAAGAGACTTTGCTGCATAATTAGAGAACCATTCTCTATGTGGTGTCACATGGAAAGAAGCACCAGAAACTAGCAGCCAGGTGTGGGAAAAAGAATCAGCCATAAGTGCCTCAGATGGCACAGTACTATCAAGTGTCAACACATCAGCATCATCAAAAATAGCATTAATTTCTTCAATCTTCACAGTCGAAGTAGATGGTGCAGGTAACTGTTTAACATGCCCTTTGTCCTTTACCTTTAGCATTCTTTAATGCATAACAGTCTTTCTTCATGTGTCCTTTCTTATGACAATAATGGCATTCAATATCCCTCTTCCTTGATTTACTTCTGCTCTTATTCCGTTGACCATTCTTTTCCTTGTTCTTGCTCCTGCCACATTGTTGATTCTTTCCTTGGTAAGAATCACGAACATTATATGCATCTCCACTCTGAGTGCCAACCACAGATTTTCTACGAATCTCCTCACTCAAGAGTGCTCCACATATGTCATCATAGACGAGTTTACCACCTAGTGCACTATTGCTAATAGCTGTGCAAAATGTATCCCATGATGATGGCAGGGTGCATAACAACAATACTGCTTTCATTTCATTGTCCATATCCATTTTCTGAGCCTGTAACTGGGAGAATATGGCATCAAACTCATTTAGATGAGCAGCAACACTATCTGTGTCCTTCATACGAAGGTCGTATAATTTTCTCATCAGATATACTTTATTTGATGCCGTCTCTTTTTCATATGTATTGCATAACTTCTTCCAAAGCTCCTCTGCACTTTCACAGTCTAATACTGTAAAGTAAACATTATCTGCCAGGTGCAAGCGAATGGTAGACCTGGCCATTTCATCTAACTCATCCCAATCATCTTCATCCATGTCAGCAGGCTTCTTTGAAATCCCATTTACTGGCTTCCATTGCCTTCTTTGAATCAGCACATCTTTAATCTGATTCTTCCATAGAGCAAAGTTTGTGCCATCAAATTTTCGGATCTCAAAATGGTCTTTGCCCTGCAAGTTATAGCTCCTCCTCGGAACGCTAGCACTAGACCCTGATCCACCGGATGTGCCTGAGACCTCTGATGCCATGATCGTAGAGAATTGAATAGAATGATAATGGAGCTAGAAGAGTCCAAACACCAACAAATAAGTGTATCAAGGAGTAAATCGACCACTATATAATTGACTAAACCAGAAATTTGGAAAAATTTTGCCAGAGTATCCTCTGCAAAATTAGCATATGACCAGTGTCAAAGTATCATAAAACTGCAAGTACTGACATGTCTACCTGCATAGTGAATCACTGACTCCACTGCATATAATCAGTTACTCAATAGAAGCCAACTAGGCTTATCGAGCACCTATGAACAACTATCATACATCTCCTATGGCGAGGCTGGGTAAGTCTTCCACCTGCATCACCGAAGAGACCCCGACATCTGGGTGTCTCCCAGTTAAGAAAACCTCACCACGACCCTCTTTATCAAACGTAAAAGGCTTTATGCAAAGAACGTAACCGCTATATCAATTCCCACATGGACGTACATAAGCGGTATCCACAGAAGCGTACATGGTGTGTATGTGCTCAATATATGCAGTAAAATGACACTAAAAGGCTGAATACACAGCCCAAAAACTAGCCAATAACACCTGCAAGTGTCTATCAACTCTGATGTTTTAGGCTTTAAAAACCTGCATAAATTTGCAGCAACTGCTCCCACCAAAACTGAAAACCCCTCAAGAAACCTGTAGTTTTACGAGTGTGGCTGAAAATACAGCCCCAAAGGTTGATATTTATTGTCTGAGAAGTACAAGGAACACTCTTCTTGATGTTCTTGGACCTGTGTGAAGAGAACTACGTGCGAAAGTACTCCGAAATGGTTCCAAAAACACCCCAAAATTGCTTCAGAAATAGGCTTTAAAAGCAAAAATGAAGCTTTGAGGGACCAAAACTTGTTCAAGGTAATGTCAACCTTAGTCTTTCCCCTTCTTCAAACACCACAAGAGTGTAGCTTAGTGGCAAGAGATTGCCACAGTTAAGCGAGCTCTGGGGGGAACAGTACTGGGATGGGTGACCTCCCGGGAAGTACCGGGAACCTCTATATTCCTTGATCGTTGAGGTCCTCCCTCGCGCGCAGCCAACGGCGCCAACGGTGACTTCGGTGACTCGGATGACAAGGTATGCCTTAGTCGCAAGCCTTGGAGAAAGCCCGGGGGGGGGGGGGGGGTGCTCGCTTCGCTCGCACAAAAGGAACAATGCTTTTTGCCTCGAATTGCTCTGATACCAGTGAAGTATTTCGATGGCGATGCACCGTGCTGCACTCTCCTTCTCGAGAGCTCCACGACGATATGCTCGGAGTTGAAAACCGAGCTCCTGACGTCGCACACAGTACTCCGCACAGAGGCTGTAGAATACGCAGAAAACACAGTACACAGGGAGCACGAAGACAGACTTCTTAGGTCTTACAAATGCGGTCGAACTTACCGTCCGTCCGTGACTGACCAGGCCACTATATGTTTTATTAAAGAACATATACAAAGAAGTGTCCGATGGCCATTTGGCCTTTCACATGGACACTAACGGTAACAATTTCAAATCAATCAGTGCTGGGATTACCGAATGTACAGAACCAACACATGATTCACAAGTGCGAAGCATGTTAGATGGGAAAAGCCCACAGGTTACCTTTCCGGAAGAAAGGATTCAAACATGATGGAGTACTTGAACTCATTCATACAGATGTATGGGGTCCAACAAAAGAAGGATCAATCAGCGGATCGAGGTATTATGTTTTATTCATTGACGATGCTACAAGATGGATAACTCTTTATGTTTTAAAAGAGAAATCAGAAGTGTTTGGAGCTTTCAGGCATTTTCATGCATATGCTGAAAGACTCACAGAACGTAAGCTGAAAAGACTGAGGTCTGATGGAGGGGGATAATACTTCTCCCGAGAGTTTAATGACTATCTTTGGAATGCAGGTATTGAGAGAGAAATAACCTACAAGTATACACCACGAAAAAATGGTGTAGCAGAAAGAAGGAACCGAACTCTAGTCGAGTTTGCACGAGCTATGCTAAAGGAAAAGGATTGTCCAAATTATCTTTGGGCTGAAGCCGTAAATACAGCTACATATTTGGTAAACAGATTACCGTGTACAACTTTAGATGGAATGACCCCTTATGAAGCTTGGTCGGGAAAGAAGCCAACACTTGATCATTGTAAAGTGTTTGGATCAGTAGCTTACGCTTATGTACCATCACAACTCAGACATAAGCTTGAACCAAAAGTAGAGAAATATGTGTTCATCGGATATGATGAAAAACAGATGGGTTAGAGGTTACGGAGTCCTCTAACAAAACAGTTTACTGTTTCCAGAGATGTTACATTTGATGAACAGAAAAGCTGGTATACAGATCAAAGTCATACAACGGAAGAATTTGAAGAAGAAGTAAGAAGAAAAGAGAAAGGGAAATCAATTGTACAGGTGAATAGAGATGAAGACTATATGCAGGCAAGTACGTCCAGGATCGGATCAGGTATGAGAAATGAAGATGAACAGGGATTTGATGAAGATGTGTATTCAGATACACATGAAGAGTTTGAACTAAGAAGGTCAAACAGGGTAAGGAAACAACCAACAAGGTATTCTTATGATACTTCGTACATAACTCAGAAAAATTATGCATATATGGTCAAAGATGATGAAGAACCTCAGAACTATGATGAAGCTAAAGGCAAGAAGCAATGGGAAGAAGCAATGGAAGAAGAGTTCGGCACACTGGAAGAGAACAAGACATGGGAACTTGTTCCGAAACCAAATGGTAAGAAAGTAATCAGAAATAAATGGGTTTTCAAAGTTAAGAAACTTGCAGATGGAAGGATAGCCAGACACAAAGCTAGACTGGTTATCAAGGGCTATGCTCAGACGCATGGCATAGATTACGATGAGACTTTAGTTCGGTGGCAAAGATGTCAACCATAAGGACAGTAATTGCTATAGCAGCATCGAAAGGATGGAAGCTAAGTCAGCTAGATATAAAGAACGCATTTTTGAATGGATACATATCAGATGAAGTCTATATGGAACAACCTAAAGGGTTTGTAAGTTCCAGATACCCAAATTTTGTTTGCAGATTAAGAAAAGCACTTTACGGACTGAAGCAAGCTCCAAGAGCTTGGAACTACAGGCTTGTGAAATATCTCAATGAACTTGGATACCAAAGTTCGAAAGCAGATGCAAGTCTACTCATCAAGAGAACAGAAGAAGGTATGATCTACATTTGCATTTATGTAGATGACATTATAATCACAGGTACTTCAGAAGAAGGAATTAAAGAAGTAAAGAGATTACTTGAAAAGGAGTTTCAGATCAGTGATCTAGGAATGTTATCATACTTTCTTGGAATGGAAATCACATACACAGATCACGGTGTATATGTTTTGCAAGAAAGGTATCTCCTAAACTTACTGAAGAAGTTTAATATGGAGAATTGCAGAGAAGCTTCAACACCGCTTGAAGTAAATCATAAACTCAGCAAATATAGTGGTGCAGAGTTTAAAGATATGAGGAAGTATCAGTCGTTAGTGGGAAGTCTAATTTACGCTACACTAACACGACCGGATCTTAGCTATGCAGTGGGAGTTCTCTCACAATTCATGCATTGTCCGAAGGATCAACATTGGGTTGCAGGACAAAGACTACTTAGATATATCAAAAGAACTGTAAAGGAAGGATTATATTATCCTTTTACGTCAGATATAAAGCTGAGAGCATTCAGTGACTCAGACTGGGCAGGAAGTAAAGATGACAGAAGATCAACACATGGGTATATGATATACGTAGGAGATAAGCTAGTGAGCTGGTGTTCGAAGAAACAACACACAGTGACTTTATCGTCAACTGAAGCGGAATATAAAGGACTTGTAGAAGCAGCTAAAGAAGTGATATGGATGCAGACCTTGTTCAAAAGCATGGGTATTGATCAAGGTATACCTATCATATATGGAGATAATATGAGCTCGCTGTATCTTGCAACAAATCCAGTATTTCATGCAAGAACAAAGCACATAGAGATTCAGTATCATTTCCTGAGGGAAAAGGTAATGGAGAAGGAGATAGAAATAGTATACACTCCGACAAAAGATCAGATTGCAGATATTCTGACAAAGAGCTTGGATGGAATAAAGACAAACAGATTCAAAGAAATGGCAGGTATAAAAGAAAGGAAAATATATGAAAGACAGGAAGAGTCAAATTAGTGATTGAGGGGGAGCTGTTGAAGAATCACTCACGAATTTGACATACAGACAAAGAAAGATAAAAAGAAAAGCGGAATCAAAGTGTTAAGAAAATCAAAGCCTTAGTGAAGGGACAAATTCACGACCGTTATGTACAACGCAGAATCTTGCACAATTAGAGTTTTGATAGAGTTCGTTACACCGAATCAAACTGTATATATAAAGAGAGAACGTGCATAAGAATAATAGAGAGGAAGTGCGAGCTAGAACGTGCGTGAGAAGAGCGCGCAGTTTAAATAGAGCGCATATAGAGGTCAAGAAAAAGGGGAAAAAATAGAGAGAGAGAAGAGAAGCTTTTCAAAAGATGCCAGAGATCACGTATGTAAAGATGAATAACAAAAACCTAAAATGTCAGGTATTCATCTGAGAGAGATGGTAAGAAGAAACTACTCAGTATAGGAGAGTTTTCATAGCTTGAGCAAGAAGAGGCCAAGCTAGTTTTGTACACATCTTCTCTAATAGAAAACACATGTTCATGTGGAAGTTTGCGCACACTGTTTGTATGTGAAGAACTCTGAGTATTTTCATGTTACGGTAGAAAGTTTGTTAACAGTTATTTTCTTAGTAAATGAATGTTTTCAGTCAGTTACAGTTTTCTCAAAAAACGTGTTTTCCGGTAGAACAACGAAGTATATCTCGCAGAGTAAATTAAAGTTTTGCATGAGAGATAGCTTATCTTATAGCTAGACATCTCTACTATGAGTTCATCAAAGATTTCGGTGAAATGGATATGTACACACAGTACAAAGTCTAATCGAAAAGAGACATTCTGAACCGGAGAAGTTTTTCTTAAAACTTCAGAAAGTGTTCACTCAGTAAAGGAAGTTCACGCATCACTTCCTTACTTCATGCACAATCACTTGAAGTAATTACAAACAGAATAGGAGTTGATTCCGGTAGGATTCCGGTATAATTACGGTGACAGTCTGGTGATAGTCCGGTGAAGTTCCAGTGGTATTTTCAGTAGATTCAAAACGGAGTCTTATACGTTTGAGTGATAGAAACGTTGCTAAGCTACTCCTGATCATAGAGGTGTTCTAATTCTCACTCTAGCTTAGCTCTCTTCGGTGGCGCAGCAAATTCCACAGGCTCGACAAGGTTCAAGTCTTTGCCGTGTCAACCATAACAAGTGGTATTTGTGCTATAATACCGAAACTTGTAGTCATAGCAACAATGCCATCAGTGGTATCAGAGCGAAAGTTAATCACCAACATAGCCATGGTCCGTGACTAAAATACCTTGATGCAAAAAATTGACTATATCTCAAATAGTTGAACAAAATTGCCCATACGAATTGTACTAAACCTGTAGCAGACTTCGAGATGATTATACTGGCGAATCAAAACCGGTATATACCTTTGGCACAAAAAGATGAAATAGCTTGCACAAGAACTGTGATAAATGTGTTCGGAGGTAAAAATGAGCTCGGATCGCGATTTTGGCACTAGATACTAAATCTGTTTTGATCTCTGAAACACCTTGAATATGCTCACCAAAATTCTTGCGATTCAGAGACTAGAATTGGAGAGGTGTTGATGATGCCCTAGATGAAGCGGGACCTGCTCTGATACCAATTGGAGTTAGATGTCTGTGGAAGCATGGGAACATCACAAGGAAGAAGAAGAAGCTTGGAGCATAACATACAATATTTAATGTATTACCACTAGAATGTACAAAGATAAGTAACACATTAGGTCTATAGACGTATATACAAGCCGGGGGAAAAACCTCCTAAATGGGGAAAAAAGTGCCCCCGATTGTCCTAGTGTGTTTATTCCACATATGGTACAAGGTTGAACGTCTTTTCCTTTCGACTTGTCTTGCTTTGCTCCTTTTCTTCTTTACTTTCCACTTGCTCTTGCCTCCATTTGGCTTGAGAGATTTCTTCATCATGATCCTCCTTCGTCTTTCCTTTCTTCTTTTTATCGTTCTTGTTTGCATAAAGGGCACTTGTAGAGTTACCTTGATAAGAATTAGCTTCCTTTAGGTTGTTTTTGGCCTCTTCATTGAAGAGTTGATTAAGAAATATGTTGAAGTGACTTCTTTGCACATCCATGATAAGAGCATAGGCAGTTGTACGCGATTGCCATTGCTTGTCGCTACTAATAACATTCAGGATTGGCCTCATGACATCCTCTGCTCATTGATATGAAACCTCCTTGCCTTTAGTGATAAACTCTATGATTGTTTGCTTTGGTGTCTTCATTTGTTTGAAGTCATTCCATAAGTGGTTTCGTGCTATAAGAGAAGAATGTCTCAAGTGCATCCCACGTTTCTTGTGATGTTTTGCATCCTCTAATGTGTGGTAACAAGAAATTAGAGATAGATTTTAAGATATAATACCTGACTTGAGCATCCCTTGCACACAATAATATAAGCTTGTCAGTGTTTTCTTGGTGATGCTCTCTGCAAAGGCATTGAACTTTTGGATTTACTTCATGACCACCACCCCAATGAATGGAGGGGGCTACTATCATCTTTGTATTCCTCAGGAAGAATTCTTATGGTCTTATCCGTTGAAGTTTGATTTGCATCTGTTGAATGTTTTTTCTATGTTGTAACCAATCTTGAAGTGTCTCACCGCAACAAGAATGCATCAATAATCTCTACTTGAAATGTGATAGGTAAGCCAAACTTAACCTACATCGCTTTGAAATTGACCCTCCCCCACTTTAGCCATGAATTCGCCATTTTTATGTGTTGCATCTCGTCTTCCTCACCTTCTCCCCTCATGGATATTAGCATGAGGAATCTTCTTCCTTGTAGCAACATTTGTTCGTAGAATCCACCAATATTGGATTAGAAAGTGATTCAAGTTTACCGAGCCTTGGCACCTGATAGCAAAGTACTTTTGTGGACAAATCTCAGCAAAGTACTTTTGTGGAAAAAAATCTCCATCATGGGATCTGGACCAATGCAAGAGCCAACAAAATATGTGGTGCCCTCCCGTCGTACAAAGCATGTTATAGTGGTAGAGAAGACACTGGTCACCTCTTTCTCTCTTGTCTCAAGAGTATCTGTGTTTGGAAGAGTCTCGAAAGAATCCTGCGAAAGCGAGCTCTGCTTGGAGAGGCTATAGGATGTTCTTCAATTGAATGTTGTCACAAGTGCAAACTTTGCAAGGAAAGGTATGTAGTGAACTTTTGTGGGACCCCAAAGAGCGGTCCCTAGAAAAATCCCTAGACTACCATGGTAGGAGAGTCGTGAACTTCAAGAGTACCCCCCCCTTCTTTTAACCAACATAAAGGGGATGAAAGCATTATCATCCTTCTTTGTACATTCCTTCAGCTCTCTTGTACCTTCTTTGTCCCTTGCATTAGCTTCCAGTACATGAATGCTCGCTCATATGGTAGGGGGAAAAGGTTATAAGGAACAAGTTTTCCTCCTTAGCTTGCTCCAATTATTACAAGTTTTGGGCTTCGTAGAAGGCATACTTCTCTTGGGCATTATTTTTACTCTCTCTCTCTCTCTATACTCGTGAGATATGTTCTTTCAATGTCGTTACCTTGGAGATATCAATTTTGGTGTCCACCATCCATGCAGATCTTCATGATTTTGACTTCATCTCTAAGTGTTTTTAGGTGCATTTTGCATCATCTAATACCTCAGTGTTTGAATTAGTCTTTGTCAAGATTACTTGATATTTTATGAAACCTATCAATGTTCTGTAGCTTCATACAATCTAATCTTGGTCTTGCTCAAAATCAAGGCCTGAACTAAGTGATCTTCTAGTTCAACTTTCCCTCATCTTGACCCATCCAATAAGGGTTCATCTCATTAGACGAGTGCTTGCTCATATGGTTGGGGGAAACTTTTGTAGAGCATAAATGCTCCTTCTTAGCTTGCTCTAATTAGTTAGGATCAAGTCTTGCTCCCAAGGTCTTGGGCTTCTTAGAAGGCATAATTTTCTTAGAAAAATGTGTTTCTCAATGTGTACTCCGATATGTATTATCCATGTAAGTTTACACAGTTTACAAAGATGTGTTTCTCAATGTGTACTCCGATATGCATTTTGCTTCATCTAGTAGTTAAGTCCTCGGATTAATTAGGTTTTACTAAAAAATCCTTGTCTTGTAAGAAATTTTATAATGGTTCTTTAGCTTCATACAATTTCTCCATAATGAGAAATATAAGCTAACAATACGTGACCACTTTCAAGCACTTTATGCCTTTTCTTACTTTCCTCTTCCATTTTGAGAGAGCAACTCACTATTGTCATGCCTCCCCTTTTGGTATGCATCTAAATAGGAATTACAACAAGGACACTTACATATGCAAAGATATTCAACTCGTTATACCTAAGGGAATGTAGAACTCTCACAAAATTACTCATGGCATCATCGTAAGGCATCAAAATGTTGGCGAGGCTCATCAGAGTCGTTGAAACATTGCATTTACCACTCATGGAAACAATTGAATCCACATCATTTGGTGGATCCACAAACACTAATACAGAGTCTCCACAACAAATTTGCAAACAAAAAGAACGTAATGTATACCTAGATTGCACACTTGCTAGCCACAAGTGAGGAAGGATACACAACCATCCAAAACCTAAGCATGAAGTAAGTTCAAATATGTGGAACCGTTCTCTAGGAAGATGTAAAAACTATGGAGTTTCTTCTCTAGCTCTAGCCTTACTTAACCTTTAACAGTCGATAGATACATAAGGGATTTCACAAGAATAAGAAATCATAAGAAATATAATCATACTATGGTTCTCTTCATAAATAACTTGTGGCCAAGGAGAAATCTTTATCAAGCATCCTCTGAGCTTGTCATTCTAACAACTCCCCCCTCAAGCTAAAGCATGCTTGAGTTTTGAACCATTGATAATCTCAATCCATGCAATTGCTTTGAATCTAAAAAGCTTAACTCCATCAAGAGATTTGGCCATCATATATGCTATTTGTGAATTTCTTAGAGAAAATGAGACATCAATTTCCTCTTCCAAGAGCTTCTCCCTAATGAAATGATAATAAGCTTCTATATGTTTGGTTCTTCCACAGTATACAAGGTTTGCTACTAGATGCAGCGAACTTATGTTGTCTCCAAATATGAGAGTTTTGAACCTCACAAGCCCCAATTTTGCATATAAGTCTTTTAACCAGATGGATTCTTAGGTTCCTATGGTCAATCCTATATATTCAGCTTCAATTGAGAATAGTGGATTTGTAGGTTGCTTCTTGGAACTCCATAACACAAGCTTAGATCATTCAAATGCTAGGGAATCTAATGTAATTTTCCTATCATCCTTCGATCCTTCCCAATTTACATCTAGCTATAACTTGAGATTCAAATCTGATATATACGTGTACTAGAATATACCTTATTAATATTGCCTTTGAGGTACTTGAGTGATCTCTTAGCTACATCCATATGTGGATTTCTTGGAGAGTGCATGAACTTACTTAGAAGTCCAACACTATATGAAATATATGCCCTTGTATGTGTAGCATACATTAGGCTACCTACAAGACTTTCATAATTGTTTATATCTTCAATCTATTCACCCTCATAAAAACTAAGTTTATGATTCATCCCCATTGGTGTTCCTATAGGCTTAGCATTCTCCATCTTGAATTTTAAGAGTAGATCCACAATATACCTTCTTTGAGTAAAGTACATTCCTTGATTTGTGTAGATAACCTACATTTTTAAAAAGAATGTGAGTTCTCCAAGGTCATTGATCTTGAATTCCTCCTCCATGTGCATTTTTATCTTTTCTATTCCATTCAAATCATCATCTATGATAATTATGTCATCTACATATAGACATAAACAGATAACTTTCTTATGAACCCTCTTTATGAATAATGAAGAGGATAACTTGGTACCAACTACCCATTATGGGCTTATATGATGCGACATGTATTGGTTGCAAAAGGACTATGGAACATTGTACAGGGTGTTGAAAAACATCCTATCACATCTACAACTGTTACAACTGTAGGTACTGAAGCTGATGTAGAAGGTGTTGAAGATGGTGATATTCTTAAATTCCTATGGTCAATCCTATATATTTAGCTTTAGTTGAGGATAGTGGAATTGAAGGTTGCTTCTTGGAACTCCATAACAAAAGCTTAGATTATTCAAATGCTATTGGTGTTCCTATAGGCTTAGCATTCTCCATCTTAAATTTTAAGAGTAGATCCACAATATGCCTTCTTTGAGTCAAGTACATTCCCTAACTTGTGTAGATGACCTACATTCCTAAGAAGAATGTGAGTTCTCCAAGGTCATTGATCTTGAATTCGTCCTCCATGTGCCTTTTTATCTCTTCTATTCCATTCAAGTCATCATCTATGATAATTATGTCATCTACATATAGACATAAATAGATAACTTTTCTATAAACCCTCTTGCTGAATAATGAAGGATCAACATTTCTTGATTCGAATCCTTGATCATGTAGACAGGTCAGGAATCTATAGTTCCAAACTCAAGGAGCTTGTTTTAAACCATACAATGCTTTTCTGAGCTCGCATACATAAGTAGGATAATTATGCTTTTCAAATCATGGGGGTTGTGACATGTACACCTCTTAATTGATCCATCCATTGAGAAAAGCATTCTTCACATCAAGTTGAAGTAGCTTCCAATTCCTTGCAATTGCAACACTTAGCAAGGTCGTGATGGTGGTCATCTAGGCAATTGGTGAGAAAGTTTGTTCTTAGCCTTTGCCCTCGGTGTGAGAACATCCTTTAGCAACCAACCTAGCTTTTGTACTTGCAAATTGATCCATCTAAAGTGCTTTTCAATTTATAGACATCTGCAAGCTATTACCTTTTGATTGGTTTGCAACTGTCCTAATTTTCATGCGTCCATTTTCTTTACAGCTTCCATTTCTTCCTTCATGCACATCTCCCAATTAGGGTGACCTTTACTGTCTTCATTAGTTCATGGTTGCTCTGAAATTGAGTCCTTGTCCAAATATATAGTATGTTTCGTTACAATGGTAGATTCATAACCATACCTTTTAGGTTGTCTTTTCTCCCTTGGTGATCTTATAGGAGTGAATTTGGAGTGTTCACCAAAATCCTATATCTCTGCTTTTCATCTTGTTTCACAGATCTTGTAGTCTCCCTCTCCCTCCTTCTCATCTTGATCATCATTTAATGCACTCGTAGAGTCATGAACCTATGTACCATGCTTGCTACATAATGGATGAAAATGTGAATCAAGATCATAAGGTGAATTTACCTTCTATGTATCCTCTTCATACCATGACCTATGTTGTTCAAATACAACATCTTTGCTTGTGGTGGACTTCTTTTTGGATGGATTGTAGAACATGTAGAACAATTGAGTTAAATCATATCCAATGAGCACAACCTTGGTTGCCCTTTCATCTGATTTCTGCTCTGATTTGTGAAGGTACATGTACATATGCTAAACAACCAAAAACTTTGCAATGATCTAGACTTGTTTTTCTACCATTCCAAGCTTCATAAGGTGTTGTACCTTGAAGATACTTGGATGGAACTTTATTCACAAGTTACACTGTAGTAGACATGGATTTTTCCCAAATATAGTGTTGTAATTTCTTCTCTTCAAGTATAGTCCTTGTTGATCCAACTACGTTTTCACTCCTTCTTTTTACAATACCATTTAGTTGAGGAGACTTTCTAGTAGTGACTACGATTTTAATGCCTTTATCCTACACGTACTCACCAAAATCTTTGGAGAACTATTCTTCCCTCCATCAGATCTGAGTTTCTTTATTGATCTACTTGTATGCTTTTTCGCATGTGATCGATGCTTCTTGAAGCATTCAAACACTTCACCTTTATTCTTGATAAAATATAAAATTGTCCATTGTTGAAGCTGCAGGTCAAGGAAAAAGCACATGAGCACATCAAAGAGGTGGACACACAAGAAGAAGGAGCAAGTAGGGAGCTCCAAGAAGTGTATGTCAAATTTTCAGAAGAAATCCCGATAAAAATAGTGATTTTCATCACTAAAATCCATTGTAAATACCATTTCATATTTTTATAACTCCCTTTTGTTGAATTGGAGGATTCCTCAAGCTTGAGGAGCATTAGAAGTATCATCCTACCAATTTTCATAATTTTTAGACTCTGTTTGAGCCCTCAAATAAGCCCTGGAACCTAATTTTTAACTAGGCCAGACACTAGGTCTGGATAGGGCCAAAACTAGTCCCAAAACTATAAAAAGAGCTGGAGAGCTCATTTTTGAGATTAGCTTGTTAGAGAATAGAGCTTTTGTAAGAGAGTTCCTTTGCAAATGAAAGTTTTCCATTGTTCCTCTCTTTGATCTTACTGTGTGCACGTGTGTGTGTATGTGTGTGCATGCTTGTGTGCTTTCACTCACGCACTTGTGCCTTCACTCACTCAAGGTCTTCATACTAGTCCTCACGTCTCCACGGATTGACAAGTAAACGAGGTGGTGCTTACGCTTGAGCTACACCAAATTTTGGCGCCGTTGCCGGGGAGAGAGCTTCAAGGATGAGCATTGTGATGATAAGATAATAGATTTGCGACATTAGAAGGTAAAAAAACTATCATTTCTGTTCAATTTCTGAGTTTTCTTCTTCATCTTCATCATCATCATCATCACCATCTTCATCCATCTTCTTCTTCATAGAAATTTCTTGTTTTTTAGTGCATTTTCACCATTTTCATTCCATTTTTCATGCATTATTGTGCAAGAAGGAGTTAGGAAGTGCAAGGGAGAGCAAGCACCTGTGTTTTTTCACGATTTTTCTGCACATATGGAGTTCTCCATTGCTCGGTGCTCAAGAATTTGAATTTCCCACCAAAAAACATGATTCTGACTGAAAATCATGATTTTCATAAAATTCAAATTTGTTCAAAAAAATGCAATTTTTTATTTCTCACCAAAAAGCTTTTTGAAAAGAACACGATTCTAGGGTCATTCTCAAAATCACGATTCTCTGGTTGTGCTCAAAATTGCGATTCTCTAAGTTTCTCAAAACACGATTCTCTGGTCATTCTCTGAAGCATGTTTCTTTGGCAATTCTCAAAAAACACGATTTTTAGCTAAAATCACGATTCTCAGGTAAAAACACGATTTTTCAATGGGCTACAAAATCGCAATTTTCACAAATCACGATTTTCAATGAAAAACACGATTTTGGAAAAAAGAACACGATTCTCTGTTTGCTCGAAAATCACAATTTTCAAAAACATGACTTTCATCCGAAATCACGATTTTCACAATTTTCAAAAAACACGATTTTCATTCAAAAACACGATTTTCATTCAAAATCACGATTTTCATTCAAAATCATGATTTTTTAGTCATTCTCAAAATCACGATTTTTTAGTCATTCTCAAAATCACGATTTTTAGACCGAAAACACGACTTTGATCAAACACGATTTTCATGTGAAAAACACAATTTTGAGAAAACATGATTTTCATTCAAAATCACGATTTTCTGATCATTCTCAAAATCACGATTTTCTGATCATTCTCAAAATCACGTTTTCCATGATTCTTACTCAAAATCGCATTTTTGGGGATTGCTCAGAATCGCGATTTTCATAAGTGCTCAGCATCGCGATTTTCATGATTTCACAAAATCGTGATTTTTATGGTTGCTCAGCATCGCGATTTTCATGATCCCTCAAAATCGCAATTTTCATAAGAGCTCAGCATCGCGATTTTCAGACCCCCCAAAATTGCAATTTTCACAAAAAATCATGATTTTTCCAAAAGGTCTTGTTTGCCTGTTTTGAACCTCGAGAGCCTAATTTGACCCTCAAGTGGGATTAGGACAACCAAGGGAACTCCAAGGGATTTTGAGCAATACCAAGGGGAATTTTGGGACTAGAAGACAAAGCTTATGAACCTGAGATCTGGTAGACACTTAAGCAAGGATAGACAAAGCAATAGATCTTCTGAGGCTAGTGTCAACCATACAGCTAAGTCTTGGGCACAACAACTAAGTGGTTATCCTTACGTACTAAGTTTAGACACAAGTGATTCAAAAATGTCTTTTAGCATGGGTAAACCTACAGGTGCCTCAGGCATTGCCTATCTACAAATACCAAAAGGTCCATATAAGACACAATTGGAATATATTCAGACCAACCAATTAGGTGCTTGCATCTATGAGGATGGCTTGAGGCGATCAGTTGTCCAACTCAAAAATCTAGATCAACCCTTTGGACTTGAACACCTAGTGGTCAAGTTTGAAGATGGCTCTTACATTGATAAGCAAGGAACCATGTATGTGGTCACCAACTTACCAGACATGACAGATGAGTTTGGAAACATCATTCCTGGGAGTTTGATAGGAGACCTAGAGCAAGGAGATGTAGGACGTGAACCCAAGACTTCGAGAGGTAAGTGAGTTTTGACCACAGTGATCACTCTATTGGGCATAGTCATCATCTATGAGTTCAAGGATCCAAAGACTCCAGGCAAAGTTGTCTACTTGGATAACACGTGAAAGAAAATGTTCTTGGTAACCGAACATGATAGACATGCATATACTTGGAAGAGTGAATTGGTTTTCCCTCCACCAAGATCTAATGTTTCTCATGGCCTCCACGGGAGTAGGATCATCCCAGGCTCATGAAAATCAGAGGGAAAGAACTAGAAAGAGACCTGAGGTAAGCTTTACACATAATGTGGGTAGAGGTAGATCAAGATGGGAAGATGAAAGACGTGAAAGAGAAAGACATCAAGCACATAGGCATCAAAGAGATGAACAAGATTTTCCATTGCCTAGACCTCCAGAATACCAAAGAACGCTTAGACCCACTCAAATGATCAAGGCAATGAAGAAATATTTTAACGGGAGAGGAGATCCTTATGATCATGTGGCCGAGTTCAAACAAGTTTTAAGAGCTAAACAGATTGAGGACTTGTTCACCCAGTTCGAGGCATTCGGTTTGACTCTTAAGAGCACTACCTTAGCTTGGTTTCAACCACTCAACAGTCGTAACTATCAAGATATAGGTCAACTGCTAGAAGCATTCATTGTAGAGTTCTCCAAGAGTGGCATCAGGTATAATACGTCATCCCTGATCCACAGCTTCAAGCAAACACCCCCAAGAAACAGTGCAACTTGCAAGAAGACAGTTCAAACAATACTTAGAAAGATGCCCTGTTCTTGAATTACCCACAATGGTCAAACAAGTGGCTTTGTTTTTAGATGGCTTAGTAAGCACAAAGTTGAGATCATATGTGTACTTGAAAGAGCCTAGATCCATAGAAGAGTGTGTGCAGATGTGCATTGACATAGAAGATAACTTGGGTGAGGATTTAGGATTGTCCAAACTCTATAAGGATTCTAATAGTTCTACTAGTCATACTTCGAGAATCTCCACAGAAATAGAGGAGATAGTTGAGCAAGTGGCCAAGAAGCTAGGAGTTCAAAATAGACAAATACCAAGAGTCACTTCATTGAACCAATGTTATACTTGTGGAGGGGACCACATGGCTAACATTTTCCCAATGTGATACCAGAACGTGAGAGAAAGGAATGCTCCATATTGCACTATTGAGAGGAAATACATGAATCATACAGCTCAAGATTGTCCCTACAATAGGCCGGCTATTAGACAAACTTATCAGCAACCTTACCAACATGGTAAGTATCAAAACCAATATCAACAGCCATATCATAGACCGCAACAGCAATATCAAGCACCATATAGGCCACAACCAGTCCTAGGAAACCAACCACCAGCTCTTGCCAATGTAATTCCAGTTAAGTATGTAGTGGCAGAAGAGAACCTTAATAGAGCATTGGTGCCAGTGACCCCACTAGTCTTAGAGAATGACCATCATGCTCAGAGTTCTGACTACTCCTATGAAGATAGTCCACAAGCTTATTACACAGAGTCACCTGAGCATAGTGAGACTTATCCTTATCACTACGAGGCACCACCTATGGAACAAAATTGGGAACCCGAATGCTCCAATGTCATGTATACGAATCCAAACCCCAGGCCCCAGTTGAGACAAGTAAGACCACAAGCCCATAGAGGACCATGTTTTAGATGTTAGGGTGACCATTTCATTCGTGAATGTCCCCACCCACTAACTCGGGGACAAGGAAAAAACATCACAATACAAGGCTTTTGTCCTGAGTGTGGCAAAGACCATCTTCCAAGAGATTGTCCTAGAAACCCCTCTAGCGCACCCAAGGTTACACCCATTAATGTGGTAGGCTTAGTGGTGGATTCGAGTTCAGGTAGCCATGATCTGGCTCCTATACAGGTAGTTACCAAGGCACAAGCCTTAAAACAAGATAAACCAGCTAAACAATCAGAGTCAAGTGAATCAGGAGAGCCTAGTAAGAGGAAAACAAGAACATGGAAAGATACCAGGGAGAAGGCCAATCACAAATGGAATAAAAAGTTATCAGAATTAGAAGAAAGCTTGAAAGATGCAAAAACAAAAATAGAAGATATTGCATCTCGAAACCCCTCGCATGCCGAAACTCCATCAACACCACCTCATCCCACCCCACCACCCATTGTAAATAGACCAAAACCAGGGTTTGTTCTTGCAGATCCAACCCCAGAAGGCTTGGACATGATGTTCAACGCCTACCACGCTCGTCTTCAAGAAGGGCCAATAGCTGCAAACCTAGACAAAGAGTTACCCTAGAGCATATTTAGAGATTGAGCAAAAAAAAAGTGTGCATGAAAATGGGAGAACTAGCTCAGGCTATGCTCTAGACCAGTCAATCATTCAATCAGACAAAGTCTGTCAAACCCGATTTGCATTTCCAGGCTTTACTAGAAATATTAGAGCAGTTGGTAAACAAGTCGCATGTTTCTTTACCTCCACAGGCTCGACCAGTTGTTGAAAGACAAAGCTCACCACCAACAAAAGCTTATGTTCCTGATTTTGTGGATGAGGGAGCACCTCTTTCAATTCAACAGTACTCTCAAGAGTTCTTGCGGGAAATACACAAAGAGAAATGGGCCAAGAAAAAGGGTAATCCCCCTCCTATTCCTGAGATTGATGATCTTCATGATCAATTTCCCCAAGACATCCCGTCTATCTATGGAGACCAAATAGAGCAACAAGAAGATGAAAGATTAGATTTTGAATCTAATTCTTTACAAGAATTGCCACAATTCACAGGCCCATGGGAATCTGAATCTCTTCAGATTAGAGCTCCCACAATATTGGTAAGACATGAAGACTTAGTGGTTCCAAGGAACACCGATGTCATGAAGAACACTAAGGTTCAGTGTCATCTCACCGTGGAAGAGCTGCTAAAAGTAAAACCCGAGCTATGGAATCATGTGAAGGATCAGGTCCCAAAACTTGATTCCAATATGCCAAAAGGAGGCTCTAAGCAGAAAGTACCAGAGATACCTCTAGACAAAATAGGGGACATGAGTGAAGGAGAAGAAGGTAATACTTATCTTCCAATCACCTACCAAGGTTACACAAGCAAAGCAATCGTAGATTCAGGTGCTGGTGTTGCTATTGCAACCACTTCCTTGTGGAAGCGATGGGGCGAACCCACATTAAGACTAACTAGGATGAAGCTTCAAATTGAAGGCGGTCATTTTGAAAGACCTCTAGGATCGCTCGAAGGGATAACTCTAACCACTTGTGGCATAGAGTTTGAACACACGTTTGCTATATGTGACTTTGAATCTACGAGATGATCCTGAGAAGGTCCTTCCTATGACAATTGCAAATAGTACAAGATTGGGGAACCAACTCCTTGTACTTACAGCACTTAGGGGTCACCACCAAGGTCAATTTGAAGGATTACACCTTCAGAGATATACCACCCCTCATTGTAATCCTATCCACAAAGCAAAAGAAGATTCTATCTCTGTGCATTCGGGAAGTTCACCTGGTCCATCTTGGATGCATGAAGATACTCATTTGTGGATGTGCAAGGTTGCAGAGGAAGAGAAAAAATGCCTTAAGGTGAGAGAAGAAGGAACTTCTCAAGGAGAAAGACCAATTAAAGACCCAGCCTACACACCGATGATCTTTCCAGATGAGGAATTTGAACCTCATGGTTGGGCGGAAATCTTAGCCACCATGGACATTGCTGTCAATGAAGAACAGTGGACACCTCATTGTGATGAGGGCTATGATATCTCTGTGTTCATGTGTCATCCGTTACTAGAAGAATGTGACCCTAGTGACTTCATAGAAGAACAAGAGAATGATAACGATCTAGAGTCCATTGTGATGGATAGTTGCTTTAACTCAGATGAGCACCATCTAAAATACATAGGGGTATTTACCCAAAAAGAAGAAGAACCTCTCACAAGTATCAAAATTGTAAATTCAAAGGAAGGAAGTGAAGGTAGTCAAAAGAAAAATAAAAGAAAAGCAGTGAAACAAGAAGAGGAGGAATCCTTGTTTGAAGTACCAGAGAATTTCAAGAAATATAAAATTGAAGATAGGAAATTTTTTTGGTACGAAGGCCTAAGAGAGAGGTCACCATAGGAGAAGCATATGATAATAAAGAAAAGACCAAAAAAATTGTTGTAGCCATTGAGGTGAGCGAAGAGAGATGTACATACATAGGAGATGACCTAAGTACAGAAGAAGAAATGCTTGTAGCTCTATTAAGGGAATATAGGGATGTGTTTGCATGGCACTATAGAGACTTGAAGGGAGTAGATCTGAAAATTTGCTCTCATAACATCCCCATGACTGCTGATGCCAAGCCTACCAAGCAAAAGCCCTACACATATAACGACACTTATGCAGCCAAGATAAAGGAAGAAATTTGTCACTCTAGCACAATGGTGAGTACCAACGTGAGGAGATCCACCTCATAATTTTCAATCCGTGGAGATGTGAGGACTAGTATGAAGACTATGAGCAAGTGATGGCACAAGTGTGTGAGTGAGAAGCACACAAGCATGCACACACATACACACACGTGCACACAAGGCAAGAACAAGGAGAGGAACAATGGAGTTCTTTGCATTAGTCAAAAAGTCTCTTACATAAGCTCAATTCACAAACAATCCAACCTCAAAAATGAGCTCTCTAGCTCTTTTTATAGTTTTTTGACTAGCTTTGGCCTTGTCCAGACCTAGTGTCCGACCTAGTTAAAAATTAGGTTCTAGAGCCTATTTGAGGGCTCAAACGGAGTCTAAAATTTATGAAAATTGGTATGTAGCTAATTCTAATACTCCTCAAGCTCGAGGACTCCTCGGCTTGAACAAAATGGAGTCTATGCTATCAAAAACGAGATTTACAATGTATGTGAAGTGATGAAAATCACTTGAGTTGGAAATTGTTTATGAAAAAAATGATTGGGCCTTATTGCCGTATTGTGCATGACTGCTCCGTTGTGCCTGTATGCTCTTCATATGACTTGTATGCCAACACTTCCCCCTTCCTAGCGTCTGTCACCCCTGATAGACCTCTGTTCTATAGGGTGATCAATATAGTATTGTATCACATTGGTTGCGAGCTCATGTTCTCCGATCCGTAATCCTCGTGCTAGATCAGCTTGTAGCGCATCCCAATCGATTGCACCTGGGACATTGGGTTGAGGTGTCGTGTAGTACTCGGAGTACATAGTTTGTTCACATGCAAAGAGATGAAGCAGGTGCGTAGGCTTCAGTGCGAAGACCTCCGAGTGATACTCCCAAAAACTTGATCTGAACATGTCTTCAAATGTCTGTTTATAGCATGCGGGGAGGTATTTGATGCGTGCATGCCAAGCGTAAGCCACACGAATGTTGGGGGTGGTGCTCATGTCGTACACCAAATTGTAATTTCCATGGGTAAACCCTGACAGACGTACTTGTGATGCTTCTGCATTCCTAAAAGTTTTGAGCACAACTTGCATCATATCCAAAATTTTGAGCATCATTTGGGCTGCCACATGTGGCATGGGCTTCAATCGAGGCATCCAATGTCGAATTGTTGCCATCATGTACGCTGTTGACGGTGGTCCCTGTGGTGGCACGATGTAAGGATAGTTTAGGCATTCTTTACATTGGGTGAAGTTCTGCACTTTAATGTTGAATGCTTTCCATGACCTGCGTCGAGGAACTGGGCCATAGCATGGATTGTACAGTAGATGCAAAGGAGCGTGGTTCCATGTGCGGAGCATTTCAGGATATGTCTCTAGAAGCTTTTGCCGCCATCTCAATTGAAAGATTCTGCCTTTCTGTGCCTCTAGAGGAAGGTCTTCTGGTTGGAACTGTGTTGCGAAGGAAGGAATTTTCCCTGTGACTCTCTATATTTCTGAATTGTAATATGCCAGAATAACATAGTAAGGCCTATATTGCAGTTCTGATGATATGATGAGACGTCTAGAGGACAAGTTCTTGAAGTAACTAGATTGTAATACTGTTTCTTCTATGACTCTCATGGCCTGATTTTGCACCACCGTGCGCTCTTCATGGGAACTGCCAATTTCTTCCACCTGTTTTAACCACGGAGGTCGTGGCGCTTCAAAAGTGTCCTGGCCTTCTTCTGTTTGTCGTCCCCCTGGGCTGGGCTGCGGCTCATGATCCTCTTCAAACGTCTGTTCCACAGGAATCTGTACTATTTCTTCGTCCATGGGAGCCTCAAGTGGGGAAGGTGGTCTTTCATAATGTAGTAGACGTGCCTGCAATTCTATGACTTGCTTTTGGAGATCTTGTAGGGCCTCCAAGTCAGTGACAAGTGAAGCAGTTGAGGCAGCAGCTTGGGGGCCTGCTAGCATTTCTTTTTGTCTTGTCTGTTTCAATTGACCTAGTTCCTCTCATAACTAGTCATGTGCCTCGAGTAAAGTGGCATAGTCTTCAAGAATGATTTTGATGCTGTCTGGGGTCACAACTTGAAATTTGGAGGGACTAATGGGTGCCCCGGGTGTGCTTTCGATGGCAGCCTCTAAGTTTTCCTGATTCTGTAGTTGCAGGCGTCGATTCTCTTCATGAGCAGCTGCAAGGTGTCGCTTGAGTAGGGCCATATTTCGCTAAAGCTTTGAGTTGCATTCTAGCTGTGTCTCTAGATGGCCTCCTACCACTTGTATTGCTTCCTCATCTGTGTTCTGTAACTGTACTCCCAATATGCTATGAGCCTCTTGCAAATTTTGGAATTGTGTGTGGAGGCGAGCATTCTCCTCTTCTAGTGTAGCAAGACAATGTTGTAGCACTTTTGAGTGCTCTTGCAGACGTATGTTATGTTGTTGGAGCTGATTGTACTTTGTCCTTAACTGAGATATACATGCGAGCATGATGTCCAATGCATTGCCTATGGATGAAGGTGTGGTTTGTACAACGAAAAATGCAAGGGGTTGGGATTGGGGAATGAGAAGAGTGAATGATGTGTCTATTGTAGATGTGTGTGTGGGTGAAATTGGTGGAGGGGGAATGGGAGAAGGTGGAAGTGTGGGGGGAGGGGGAGGTGCTGTGGGTGGCAGAATGTCCATACTTTTAGGAGTGGATGCAAGTGTGGTGTCTACCATGTATATTGGAATGGTAGGTGGTGTGTGTGTGAGAGTGGTGAATAAGTGTTGTGAGGATGGTGGGGATGGGATTGATGAGGAGAGTTGGGTGGTGGCTTGATACATTCTACAAAAGTAATCATGGGCGGGTTGAAGGAATGGTGGAATGGGGGGTGGAAAATGAGAACTTGGAGGCGGGAAAGCCATAAAAGGGGATGTGGTGGCTAGGAATCTGATGAAAATGGATCTAGAGTCAGGATGGCCTATGGCTGAGGGCATGGGGGATGGTTGTCCTAGGGTAGGCTCTATGAAGGACTGAGTTATGACGGTGCCGGTATTATATAGGGGGTTTTCAAAGGAGGGGAACAAAGTAGAAATAGAGTTTGGACAACGGAAGATGAAGGCTTGTTCTGTGGGTTGGGAAGTCGAGGTGATATTTACAGCTTCCATTCGAGGAGGTGATGGGGGCGGGGTCCGTGGTAGTGGTTCGGTTGACTCATCCTGGGTGACGGGGATCTCTTGGCCAGTGGTTCCTGCTGTTTGGGTGGTTGTCTCAATGGGTTCGGATGTAATAATAGATCCTTCCCCTGTAGTAATGGGAATCTGGATGTTCTTACCAGACCGTGGTCGTGTCTAGAATCTTCATGGATCATATTGAACCGGAGGTCTCTTAATCACTGTTCGAATTGCTTCTACTACCCCATATGTTTTTGCCATCAATAAGAGACCTTCACTGTATTCTGAGTCGACTCCGGCTTCTTCCAATAGCTGAGCTATGAGCACCTGACTGCTCTGTTTGGTGAGCAACTGTTGTGACCGCACTCGTTCCATTATTTGATATAGCCTCCAGAGTTCTGTTGTATAAGTTGGGGCTTCAGTTGTTTCTTCTACTTCTGCTTCTTCTTCTGCCTCCGAGTGTTCTAGTTGTTGCGACAAAGTTCTCTGCTGCTCCTCATCCCAATGTACATGGCGACCTTCTGTGGATTTCCTCCTTCTTTGGGAAGAGGTGTCTTGTTCTTTTGTATCTGAAAAGAACTCTACATCAGAGAGTTGTGTATTCTGCAACAATGATTCAAAGTCAAAGGTACTCATCCCTTCAGCGTCTCCAGTCGTAGGAAATTCAAATTCAGGAGGGATAGGAGGAGCCGAGGGGGCAGCTTGTGATGTGCCTTCAGATCGAGATCTTGGTATGCGAATGGTAAAAGAAGGCACAGTGGCATCCCCTCATGGCGAGACTTCTGGGGTTTTTAGAACTTTGCTTGTTTGGACACAAGGAATAGAGCCCCTCATGCGCTTGGATTGATGTGTGGCAGATTTGAGTCTCTTGAACATTTGTAGTTGTGACCACGTTAAAGCGCGTTCAATAGGTACACCATATGCTAAGTACTTGTAGATGATGCGCGTGATTGCACAACATCTATTCACCACTAGCTTTCTATGTGACCTTTTGTTTGCTTCATACAGCTGCTCTATAATCCATAGAGGAAGCTTAATTGGTAATGCACCTGTCTTTGCCAAGTGGAGAGCGAACCAAATCTGCTTGTGGGGTTGAGTGTACCGATCTTGATCGGGAAACACAAAATGTTGCATGCACATGCGAAGGGGAATGGACACATTCGGTGTGAGTGCCGCCATATCTTTCAACTTTTGTAGCTTCCTGTTCTTCATATTAGTGGGGATAAGAGGATCCTTCTCAGAGGGCACATGCGTGCCGTGCATGTTGAATGTAGAGCTCACCAATTCCAATGTGAGTTCAAACCTTTTCAACTCATTGTTTCCCAACAAGGATGGAAGAACGAATGTGCCAGGTTTGTCTGTTTCTTCATTAGCCTGTAACGTTGAGACCAAATAGTAACATCGTAAGAGGTCTGGTTTGGGAAAGGGTGCTACAAAATACTCGGCCAATCTTGCATGCTCCCATATGGTCTGCAGATCTTGTGTGTTTTGGAGAGTTTCAAACTCCTTGGAAAAGAACTGGAATCTGACCCATTGCTTATCATGCTCACACTTGGACTCCTAGATAAACTTGGCCTCTCCCAAGGATCCTGGCATGCCACTGAACCAATGAGAATTGGCATTGACCCTCTCTGTTATTCCTATGGGAGGATCAGGTATAGGTATTTGTTGGAGGTGTTGCAACTCTACGGGTCGTTCAGTTGGAGGCACATCAATAGGTAGACTATCAACATCAATCCCTGCAGTACTTACTCCTGCCTGTGAGCTCGGACCTGCTGCTTTTGCCATGAGACTACGTGTAGCTGGTGATGCTTATCTGCTAGAAGAAGAGAGACACATTAGCATTGCATAGGAAACAGGATGTTATGGTGTTCCCTCCACAATACTAACATGACATTTCAAGTGGTTAGGGGTTAGTGGGTGGAGTGTTTGTGATGTGTGAGAATGTTGGTTAGTAGGTTGTTGTTCATCTTGGATGCATACTTTGGATGTGCAATGTACTTAGAATGCACCTACATCAAAGGGGACTGATTTACAAAATTGGGTCAGGCGGTTTGATATGGGGTTTAAGTCTCCAAACTTTGATGGTGGAATTGTAGCTTGTATTGGTGATGGCACATAAAGGTTTTTGGACTGGATTGTGTGGGATTTGGGACCTTTTGGGTACCCAATTCTTAGGTGTGATCGAAGAGTTAGAGGTGTGGAGTGTAGATGTTTGCATTGGGATATGTGCGAGGGGTGCTTGTGAGTGTTGATTCAATCTTGTGAATGGAGGTGATGCTATTTGAGCTCGAAAGCAGGTCTTGGGCACCCATATTTGTCTAGCATTTGGGATTGCCTTCATTGATCGCTTTGGAACCCAAATAGAAATGGTTTGTCTAGATTGATTCCTCGCATACTCCTTCGTTGTGATCCTAGATGGTGTAGTGCGTTTGGTGCATCTTTGGGATCCTATCTCCAAAGCTGAGGGTTGTTCACCCTTGCGTACCCAGATCTACTTCATGCCAAAAGGTATTTTATATTGCACTGGTTGTAGCTCATGCTTTGTCATTATCGGCCTTCTTTGTGAAGTAGGTTGTCCTGCTTGCTTTCCTCGAATCCTCTTTGGAAAAGAAGGGAACTCCTCTTTGACTTCTGCACTTTTGTCAAGAGTGACAATCTTCTGCACCATAGAACTTTGGACAAGAATAACATCGTTATCTTCATGTGTGTTCCTGGAGGGACTAGGATTTGGTGCCTCTTCTAGCGGCCTAAGTCCTTGATTTTCTAATTCCATCGTGATGGGGTTTTGGCCTACCCAAGCCTGAAGAAGTCCACTTCTTAGGTTGAGGTTGACTGCATGATCATAGATCCAGTCTTGGCCCAAGACAAGAGGCTCGGTCAGATCCTCGTCTTCACATACTAGCACTTTGACTACCATTAGAACCTCTTGAATGTAGAGGGGAATTTCCACCTCACCCATGCAAGGGGTTTCCACACATCCTAATCCTAAGAGATATGCCTCTATAGGATTGACCTTCAATTTGCAATTCTTGGCAGTAAGAAAGTCGAACAGCACTAGTCGCTGCTCCGGAGTCAATTAAGGCTCTCACGGTCCTTGCACTCCCTCCTTGTCCTACTTCTAAGATCACAAAAGGTCGTCGATCGACTATCCTATGGGAACGTTCACCTGAAGCCTCGCACATGACCATGTGATAACCTAGAGCTTCTTGAGTGTCAGGCATAGGCTGATCTCTACCTTGTCTTCTCAATTTCATTCGTCGGATACGTTCTAAAGCTTCTGCCTGTGCTTCTTCTTGAATTTGCTTCTCCTCTTTTTTACATTTCTTTGCAGTAATGAGTCGATTTAGCATCTCTTCTATTAGGGGTTCTTGATATAACTTGACTCTACAACCACTTATGTAACTTGGTAGAATATCTCCTTCTAGAGTGGCTAGTTGAACCGCTCCACTTGTGGAGATCCTATTGATAATCATAGGTCCATAGCCTCTCTTCTCTAACTTGTGTGCATGTTGCTTCAAGGTGTAGACTAGGACTAGATCTCCCGCTTTCAAGCCCTTATCCTTCACATGTGCATCAAAATATGCTTTTTGCCTCTTCTTGGCTGCATAAATTCCTGCTGCAGCTCTCAATTGTGTTTCACCTAAACGTTCAAGATCGAGGATTCTAAAGGAGAGTTCATGGCCTGTCCAGTCATGCTCTTGTGCTACTTTCAATGTAGGTATCAAAAAGTCCAATGGTAGCATTGCATTCTGGCTGAACACCATCTGAAAGGGGTGGCTTGGAGTACCGTTTTATAGGCAACTCTGTATGCCCAAACAGCATGGTGTAGTTGTTTGTCCCAATCAGAGCATTTATTATTAACCAATTTTGTCAATACATTATATAGAATCTTATTTGTGCTCTCAGCCTGTCCATTAGCTTGTGGATGATAGGGAACCGACTTCTTATGTATTACCAAGAATTCTTGGAGGAGGTTCTCAATGACTTCATTCAAGAAGTGCGTGCCTCTATCACTCACTAACTCTATTGGCAATCCGTATCTAGTGAACACATTCTCAAATAAGAACTTTGCTATCGTTTGAGCATCGTTCTTCGTAGTGGCTTTCACTTCTACCCACTTGGTTAGATAGTCGGTGGCCACAATAATGTATTCAGCATGTGAGCCCTTGGCTGGGGGATTAATAGGACCAACAAAGTCTATTCCCCATTTAGAGACTGCACGTCCACCCATCATAGGTTTCAATGGCATCTCATCTTTGCGTATAGGATACTGAGTTCGCTGACAAACATCACACCTCTTCACGTAGGTATGTGCATGCATGTGAAGGGTTGGCCACCAAAGACCTGCAAATAGTATTGCCTTGATCACCCGATCTGGTCCAAAGTGTCCTCCTGCTACACCTTGGTGAGCAGTCTCCAAGATCTTCAGATATTCGCTCTCGTGGACACATGCTCTAAGATACCCATCTTTTCCTTGTCTGTATAGATTATTTCCAATGAGAGTATATATCTAAAGTGTCTTGTGCTAAGCTCCTTTGTCTGGCCATTGTCATCTCCTGAGGGAATGTTTTCGTTCTCAGGAAGGCTACTAATGGTTCGCTCCAATCTGGCACTAGAGACACTTGATAAAGAGTGGCATGTTCCATAGGCGGTCTAGTGTTGCAGATTGGGCACTCCTTGCACATCCTATGGACATATGCTTCCATAGTTGGCCAGTGCACTCGGAGTCTCTTTAATGTTTGTAAAGTTCTTTGTCTTGAGTAGTGTTGCTCTAATGCACCCACATGTGCTAATTGCAACCATTTTGGGTACTCATCCTCTTCCACACAACAAGATAATATTCCTTGATCCGTGTACTTGTACATACTCCCTGCCATGATATGGTACTTTTGGGCCTTTACTACCTCCCTATCTTGAGTGTTGACTACTGGATGTTTAGGCCCATATGTTAGTACTGGTAGTAAGGTCTTGGCCCACTGTGGTACAACTTCCAAATTAAACAAGTAAGCATCAGGAAGGTCATCTGATACTCCTTGTGGGGCCTCTCTGGATGTGAGCCTTGAGAGATGATCTGCTCTCAAATGAGTCTTGCCCTTCCTCACCACTACCTCAAAGTTGTATTCCATTAGTAAGAGGAACCATCTTACTAATCTACCTATATTAGTGTCTAAACTTTTTAACTGCATATACCATGGCTAACCCTTCTCTCTCAGTAGTGGTATAGTTTTGTTCAGCTGCATTCAACTGTCTACTAGCATAGGCAATTGGAAGATCCATATTACCTTCACCTGTAGGTTGTGCAAGTACACACCCAATAGCATAATTGGATGCATCCACATGGACATGGAATGGTTTGGTCCAATCCGGTGTAGTCAAAATTGGTGCTGAACATAATCGCCGTTTAAGCTCATCGAAAGAGTTTTCACATTCTTCAGTCCACTCAAAGTTAGTCAAAAGTCCGTACAGAGGCTTTGCAATGATGGCATACATGTGTATGAAACGTCGGTAATAACCACAATGCCCCATGAAAGCTTGCACTTCCTTGACATTCCTTAGCCTAGGTAGTTCTAAGATAGCTCTCACTTTCTCTTCATCAGTGGATATGCCGTTCTTTGACACTATGTGTCCTAGGATTGCCTGACCATGAAAACACACTTTTCTCGGTTCAAGCAGACTTGATATTCTCTACATTTATCAAAGATTTGTATGAGTTCCAGTATATGGGTCTCTCTAATGTTGGAGTGAGCACAAAGATCATCAACATACACTTCCAAATTCTTTCTCAGGAACTCTTTAAACACATGGCACATCAATCTCTGGAAGGTTGCAGGAGCATTGATAAGCCCAAATGGCATTACCCTAAAAGAAAATATACCCTATTCTGTGGCAAAAGCCATCTTATGCTGATCTTCCGGTGCAATGGCTACTTGATTGTACCCAGAGAACCCATCAAGGAAGCTGCACACTTCTTTGCCTGCTACCCTCTCTAATAGATGCTCAGTGGTAGGAAGCGGATAACTATCTCTGATAGTGGTTGCGTTAACCTTCTTCAAGTTAATGCATACGCATAATTTGCCATTCTTTTTGGGTACCACGATAATGGGGGACACCCATTCAGTGTGCTCGATTTCATAGATAAATCCAACTTCCACCAAGTGATCTATCTCTTCTTTGATCTTGGTGGCATAATTGTCATTGTAAGTGTATGGCTTTTGTTTAGAGGGTCTCGCCTCTGAGGTCATGAGGATCGTGTGTGAGCATATGTTAGGGTCTACACCTTTCACGTCCTTGTAACTCCATGCAAACACATCCCTATATTCTCGTAGTAAGGTTATCATCTCCTGCTCCTCATCTTCACTTAAGTCGTGTCCTATGTATGTGCATCGCTCCTCTCCTTCTATGGCAACCACTGATCTTGGTGGCATAATTGTCATTGTAAGTGTATGGCTTTTGTTTAGAGGGTCTCGCCTCTGAGGTCATGAGGATCGTGTGTGAGCATATGTTAGGGTCTACACCTTTCACGTCCTTGTAACTCCATGCAAACACATCCCTATATTCTCGTAGTAAGGTTATCATCTCCTGCTCCTCATCTTCACTTAAGTCGTGTCCTATGTATGTGCATCGCTCCTCTCCTTCTATGGCAACCACTATTTTCTTGGTGGTTTCTTTGTTATCATAGGCCTCTCCTGCATGTGCATCGCGTTTTGGCATTCTTATCATGACTCTCCTATCTTCTATTTCATACTTCTTAAAGTTTTCTGGGACCTCAAAAAAGGATTCTTCCTCCTTTGGTGAGACTTCTCTCTTCTTCCTCTTCCTTCCTTCACTCTTAGTGGTCACTTGTGTGGTTAATCTCACCTCATTGGTAATGTCTTCGTGTCTCTGAGGGTGAGCTTCTACTTCACAGAAATATTCCTCATCTGATGCAAAGGGTGGGTCCATAATGATTGACTCTAGATCAGAGTCACTTGCATCCTCGAATGCATCAGTGCTAGGCTCACATTCTTCAACAATTGGATCACACATGATCGGCTCTATTGTGAAGACTGAAACGTCATAGCCATCTTCATCACAGTGGGGGGTCCATTGCTCTTCATTGATGGCTATGTCCATAGTTGCCAAGATTTCTACCCAACCATGAGGTTCAAATTCTTCGTCAGGAAAAACTACAGGTGCATAGGCTGGGTCTTGAATTGATCTATGGGTTTCCTTCGTACCTATTTCTCTAGCTTTTTCTCTCTTCTCTTCTTCTACTGCTACTTTACACATCCACAAGTGAGTGTCTTCATGCATCCATGAGGATCCTGATCCTATGGAATGCACTGATTCTGTATCATCTGTGGCTCTATGGATAGGATTCCATTGAATGAGGGGCACGTCTCTATGAGAGAAATCTTTGAGATTCACTTTGGTTGTGACACCCAAGTGTTGCAGATACAAAGAATTTGTCCCCCAATCCTGTACTATTTGCAATTTCCGCAAGAAGGGTCTTCCCATAATCATCTCGTAGGCCTGATTCTTGCTAAAGTCACATATAGCAAAAGTATGTTCGAACTCTACACCACAAGTGGTGAGAGTTATTCCTTCTAGTAGTCCTAAGGGTCTCTCAATGTGACCATCAACCATTTGTAACTTCATTCTCATGGGCCTGAGTGTTGGCTTGCCCCATCGCTTCCATAGGGAAGCGGTAGCAATTGCAACTCCTGCACCTGAGTCCAAAATAGCCTTGGTTTTGTAATCCTGATGAGTGATAGGGAGATAGGTGTTTCCTTCTTCTCCTTCGCTCATGTCCCCTATCTTGTCCAAAGATATTTCTGGCACTGTCCTATGAGACCCTACCTAGGAACGAGGTTTTGCTACGTTTGGCACTTGTTTGGCTACATGTTTCCACAATTCAGGCTTAACCTTGAGTAGCTCTTCTAAAGTGCGATTGCACTGCACTTTAGTATTCTTCACTACCTCCGTATTCCTAGGTATGGTTGAGTCTTCATTTCATATCATGACCGTGGGTGCTCTCATGCAAGTAGACTTAGCTTCCCATGGACCTGTGAAATGGGCTAGTTCCTGTAAGAAATTGGACTTGAAGTCTAATCTCTCTTTCAACCAAGTAGCCCTTGCCCTAGAAGATCAACACAAGATGGCTTTTGCCACCGAATGGGGAATCTTTGCATTTTGTGTGATGCCATTTGGGCTCACCAATGCACCTGCAACATTCAAGAGGCTCATGTGTCATGTCTTCAAAGAGATCTTGCAAAAGAGTTTAGAAGTATATGTGGATGATTTATGTGCTCATTCCCAAGAAAGAAGATACCACATCCTTGAACTCAGACAGATCTTCAACAAGTGTAGAGAATATCAAGTGTGTCTAAAACCTAGAAAAGTGTGTGTTCATGGTACAACAAGGTAAAATCTTGTGTCACATTGTTTCTAAGAACGGAATATCTATAGATGAGGATAAAGTAAGAGCCATAGCAGAGTTGTCAAGACCAAAGAATGTTAAAGAGGTACAAGCTTTTATGGGCCATTGTGGATATTATCGTAGGTTTATCCACATGTATGCGATCATAGCTAAACCTCCTTATGGTTTGTTGAAACATTTTGAGTGGAACAACGAATGCAAGAACTTCTTCAATGAGCTAAAAAGACGTTTGTGCACAACACCAATACTGACCACTCCGGATTGGATAAATCATTCCATGTCCATGTGGATGCATCCAATCATGCAATAGGATGTGTGCTAGCCACAACCCACAGGTCAATGAAATTTAGATTTACCCATAACATATGCTAGCAAACAACTCACCACAACTAAACGAAACTATACCACAACTAAGCGAGAGGGCTTAGGCATGGTATATGATGTGAAGAAGTTTAGACACTACCTATTGGCCAATAAGTTCAAGTTTTTCACTGATCATCAAGCTTTATTATATTTGGTCAATAAACCATGCAATACAGGCCGTTTAGTAAGATGGTTCATCTTACTAATGGAATATGACTTTGAAGTGGTTGTTAGGAAACGGAGAACCCACCTTAGGGCAGATCATCTTTCTTGCATCACTTCAAGAGAGTCACCTCAAGGAGTGTCTAATGAGGTACCTGATGCATATCTGTTCAATTTAGAAGTTGTTCCTAGATGGGAAAATAAGTTGGTACCAGTCCTAACCTTTGGACCTGCGAATAAGAATGTGAAAAGAAATAAAAGAGAAATTATAAAATCACAAAACTATCAAATATCGGCAGGAAGTATGTACAAACAAGATAAAGAGGGTGTATTAGCTTGTTGTGTCGAGGAAGATGAACATAGTAGTTGGTTGCAACAAGCTCATGAAGGATTGCTAGGAAATCACTATTCTAAACAACGAACATTGCAAAATCTGAAACGTTTAGGAGTGTATTGGCCTATCATGGACAAAGAAATACATGAGTGGATTAAGAGTTGTCCAATGTGCAAAGAGAGATCCCCAGTAGAGCATGCTACCCTTTATCACGTGTCATTAATTCCATATTAGAGTGCTCCATTGGTAGAATTTATGCGATCAGGAACATTACCCAAAGAGGCTAGTCTAGCAAGAGGATGAAGCATGGAGCAAGAGGCCCAGGACCATGCATTAGTTGGAGACAACTTATATCGAAGAGGCAAACATGGTTACCTAAGATTGTGTGTTCACGAATCAGACTATTTGAACGTCTTAGAAACTGCACACAGTGGTGTTGTAGGTGGACACTTTGGTCCTGATTGAGTAATCAAGACCATTCTATTCTCAGGACTTTGGTGGCCCACTCTTCATCTGGATGCACATACCTATGTGAAAAAATGTGACACATGCCAACATGCCCAATATCCGATCAGAAAAGATGAGATGCCTTTGAGGCCAATGATGGGAGGACATGCATTCTCGAAGTGGGGTATAGACTTTGTAGGTCCCATTAACCCCCTAGCTAGAAACTCCCATGTAGAGTACATTATTGTAGCCACCGATTACCTTACAAAGTGGGTAGAAGTAAAAGCCACAACAAAGAATGATGCTCAAACGACGATTAAGTTCTTATTCAAGAATGGACTACCAATAGAGTTAGTGAGCGATAGAGGCACACACTTCTTGAATAAGGTCATTGAAAATCTTCTCCAAGAATTCTTGGTGATACATAAGAAGTCTGCCCCCTATCATCCCCAAGCTAACGGACAAGCTGAGAGCACAAACAAGATCCTATGTAATGTGTTGACTAAACTGGTAAATAATAAACGCTCTGATTGGGACAAACAACTTCATCATGTTGTTTGGGCTTATCGAGTTGCCTATAAAACTGTACTCAATGCCACCCCATTTTAGATGGTCTTCAGACAGAATGCGGTGCTACCATTAGATTTCCTAATTCTTGCTTTAAAAGTAGCAGAAGAGCACGAGTGGAATGGACATGAATTGTCATCCAGGATATTTGATTTAGAATGCTTAGGTGAGATGTGGTTATGAGCAGCAGCAGGCATCTATGCTGCAAAGAAAAGGCAAAAGGCATACTTTGATGCACACATCAAAGATAAAGGATTGAAAGAAGGAGATCTAGTGCTACTTTATACACTAAAGCAGCATGCCCATAAATTGGAAAAAAGAGGATATGGACCCATGATCATTAATCGAATTTCCACTAGTGGTGCGGTTCAATTGGCCACTCTAGAGGGTGACATCTTGCCAAGCTATATTAGTGGATGTCGAGTCAAGCTATATCAAGAACCTCTTACAGAGGATATGCTAACGAGACTCAACACTGCTAAGAAGCGAAAAGAAGAAGAGTTGAGGATCAGAGAAGAAGCACAAGCCCAGGAAAGAGAGCGTATTAAACAAAATAAGTTAAGGCGATTAGGCCTATATGTCAATCCAAAAGCCCCAAAATATCACATGGACATGTGCGAAAAATCAGGCATAATTACTTCTCGAATAATTGACCGATGTCCCTTTGTGACCTTAGATGTAGGACACAGAGAGAATGTAAGGACTGTGAGAGCATTGATTGACTCAAGTGCAACAACTAGTGCAGTTAGACTTTCATACTGCCAAGACTTGCAGTTGAACATCAATCCCATAGAAGCCTATCTCATAGGATTGGGAAGTGTAGAAACCCCTTGTTTGGGCAAGGTAGAGCTTCCCATCTATCTTCATGATGTTCCAATGAGAGTCAAAATGCTAGTGTGTCAAGATTAGGACCTTACTAAGCCACTTTTCTTGGTACAAGATTGGATCTATGATCATGCAGTCAACTTAAACCTAAGGAGCCAACTTCTTCAAGTTTGGGTTCATGAACAATGCATTACATTAGAGTTAGAAAACTGCATGCTCACAGATCATGGTGTCACACATTCTCTTAGGACTAATCTTAGAGAAGGAGAAGTTGTTATGTGTCCAAAGCTGTATGATGCAGAAGTATGCTGCCTCCAACAAAAGAGTCGGAGACCCAGTGAGACTCCCTTGCTGTAGGAAGTCTCGGCCATCTGTAGTAGTTCAATCCCATAAGGAAGAGAAACAGTACATGACAATTGCTGTATCAAATAGACAACGGGATTTCAAGAAGACAGTAGTGTTGGGCATGAAGCAGATCTGGGTACAAAAAGGAGAGCAACCACCGGCCTTGCCCCCACAATTCCCATCCAGGCAAGCCAACCAGGCTAGAAGACGAACGAAGAAGCTAGGACAAGCTCAACCACAAGGTGACCAACAAGTTTGGCTGCCTAAGAAATTAGTTGTAGCTCAACAAGGACAGTTACAAATATGGGTACCCAAGAAGTTCTTACATACACAACAACCTATGCTCTCCCACATGAGAAAAGTCTCAACAAAGAAGCCAAGGTGAGGCGAGGGTCAGAACCCAACACCAAAACCAAAAGTAGACCAACTCACCTCTTCAACAAGAGTTAGAAGACCAGCAACAATGGTATGGGTATGGAAGCCAAAAGTACTAGTAGCATCCACAAAACCAAAGAACCAACCACGTGGGATACAGATCTTACACAACCACTGAAAGGTGAAGCAATCAAAAGTGACCCGTACGCAACCACTCATAATTCTAACATGGATCCCTATAAGGAGGAAAGATCACTTGTCATTTAGGGATCCAATGGATACCTCCAACACAGGCTACCTCAACGTCCGCAAGAAACATTGACAACCTTGACGAGTGACAACCATGTGCTCCTTGCACAACCCTGTCTTTTGCACCATTCAGGTCATGCATTTCCAAAGTATGCATTAATATAGGGCCACATTACATGGCCATGCTAGACACATTTGAGAGTCCCATGCACAAGAGCACATTGACATATGTCAACTATTTTTTCTGATACTAACATCTGTCTTCTTGTTTATGACATTGTTAAAAAAAAAAAGAAAAGAAAACTTGTTTGTAGGTTTGTCTCATGGAACATGAATGAGTCATGCTCATGTGAAGGTGGAACCGCTGATTACTAGGCATTTATCAGTTTGGATAGAAGTGTGTCTCGGCTAACAGATGATATTATTGCTGCCTTATCTGGTAGATGTCAAGCACTTGGCATGAACATGGCATCCAAAACTATTGTTTACCCTTACCATGGTTAGAGGGAAGAGCTCAAGGGTCCGCAAAACATTGGCATCTTTGATCCCCCCCCAATGTGTTCAAGATGTTGGCGAGGCTCATCAGAGTCGTTGAAACATTGCATTTACCACTCGTGGAAACAATTGAATCCACATCATTTGGTGGATCCACAAACACTAATAGAGAGTCTCCACAACAAATTTGCAAACAAAAAGAACGAAATGTATACCTAGATTGCACACTTGCTAGCCACAAGTGAGGAACGATACACAACCATCCAAAACCTAAGCATGAAGTAAGTTCAAATATTTGGAACCGTTCTCTAGGATGTGGAAACTATGGAGTTTCTTCTCTAGCTCTAGCCTTAGGTACTCTCTCTCATAACTCCTTTCTCTTTATCTCCATGTTTACCCTTTAACAAGAATAAAATATATAGAGTCCATAAATACATACGGAATTTCAAAACGTAAGCATGAAGTAAGTTCAAATATGTGGAACCGTTTGTTGATATATTTAGGTAGTGATGTGTATGAACACACTAGGACAGTCGGGGGCACTTTTTTCCCTCTTTAGGAGGTTTTTCCCCCGGCTTGTATATACGTCTATAGACCTAACAGGTTACTTATCGTTGTACATTCTAGTGGTAATACATTCATTATTGTATGTTGTGCTCCAAGCTTCTTCTTCTTCCTTGTGATGTTCCCATGCTTCCACAGACATCTAACTCCAACAATTGGTATCAGAGCAGGTCCCGCTTCATCTACGGCGTCGTCGACACCTCTCCAATTGTAGTCTTAGAATCACAAGAATTTTGGTGAGCATACTCAAGGTGTTTCAGAGGTCAAAACAGATTTAGTGTCTAGTGCCAAAATCGCAATCTGAGCTCATTTTAACCTCCGAATGCATTTATCACAGTGCTTGTGCAAGCTATTTCATCTTTTTGTGCCAAAGGTATATACCAGTTTTGATTCGCGAGTATAAGCATCTCGAAGTCTACTACATGTTTAGTACAATTTGTATGGGTAGTTTTATTCAACTATTTGAGATACAGTCAATTTTTTGCATCAAGGTATTTTAGTCATCGGCCATGGCTAAAAGCACTGACATATTCCGTATGTTGGTTGTTGAGGATAAGTTGGATTGTACCAACTACCCGTTATGGGCTTATCTGACGCGACATGCATTGGTTGCAAAAGGACTATGGAACATTGTGTAGTGTGTTGAAAAACGTCCTATCACACGTGCAACTGTTAGCACTCCAAGTAGTGAAGCTGATGTAGAAGGTGTCTAAGATGGTGATATTCTACAGATTCGTGTTCGTATTGTGGTTTTTGTTGCACCTACTACAGAGCAAATTCATTGGGATGGCAGAGATGCCCAGGCACATGGATTGATAGCTTTGTCTGTCAAACGTGCCATTATTCCTCACATTTGCTCTTCCAGAATAGCTAAGGATGCTTGGATACACTTACCACATTGTACTAGGCTAGGAATGAGGCTCGTGTTGCTTACCCCCAAAAACAGTTGGAGAGTGAGCACATGAATGAAGGTGATTCTATGGACAACTTTCTGACAAAGATCAAGCATTTGAAGGAATAATTGATTTCTGCTGATGAAGTCCTTCCCCACAGTTCACTTGTGCAGACTATTGTGAATGCTCTTCTTGACTCAGATTAGAGTTTTGCTTCTACTTTTCATTTGATGATGAAAGGCAATCCAAATGCCTTAACATTTGAAGAGTTAGTTTCTATTGTGTTGTAGAAAGATTAGTCTAGGCAGAACAAGTCTATTATGCATGTTGTAGATCAAGCTTTCTTGGCTAGTCAGAAGGGCAAAGGAAAATGGAGCTCTTCAACTAGTAAGCAAAAATCTGCTAATTCTGCATAATCGAAGAAGGAAGACAAAGATGAGAAGAAATTAGAAAAGCAGAAATTGTTTTGCAAATACTGTAAAGCAAATGATAATGTCATTAAGAACTATCCAAAACTCACTACTAAAGAGGGAAAGAAGAAAGAGGCTAGAATGGTTGTTGCAGAGGCCTCTACACTGACAATAGAGTCTACTGATCTTGTGCAAGATGAAGAATGTGCATTTGCTACTGTTTGGCAGGGATCAAGAAGAATCTATTATCACTTTCCGCTTTAGTCAAGATTGGCTTGGTTGTGAAATTTTTTGATGATAGATGTACAATTCACAATGTGTCAAATGCCGATGTGATTATTACTTTTGGCATTTTATCTCGTGGGATGTATAAGCTCATAGATTATGAAAAATATGTGAATGATTTAGCATGTGCAGTACATGATTATCAGGCTATGTCAAATGCAAAGCTTTGGCATGCATGCTTTGGTCATCTAAATTTTACTAGTTTGTTATGCCTATAGAAATCTGAAATGGTGTCCTCTTCGCCCAAACTTGAGGCACCCGGTAAACATGTATGTGAAGGTTGTATTTTGGGCAAAATGCAGCGTTCCTCATTTCCAAAAGATGGTTCAATTCGAGCTATGTAGAAATTGCAGCTTCTTCATAGTGATGTTTGTGGTCCTATGTAGACTCCCTCTTTTGGAAATTATCTTTACTTTGTGACTTTCATTGATGATTTTTCCAAGCATGCATAAGTATATCCATTGAAAGCAAAGTCGGAAGTGTTTATGTGCTTCAAAAAATTTTTGGTTTTGGCTTAAAATCTATCAGCATGTAAAATGGGCACCCTCTATTCTGATCAAGGGGGGGAATATATTTCTTCTAACTTTGATGCATTTTTGGTTGAACGTGGGATAAAACATCAGTGTACAGTGCCGTATAAACCTCAAAAGAATGGAGTTGCGGAAGGAAAGAATAGGTCACGCATGGAGATGGCGACGTGTATGGTCAAGAGTTAGGTTTACCACATAGTTTCCGGCTTGAGGTTGTTATGTGTGCAACATATGTACTTAACAGTTGTCCCACTAAAGCACTGCACTCTATCACTCCATATGAGGCTTGGCATGGTTGCAAGCCATATGTTGCTCATCTGCATGTTTTTGGTTTTCTCGCATATGAATTAGTGCATGAAAAACATCACAAAAAATTGGATGAATAAGTGGTAAAATGTATTTTTGTTGGGTATACTTTTGAAAGTAAAGGCTATCCTCTATGTCATCCACATACTAAACGCATTCTAGTTAGTCGTGATGTTGTTTTTGTGGAAGATGCTATTCAGCCATTGCTTTCATGTACTAAGGAGACATCTGTTAGCTCCAAAGATATGTATGGCACTTTGCTACCTCTTTTTACAGGTGGACAGTCTAGTGCTGGTCCTAATGAGGCAAATTCTCAGCCTTTGGAGGTTTCATGTGATGATGTAGATCATCCCATTTCTGCTGTAGATTTACATGATGCACTTGTTGATGAGAGAAGTGATATTGAGAAGGCAAAACCTATGCCAAAATGGATTGTGCAGACTTTGCGTGACAGCAAAAAAAATGCACCTCTATCTTATCGTACTCGATCAGGCTCTCCTAGTGCATCTTTTGCATCATTGCTATGGTATGGATGCATCTAGTCTCTATGATGAGAATGAGCATGTTTTGTTTGATGAAGCATAAAATTCAAAAAATTGGATGGTTGCTATGCAATTTGAATATGACGCTATAATGAAGAATGGTACTTGGTCTTTATGCGACTTGCCTCCTCGCAAGAAGGCCATTGGCACTAAGTGGGTATACAAACTGAAGCATAAGCCTGATGGAACAGTTGACAGGTATAAGGCTAGGCTTGTTGCAAAGGGTTATGCACAGGAAAGAGGCATTGATTTTGATGAGACCTTTGCACCTACTTGATGAATGACTACTGTTCGTAGCATTTTTGCACTTCCAACTCATCATGGTTGGAATGTACATTAGTTGGACATCAAAACTGCATTTCTGAATGGTGACTTGCATTAATAAGTGTATGTTTTTCAGCCCCATGGCTTTGTGCAAAAAGGGCATGAAAACTAGATGTGTAGGTTAAGAAAGGATTTTTATGGTTTGGAACAAGCACAAAGTGCTCGGTATGCAAAGATACATTCCTATCTGATTGCACATGGTTCTGAGAACAGTCCAACTAAAAGCACTTTATATGTTAAGTGTGCTAATCATGTACTTCTGATCTTTGTGGTGTATGTTGATGACATGCTTCTTACTGGTCCTCATGAGAAAAATATTGCTGATTTTAAGGCTTATTTGCATGCCTCATTTGAGATGTCTGATTTGGGGCATTTGCATCATTATTTGGACATTCAGTTTATATAGGTTGATGGTGGAATGTGTTTGTGTCAAATGAAATATATTGACACATTATTGCAATGTTTTGGCCTTGAAGAGTGTAAACCTAATACAACTCCTATGGAGACAGGTTTACGATTAAGTCTTCATGATGCTGGAGATGCATATGATGTTGTTCTCTATTAGGAGGCTGTTGGATGCTTGATTTAATTATGTATTACTTAGTCGGATATCTAGTTTGTTGTCTCACAGATGAGTAGGTTTATGGATTGCCCAAGTGTCAAGCATTGGCAGGCGGTTAAGCGCATCTTTCGGTACTTGAGTGGTATCCGACTACTTGGGTTGTTTAGTCTCCAAATATGAGAGTTTTGAAGCTCACAAGCCCCAAGTTTGCGTATAACTCTCTTAACCAGATGGATTCTTAAGTTACTATGGTGAATCCTCTATATTCAACTTCAGTTGAGGATAGTGGTATTGCAGGTTGCTTCTTGGAACTCCATAACACAAGCTTAGCTCATTCAAATGCTAGGGAACCTCATGTAATTTTCTTATCATCCTTCGATCCTTCCCAATCTACATCTAGCTATAACTTGAGATTCAAATCTGATATATAAGCATAGAATATACCTTCATTAATAGTGCCTTTTAGGTACTTGAGTAATCTTTCCATATGTGGATTTCTTGGAGAGTGCATGAACTTAATGGGAAGTTCGACACTATATGAAATATCTACCCTTGTATGTGTAGCATACATTAGGCTACATACAAGACTTTGATAATTTTTTATATCTTCAATCTATTAACCCTCATAAACACTAAGTTTATGATTCATCTGCATTGGTGTTCCTATAGGCTTAGCACTCTCCATCTTGAATTTTAAGAGTAGATCCACAATATACCTTCTTTGAGTCAAGTACATTCCTTGATTTCTGTAGATGACCTACATTCCTAAGAGGAATCTGGGTTCTCCAAGGTCATTGATCTTGAATTCCTCCTCCATATGCCTTTTTATCTTTTCTTTTCCATTCAAGTCATCGTATGTGATAATTATGTCATCTACATATAGACATAAACACATAACTTAATTATGAACCCTCTTGATGAATATGAAGGATCCAAACTACTTGATTTGAATCCTTGATCTTGTAGACATGTCACGAATCTATAGTTCCAAGCTCAAGGAGCTTGTTTTAAACCATAGAATTCTTTTTTGAGCTTGCATACATAAGTAGGATAACTATGGTTTTCAAATCATGGGGGTTGTGACATGTATACCTCTTCACCGATCCATCCATTGAGAAAAGCATTCTTCACATCAAGTTGAAGTAGCTTCCAATTCCTTGCAATTGCAACACTTAGCAAGGTCCGGATGGTTTTCATCTAGGTAGCTGGTGAGAAAGTTTGTTTTTTGCCTTTGCCCTGAGTGTGAGAGCATCGTTTAGTAACCAACCTAGCTTTGTACTTGAAAATTTATCCATCTAAAGTGCTTTTCAATTTATGGACCATATGCTACCTATTACCTTTTGATTGGTTTGTAATTGAGCTAACTCTAATGTGTCCATTTTGTTTAGAGCTTCCATTGCTTCCTTCATGGAGTTCTCCTAGTTAGGGTTACCTTTATTGTCTTCATAAGTTGATGGTTTCTCTAAAATTGAGTCCTTGTCCAAATATATAATGTGTTTCATTACAAAGGTAGATTCATAACCATACCTTTTAGGTTGTCTTTTCTCCCTTGTTGATCTTCTAGGAATGGATTTGGAGTGTTCAACACAATCCTATATCTTTGCTTTTCATCTTGCTTTACAGATCTTGAAGTCTCCCGCTCCCTCCTTCTCATCTTGATCATCATGTGATTCACTCGTAGAGTCATGAACCTATGTACCATGCTTGCTACATAATGGATGAAAATGTGAATAAAGATCATAGGGTGAATTTACCTTCTGTGTATCCTTTTCATACCATGACCTATGTTCTTCAAATACAACATCTTTGCTTGTGGTGGACTGCTTTTTGGATGGATTGTAGAACATGTAGTCCAATTGAGTTAAATCATATCCAATGAACACAACCTTCGTTGCTGTTGGAAGCAACCAGAGGCACAGACGACGCAGAAGCATGTAACGACGGAGCAGCGAGCCAGTGGAATCTTTTTTCAAAGAATCATGTTCTAAAAATACTTTTCAAAAACCTCCAACAGTGATTTTTATCACTATTGTAACATATGTAACATAGAAAACCCCATTTTGTAATCCATAGCTCCATTTTGTGCAAGCCGAGGAGTCCTCGAGCTTGAGGAGCTTAGGTAGAACAAGCGTATCAATTTTCGTTATTTTTAGACATCGTTTACCCTTCCAAATAGCATCTAGGACCTAATTTTTAACTATGCCGGTCACTAGATGTGAAACCGGTCAAAACTAGTCTAGAAGCTATAAAAAGAGCTAGAGAGCTCATTTTTGAGGTTGTTTAGTGTTAGCTTGTTGGAGGTTAGAGTTCTTTTGAGCTTGTAATAGTGTTCTTGAGTAATAGAGTTGATTTCTCACCTTCCATTGTGTCTTGCTTGTCTCTTCGTAGTGTGTGTGTATGTGTGTGTGCATTTCTATGCTTCTCACCTTCACTCTCACTTCATCTCACATTCACGATCTTCATATCACTCCTATCTCTTCCGCGGATTGACATTAAGGAGGTGGAGCTTCTTAACGTGGTACTTACCATTGTGCTAGAGCAACACCAAATTTGGCGCCGTTGCCGGGGATCGAGTCTAGGACGAATGTGTGATGGTAAGAGTATAGCAAGAAGTGGCGTTGGAAGGTAAAAATTTCAGTTTTTGTTGTTATTTTTACTTAGTTTTTGTTGTTTTTTACCTCCCCCACACTCCATCTTCATCACCGCATCATCATCTTCATCTCCAAAAAAATCAGAAAATTCACCATATCCACCCATTCTCCTCATTTCCCCTCATTTGTGCATGCGAGAGAGTGAGAGAGAGCTTTTGTGCTTGTGTGTGCTTTTGCTTTCTTGAGTTTTCTTGCAGGAACAGTACTCCAGTGCATCAGGAAGGCTGCAAAAAGGTAAGAAAATCACCTTCTGTCAGAAATTTCCGAGTGTGTCAGACCATCGCGATGGTCTGCAAACTTCGGAATTTGAGGTAAGCGACCACACAGGCGTGTAGGCGACCCTTGCGCATCTACGAATCCACAGACGCATTTCAGAAATTCTCAGTTTGGTGGACCATCGCGACGGTCTCAGACCATCACGATTGTGTCACACCATCGCGATAGGCTCACGCCATCGCGACGGCTCGGTCGGACCATCGCGACGGTCTCACGCCATCGCGACGGTTCATTTGGACCATCGCGATGGTTCGCGGACCATCGCGATGGTTCGCGGACGATCGCGACTGTTCGGTTGACCCCACACCATCGCGATTGGCTCACGCCATCGCGCCGACGGTGCCACGTGGCAAGTTGGACCATCGCGACGATACCCTCAGACCATCGCGACAACTCAAATTTTGGACCATCGCGATTGGCTCAAGCCATCGTGCCCGGACCATCGCGATTGGCTCACGCCATCGCATCTGTGACCATCGCGACGGTTCACTTTGGACCATCGCGATTGTTCACGTTGACCGTTGACTGACGCCATCGCGATTGTCCGCCTGATCGAGCCATCGCGATTGTTCACTTTTGGACCATCGCGACCGTGCACTTCAGACCATCGCGACGGTTCGCACATCACGCCATCGCGACGGTTCGCCTAGACCATCGCGACGGTCCCAGACCATCGCGATCATCTCAGACCATCGCGATTGTGCACCCCCATCGCAAATTTTAGGGTTTCATTTTTTGGCCAATTTTGGGGCTATTTTTGGGAAATTTTTGGGTGATTAGACTCATAGGAGACCCCTTAGCCCATATTTGGAGAAAAACCTGTTTGTCAGTTTTTACCCCCCAGGGCCTGAACGGTCATAACTTTTTCATCCGAAGTCCGTTTTTTGAGCTTAATAGCTCGTTAGAAAGCTCTTTACGAGTACTACGTGACCTCAACTGTTTTTTTCTTAAAGGATACATCTATTTTTAGATAAACTATTTTGAGGTTGACCTAGTTTGGGACTAGAAAGCCAGGGGGCAAGCATTAAAAAGTTGGGCAAAAGGGAAAGGACTTAAAAGGTGTATATACTCAAGTGCTTGATCATCCAACTGTGAATTGGTCTAATATTGGAATTTTCCAGGTCTAGCAAGGGCAATCAAGGGCAACCAAGGCAAGGCAGTGAAGGGCATAAAGCTTGGGAAGCGCGGCTTCTTGGGCATCAGAGCAACCAGAAAAGCTGACTGGAGGTTGGAAGATTACTCAACCCCCTCAGTCAATTCTTAGCCTAGGATAAACGGTAGTATTGTGGATTAAAGACGATAGGAACGCCTCAAGTTCAAGAGAATTAAATTTATCAAGTCCAAGACCAAAGATAAAGGTGTGTGACACAAAAACCTAAAGGAAAGAACATAAGTCTAACGGAACGAGAACTCAAAGTCCCACGGAAAGTCGAATTCCTGACGCATACATTAAGACAAGAATCTAAAGAAATCTAAAAAGAATCAAGAAAGTAATAACAAAAAATCATTGACGATCTGAGCGTGTACTGAGTGTGCAAGGAAGAAAATTAATGAACCTTAGATCGGGCAAACATATAGGTAAGTCAGACCGACGAAGCCTTAGATCATCAGAGGCAAGCGTGAGAACTACTGCACGATCGTGGGCTCAGCAATTGAATAGTAATTATCCCTACGAGAGCTCATATACTAGCGAATCAGAAATGGCATTTAGCGCAGAAAGACCAGAAGAAGGGTCGAATGTAGCCTATTTAGAAAAACTAGAAGGACCCTATAGGACTCAACTAGAGTTTCTCCGAACCAACCGATTAGGTGCTCGCATCTATGAGGATGGTTTGCGAAGGCAAGTGGTGCAAATGCACAACCCCGATCAACCCATTGGATTGGAATGTCCAGTGGTGAAATTCGAGAGAGACGCATACATAGACAAGGAAGGAACAATGTACATATTAAGTACGTAGCCAAACAATACGAATGAGTTTGGCATGATTCAACCAGAGACGGAAACTAAATCTCAAGGAAAAGAACCATTAGAAGAGCCTAGAACACCTAGAGGGAAATCTGTACTGACACGAGTACTAATCCCGGATTGGATCCCTCAGGACAACAAAAGCATAGAGTTGTTTGTAAATAAAGAAACTGATGAAGCCTTTTGGAGATACAAGACAGAACCACTTAGTGAGGTAGGTATCATCACTATATATGAGTTCAAGGACCCGGATACACCTGGAAAGGTTGTATACCTGGATGAGACTTCAGAAAGGGTCTTTGTGGTACCTGACCACGCTAAAAACACATACACATGGAGAGGTGAATTGGTATTCCCTCCATCTAGAACGAACATGAATACAAGTCAAGGGGCAGGAACATCCTCAGCCCATGGAAATCAAAGAGAAAGAAATAAAGAAAGACCGGAAGTAAGCTTTAATCACCCCATAGGGAGAGATAGAACAACCACGAACACTAATAGAGCGGATAGACAAAGAGATCATGGAGTACTAGGTGGTAGAGATGATTTTCCTCTACCTAGACCACGTGAACACGCAAGAATATTGAGGCCCACACAGTTAGTAAAATCAATGAAGAATTACTTTGATGGGACAGGAGATCCCTATGACCATGTCGCAGAATTCAAGCAAGTACTAAGAGCCGAACAAGTTGAAGACATGTTCACGCAATACAACGCATTTGGGCTAACGTTAAAGAATACCGCTTTGACTTGGTTCCAACCTTTGCAACAAAGGCAATTTAGAGACATCCATCACTTTTTAGAGTCATTCATCACTGAATTCTCTAAAAGTGGGATTAGACATGACACGTCTTCGTTGATTCATAGCTTTAAACAGACCCCTCAGGAAACAGTAAGACTGGCAGGACGTAGGTTTAGACAATATGTTGAACGATGTCCAGTGCAAGAGCTACCCTCACAAGCCAAGCAAGTGTCATTGTTTCTAGATGGCTTGTTGAGCTCTAAACTACGCTCCTACGTGTACCTAAAAGAACCCAGAACGCTAGAGCAATGTGTAAGAATTTGTATAGACATTGAGGACAACTTAGGAGACGAGTTGGAACTCTCAAAGGTCTATAAGGACTCAGACTGTTCATCTCTAGCATCCACAACATTGTCTAGCTCAATAGAAGACCTTACAGAAAAAGTGGCCCAGAAACTAGGAGTTTCTAGCAAACCTAGGGTACTAATGAACAAGCGTTGTTACACCTGTGGTGGTGACCATATGGCAAATGTGTGCCCCAATGCACCACAACCACAAGCCAACCCTAGTGGCCAATACTGTACAATTGAGAGAAGATACACGAATCATACGGCTCAGGACTGCCCATACAACAAACAAACCGTGAGACAGAACTACCCGCAAGCATACCCGTAGCCAGGTAGGTATCAAGGCCAATACAATGCTCAGCCTTATTACTATAGGCCTCCTCAGAACTACCCATACCAGGCTCAACAGAGACCTCAACCTGTCTTAGCTCAGCAGCCACCCCCACCAGCGAATGTCATCTCAGTCAAATACGCTGCTGCAGAAGAGAACCTAAGTAGGGCCTTAGTGCCTTCTTCACCTTTGATCACAGAGGGTGACCCGAACTCAAACAGTTTTGACTCTACGCATGTAGATAGTCCACCCGCTTATTACACGGAGTCACCAGAACACGTGGAGACATATCATTATGATAGTCCACCAGTGGAACCTAGTTGGGAGCCCGACTATGCTAATGTGATGTACACAAACCCAAATCCACGGCCCCAATTGAGACAACAAAGACCACAGGGCCCTAGAGGACCATGCTTTAGGTGCCAAGGAGAGCACTTCATAAAGGATTGTCCACGTCCTCCAATAGCAGGGCAATCACAGTACTATAACATACAAGGCTTTTGTGCCGATTGTGGCAAAGAGCACATAATCAAAGATTGTCCTAAGAACCCTGTTAATGCTTCGAATGTGACACCGATCAACGTGATAGGTATTGTAAATAACGCAGATGGATCCAACCCTACATACGTGCCTATCCAAGCTATAACAAGAGCCGAGGCGCTCTTACAGAACCAACAGCTTAATCAGGAGAAAGTAGCCGGAAGTTGTGAAGTTGCAGAATCTAGTAGCAAAAAGACAAAATCTTGGAAAGATTCTAGAGAAAGAATAAAGAGAAAGTGGAGTAAAAAGATAACTGAGTTGGAAGGAAGTTTGAAGGAATCTAGAGCCAAAATCCAAGAATTGACTTCACAGGAATTGAATCAAGAGAATCCAGCTCAAAAATCAGGATCAGTTTTAGCGAAACCCATACCAGAAAATCTAGACATGATGTTTCGTGCATATCATGCTAGATTAAAAGAGGGACCTCAGGTAGCTGAAATGAGCAAAAACTACCCTCGAGCTGATCTAGAAATTGAGAGAACTAAACTTTGCATGAAGATGGTAGAACTAACACAAGCTTTGTTCGAAGCCTCTAGATATCTTAATTGGAACAACATGGCAAAACCGGAATTACATTTTCAAGGACTAATGGAGAGGCTAGAATACTTGATTGAAAGCAAAGAGAAAAAGGATCAGCCTAGGAACCCTATTGTCCTAGAGACACAGGAAAGGAATGCACCATCCCTGTCTCAAGTACCCAATACAGAAAGTCAAGACAATTTGTCTTCCATACATAAATATTCACATGAATTTTTGAGAGAAATACAAGAAGAGAAGTGGAGAAAGGAACAAGGAACCCATCCTCCTATTCAAGAAATAGACGACTTGCAGGAACAATTTCCCCAAGACATTCCCTCTATATACGATGATGTAGAGGAAGAACAACTGAGTGAACACACAGGATTTGAATCTAATTCTTTACAAGAATTACCTCAGTTCACAGGACCTTGGGAAGCAAAGTCTATTAGTATGAGAGCACCCACAATAATAGTGAGGAATGAAGAATCAATAATCCCTAGAAACACGGAAGTGATCAAGAACACTAAAGTACAGTGTAATATCACTCTAGAGGAGTTGCTGAAGATAAAACCAGAATTGTGGAAACATGTAGCAAATCAATTCCCCGAGCTTGCTACTACTCCCTCACAAATAGGATCACAAAATAAGGTACCAGAGATACCCGTAGAAAAGATTGGAGATGTAAGTGAAGGAGAGGAAGGTAACACTTATCTTCCGATAACCCATCAGGGCTACACCACGAAAGCCATCTTAGATTCAGGAGCCGGAGTAGCCATAGCTACCACCGCTTTATGGAAACGTTGGGTAAGCCAGCATTAAGACCCACCAGGATGAAGCTACAAATGGCTGACGGACACATAGAAAAACCATTAGGCTTACTAGAAGGCATATCTCTCACCACTTGTGGTGTAGAATTTGAGCATACTTTCGCCATTTGTGACTTTGCAAAAAATCATGCTTATGAGATGATATTGGGACGACCATTCATGCGTCAGTTGCAAATTGTACAAGATTGGGGAACTAATTCTTTGTACTTGCAACATTTAGGAGTGACTACCAAAGTCAATCTTAAAGACTATTCACATCGAGATGTACCCCCAATACAATGGAATACCATCCATAAGACACCAGTAGAGACGGAATCCGTGCACTCATTAGAATCAGATCCTTCTTGGTTGCATGAGGATACTCATTTATGGATGTGTAAAGTAGCCAAACAAGAGGAAGAACGATTAGAAGCAAGGACCTTAGGTGCAGAACAAAATCCACGAACCCTTCAGGATCCAGCTTACGCACCTGTAGTATTCCCTGACGAAGAGTTTGAACCCCATGGTTGGGCAGAAATCCTAGCAACCATGGATGTAGCCATCAATGAAGAACAATGGACTCCCCACTGTGACGAGGATGGCTATGACATTTCAGTTTTCACAATAGAGCCAATCATGTGCGATTCAATTTTAGAAGAGTGTGAACCTAACACTGATGCATTTGAGGATGCAAGTGATTTTGATTTAGAATCAATTATCATGGACTCTCCATTTGCATCAGAGGAAGAATATTTCTACGAAGTAGAGACTCACCCTCAGAGACACGAGGAAATTACGAATGAGGTGAGATTAGCCACAGAAGTGACTACTAAGAGTGAAGGCAAGAAAAGAAAGAAGAAAGAAACCATGTCAGAAAAAGAAGAATCTTTGTTTGAAGTACCCGAGAATTTCAAGAAATATGAAATCGAAGATAGAAGAATCATGGTACGAATGCCTAATAGAAAGGCGAATGACGGACAAGTATATGATAACCGAGAGAAAACCAAGAAAATAATAGTTGCCATAGAAGGAGAAGAAGAGAAATGTACATACATAGGGCATGATTTGACGAAAGAAGAAGAAGAAGAATTAGTTGCCCTATTGCGCAAATATAGAGATGTGTTCGCTTGGAGTTACAAAGATTTGAAAGGAGTAGATCCAGATATATGTTCTCATAGAATCCCTATGACTCCAGATGCAAAACCGACAAAACAGAAACCGTACACGTACAATGATAACTACGCTGCGAAGATTAAAGAGGAGATAGATCGCTTGATAGAAGCAGGATTCATCTATGAGATTGAGCATACCGAATGGGTATCTCCCATTGTGGTTGTGCCCAAGAAGAATGGAAAATTGCGTGTGTGTATTAACCTTAAAATAGTTAACGCCGCCACGATTAGAGACAGTTATCCTCTTCCTATCACAGAACATCTATTGGAAAGAGTTGCGGGCAAGGAAGTGTACAGCTTCCTTGATGGTTTTTCAGGCTATAATCAAGTAGCCATTGCTCCAGAGGACCAAGACAAGACGGCTTTTGCCACTGAATGGGGCATATTTGCATTTTGTGTGATGCCATTTGGCTTAACAAATGCACCCGCCACTTTCCAGCGACTCATGTGTCATGTTTTTAAGGAATTCTTACTCAAGATCTTGGAAGTTTATGTCGATGACTTATGTGCACATTCAAATATCAGGCAGACGCATATTCCCGAGTTAAGACAAATATTTGACAAATGTCGAGAATATCAGGTTTGTTTGAACCCAGAAAAATGTGTTTTCATGGTCAGACAAGGCATAATTCTAGGACACATTGTGTCAAAAAATGGAATCTCTACGGATGAGGAAAAAGTGAAGGTAATTGCAGAATTACCTAGACCCACTAATGTGAAAGAGGTACAAGCATTTATGGGCCATTGTGGTTATTATAGGAGATTCATACACATGTATGCAATCATAGCCAAGCCTTTGTACTCTCTTTTAACCAATTTTGAATGGACAGATGAATGTGAAAATTCATTCAATGAACTCAAACGACGCTTGTGCTCAGCACCTATATTGACTACCCCAGATTGGAGTAAGCCATTCCATGTACATGTGGATGCATCCAATTACGCCATAGGATGTGTGTTAGCACAACCCACGAATGAAGGTAACATAGATCTCCCCATAGCTTACGCGAGCAGACAATTGAACGCAGCAGAAAGAAATTACACCACCATGGAACGAGAAGGATTAGGGATGATCTACGCGGTAAAGAAGTTTAGGCACTACTTGTTGGCCAATAAGTTCAAGTTCTTTACAGATCATCAAGCCCTATTGTACCTAGTCAACAAAACATGTAACACAGGACGACTAATACGTTGGTTTCTATTACTCATGGAGTACGATTTTGAAGTAGTAGTCAGGAAAGGAAAGACACATCTTAGAGCTGACCACCTTTCAAGATTAACATCAGGAGAAGCTCCTCAAGGAGTAGCGGATGAATTACCATATGCTTATTTGTTTAATCTGGAGATAGCACCAGAATGGGCTAAACCAATAGTCCCTATTCTGACATACGGACCCAAGAATCCTAGGATAAAGATCAAAGAGGGAGAGATTACCAAGTCTCAGAGATATCAAATCATAGCAGGAAGCATATATAAACAGGATAATCAAAAGATTCTTGCTTGTTGTGTAGATGAATCAGAACATGCGAATTGGTTGCAATTAACACACATAGGTGCATTAAAGCAAAATCATTCAAAACATCGAACATTACAGACTCTGCATAGATTAGGAGTATATTGGCCTACGATGGAAGCAGATGTCTACAGGTTGTGTAAGGAATGCAATGTTTGTTGTGAAAGACCACCAGTAGAGCATGCTACATTATATCACGTGTCTCTCACACCAGACTGGAGTGAACAATTAGTGACATACTTGAGGACGAAGACATTCCCTGAAGGAATGACTTTAGCACGACAACGCAGTCTAGAGCAGGAAGCTCAAGATTATTCACTTATTGGCGATAACCTATACAAAAGAGGACGAGATGGATATTTAAGACAATGTGTTCATGAAAGCGATTATCTGAGCATACTAGAGACTGCACACCAAGGTGTTGCAGGAGGTCACTTTGGACCAGAAAGGATAATCAAAGCCATCCTCTTTGCAGGATTATGGTGGCCCACTCTTCACATGGATGCTCATACCTATGTTAAGAGATGTGATGTGTGCCAAAGAACTCACTTTCCTACTCGCAGAGATGAAATGCCATTGAAACCCATGATGGGCGGACGTGCATTTTCTAAGTGGGGTATAGACTTTGTAGGACCCATTAACCCCCCTGCAAAAGGTACACATGCGGAATACATTATTGTTGCCACAGATTATCTTACGAAATGGGTAGAGGCAAAAGCCACGAAAAAGAATGATGCACACACAACTGCAAAATTCTTATTTGAGAATGTCTTTACAAGATATGGATTGCCTATAGAGTTAGTGAGCGATCGAGGCACTCACTTTCTAAACCAAGTCATTGAATATTTGTTACAGGATTTTATGGTGATTCACAAGAAATCCGCACCATATCATCCTCAGGCCAATGGTCAGGCTGAAAGCACTAGTAAGATCCTTTGTAACGTACTGACGAAACTCATGAACAACAAACGTTCAGATTGGGACAAACAGTTACACCACGCTGTTTGGGCATATCGAGTGGCCTACAAGACCGTACTCAATGCAACTCCCTTTCAGATGGTTTTTGGTCAGAATGCAGTGCTTCCTTTGGACTTCTTGATACCGACCCTTAAGGTTGCACAAGAACATCAGTGGACCGGCCATGAATTATCAGCGAGAATAATGGACTTGGAACGATTAGGAGAAACCAGGCTAAAGGCGGCAGCAGGAATATATGCAGCGAAGAAGCGACAGAAAGCATATTTTGATGCACATGTGAAAGATAAAGGCCTAAAAGAAGGAGATTTAGTTCTAGTATATACGCTGAAACAACACGCACGTAAGTTAGAAAAGCGAGGTTATGGACCTATGATCATTAACAGACTCTCAACAAGTGGAGCAATACAGTTAGCCACCTTAGAAGGAGACGTAATGCCTAATTACATTAGTGGTTGTAGAGTCAAGTTATATCAGGAACCTCTTACTGAGGATATGCTTAGACGACTCACGTTGGCAAAGAAGCGTAAGGAGGAAGAAAATAGAATACAAGCGGAAGCTTAGGCAGAAGCAATAGAACGCATTAAACGCATGAAGTTAAGAAGACAAGGACTAGGGAGAGAACATTATAACCATCTGGAAACTACACCCAGATATCCCATGGCCATGTGTCAAGTAAAATCAACCACTTATCCTAGTATAGTGGACAGGAGACCATTCATTACAGTCAGGCTAGAGCACGACAACCCTTGTCAAGAGCTCAGGGCTTTAATTGACTCAGGTGCTGCGACTAGTGCGATTAGATGGTCCCACTATAAGGATTCAGGAATAGAAATGCGGCCAATTGAGGCATACCTCATAGGCCTAGGAGGCATGGAAACCCCTTGCATGGGTGAGGTGGACCTTCCTATCCTCATTAAGGGTGTGACCATGACAGCGAAGCTACTAGTGTGCCATGATGACGACCTGATAGAACCCCTAATCCTTGGCCAAGATTGGCTATACGATCACTCAGTGGACCTAAATCTTAGACAAGGCTCCTTACAGATTGGAACCTTAGAATAGAAGCGAGTGATACCGCTTGACTTCCCTAATTGCATTCCAATTGAGGTTTGTAACCCTAGACCCTATGAAACGCATGCGACGGAAGACCGGAAGATCTTGGGTCAGACCAGTCACGTTACGTCTACACCAACCCACTCGGGCTTGGCTATGGACAGTTGTCAATCAGAAGGACGACAGGAGATCTTCCCTGGGGCTTCCTGCAAACTAGAAGGGGCAACTACCCAACCGCTAGGGTAGATGAACACAATCAGCGGTCAGGTGGGTTGCATCAGCAGCCAAATGAGCACAACACCATGCGGTGCTCATCCTTCCAAACTTGCTGCGGACTGGCCTAGATTACAGATAAAGAACGAATCACTTCCTAATGGGCAGGTCACGCAAGTGTTGGATCTCCCTTCTTTTCCAAAGCAGAGCGTCCATTGGACCTCTCAAACCCAACCTCGAAGGAGTCAACCACAACAGAGGAACCCAGACCGACGACACCACCAGATAAGGCAAGGAAAGCAGCAGTATCAACATCACAGAACAAGTGGCCCGAGACAAATATGGGTGCCAAAAGGACAGCAACCACAGGCTATTGGCAACACTGCAGACGAGAACAGGGCAAAGTTTCAACAGAAGCAGAGTCAGCATCAAAAGTCCCCTCGATCTTCTTCCCCAAGTACAAATACTCGGCAGATTTGGATTGCCAAGAAGTATCTTAGCAATCGACCCACACCCATGCAGATTTGGGTACCCAAACAATGTATTATAGCCCAACCCTCTAGCCATGTAATATATACCCCTCCGAAATCTTTTCATCCTTCAATACCACCAAACCCGATACCACTTTTTGTCCCTCAGCAAAAACACACCACCCACTCAAAGACTCTTAGGAAATGGATACCGAAACGTATCCAGACGTCTTCTTGTACCCCATTATCTAACAATTCTCCCACCCGGTTTAAACTCCACCCTTGTAATAATTCACCCTCAACCAAACCTTGTATAAATTCATACACCAAAACCCCACATCATGCATAATAAAAGCTCATCAAGAATTGTAGGCATAATCTGAACCATGTAGGTGTCTAGAGACCTGCATTAGCTCTGCAAAGAATCATTGCATCAATCACTTCATGACACTTGGCTACACGGGTTACACATCGGTTATGGAAAGGGATTGCGGTCTCACCTTAATGGGATCATAATTAATTTCCATACTAATGTGTTAATCTTTTGTAGCAGAACTTTTCTATTAGCCAGTCAGTCATCATGCAAACCGAAGTAGGACCATCAGAAGCTGGCCCCAGTGCACCGATGGCCACTATTGGAGAATTACTAGCGGAATCTTATCCGACGATGCAACCACCAGAGTTTCAAGGTTTTCCAGGACCCATGCCAATCGATGATCCTCCTAGAGGATATACCGAGAAGATTCATCGTAACTCTCATTGGTCTCAAGGCCTAGCAGGACCATTAGCAGACGCTGATTTCATATTTGAGGCCAATTTGGCATTTGATCTTCGCACATGGACCAAGTACCAGTTCTTGTCAAGAGAATTTGAAGGACTACAGAATACACAAGATCTAACGCACGTTTGGGCACGAGCGGGATTTACAGAGTATTTTAGCGACCCTCTGCCTAAACCTGATTTTTACAGATGTTTTTACTTGGTAACCACCTTAACAGCTTCAGAAAACAAGGATCTACCTGGCACATTCACGTTACCATCCTTGGTAAATGATCCTCCATTCAGAAGGTTTTATTTGTCTAAAGATTTAATTCGCGCAGCTCTGAAAATACATGGAACACACACTCCGACGGAGAGAGAACGGCTAGTCCCAGAGCAGATGAAACGTGGTGATGTAACTAAGTGGGAGGATATTTCAGCCATAACCCCTGAGCTTTCCAAGCCATTACGGATATGCATGCAGCACTTTGCTTTCCCAGCTCAGGATCGTTTTACCATGCCCCACAAAAGAATCTGGTTTGGTTTATACTTAGCATGTACTGGACCTCAAACGGTTGATCTAGCTAGCTGGATAATTGATCAGCTCTATTTGGCACAACATAGATGGGAACGAAAGAAAGTCATCAATGGATGTTGTGCACTTACAAGGATTATATACATGTGTTTGGCATATGATTTACCCATAGAGCGCGCCATGACTAGTGAGGAGCTGAAGGCATTTAAAGGAACCACAAGGAAAGCTAGAAAGTCTAGCAAAGGCAGAGCCGGAAAGCGGATGAGAGGCACTATCCCGTGCTTACAAGTCCCGGAATCATCCTCACCACAACCATCTCCAGAGCAGTCACCGACAGCAGCCACTCGCATGGTACAACCTATTCGCATCAGATTATCAAGACGAGTTGTAATGGAGGGCACCACCAGTACTGTTGCACCTCAAGCAGCCACAACCACAGAACCTATCACCACGGCAGCGGAACTTCCCACCACTATTGGTGCGGAAGCGTTCTCTTTTCCAACACCCCATTTAGAAGCAGAACAAGCAGAGCCACTGAACACAACGTTTGATTTTGAGATGCCCGATGCGTTCTCCAATGAGTTCCAGTTTTCAGAAGGACAACTGTTCTCTCAAGAATTTGAAAGGCCTAGCTACCCTACCACACCCAGGGATCAGCCACAAGGACAGATTGTGTCTAGCTCTGATGACGAAAGAACAGCAACCAATGACGACGAAGGCGATGACGAAGCAAGCCAGGGCACTATCGAATCCCAAGAGCATGAACAGACAGATGGCCAAGGCCAACAAACAGACACACATGGTGATACAAGTACCCATGAAGATGAAACTTGTGAAGCAGCAGCTTACACACTGGCTATTAAGAAGTTGTATAGAACTATGGAAAAAGTTTGGGCACGCAAAAAGCTGACTGAGGAAGAGAGTCAAGCGATAATAGAACAAGAGCTTGTCACAGGCGGATTCGAAGACGCATACATCAAAGGATTCAGAGAGTTAGTCAAATCAGTAGGCTCCAACGAAGCACTCAGGTACTTGCAAAGAAAGCCACTACCACAGTTTGACCCCCGCAGAGTACGACTACTTTCAAAGCCCGGTGAATACATTCGTGTACCAACAGGAGCACAGTCTTCAGAACAAGCCAGGGAGGCACGCCTCGTCACCGAAAGTTCGTTGGCAGCAAAAACCATCCTTGTAGATTCCCCACCCCGCGCTACAACTGTACATACCTCAGTAGTCACTGAAGTACCGACCACCCCAACCACTCCTCACTCACCGCCCATCCCTCCAGCCTCCCCTATTCACCCTCCTTCTCCCAGACCAACATCTTCATTCGCCGGTGGCATAGCAGAAATCGTCTTTCCGACCACTAACCCCACAATTCCCGCACCCACTAGACCTAGTCTACCCCCTCACCCATCCACCTTTCCATTCAACCCATTCCTCCATCCAGCTTTTCCATCCTTCCCCACAACTCCAAGACCTCTTTTTCCATTCCCACCGCCCTTAACCTTCTCCCCCGTCTCACCTCCCCGACCCACTGTAACCCCTCTTTCCCCTTTCCACCCAGCTGCACCAGCCAGCCCGCCTGTAAATTACTCCTCAACCTTTGTGAATCCCGTATTTACACCAGCACAAGCACCCACAGTCACACCCATATTCACAGTCACCGCACTGGACACGTCCAATGACATGGACATCTCACCACCCACTGCACCCTCACTCACTTCACTCACAACACAAACATATTTAGGCACCTCACAATTTTCCACAATCACCACAGCATCCACCTTCCCACCCCCATTCCCCGTTCCCTTTGCATCTACACCCACTGCATCTTCATTTAGCACCCCATTAATACTATCACCCACTGTAGATAATGCATTCCGACAGATGTTCATGTGTATGACGCAAGTCAGAGATGAGTTCACATCTCTTGGCGATAATTACCAGCAGCTGCAGAGGACAACCAATGATTTACAGTCGCAGCTTAATTTATTGTCTATTGAGAATGCCTCACTGAACAGCCGATACCAGGAATTACGAGAGGCCTATCATAAATTAGAACTAGAAAGCAAAAAAAAAACCAAGGAAGCCACTGCTGACCTGGATAACTTATTAAGAGCCCAGACAGTTCGCAATGCAACGCTAACACGAAACATGGGCTTACTCAGAAGACATCTAGCAGCCGCCAAGGAGGAAAACCAGCGCTTACAGGACTAGAATCGAGAAAACTTAGAAGCGGCCCTAGACCATCCAGACCAACCACTCAGTCCTAGTCGGTTCAAAGCCATTCCCTCAGACTCCATGAGGATGCTGCTAGAAGATCATGTAAGATTGCTAGATGAATACGATCGCATGAACGAGGAGTTACAGAAACTCAAAGAAGATCACAAATTACTCCAGTTACGAGAACCGGCACACCAAGACATACCAGCACCTGTGGACCCCTCTCCTGACATCTTAGAGGAACTCAACGCATTACGGGCCCAGGTATCAAACCTTGAATCAAGGATTGCAGTATATGAAGCACCACCAAGGCCAGATTCCCCACCTGAGCTACCAGCTGAGGAAGAAACTGTCACCATCCCGGTGGAGGAAACATTTGAAGAGGCGTACGAGCCACAACCCATCCCAGGTGGACGCGTCACGGCCGAAGGCCAGATGACTTACGAACTCCCGAGCCCCGCGTGGATGAAGACAATTGAGGAACTTGGAACAACGCACTCAGCTAGAGTAGAGGCACAATTACATGCCATGGCGATGATAGAAGAAAGAATTTTACAATCTCCATTCTTTGCTCATTTGGCCCCGCGACGATACATATCTGGGCACGAGCTACAGTATAAACCGTATTTTATGTTAATGGCCGAATACCAGTTATCCATTGAGAAAGAAACAGGTAAGAAACCATCGCATGCAACTCAATTCGAGGACGCCGATCTACCAATCGATGCACAGCAAGGAGAGATCTATCAACCAGAGTGGCGCAAAGATTTACTACAGAAGTATCCAGAAATGATGAGTACATGGGTAAAGGCACCTTTGCATTTGAAGTACAACCCGTGTTGGGGACCAGTACCACGACGCCGCTCCTGGACAGCCTTTGCTATTAAGGTACAAAACAATAAGCAGTGCCAGGACTGGTTGAATTACCCCTATTTTAAGCCACCCATCGAGTTACCAATTGTTGGCTACATGATGGCTACAATTCGCCACTGGCTCACTAGATTAAAGCATATGGACGATATAGCGGCGCATATGACTGTCAAAATCTTTGACATGATGCAAATGGTTTTTAAAGTCTTCCGACGCGTCAAGGCACCTCATGTAAACACCCCGGGCTTTGAGCATGGCAATTTCGATCTGGTATATGATATGAGTACAACGCCATCGCTACGGGTGTGTTATGCCTGGCATTGCATAATAAAGTACCTACCGGCGTGCTACAAGCAGACGTTCGAAGAGATGTTCACAACCGGCTTCTGGGAATACCATTCAGAGGTATTCATATTAAGCAGGCCTACACATTTATTACAATTATTTGCCTGTGAACGAATGGTCTATTCCACACACTATCAGCTCCCGCCACCAGAAGAACCGCAACCAATAGACTAGGAGAAACTCGAGGCACACCCTCGCTCAAGACCTCGCTCAGAACTATATCCAGCAGACCTCACAACAAGGTTCTGTCAGGGACGACAGAAGCGAGAGGGAGGGGAGTGTTGGAAGCAGCCAGAGGCACAGACGACGCGGAAGCATGTAACGATGGAGCAGTGAGCCAGTGAAATCTTTTTTCAAAGAATCATGTTCTAAAAATACTTTTCAAAAACCTCCAACAGTGATTTTTATCACTATTGTAACATATGTAACATAGAAAACCCCATTTTGTAATCCATAGCTCCATTTTGTGCAAGCCGAGGAGTCCTCGAGCTTGAGGAGCTTAGGTAGAACAAGCGTATCAATTTTCGTTATTTTTAGACATCGTTTACCCTTCCAAATAGCATCTAGGACCTAATTTTTAACTATGCCGGTCACTAGATGTGAAACCGGTCAAAACTAGTCTAGAAACTATAAAAAGAGCTAGAGAGCTCATTTTTGAGGTTGGTTAGTGTTAGCTTGTTGGAGGTTAGAGTTCTTTTGAGCTTGTAATAGTGTTCTTGAGTAATAGAGTTGATTTCTCACCTTCCATTGTGTCTTGCTTGTCTCTTCGTAGTGTGTGTGTATGTGTGTGTGCATTTCTATGCTTCTCACCTTCACTCTCACTTCATCTCACATTCACGATCTTCATATCACTCCTATCTCTTCCGCGGATTGACATTAAGGAGGTGGAGCTTCTTAACGTGGTACTTACCATTGTGCTAGAGCAACAGTTGCCCTTTCATCCAATTTCTCTCAGATTTGTGAAGGTACATGTACATATGCTAAACAACCAAAAACTTTGCAATGATCTAGACTTGGTTTTTTACCTTTCCAAGCTTCATAAGGTGTCGTACCTTGAAGAGATTTGGATGGAACTTTATTCACAAGTTACACTGTAGTAGACATGGCTTTTTACCAAATATAGTGTTGTAATTTTTTCTCTTCAAGTATACTCCTTGTTGGTCCAACTATGGCTTCACTCCTTCTTTTTACAATACCATTTAGTTGAGGAAAGTTTCTAGTACTGACTACCATTTTAATGCCTTTATACTGCACGTACTCATCAAAATCTTTGGACAACTATTCTTTCCTCCATCAAATCTGAGTTTCTTTAATGATCTACTTGTATGATTTTCTGCATGTGATTGATGCTTCTTGAAGCATTCAAATACCACCTTCATTCTTGATAAAATACAGAATTGTCCATCGACTTTGATCATCAACAAAAGATACATAATACCTTGAGCATGCTAATGAACGTTCTTGACTTGGTCCCCACACATCATTATGTATTGGATCCAAGAGTTATTATGGATATAGCCTTTGTTGTTGAAAGGTAGCCTTTGTGCCTTCCCAATTCGACAAACATCACACCTAATGATCATGTGTTGATTTGAGATGTTTGGCAGCTCTAGAACACTTTGATATCTACATATATCCTTCAAATTCCTTTCATTACATAAGCAAGTCTCTTATGCCTTGCTTCTAGCTCATTTAGGGTTTGAAATCCAAAATTGAATAGAGTTATATTCCTAGTTTCTCTCACTTCAAGGTGAAGAGTCTACCATGCTTCTCATCTCTAGATATCTTCGTGAAGCCTTCACATGGATCTTCAACATAAGCTCCATGTTGGGTGAATGTAACTTGTAAGCATTTTTAAACTACTTGACCTACACTTATTAGGTTTTTAGTGATAGTGGGCACATAGAGAACCTTAACTCAGAATGCGTTTTCTACCATTTGGTGCTTTGACATTGCCATCCCTTTCGAAATTGTGTTTAATATCATCCTAGTTTTGTTATTCATGCTTACAATTGGGTTTCATAGAACAATATTTCTTGCAACATGGTTTTAGCAACTAGATCCTATGTAGAATAGATGCTCATCCTCTTTGCCTTCTTTATGACTCAAATTAATTAAGAGTAATGAATCTTCATGTGATTGATCCTATAAATAGTTGTTGTAATCCCTTCTATTATGATTTTGATTATTGTTGTTGTAGTTGTGTCCACATGTGCCTCTTATGTTGCCGAATCCACCTCTACCTCCTCCTTGTTTTGTTCTTCCATTGAACCACCAATTTTCGGTGGTGTTGTTGGTCTTGTTACATATGGTAAAAGATTGAACTTCTTTTCCTTTCAACTTGTCCTGCTTTGCTCTTTTCTTCTTTACTTTCCACTTGCTTTTGCCTGCATAGTTGGCTTGAGAGATTTCTTCATTGTGATCCTCCTTCTTCTTTCCTTTCTTCTTTTTATCTTTCTTGTTTGCACAAAGGGCACTTGTAGAGTTAACTTGATAAGAATTAGCTTCCTTTAGGTTGTTTTTGGCCTCTTCATTGAAGAGTTGATTAAGAAATATGTTGAAGTCACTTCTTTGCACATCCATGATAAGATCATAAGCAGTTGTAAGTGATTGCCATCGCTTGTCACCTCATGACATCCTCTACTAATTGATATGCAACCTGCTTGCCTTTAGTGATAAACTCTATGATTGTTTGCTTTGGTGTCTTCTTCATTTGTTTGAAGTCATTCCATAAGTGGTTCTTCCTAGCTTTCATGCTATAAGAGAAGAATGTTTCAAGTGCATCCCACATTTCTTGTGATGTTTTGCATCCTCTAGTGTGGTAACAAAAAATTAGAGATAGATTTTAAGATATACTACCTGACTTGAGCATCCCTTGCACACAATAATGTAAGCTTGTTAGTCTTTTCTTGGTGAAACGTAAAGTGGATGAGGGAAAATGCTCATTTTGTGGGAGGGAGGAAGATATTTCACACTTATTTTGGCATTGTTGGCATGCCAAGAAGTTCTGGTAGAGCTGATCTCCTAATCAAAAGTTAAAGGCCGCCCCTCAAATGGGTGAGGATGAAACTCTGCTTGGCTATTGTAAACAAATCGACTTGTTCCTTTGGAACTTGTGGAGAATCTGGATACTCTCGTATAGTTGGCTTAGTAGGAATCATAAGAAGTTCAACAAAGGGGATAAGAACTCCATGTATTCTTTTTGAAAATCTATGCTTACCATTGGAGATAGGTGTATCCATTCAATGTCTGATGCTCTCTGCAAAGGCATTGAACTTTTGGATTTACTTCATGACCACCACCCATATGAATGGAGTGGGCTACTATCATCTTTGTATTCCTAAGAAAGAATTCTTATGGTGTTATCTGTGGAAGTTTGATTTGCATCTGTTGGATTGATAGTCATGTTTCCCACCCAACATTAGGGTCTGATTACAACCTTGCCGGTTGTAAGTGATTATTGTATTCATTAGTGGGTTCCCATGTCTTGCACAAGACGTATTTTTTCCTTCATTAATTTAATTCTCAGTGTTGCTTGATCAAGGGGAGAGAAAAAAAGGGATGTTTTTTCTATGTTGTAACCAATATTGTTGTAACCAATATTGAAGTGTCTACTTTGATGTGCGTCGTCCTTGTATTTGCACACATTTTTGGGTTCTTCCTTAAGGTTCTTAGGTGCATTCCGGTTGACCTAGTAGTTAGGTGTTTAGCTTATGGTGCTCACAAGTCCTTGGAGCTTATGAAATGTGTGAATGGTTAGGGAGACTGGTTTGATAGGAAGTGTGAATGGTTTGATTGGTTTTAATTAGTTTTTGGAGAACTTTTTGGTGAATTCTGTTGGAGCAAGTCTATGACAAGCCTAAGTATTGGCTTGAGTCCCACAAATTCATAGAAGAAGCCTTAAAATGAAGACTATGTAAAGTTCACTTGTGAACTACCTCTTGTAACTTTTGAAGACTTTACTTAATGTAAAAGTGAAAGAATCTTAAGTGGTTGAGTCCACTTGATCAAAAAGGGAAAGAGGAGCCACAAATTTGTGATTTGTGGTAGGTAGAAAATCAAATCAATCACTAATTGATTGGAGAGTGATTGAGGGAAGTTAGCCTCCCAAGCTCAACTATAAATAGATGGCAATTTTAGTCATGCTTAGAGAGACCTATGTGAAGACCTCCAAGAGCTGAGCTTTATGCCATATCAAGGTGTGATTCCAAGGCACACATATGTATCAGTAAGTCCATTGTATTGTACAAGCAATATACTTTCATTTTCATGATCATTTGAGTTCATATTTCCATGTTCTTGTGAAGTGTACTACTCATTGCCATATCTCTCAGTTTTCTCAGTCAGATGGGAGAGATGGTTTCTCTGAGCTTGGTGCATCATTTTCAGTGATTTAACTTGATAACGTTAGCTCTATAAGTCTACTATATGCTCACCAATTTTCATTTTATTTGGGTGTTTCAATGGTCAGTTATGTTCAGTTGAAGTCAACACTATCTGTTCATTTTCACTTCTCTGTCAGGTACCCGACTTTTTTACTCATCTTGTCAGAGCTGTTTCTCAGTGTGTACTTACCCAAATTCATGATTTAAAGCTTCTTGGATTCAGCATACTGTCGAGTATAAACATACAAATGTTCATAATCATTGGATTCTTAAATCTCGAGTTATGTTCATTTTTCTGCTCACTGGTCTCAAACTGTAGCAGCTCGTGAAAATCGGGATGATGTCATCACTTGCTAAACATCATTCTCAGTGTGTGGTTCATTATTTTTTATGAGATTACTCTTGAAAGTTAGATCTTTAAGTTAACTAGACTTCCCCAAGAGGAATTAAGCTAATTGCTGCTGTGCTCAGAGAATTATGCAAAACACTGGATAGGTGTATGAACCAAAATAGCAAGTTCTTCACCTCTGAGCTAACTCCAACTTATCTATTTTGATCTATCTTCTTGAGAGTGATCTTCCAAGGTACATAGGGTGTCTAATAAATCCATTGGAAAGCTAAAAGGGCCCCCCATATACTCTTGGATTTCATTTGGGTGGTGTAGATCAAGGATTTTGCAACACCTCTTCATCTTCAAGAACATACCTATCCATCTCTTCATAGTGGTATCAGAGCAAGGTTGGACAACATGGGAGATGGACTTCCTTCATCAATTGAGAAATTGGACAGAGGTAATTACTCAGCTTGGTCATTAAGAATGGAAGCTTATCTCCAAGGTAGAAGTTTATATGGTTATGTGGCTGGAGATGAAGTTATGCCAAGTTTCAGGAACAAAAGTCAACCAACACAAGAAGAGCAAGAAAGATTGAGCACATGGTGCTCCAAGGATGCACTTCCAAGGTCTTATCTCCTCAAATCTATCTCAGATTTTTTGTTGCCTCACATTAGAAGTTGTAAGACATCTCAGGAAGTGTGGGATGCAGTTGAAGCCTTCTTCTCTTCAAGTACCAAAGCTAGGAAGCATCAACTATGGCTGGATTTCACAACCCTCAAGAAGGCTCCCAAACAAAATGTGACTGATTTTGTCACAAAGCTCAAGGACATAGCAGATCAGTTGGGAAGCATTGGCGTGGTAATAGATGAAGAGCAAATTGTAAGGCAGGTCATCAATGGCTTGAAGGGAGATGACAAGTGGGAAGCATTCACCACAGCCATGGATTTGTACATGGACATGCATGTACCTGATTTCAATACACTCATTGGACAACTACTTACTCAAGAGGCAAAGCTTATCAAAAATGGAGAAATATCTAAAGGTAATCAATCTTCAGCTTTATACACTGATAAAAGCAAGTCCAAAGATAACAAAGGAAAGGCAAAGAAAGTGGATGATGAAGCAGGTACATATCAAGCTAACTATGCAGGTAGAGGAAGACATGGCAGAGGTAGAGGAAGAGGAGGTAGACAAGGTAGGGGGAGATCCCAAGTCTCCAACTCATGTTCTATTTGTGGACTAACTAATCATACAATTGAAAATTGCTTTAGGAATTTCAGGAATCAAAGAGGTAGAGGATACAATAGAGGAAGTTATGGCTACTCAAGAGGAAGGTTCAACAATTATCATGACAACTACAACAACTACAATCATTCAAACTATTAAGGAGGCTACAAAGGAAGGAGAGACTGCAATAACTACACAAAAGACTCAAACAAAGAGGATTCATTATTGATCATGAACATGGCTATGCCACAAGGTAAATCTAATGAGCATGTTTTCTACATAGATTCAGGTTGTTCAAATCATGTGGCAGGAAATGTGGCACTCCTATCAGATTTAGAAGATCCAAGGAATAAGCATGAGGTATAAAGAGGAGATGATACAAGACACCTTGTGGAGAAAATAGGCAATGTCAAAGCACCTGATGGAAACATCAACCTACTCAGTAAGGTACTCTATGTCCCTACCATTAAAAAGAATCTGATAAGTGTTGGGCAGATAGTAGAGAAAGGTTTGCAAGTTAGGTTCACAAAAAACAGGAGCATTTGTTGAAGATCCAAGCCAAGGATTCAGAAGAATTGCAAAAGGTGAAAAGACAGGTAGATTGTTCACATTTGAATTACAAGACACTAGAAACATTGCTCTCTTTAATTATGGTAGTCAGACACTCACAGAATTGGAAGTATGGCACAAAAGGTTAGCACATATTGGTGAAAGGTCATTAAAGCAAATTTGCACGGACCAAAGTGTACTTGGACTCCCTAATTTGTCAAAACAACATATGATTTATAAGTGTAGTGCATGTCACTTTGGAAAGTCTCACAGGTTACCATTCATGAAGAAAGGTTATATGCATGGAGATCTCTTAGAGTTGGTTCATACAGATGTATGGGGACCTAGCAAGGAAGCTTCAATATCTAGATCAAGGTATTATGTCTCCTTTATTGATGATTGCAGCAGATGGACTATCCTATTCTTTATGAAGCACAAAGATGAAGTTTTTTCATGTTTCAAAAGATATTTGGCTCTTGTGGAGAATCAAACAGGTAAATCACTAAAAAGGCTAAGGTCAGATGGAGGGGGAGAATACTTCTTCCATGAGTTTGATTCTTTTCTTCAAGAAAGAGGAATCAAAAGAGAGGTAACTACAAGGTACACTCCTGAGCAAAATGGAGTGGTAGAAAGGAGGAATAGGACAATTGTTGAAGCTGCAAGGTCCATGTTAAATGAAAAGCATTTGCCTAATTATCTATGGATTGAGGCTGTATCTACAACCACTTACTTGATTAACAGGTTGCCTTCAAAATCCCTTGATGGGATGACTCCATATGAGGCTTGGAATGGAACAAGACCAAGCTTAGATCATTGTAAAATTTTTGGATGTATTGCTTTTGCTCATGTTCCTTCACATGTTAGAGGCAAGATGGATCCAAAGGCAGAAAGGTGTGTATTTATTGGATATGACAACAATCAAAAGGGCTACAGGTTATACAACCCTACCAACAAAGGATTCTTGGTAAGCAGAGATGTAGTTTTTTATGAAAATAATTCATGGTATGAAGATTCATGCAGGAAGGTCAATTTACCATATGATCTTGAAGAAGATTTTCCAAATCTTGGTAGAGAACAACCGAAGATTGAAGAACAAGACACCTTAGAGGATGATGAAGAATCTCATATGGAAAAGATAAAAGCATGGAAGTCTAAAGGTAAAGCAAAATTGCAAGAACTTGGACATGAGGCAGAATCATCACATCATGGCCTAAGAAGATCTATGAGGGAAAAGAAAAAACCAGAAAGGTATGGGTTTGACACCTCATTAGTAACTAAACATTCTATCTACATAGCACAGGACATAAATCAAGAGGAGCCATCATCCTTTGAAGAGGCCAAAGCAAAAATAATGGAAGCATGCAATGAAGGAAGAGATTGAAGCACTTGAGGAAAACAACACTTGGGATTTGGTGCCCAAGACTTCATCCATGAAGGTAATAGGCTCAAGATGGCTCTATAAACTCAATAAGAATTCTGATGGTTCCATTAATAGGTATAAGGCAAGGCTTGTAGCAAAAGGCTTTGCACAAACTCAAGGAATTGATTATGAGGAGACCTTCTCTCCTATGGCAAAGATGCCTACTATTAGGGTTTTGCTTAGTATTGCCTCTTCCAAGAATTGGAAGATACTTCAACTAGATGTAAAGAATGCATTCTTGAATGGTTGGATAACAGAAGAGGTATATATGGCACAACCACTTGGTTTTGAGAATCAAGTTTATCTTGATTATGTGTGTAAACTTAACAAAGCATTGTATGGTCTCAAGCAAGCTCCAAGAGCTTGGAATTTCAGACTTGTTTCATTCTTGCAGGACAAAGGCTTTCAACCAAGCAAGGCAGATCCTTCACTCTTTATTAAAAAGAGTAATTTTGAGATCATCTACCTATGTGTATATGTAGATGATATTATATTGACAGGGAATGATGCAGATGGTATGAAGAAGATCAAAGATCAGATGAGAGAAGAGTTCAAGATAAGTGATTTGGGTTCACTTACCTACTTCCTAGGTTTGGAAGTTGTCTACAAAGATCATGGTTTGTTTCTCACTCAAAGAAAGTACATTAAGGACATGTTGGCAAAATTCAAGATGCAAGATTGTAAGATTGCAGGTACTCCAATGGAGGTCAATCACAAATTGAGCTCACATGAAGGTGAACTCATAGAGGAAATCACATCATATCAAAGTCTAGTGGGTAGTCTCAACTATGCCACATTGACAAGAGTAGATATATGTTACAGTGTGAGTGTGCTAAGTCAATTTATGCACACACCAAGGAAACCACTAGAAGCAACCCAGAGTTGCTCTCTCTTCTACTGAAGCTGAATATAGAGGTATTGCCATAGCTACTCAGGAAGCTATGTGGATGAAGAAATTATTCAAAGATCTTGGATTGGAGTTTGGAACTCCAACTATTTATGGTGACAATATGAGTTCTATTCATTTGGCTGCTAATCCTATTTTTCATGCAAGGACTAAACATATTGAAGTTCATTATCACTATGTAAGAGAGAAGGTTTTAAGCAAAGAGATTCAAATATCATATGTGTCCACTCATCAACAATGTGCAGATATTCTAACCAAAGCATTGGATGGTACAAAGCTCTGCAAGTTCAAAGCCATGATTGGTTTGCAGGTAATCTTGGAAGATTGAAAACCTCAAGCATACTTGGCTTGAGGGGGAGCTGTTGAAGCAAGTCTATGACAAGCCTAAGTATTGGCTTGAGTCCCACAAAGTCATAGAAGAAGCCTTAAAATGAAGACTATGTAAAGTTCACTTGTGAACTACCTCTTGTAACTTTTGAAGACTTTACTTAATGTAAAAGTGAAAGAATCTTAAGTGGTTGAGTCCACTTGATCAAAAAGGGAAAGAGGAGCCACGAATTTGTGATTTGTGGTAGGTAGAGAATCAAATCAATCACTAATCGATTGGAGAGTGATTGAGGGAAGTTAGCATCCCAAGCTCAACTATAAATAGATGGCAGTTTTAGTCGTGGTTAGAGAGACCTATGTGAAGACCTTCAAGAGCTAAGCTTTATGCCATATCAAGGTGTGATTCCAAGGCACACACATGTATCAGTAAGTCCATTGTATTGTACAAGCAATATACTTTCATTTTCATGATCGTTTGAGTTCATATTTCCATGTTCTTGTGAAGTGTACTACTCATTGCCATATCTCTTAGTTTTCTCAGTCAGATTGCAGAGATGGTTTCTATGAGCTTAGTGCATCGTTTTCAGTGATTTAACTTGGTAAAGTTAGCTCTATAAGTCTACTATATGATCACCAATTTTCATTTCATTTGGGTGTTTCAATCTTTAGTTATGTTTAGTTGAAGTCAACACTCTCTGTTCATTTTCACTTCTCTGTCAGGTACCCGACTTTTTTACTCATCTTGTCAGAGCTGTTGCTCAGTGTGTACTTATCCACATTCAATGATTTAAAGCTGTTTGGATTTAGCATACTGTCTAGTATAAGCATACAAAGTTTCATAATCATTGGATTCTTAAATCTGGAGTTATGTTCATTTTGCTGATCACTGGTCTCAAACTATAGCAGCCCGTGAAAATCGGGATGATGTCATCACTTGCTAAACATCATTCTCAGTGTGTGGTTCATTATTTTTGATGAGATTACTCTTGAAAGTTAGCTCTTTAAGTTAACTAGACTTCCCCAAGAGGAATTAAGCTAATTGCTGCTGTGCTCAGAGAATTATGCAAAACACTGGACAGGTGTATGAACCAAAATAGCAAGTTCTTCACCTCTTAGCTAACTCCAACTTAACTGTTTTGATCTATCTTTTTGAGAGTGATCTTCCAAGGTACATAGGGTTTCTAATACATCCATTGGAAAGCTAAAAGGGGCCACCATATACTCTTGGAGTTCATTTGGCTGGTGTAGATCAAGGATTTTGCAACACCTCTTCATCTTCAAGAACATACCTATCCATCTCTTCACAAATTCGTGTATGATTTAGATGGTATTCAAAACCATACTTCTAATAATAATGAAGATGTATAATTTTCTTGCTCTTATAGTGGTTTCATGTCCACTATGTGTGCCAATGTTAGACTGTGACTAGTTCGGATATCGAATTTTGTGATCTCTTTATTTCCATAAGATTTTAAAATTCCCAAAGAACTCAACCAACTACTCATTGCTCATTTGTAACCATTGTAATGGGAATATAAATAGACATCTTGAGGGAGAAGAAGAGAGGTCACTATGTGCAGAATATTACCAGAAGAAAAAAACGCGTGAAGTACTCTTTAGATTGTAAATCTTCCCTGATATGTATTGTATGATCTCGCACTTCTAAAGGAGGGAATAGAAATGCACTTAAATTATTTTTAGTACTCCCCATTCCCTAAAATCTTCCTTTACTATGTAATAACTAGTAAACAAACTCTAAAGCAATTGTACAATGGAATAGATGAATTTAAAAGTATTTTTCATCTTGAGCTTTCTTGTTCCTTATTTCTCTCCATCATCTTCTCCAAAGTCAGTTGACTTACAGAGAATGGTCATCACTCCTCAAAGGCCCCATGCTTATGTGTAAGGGATCTTCAGAAAAATATTAGCATTTAATTTATTTGTATAAATTTTTGTACCATTTGGTTTTGTAGATTGTGAAACATATATTTTAAGCTCTAGGGTCATTCTCTACTAACTCTTGAAAAGGTAGCATCACAACCTATTATTGTTAAACTTATAATTAGATCATATCTTTATTATAAATCTGATTCTTATGCTTAATAGCTACTTAACCCAATAGGCCATCATCCTCTAAGATGAATTTAGCCAATTGGAATCAGGTTGGGAGCACTAAGCATTTGAAGTTGCAAGTTTCACCATGAATAGCAAGTTCAATGTACTAGCTTATGAAATAATAAATTTGTTATCAATCAATTGTTTCTCAATGATCTTCCAAAGCACATAGGTTGTTTTATTGCATCAAATTGAAGCTTACAAGATGCACTACAACCTCCACTAGTCAAAGGATAGGTCTTCTTCTGATAACTCGACCAAAGTTCAACAACGTCAAGCACATATTTCTACTAATCTTCAATTCTCCAACATTTTCAGTGGTATCAGAGCTACATGAAGATGGATGATGCTTTCCTTCAATGATAGAGATTTTTGATAGGGGACCAAGTCAAGAACCTTCACTAGTAGGCTAAGGGTATTATGTATCTTTTGTTGATGATCACATTAGATGGAAAATTCTATATTTTTATCAATAATAGAGGTGAAGTGTCTGAATGCTAAGAAGTGTCTTTTACAAGTGGAAAATCATGAAAGTAGATCATAAAAAAAACTCAGATTTCATGGAGGTGATAGAATACTTCTCCAAAGAGCTTGATGAGTACTTGCAAGATAAAGGCATCAAAAGGGAAGTCACTACTAGATACTTTTATCAACTACATGGTATTGTAGATAAAATGAGCAAAACCCTAGTTGAATAAGCAACGACTATGCTTGAAGAGAAGAAGTTACCACACTATCTTTGGGCAAAAGCCATCTCTGCTACAATGTATGTTTTGAATAGATTTTCATCAAAATCTCTTGAAAGTACGACTCCTTATGAAGCTAGGAATGGTAGAAAACCAAGTCTAGGTCATTGCAAAGTTTTTGGTTGTTTAGCATATGTACATGTACCTTCCTCATTTGCGATTAGCTGGAGTGAAAATTTGTTTCTTTTTGTTTGTGAATTTTTTGTGGAAACTCTCTATTAGTGTTTGTGGATCCACCAAAGGATGTGGATCCCATTGTTTTCATGAGTGGTAGTATTTGTGGGTCCCGTGAATGATGTGGATTCCATCGTCTTCATGAGTGGTAAATGCATTGGTTCAACAACACTGATGAGCCTTGCCGGCATCTTGAACTTATGGTATGGGTGTGTGAGGTTGATTGGAGATGCCAATGGAGACAAATTTTAAATAACTACTATGGAAAAAGATCATGCTATCCAAATCATGAAAATATGCTCATGCATTATGCTAGTTAGCCATGCTAACGAGCATAAAAACTGTGTCATGTTAATGCTTTTCTCTCAAAAGAGAAAGGAAAGAAACCAAAGAGCCAAAGAGGAATGCGATGAAGATCTTGAAAGTGGTCACAGATTGTTAGCTTATATATCTCTCATTATGGAGAAATTATATCTGTCATACAACACAAGGACTTTTTGGAGAATGAAGTCTCCAATCTCTTAAAGACCTCGGTTGTAGTAAAAAATTCACTAAGATGATCACTACGCCACTGGGAAATGCAACGGTCCAGATTAACATCAATGGCTAGCTGTCGAAGGCTATGGAACTAAAATGCTCTATCAAGCAAGGATGCCCTTTGGCCCTTATGCTTTTTGCCATTGTTATGGAGGGGCTTAGTTTCCTGGTGAAGCACCATATGCACTTAGGACATATTGAGGGTCTCTCGCTCCCTCTTAGTCATGGCTAGATGATCATGAGACTTTTTGTGGATAACACGAATGCATTTGTACACAACGACATGACTAGCATTGATACCTTTTGGCAATGCCTGGACACTTTCTGTGTGGCTTTAGGGTCCAAAATAAACCATTGTAAAATAGCTTTCAGAGCCATTACTTGACTTCCACCCCAATTTTTGGTTGGCCAGGTTTGTCAAATGATCCCCAGGGGACAAATGTTCTGCCTATTAGGTATTCTGAAGGGTTTTGGCATTTTGATGGACCAACGTTTGAATTGGGACCTCTCTAAGCTCGATAACAAGCTGCCCTACAAGAAAAATATGCAGCTCAACCTCGCGAGGTGTGTCATGGTAATTAATACATTGCTTATCTCATCGACTATTTACTTCCTCTCCTATTGGAGACCAAAGGATCAAGAGATTATCAAACTGGAAAGAATTTGCAAAAATTTTCTCTTGATGGGTGACCCCATCAGAAGTGGTGTCCCCAAAATTAAATGGTCTACTTGTATTTTCCAAAAGGACCGCAGGGGTCTGGGCATTCTCGACATTCAAGGCATGGCAAACAAGTTGGATGCTAAATGGCTTATCAAAGCTTGGTGTAACAGTGAGGCTATTGGTGCAGGACAACCATCAATTGATGTTTTGGAAAAAATGTTTGAAGTCAAAAGATAAAGAAAATGTCAACAATTGAAGCATTGAAGATAGTGCATATTTTGGAAATGAAGACTTGTATACACGTACATTGAACTTATAATTAGCTCACTTATACTTTTGTTATGTTCATGAGCTTGTACATAAATGCCTATATACAAGTAGAAAGTCGGGGCATGTATGAGAGAGTATGAGAGATGATGGATTCGAAGTTGTAAGGGTCATTAGACACTTTAGAAGTGAAGTGAATAACTTTCATCATTTAGATGTAAAATTTTCTGAGAAAAGAAAACGTTGTGCCCGATATTTTGTTGAGTTCTCCTTTTGTGTTTGATCATTTCTTGTAATCCTTTTATAGATGTCTAATTCCATAGTTAATGTATCTATGGTTAAGATTTGAGAGCCTAATTGTAAACAAGCTGAGAGAATTATGTGTAGGAGCATTTGTATGTAAAGAAGTGATGAGTGTCTTCTAAAATAGGCACAATCTCAATGGTCAAAGCATTGATCAAATCTTAGTGCATAGTGTAAAGTTTTACTCAAATGAGGAGTCAAATTCTTATTTGAAAGGTAAGCTATCTATGGCTAAAAGCATTTGATTAAACGTGATCTAGTTTGGGAGAACCATGCATTAGAAGTTGCAGATGTCAAAGTTGACTATACACGAATACAGTTTCAAACATAGGCAGATTGTTTGGATCATATCTCAAGATCTACTGAATATTTTGAGATGTTTTAATTTGGAGAAGGTGCCCAACCTTTAGATGACACTTATACAAAGTTTCTTGAGAAGTTTTACACATTCGGTCAGTCAATTAATGAGTTAAGTGCAGCAGACTTTTTCTGTGTATTGACTCTCTTCACAGTTAGTGCAAATATTGATGTTTTGGCATTGGTCTTCCAAATTGGTCAATGTTTTGAGTTGTTCTTGATATAGAGGTGTTCTAACATCAAGGATAGCTTTTTCTTTTGGAGATTAACACTCTCCATTAGTGGTATCAGAGCAGGAATCATCAAAATAGAAGAAAGGAGGACCCCGACTACTGCAATCATACAGAAATCAACATTTGAAGGTTCAAAAGGTGAAAGATTAAAGGGAAAGCTACAAAAGGAGGCCTAAAGCTATTAAGAAGATCAAAAGGAACTTCATTCAAAGTAAAGGTACAGTTATTTCTCATAAAGCTTGAAGAATTTAATACACAAGTGAAGAAAGGATGGGAGATTCTCTTCAGATAAAGAAATTGGATAGAGAAAACTATCTAGCTTGGTCTATGAGGATGGAAGCTCATCTCATGAGCAAAGACTTGATATGATAAATTATAGGTGAGGAAGAAAAACCAGAGTTTAAAGATCCTAGTGTTCCAACTAGGGAGGAGCTCACAAATTTGAAGACATGGATGAAGAGGGATGCTCAAGCAAGGAGCATTATATACATGGGAGTCAATGACTACTTGCTACCTCGTATTAGAGGACTTGAAAGTGCAAGTGAGATATGGAATGCTTTGGAGGAGCATTTCCAAAACACTACAAAGTCAAGGAAGGCATCTTTGTGGGTAGAGTTTACCACATTCAAGAAGAAGGCTTCTCAATCCATTTATGATTATGTAGCAAGAATGAAGGTCATTGCAGATGCATTAGGAGAAGTTGACGAAGATATTGAAGAAGATAAATTGGTAAGGCAAATCCTCACACATTTGAGAGGAGATGGGAAATGGAAGACATTCATTTTGTCTATTGAATTGTCATTAGATCATTTCACTCCTCACTTGAATCAATTGCTAGGACATATGCTAACCTTTGAGCAGGATGTCAAACGTGATGCTGATAAAAGTACAAGTCAAGCAATGTATTCAAAGGGAAAGAAAAAGTTTACCAAAGGCAAGCAACAATTGAATGAAGAAGAAGGCACAACTAGCCAAGCCAACTTCCTAAGAGGAAGAGGAGGTGGCAAAGGAAGAGGAAGAGGCATAAGTAATAAAGATGGAGCCAAAGCTTATTGGATTTGTGGTAAGACAAATCATTTAGCTTATGATTGTTGGCATAATAATCAGAATAATGGAGGATATAGTCAGAACTTTAATTCAAGAGAAAGAGGTGGTAGAAACAAAAGAGGTAATTTCAGAGGTAGAGGTAGTAGAGGTTGCTTTGGAAGAAATGCAGGTAGAGGTTTCCAAAGTCAATCCTACAAAAACACCTACTACAATTATGCTTTAGATGAGAAGGACGATTCAACCTTGATTATGAATGCAACTTGCGGGAGACAAAGTGAAGATCAAAGAGTCTTCTACATTGACTTAGGGTGTAGCAATCACCTCAATGGCAACATAACTTTGATGACTGATTTGGGGAATAAGGTAACTAATCAATTAGTTCAAATAGGTGATAATACAAAGCACAATGTGACGTCAATTGGATCAGTGAAGGCCAAGGATGGGAGCACTCTTCTGAGTAAGTTCTTGTATGTTCCTACAATTCCAAAGAATCTGATAAGTGTAGGGAAAATTGTTGAGAAAGGTTTTGAAGTAAGGTTCACTAATGATGGAGTTTTGGTGGAAGGCCCTAGCAATGGGCATAAACAAATTGTTTTAGGGAAGAAAGAAGGAAGGCTATTCACATTGAAGATTCAAGGCAATGTTGGTCATGTCTTGTTCACTTATGGAGGATATAAGATCTCTGAGTTAGATCTTTGGCATAAAAGGCTTGGACATTTTAATGAAAGAGGTATTAAGGACATGGTTAACAATGGTTCAGTGCTTGGATTACCTAATGTTGTAGGTCAACATATGACATACAGATGTGAGGCATGTCAATTAGGTAATGCTCATAAGCAATCATACAACAAGCATGGATTCATGTATTCAAAGAAGCTTGAATTGTTACACACAGATGTGTGGGGACCATCAAAAGACTTTAGCATTAATGGTTCAAGAAATTATATGATTTATGTTGATGATGCTACCAGGTGGATCACCATATACGTGATCAAAGATAAATCACAAGTATTCAATACATTTAAACATTATCATTTGTATGCAAAAAGAATCACAAGTCAAAAGTTGAAGAGACTAAGGTTAGAAGGAGGGGGAGAGTATTTGTGTACCTACATGTCAACTTAGGGACTTGTGGAGAAAGAGACTATACCTCAATCCCCCTCGAGTGCATATAGTGGGGATTCATGCTTTAATTATCAATCCAAGGAGTATCGAAACCTAGCCGAGTGTATGAAGACACGCATTTGAATAATGGTAAATGCCAATGAGGTCTAATAAAGTACATGCAAGTGTGAATCCAGCACATGCAAGCTTTTAAGTCAGCCATGGTGTAGCAACACTTGGAATAGTAGTCAATAATAAACTGAGCTTTTCTCTTAGCTCCAAACTTCGAATATAGGGAATAACGGCTTCATTTTGAAGCTCTTGAGAAGACGCATCCAACGGTGGTCTTTTCACTCAATTTTGAGACTCCTGCTTCAAGTTATGAGCAAAATATTGAGCTGCAGGAATGATCTTCCTACACTTTAGCACTTCCTACACTTACCACACACCTTACAAAAAACAAACAAGCACTTTCATGGATAGAAAACACTCCTACACACTCTTTTCAAGCATCACACATGCATACAAGCTCACAAGGAAGAAGATACAGAGAGGAGAAGACACATATTCGAAATTCTGTGCTCTTGATTCTCACAATGGCAAAAAGTGTTTACAAAGAGTCACAAAATGACTTATACACATGTGCCTTAAAAAATGGTCCTTTCACACAAGAGACCGGTACTTTATTGACTAAAAGACTAATTTCCTACTAGTTTACAAGGGTAAAGAGAAAAAATCTTTATGGGTATGCATGTAGAGGACTCCTCTAGTGCATTTACATCGAAAAATATATTACAAAGTGACTATAGTACAAAGATAAAGTGTCCAAATCAGAAAAAATTTGGGGCCCTTCTTTTTCTATACCTCTTTGCTCTTCTTTGCTCTGTAAAACTCTCCCCCTCTTTGTCTCTGTTGTCTCTTGATAGGCTTCACTTCTTGTCTGCAGTTTGTTTACTTCTTTTCACTGCATGCATCACTTGGTCGGCCTTGCCTCCTTGTCAAGCTAGTGTTACGTTTTAAAGGCCCTGTTCTTGAATCTTCTTTCACATCCTCTAGGACTTGATGCATTTTTTTTGCCTGTTCTTTTCTTTTCACCGCTCGCAACCCGTGGAGATGGACTACCTTAGATTTGTAGTCTAGCTCACTAATAACCTCTTTAAATCTGGGTTGCTGTGTTAAGTGAGGCTGCCATGCATGCAACCAGTGGAAGGTATGAAGGTCTGGATCTTCAACCTTCGATCTCTCGAAGATCGAGAGGTTGAAGCACCTTTCTAGGGCTTTGGATCTATCGGATATCTTCTTGCACTTCTTCATGGATACTTGTTGGCCTTGATCCGTCCTTACCTCTCGCGTACCTCCCCCTACTGTATGCCCCTGTGGGGCTCTGTGCAAAGATGGGTGTTGAGTGCCCTTGCGAGGCTTCCTACAGAGATATGTCTTTAGTGAAGCTTCTTTCTTGGTTTTCTTCTTCTTCTTTTTCTTGTTGGACTCTCCTTCAACCCTACCCCCCTCCTAAACTCTGTCATCCCTGATAGGCTTTGGAATGTGGCAGGAGTACGTCCTATAGACCTTTTGCTCTATTTCATTAAGCAAATTGGCTTCACGTATCATCAGTTGCTTCTATTGTTCAGCTTTTACACCATCATGTGGTGGTTGTCTATGGTCTGTAAAGAAACTCAATTCATATGCCACAAGTCTGGCATTCAGATTTGTTGACATCTTTAAGAAGATCTGGAAGTCAATTTCAAAAAATCTGGTAAAAAAGGCTTCCTCAAAAGTTTGCATGTATTGACTCGGCAAAAACATCAGTTTGGAATAATATGCCATAGTTGTAGGACGACTAGGCATAATTGATAAATAAAAAATAAGGATATCCGTGTCTTGGTTAATGCCAATGAAATTCAAAATTCTATATTCTGCGTGTTTGAAAACTTTGAGTATTGTAAGTATCATACTGAGGATTTTATTAGTCATGTTGATAGTTAGGTCGGGTACTGTTGCATACCGATGGAGCCAAAATTCAATGGTCTTCACCATAGTCTTTGGTCAACAAATATATGTGGGGTGGGCTTGGAAGTAATGGGTAATTCAACCATTGTTTATTGAACACACCATTTTTTTGCATGTCCAAAAATTCTCGTGCTTCACAGCGACGCGATGTTGGGCAAAAAGAAGGATTTACCTGTAGTAAATATGGTGCAGCTTGCCAGTGCACCCGCAAAGTAGGCTTTCTTCAAAAATTTTCTTCTCCACAAGGGTTGTGCTGCTTCAAATTCTTCTTGTGTGTAATCGAAGATGTTTTCTTTGAAGTTCAACTGCTCATCGGGATCTTTTTGCATGGTCTGCTTTATATACCATCGTGTTTGCTCTTTCAATAGCCCATAAGGAATGTTAAATGGCTTTATGATCTGATCCAAGTCTTTTCCTTTAATTTTGGCTTCCTTCATGACTTTGACCACTTCATTTTCAAAATTCTCTATCAATCGGGACACCAATAGTGCCCGTTCCTTCTTACCTATTTCTGCAGTATAGGGCATGGGATGATCATCACACGGTTCGGCCGTCTACCCTTTTATTGGTGAATGATAGATCGGGGGAGATAGAGGATGTACCTCTACCTCGTGAGTAGGATTTCTTGGTTGTGGCTCTACTGGTGTCCCGATGCTTGCTTGTTGTTTTATTTGAGCTTCTAATTGCACAATACGTTCATCTTTTTCTTTGACTTCATGAAGGGTTGTGGTTAGTGCATCAAAGCTCATTGCCAATGGCTACTATTTGGTCAACATCTTCATTATAAATGATGAGGAGTTTGTCTTTAGCAGCTTTCCATTGTTTGCTGAGCTCATTAGTATCATGTGTATGCCTTTTTTCCCATTCTTCTTTCATGGTTTGCTAATGTTTTAACAGATTTTCATATTTTGCAATTTGATCTTCCAAATCCTTCTTGTCGATTGCGGTTGTCTCTCGTTTTTCTACTGGTTGGTCATATAGCAAGGTATTCATGAGTTCTTTATTCCTGTTGCATAAATTATTGGTCTCTTCCATATATACTTTGATCTGCGTCTCTAACAGATTGCTTCTAGCCTTCATTCTTTCCTTGTCTGCTTCACTTACTTCATACTATCTTTGTAGCTCTATAAGTTGCTCTTGGAGTTTTTGATTATGCTCTGTTAGTGTAGTGCATTTTCCTCGGACTTCTTTGACTTCCGTTTCTTTGGCTGAAATAACTTGTTGAGCTTCGATTAGTTGCATAGACAACTGTTCACTCATTACTTGAAATTGATTTTTTTCTCTCATGGCCTTGTCATAGTCTGTGTCAGTTTCCATCATTTGTTATTGCATATCTGTTGCCCTCTGTATCATTTGTTTCACTATTGGTTTTAAATGAGTAACATCTACGTTTAACCACGGTGTAGGTATGCTAGGTTCTTCCCCTATGATAACATCTTTCCCTTGCAATGTTGTGTCGTGGGGCTACCGAATATGGAGTTGTATCTTTGGCTCAACCTCTTTGATTATTGTCTTACCTTGTGGCGTATCATCCGGGATTTCAATCACAATTTTGTCCATATTTTGTTGTGAGAGCCTTTCTTTTTCCGGGTTTGTTTGTACTTCTTCCTTTATTGATGGCACCGCATCTTTTCGTGTTATAGATGCTTCCTTTATGCTAATCCGGGATTGTGCATTTAATTGGATGAGGTGTATTCCTTCAGATGATGCTTTCGGATTCTGTACTTGGGAGTGTTGGTTGTCGGGGGTGGTTTTGACTTGGTGAATCTCCGTCCATTCTTCATTATTAACCTCTATCCTTATATCTGTGTCCAAGGTGTCACGCTCGTGACTAGATTCTTCATTAGAACTTGAATCATCAAGTCCTAATTCCTTGTATCTGGCGGCTAGTGTTGGGCTGTGTTCCTTGTCATCCTTTTTCTGCAATCGCCTTGACTGCCTATATTGATGTCCTTGGACAGTGAGGTTGACTTGGCCTCGCATGCAAGTATGTGTTTCATCTAACGCCATGGAGAGATCTCTTTGCGTGATAGTAGGTTGGGTCAACGAAACCCTGGGCAACATATGTGCCCACTTTGATTGTGGTGTTTCTTGCGCTTCTTCGTCTCTGACGTGCTTAGTCCCTCGCATTGGTTTCTTGGAACTTGTTCCTGCTTCTTCTTTGGATATCGCTGCTTTCTTTTTCTTTGGAATTGTGGGTGACTTCATATATTTTGCCATTTCAATCGATGTTGGCATTAATCGTAGACATTCTTTCATCTCAAGTGCTTCATAAATCAACAAGGTCAATGCAGAACTTCCATTTAAAAACTTCTTCTGACTCCATTTCTTGTTAGCTTCAAATAGGCGTTCTTGTATATATGGAGTAAAGTTGACTTGATTCCCGATTTGCCTCATAGCATGAGATAACAATTGAACTACAATCTTTTGAGGTGTTGTATATCTGTTCATGCTTGGGAAACAAAAGTGCCGATGCACCAATCAGACTGATTCTTCAATATCTGTTCTGTTGATTTCTAGAAAGGTTTTCTTTTTTGCATCATGAAATTCATCTTTGAGATTTGTGAGACCGTCCTGACTCCATCCAAAAGCTTTGTTGATGATTTCATGTGTGAATCGAATAATTTTCCATGCACCGGTTTTGTTAAGCACTTTCGTTTCCGAGATTGAGGGCTTATTTGTTGCGGCCTGGAGTGTGTTCATAACTTGAGTGCATCTTTGAAAATCTGGTAAATACATTAGGAGTCACAAAAATTCATCGATTACGCCCCTTGTCCAAACTTCTATGATGCTTGGTAGTCCCTGGATTATGGTTTGGAAGTCTTGTGACATTAATGGAAAGTAGTGATCCCTATCCATGATCTTGATGGTGGCCATAAATACGAGATCTAACATAGGTTGGTCTTCAAGGAACCAATGACCTTTCGCCTTAGTAATCGATTCCAAGGGAAGAAGCAAGGTCTCTTCCTCTTGTGTAGCCTCAAAATTTGGAGATGCCATCTGCACTCAGTACATACCACAATCAGTGTAAAAGTGGTTGCATTAGTTATCCTCCACTTAGCCTTCATGAGTTGGACAACTCTCCGAGTGACTTGTGTTGTCCCCTCCCCATGGGTGTGAGAAAGGTAGTACCTGGGATTTTTCACATATATATTTTTTCTATTTCTTTCTGAAAGAAAACAAAAATGTTAGCACCTAACCAAAGTTTTTATTTTATCTTTAATTATTTTCCTTGGGATTATTGTACAAGTGCTCTCCTATTCCCTGAGAGGGAAATGTGCTTTACTAATAAGTAGAAGAAGAACTATGTGCCGAATGCATGGCCTTGTAATGTGGCCCTATTATGCATGCTCGAGGTTCTTGGAACTCAAGATGTGTGCAAGTTGAAGTTTTTGGTCGATGTATGCAGATTGATCGACATTGAGGCATCCTGATTTGTTTTATTTTTCTGCAGTTGATTGTATCTCCATCGTTTTTGGTGCTTGGTGCAACTTTCACGTTGTAATTCCACTTCTAGCCCTTCATATCCTTGAGTTGCTCTTGTTGAGTATTTCTATTTCTTCAATTTCAAGTCGCTGCATCTTTCCTAATCCTTCATCTTCATGTCGTACTGATCCTTCTTGTGTATTGATATGTTCCTTCCATTTGGTGGTCTCTGTCGGTACAATTGATTTGGGGACCCATATTTGTTTTCTAGTGGGTTGGGCTGCAATCACTTTCTTTGGTATCCCTAATTGGGTAATCTTTTGTGGACCTCAGGGTCCAGCTTGACTTGTGTCCTTGTATTGTTGTTGTTTCCTGTGTAGATAATGGCTCTGTTGTTGATGATATGCTATTACCTGGTCTTTTCTAATCCAAGTCTGTCTGGTGCGTGGAATGGGATATATTCTGATGCAGGAAAGTTCGAGATGATTATGCTGACTAGTCACCCTTGTTCTCGATTCCTCACTAGGGCTTTCCATGGAAACGATGTTAGTAGAGGGGGTCACTAGACGAGGAGGGTGCGTAAGATGAAGAAATGGTGTACTCTCACATGAAGTGCTTGGAGGTGGGGGTTCCATAGTAGAAGTGAATGTACAAGCATCGTCATGCATGAGTAGTTGATTGCTTGGGGCTATACACTTGGCTTTGACAAGTCATTCTTCTAACACACTAAATACTTCATAGTGCCCTCTCTTGGCTGATGTGTAGCCCAAAGCTAATTGGATAGTTACTTCGTATTCATATATCCAATCTTGACCTAACACAAGTTCTTCCAATAAATCTTGATCATGACACACGAAGAGTTTTTGTTGCATCGTGTTATTTCCTAGGTGCAATGACAATGTAATCTCGCCCATGCATTTAGTAACCTTTCCCCCTATTCCAATCAGATGTGCTTTGGTTGGACGTAATTGTTCGTTGAGCTTATGAGTCAAAGAAGATTTGATGCAGCTGACAACTGCTCCTGTGTCAATGAGAGCATCCACCAAGTGGTACTCTTGTGTTCCGGATCCCAAGTTCAAATATGGTTGCTTTGTTTGAGGTCCTAGGTTTTCAGAGGCTCTACAATTAGCCATTGGGATGAGTTCCTCTCCTAGCCGATATCTTTCATCCCTCTCTCTCATCCATTCCTTCCATTTTCTTATTCATTCTAGGGCTTCCTGTCTTGCTTCCTCTCGTATTTTTTCATCCTCTTCTCATCTATTTTTTGTTGTTAGAAGTCATGAGAGTATTTCCTCTGTCAATGGCTCTAAATACTTTTTTACTCGACAACCACTTATATAGTTTGGCAATACTTCTCCATCTAGGGTCGCTAAGCTGATGGCTCCGCTGATTGATATACGATTGATCACCAAGGGGCCATATCCTCTTTCTTGTAGTTTCTTTGCATGTTGCTGCAAGGTATATACCAGGATCAAATCTTCTTCTTTCAAATTTTTATCCTTAATATGAGCATCAAAATATGCCTTTTGTCGCCTTTTTGTAGCTGTTGAAGATACAACATATATTTCTTGAATCCACTCTATTTTCATCATCATTTGTACCTTTTTCTACCTTTCATTCCGTTAATAAAGCACTCTTGTATAGGTTTGTGTGAGTGCCACACTAGAGAATAAGTGGGATTCATTCTCCTTTCACTTTAGAAATCCCACATAGCATGCTTTTTTGCCATTTTGTATATGAAGAGGTCTCCACCTCTTCTTTTGGGAGAGCTTTTCTAGAAGTAATGAGATAATGCTAGTTTGTAGTTAGACTCTTGCTCTCTTGTTGTCATGATGTGCATGCGTACTTGTCCTTTTCTTGTCTAACGCTTGTGACACGTTGATGTGCGATTACGTCGCGATTATGCTTGTGATTACGATTATGTGCATCTTTAGCGATGCTTATGTCGTGTCTTCTTGTTAATTACGTTGTTAATCGTACGTTGACGAAGCGGCATTACGTCTGCTGAGTGCTTCTACACAAACATTTGGGTCTCATGAGTTGTGATGCTACAACGTCAACAACTTTTGGTGCCATTGTCGGGGAGCATTCTCTTGTCACTTACGTGATGGTTTTTGGCGTGAAAGAGACGTGTATGCAAGTTTTTCATGACGATTTGTTGAGTTCTTCATTTTGTTACGCTCTTGTGAGCATTTGAGGCTTGCAAGATTCATAATAACTTGTTGAGATGAGCCATTTTTGGTGTGATGAGATCCCCTTTTTGGGTGATTAATCCATCAAGTGTGTTGATTCTTCAAGTCACGAGTAGGATACGAGTATTTTTTAGAAATCTTTTTGTTATTATGTTGATTTTTTCTATTAACTTTCTTGAGATTTCTCTAATCATGTGTGAATAAGTTTCTTTTTGGGGTTCTACAAAAATCAAGGGAGTTTTGGCACGACATCTGCATCAACAAGCTTTGGAAAGGAGAAATCTCAAGGAATGTGCTACACTTGAAATAGGAAGGTATGTCCTTGTGGTTTTTATGCACGTCCACATACACCTTTTGGGGGGGCTATTATGGTAAGGATGCATTCATTTTTTTCATGGATAACCAAAAGCTACTTTGTGCTAAGATCATGCTACCTCAGTTCTTTCCCTCATGTATACTTTAGAAAGTGTGCATAGAACTCTGCCTAGGAAGGACTTGATGAAGAAGAGGCAGGACTTGATGAGCAAGCATTCTTCTCGATGGCAATAGGAACTCAACTTAGAACACAGATTTTGGGTTCAAAATGTTGATGTACACATGGGTATTAACGGCATACTGTATCTATTCCACTCATATGAAATATTATCCTATAAGCTCTAACGGAAATATCAGAGAGACACGGGATCTATATTGCAGAAGAATAGACCATTGGCTCCCTCTACGTGGTTATGGGGATAGAATTCTAATGTTCTTAGTCTTTCTCTATGGGAGAAAATTCACGAAACGATGGTGGTGTGAAAGGATATAATAGCATCACGCATAAGCATGATGATGGTCTGGTCTATTAAGGTGCACAGGTCAATGGTGAAGTAACTACCTGAAAGAACGGGGGTGCTGTTTTCTTTTTGTGCATTGCAAATCTCGTTTACGCAAGGTTTCACTTAATCAAGAATGCCTCCCATGACCAAGGATTTCATCAGAATCTCGCATAAGTTGAGATGAATTTGATCATGTCCAAGATAATTGGATGGTTGTTTTTCCCCGGTCTCAGCATCTCTTAGGAATGTGCTAGCCTCACAGAGCGCGTTGAGTTTGTAGGTAATGACATCTGACACAAGTTTAACGAGTCCTGGTAATAACATGGATGTGAAAGCAACGAAGGAAGATGAGTCTCCTATGGGCCACACGAATCCTAACCCAATCAATTCTAGTGCTAGTTTTCTTTATTAACCATGGCAGCAATACAGAGATCCTCAACCCCAATATGGCTGTGTAATGTGGTCACAAACGGGGGAAAAGAGCGTGTGACGTCCTTCGGTATCTTAGTAAGGGAAACACTCAAGAGCCCTATTCTGTCGGCAGTAGCTCATAACTCGTAAGAAATGGTCGTTGCTCCTTTTCCCATGGAAACTCAAACTCTATGCCAGCAAGGAAAGCTTGATCACACGTTTCAGAGGCAAGATTTGTACTCAGAAAATGTGTGTCCGCCTCTTCAAATGGTCAGGAGGCACCCTCTCTGTATCAATCGAGGCTGGGAGAAGGCATTGAACTTTATGGTGCAAAAACTCAAGTATATGGCCACTACTGTGGAGTATATGAAGGTGACAAAAATTCGGAAATCAAGAGCCTAAAGAAGCATCTTTCCCAATGGGTTCAATTAGTGGCAAGAGAGCTTATGTAGTAGTGGAAGGCATTGATTGATGAATGGATAGATAGCGAGAAACTACAGAAACAATAGCAGGCCCTCGACATGTGATCGAGCTAATACATCTCTGCTAACCAGCTTTGGTCATGGTACTAGAGGAATATCTATAGAGAGAAGGACTCACTAGCCTCCTCCTAATACATTTTTGGCCGTTTATTGCTCATGCAGATCCGATTAGGAAGTGTCTTTACTGATTGTAGCATGTTGGATTCAAAATCTAGCATTTGCTATCCTTTGGCAATTGCTATGATAGTGGAGGAACAAGGGAGTGCCACACGTGATATGCCCTTCCCAGCTAACAAGGTAAAAAGAGAGAGAGAGCTGATAGTGAAGGTAACAATGCTGCAAGGCAAATGTTGTTTTAGCTAGAACAAAGTTGTTGTTCATGTGGTTATTATGGGTGGAAGCAGGATGAATAGGCATGCAAGTTGTGTGGGGAAAAGTACTTAGATAGGGGTGCAAAAGGTGAAAGGAGAAAGTAAGGTGAAATGGATGGGGCTGTTTTCAATCCTATCGCCCTTTGGCAGCTATTGTGGGAAGCTCCAAAGTGTAGTCCACGCTGGGTGTCATTGAATCTCTTGTGAGAAGGAAAGACTCACCATGGAAAACATCAACAGATGGATACTAGTAGAGAGAATTTTTTCAGGTCACAACATGATGCTATGATGGCAGACAACTGTACACTCTCATGGACAGATGTATTGTTTTTAGACATGGATTGTCATATAGATCCTTAGCCATGTAACATGAAGGATTGATCAAGTAAGGGAACGATATAAAGAAGTGTGTTGCTCTAGCTCGCGCTACTATTTCTAAGGAAAGTCAGGAAGTCAGAGAACCAATAGTAGGAATCTATGAGGAACAATAGCTGGCCTGAAGCCAACTGCATCAACCGTGGTAGGGAATTTGATTCAGTCTGTGCACATCGAAAGGAGGGATGCAATGGTAGCTCGCTCAAAATTCTACTTTGGGAAAGAAGCCTATCAGGAGCATATGTGATTACATTGATCAGCTAGAAGCCACAACCGGAGGAAAGAAATGAAGGATCTGATTATTGGCACTTATAAGGACAATTGAGGAGATGGCACTAACTCTTGGTGGTAGCCTGTCAAAATGCCTATCCAAGAGGGGACACCCCAGAAACCTATTAATCCTTATGGGAAGGCAAAAAAGATGTCGGAGGATATTTTAAGAGACCATGCAAAGATAACTGACTTGGGTGCTACTATCTTGAGGTATTTTAATGTTACTGGATCTGATCCAAAAGGAATACTTGGCGAAGCACCACCACCAGAGTTCAGGCAACATGCTTTGATGCTGCTTTGAAGATCACACCAGGCCTATAGGTGAAGAGAAAGCATTAGAGAAGTTCAGGTCTTCAAGAGTAACAATTTATAATGTGGGTACAGGTGAAGGGAAATCTATGAAGGAGTTCGTCTATACTTGTAAGACGGCAACATGTGTGAATATTCATATCGCATACTTGGGCATGAGGCTAGGAGATGATCTTAAAGCTTCGAAGACAGATCTGTAAGCCTGTTCAGAATTGTTGGATGAAGTTAGGGAGGGATTGGCTGATTCCATAAACAAACTAGTGCATATGAAGGCAAGCAAAGACTTTAAAATTGCACAAGAGGACGGGTGGGATCTGAGGGTACATTCGAGTGCATGTGAGTCAGAACAAGACACATGCTGGAAAGGATTCAGATATGTTGCATAAACCTTGCTTATTCTTAAGTAAGATTGTCACCGAATGACTAGTGCTTTCAACTCCACTTTTGAAAGAAGGCTGCTGCAGCTGGGTTATGTCTGACAGAGATGGGGAAAATGAGGACTAAAGATTAGATTGAGAAGAGAGAAAATGAGGAGCAATTTGATTTTGGGTTGGATAAGAATGATGAGGATAAAAATGCATCAAAATTGGAAGAATCTTTTTCTGCAGTCCCAATTTGGAGACTCCCAGACAAGACATCAGGCAATTGCATCAAATAGACCATCGAATGAGCAGGGCATGCTGGACTTGGGGAAATGATGAGAGGCTGGGTGAACTTGGCTTGCTGCTAGATACCTACAGTAGTAATCTACATGGATCAGATTACTTGAAAAGCGTTACTGTCGAATCAATCAGTTGCGAGAGGGAATGAAGACGATTAGCTATGAACATCACTATATGGAGGATGAAACTATAAGGATTTAGTTTGAGGCATGGGTTATAGATGTAAAATTTGACAATAATGAATGGGCAAGCTCTCTTGTTTGTAGCGACTCTGCAATAGCATTCGGAGGGAGAGGTTGTGGCTGATGAGAATGGTGACTGGATAGCACTGAGGAGCCGTATGTACATCGCTTAGTATGATTCTTGCTTAGGGTGGTTCTTGTTTCACGAAAAGGAAAGGCAAAAAAAGTGATAAATATGTACCAAGCTCAACTAGAATGAAAAGAACCGTGGAAAAGATTTCCACAACGCTTTCCAACATTAATTCCCTCAACACATCATCTGGAAATTTTGCACCCATACAACACAAAATGACTAAGGCTTCTTTACTTTGATTTTAGCAAAATAACGGGAGGCTAATGACATGCAAATTGCCGGTTCACTACCATGGATGGAGGAAGTGTGCAAAAAAAAAACAAATGGAATGACTCTAGAGGTCATGCTTCTCTGTAGTATTTGGCAATCACTGCCCAAGAACTTACACAACAGAAGGGGGATACCAAGGATGTGATGTGCGCTGCCAATCTTCATTATGAATGCTATGTTGCAATGTCTTGAAGACGGTTCTACCGAATCTTAGTATGGGCAAGTATCACATGGCTCCTTATCGTCAGCCTAAAATAGCTTGCTTATGCGCTGCCACAGTTCTTCCACCTAATGTCAGTCACACATTTTCTCTTGGCATTGAGGCAACAAATACCCGCGGCCACTTGGCACTAACTTCGCATAAATCAAGTACATGTACATTGCATGATGCATCTCTCATCCTAGTCAAGCCCATTAAGCAATGACTAATAGTGGAATGACAGAACTCTGCTCATCATAGGTATGCACGCACTAAAATCAGCTCAACGCTGAGCATCTGTGGTAAGATTCAGCAAATTTGTCATCAGCATAAAATTGATCTCTCATAGAACGTTATAGAATTTTCATGCGAAAACTCAAGTTGTGGCACGTTGTTCTTAGATGACGAAGCCTCACAGAAGGGAGTTTACATCGGTCCTTCGGAGAAGGTCTTTTCTATCAGAGCATAACAAACTGAATGCATCACGCCTATGACAACAGGTCGACAGCCTATAGAATATTTTCTCGTACAGGTCAAATATGGAGAGGATGCGCTCATCTTGCAGGGGCCAGGAACGCAGAATCAGGAACTTCTTTAAATCAAGAACAGACGAATGGGGAATATTGGGTGTATAGAGAAAAAAGAGGGGGAGCGCTTGTCAAGCTGATAACTTATGGAGATTAGGGGACCAAATCTGAAAATAGGTAGAAAATTGTCAGGGATTAACGGGATTTGAATAAGAAACCTGATAAATGTGTAGACTCTTCCCACAGGTCTTAATTGGGAGGAAAAGACATGGGGATGAGTTGTGAGAGAGGGAGATGCAGTTTTGTTTCCTAACATCTCAATTTTTTTTGATGTGTATGCATGGTTGATCTTGGTGTGATAAATGGTCTCCATATGCAATTAAAAGGAAGCACATTGGGAAAAGAATCATGAAAGCTCAAGGTGAGTGACAAAGGGGGCATAGGAGGACATCCTTAGTGTTTAAAGTGATCACTAAGCATGAGCTCTCAAGTCTATAAAAGAGAAGAGTATTGCATAACTTTTTAATTTGGTCATTCAATGTCACGTTTTCATTGCGTATTGGAAGGATGGGATCCCAAGAATGATCAATCCTTATACTATTGTCTTGGCATTATTATCAAATGATTGAATTCTTGCTCAAAATTTAATAAGATCTTGGATGTTTAGAAACTGTGAGTTGAAATCTACACATAAAAGGCATGCTTAATTTCTCATTCTATGACCTTTCAAGTTTGTACTATATGTATATGATGTTAAATCTCTTTTTGATTTTTTTGGAAGAACCCCATTAGAACTTATTTACACATCTTAGAAAACGTTCAAAAAACATACACAAAACCTCGAACAAATTCTAAAAACTCCTAAAATACCAAACAAATATTAAAAACACTCAAAAAATCAAAAATTGTTTCAACAAAACGTGGGAAAGAAAAAGGGAAAAGAAAGAAGGAAGGGGGAAAAGGTTGCACAAAAGAAGGAAGAAAAAGATGAAATGCATGAATTAATCACACATGATCAAGATGAAACAAATAGAGAAAATTCACAAGGGGTAGAGGAAATTGGTGGAATTTCTAAAGGGGTGGGTTCCATAGTTGCAACTAGGGAATATAGCAACACTTTCGTAAATGTATTCATTGGTCATGAACGTAGAAATATGAGTGCTTATATTAACCCTCATTGTGAGTGGAATTTAATTCATATTGATTTAGTGACAATTATTTTGGATAACATTCAACTAACCACTCATTCCTCTATCCTCATGAATGGTGAAACTTATGATTGCATGGGTCAAGTTATGTTGCCTATTGTGGTAAATGCTATGGAATTTTTTGGAAACATTTTTTGTTATGGAAGGAATAGATGAAGACTTGGTCATAGGCACTCAAAGGTTTTTTGAACATCAAAGGTTTGAAGCATCTTGTCCATCTATTATGTCCATCCCCATTAGTGAGTCTTTTGGAAATCCTGATGATTATCCTCATTGTATGGATTGTGGACATAATCATCTATTCAAAGATTGTACTTTTAATCCACAAAATAGTCTTTCCACTCATGCTTTTCCATCTAACCTTTCTTTGAGTAAGTCACAGGAAACCTTGACGAATGATGAAGTGGAGGACTCCAAGTGCTTGGGGGATATGGAAGGGCCCTCTCTTCCTCTAAACTTGGATTCCCCTCACGAATCCATGAGCAAGGATGTGCTACACTTGGCTCATCAAGAAGAGAATAAGCAAATACCTTGTATCAGTAGTATGGAAGAGGATGTCGAATCTATGGTCAATCATGACAATCCATTAGCCATTTGTACATCTAGAGATTCTATGTGTAATAAAGATAAATGCATCGCTGAATCTCTAGATCGATCTCAAACCACACATTCTTATGATCCATTGCATGAGCATGATATATGTAAAGAAACTCAACCTTTGTTGAACTCCCCATGTAAAGATGAGTTTTTTATAAAGACTCACATAGAAGGCCCAAAAGACCCATACATCAAGAAGAAGTCACATTTCCCTTGTAATGTCAAGAAAATTTGGGTGGCCAAGTAATTACTTAGAGCCCAACCAAATAGCACTATGATATGGGTACCAAAGAAAGCTCTTATACAAACTCAACCCTCTCACACTAGACTTCATAATCTACGGTCTAAATTCACCATGCCTTATCACCAAGAACGATCACTTTTGACCAAGGGATCCAAAGCAATAAAGCCAACACTTAGAAAAGATCCAAGGAGAAACCTCAAGGCTAAGACCAACAAAGCAAAGACATATTGGCAGCCTAAAACCTCTTTGTGCAGCATCCATGGGTGTCAGACCCAACCTTGCCCAATGCACAACATATGTTTAAGATGCACACCAAGTATGCACATGAATAGGGCCTCATCCAAAGGCCAAGCATTAGGCACACTTAGTTTAACCCACGCACAAAGAGGGCACATGTACATAGATTTCAAAAATTTGCTTTTTATTTTTCTTTTTTTAGGATGGTGGACAAAGGTATCATCCATTTCAAATGGTTGATGGAAAAGAGAAAGTTCTTGAAGTTGGAGATTTGGAGGAAGCCTCATCATCACCTAACCCTTGAGCACTTTGCTCAAGATCCATCCATTTTTGCACCATTGTTTTTTGTATGCATTTTTTAGAGTATGCATAAGATAGGGTCACATTACAAGACCGTGCATAGGCACTTTTTTGTTTTCCACCCATGCACCCTTAGTCCCCACTCATGCATATGGACTAAGAAGAGATGAATTAATTTCATCTATTTGTATCTATCATCTACATTTTGTCATATCATTCTCATACATTATCCATCCATTACAAAAAAAAAGAGGCATTCTAGCATATTCATTCCCATCTATATGAGGCAAAAGAACCAAGTTAAAGCACTCGACTCCAAACAAAAAGCAAGATGAAGAAAAGAAACAAAGCAAAGCACTCCAATGGTGCAAGGACCATGCAAATCAAAAGGAACTCCTACACACTCTTCCACAAAAGCTCCATACTTGCAAAAGCTTTGTGGAGGACGACAAAGTCAAGGAGGGGAGGAGTGTTGAAGATACAACATATATTTCTTGGATCCACTCTATTTTCATCATCATTTGTACCTTTTTCTACCTTTCATTCTGTTAATAAAGCACTCTTGTATAGGTGTGTGTGAGTGCCACACTAGAGAATAAGTGGGATTCATTCTCCTTTCACTTTAGAAATCCCACATAGCATGCTTTTTTGCCATTTTGTATATAAAGAGGTCTCCACCTCTTCTTTTGGGAGAGCTTTTCTAGAAGTAATGAGATAATGCTAGTTTGTAGTTAGACTCTTGCTCTCTTGTTGTCATGATGTGCATGCATACTTGTCCTTTTCTTGTCTAACGCTTGTGACACGTTGATGTGCGATTACGTCGCGATTATGCTTGTGATTACGATTATGTGCATCTTTAGCAATGCTTATGTCGTGTCTTCTTGTTAATTACGTTGTTAATCGTACGTTGACGAAGCGGCATTACGTCTGTTGAGTGCTTCTACGCAAACATTTGGGTCTCATGAGATGCTTCCCGGATTGACAACTATGAGTTGTGATGCTCCAACGTCAACAGTAGCGTAAATACCTGCCATTGCTTATAATCTTGTTTCATGTAACTTGTCGATTTGGTCCAATCGAATCGATAACTCACGTCCAATCCATTCATAATTTAAGGCTACTCTAAGAGTAGTTACTAGGAAATCAATTGGTAAGATGGCATTTTGGCCATACACTAGGTTAAACGGAGTAGTTCCTATGGCTTTTTTGTATGCTACTCGAAATGCCCGTGAAGCGTGATGTAATTGCTTGTCCCAATCTAATCCTCCATTGTTAACAATCTTGGTGAGAACTGTACACAAGACCTTGTTTGAACATTCAGCTTGTCCATTGGCTTGCAGATGGTAGGGAGCTGATTTCTTGTGAATCACTAAGAATTCATTCATTAAAGCTTCTATCACTTCATTGACAAAGTGTGTGCCTTTGTCACTTATGATTTCTATTGGCAATCCAAATCTAGTGACTATGTTATGGAACAAAAACTTGGTCGTGGTCCTCGCATCGTTCCGTTTAGTTGCCATGGCGACTACCCATTTAGTCAAATAATCCATTGCTACAATTATGTACTCGGCATGAGAAGCTTTAGCCGATGGGCTAATAGGTCCTACAAAATCTATTCCCCATTTGGTAAATGCTATGGCACTCATCATAGGTCTTAATGGCATTTCATCTCTTCTGATGGGATACTTCGTTTATTGACAAGTATTGCATCTGTGGACATAAGTGACGACATCTTGATATAGAGTTGGCTACCACATTCCAGCGAAGAGAATCATTTTTGCAGTTTTATCTGCACAAAAGTGTCCTCCCGCGGCTCTCGTATGAGCCATCTCTAAGACTGAAATGTACTTGTCTTCATGAATGCACATTCTTAAATGATTGTCCCTTCCTCTCTTGAAAAATTGTTTTCCTATGAGAACATAATCCTTGCTTTGCTCCTCAAGGGCACATTTTCTTGCCAAATTAGCTCCTTCGGGGTACTCTTGAGTTTTCAAGAATTTTACCACAGGCATACTCCACCTTGGTGTTACTGTAGAGTTCTCTTCAGGCATTCTTTCTTGACAAGTGGGACAGGTAGATACATAGTTATGTGTATCCCTCTGCATGGTTTGCCAGTATATGCCTAATCTCTTCAGTGTTTGCCATGTTCCATTCACACTTTGATGAGTTTTCCATTGATTTACATGTGCTTTTTGAAGCCACATCTCTTGCTACTCTTGTTCCACACATCTCATAAGTAGCCTATTTGGCTCTTGGTGGTATAGGCTTCCAGCTATGATGTGGAGAGTTTTAGTCTTCCATAGTTCTTGGCTTTTGTTTTTAGTGATCCTATGTTGAGGTCCATATGTGAGGATGGGGACCAGCTTTTCTGCCCATTGTGGACATACTTCAAGATTGAAAAGATAAGTATCCGGCAGATCATCTAGCACTCCTGTGGGAGGTTCTCCATGTGTCATTCTCGACAGATTATCTGCTTGGATGTGTGTGTTCCCTTTCTCGACTACTACTTCAAAATCAAATTCCATTAACAATAGAAACCATCGCACTAGTCATCCGGTATTACAAGGTTTATTGACTTGGTATAGTAGAGCTTGATGATCGATGAAGAATTTGAATTTGTTTGCCAATAAGTAGTGTCGAAATTTCTTTACCACATACACCATTCCTAATCCTTCTCGCTCCGTAGTGGTATAATTACACTCTGCTTGGTTTAATTGTCTACTAGCATAGGCTATAGGGTGATCTAGTTTTCCTATATCTGCCGGCTATGCTAAGATGCATCCAATGGCAAACTTGGAAGCATCCACATGAATATGAAATGGTCGATTCCTATCAGGCACCCTGAGGATGGTGCTGAACTCAAGCGACTCTTCAATTCGTTGAAAGCCTTTTCACATTCTTGCATCCAAATAAACTGAGTCAGTAATCCATAAAGGGGTCTTGCAATTATGGCATACATGTGAATGAGTCTACGGCAGTATCCATAATGCCCCATAAATGCTTGCACTTGCTTAGCGGTCTTTGGTCTTGGAAAATCTAGAATCACTTTGATTTTGTCTTCATTCGTGGAAATTCCATTTTTAGAGACAATGTGTCCTAATATCTTCCCTTATCGAACCATGAAGACACATTTTTCTAGATTAAGGTAGACTCTATACTCTCAACATTTGGCAAATATCTTTCTTAGTTCTGGGATATGTGCTGATCGTATAGCTAAATAGGTGCATAAATAATCCATGTATACCTCCATACTTTTTCTCAAGAACTCCTTGAACACATGGCACATCAACCTTTGGAAAGTGGCTGGGGCATTAGGTAGACCAAAAGGCATAACCCTAAATGCATAAACTCCCCATTCGATTGCAAAGGCTATCTTATGTTGGTCTTCAAGAGCGATTGCTACCTGATTATATCCTGAAAAGCCATCAAGGAAGCTATAGACTTCCTTGCCTACAACCCTTTCCAACAGATGATCTGTGATGGGTAATGGGTAACTATCTCGTATGGTGGCGACGTTCACTTTTTTTAGGTTAATGCATACCCTTAATTTGCCATTCTTTTTAGGTACTACCACTAAAGGTGATACCCATTCCGTGTGTTTGATCTCATAGATGAAGCCCGCATCCAATAGCTTATAAATCTCTTCCTTAATTTTTGTCGAATAAACATCATTATAAGTGTATGGCCTTTGTTTTGAGGGCTTGGCTTCTGTTGTCATAGGGATTCTATGGGTGCAAATAGAAGGATCTACACCTTTCAAATCCTTATATGTCCATGCAAAGACATCTCTATATTCTCTTATGAGTTGTATTAACTCTTGTTCTTCCTCAAATGAGACATCCTATCCTATAAAAGTGCATCTCTCTTCTCCTTCCTCCAAAATTACTATTATTTTCTTGGTATGTTCTTTATTGTCGTATGCTATTCTTGATCGTGCTTCCCATTTTGGCATCTGAATAGCAATCTTCCTCTCCTCTACCTCATATTTCTTGAAGTGCTTGGGCACTTCGAATTGGTCTTGAGGTCTGTTTTCTTCTTCTCTGTTTTCTTTGTCTGGTTCATTTTCTTCCTTTTGTGTCATTCCTCGGTTTGACTCATTAGTCCTGATGTTTACTCCTTGACTCTCATTTTCTTCCTCAATAGGTTCCAGTTCCATTTCGATGCTCTCATAATCTTCCTTCCATTCTTTTCCCATTACTTCTCCTTCATCGGCTTCTTGGAGAACAACCATGTATAAACTTACATCGTATCCTTCCTCATCAATGCATTCATTCATGGTTATTAATTTTTTGTTTACGCATACGTCAAGAGTGGCTAAAATCTCCATCCAACCATGGGGTTCGAATTCTTCGTCTAAAAATATTTGGGGCATGTAAGCGGGATCTTCTACAGATCTAGATACTCTCTGTCTTGGCTGCCATCCTCGCCTCCTTTCTTCTTCCCTTTTAGCTGCCTGACATATCCATAGATGAGTATCTTTGTTCATCCATGTTTGGTTACTTGAACCTATACTATGAATCGATAGATTGTCATCCTCCTTATGTATCAGATTCCATTGCAGAGGGGGAACATCTTGATACGTGTAAGTATGGATATTTATTCTAGTTGTGGTTCCCTCATGCTGCAAGTATACAACGTCTTTTCCCCAGTCTTGCACTACCTTGAGCTATCTCATGAAAGGCCTTTCAAGTATCATCTCATAATTGCTAGCCTTTTCGAATTGACAGATTGCTAAGGTGTGCTCAAATTCAACTCCGCAAGTGGTAAATATTACTTTTTCTAATAATCCTAAGGGTCATTCTGTGTGCCCATCTGGCATTTGAATCTTCATTTTGGTTGGTCGTAAAGCTTGTTTTCCCCATTTTTCCCAAATTTATTTGGTAGCAATTCCTACTCCGGCTCCCGAATCTAATATGGCTTTAGTGGTATAACCTCTCTAAGTGATAGGGAGGCATGTGTTTCCTTCATCTCCCTCACTGAAATCTCCAACCTTATCGTCTGGGATTTTAACTGTGGCCACTTCATCTTGCATCTCGTCTTTGTCTGACTTTGTCTCTAACTGATTAGTGAGCTTCTCTTTCAACTGCGGCTTTACTTTCAAGAGTTCTTCCAACATCAGACTACAAGGTATTTTTACTTTTTTAAGATGTTGTATGATGTCTGAGGTTTGAACTGATGGGTGCTGCTCCTTTCTCCTCACTGAGGGAATACGGTATAATTCAGAGATATGTTCATATTCTCCCATGTAGTTTGGCAAACCCTTCACACTATCTTCCTCATCTTTGCTATCATCAATTTGCAATAATCCCTCTGAGTTTAACCCATGCATTGACACTTCAAACTCGCCTTCTGCTTCTAACTCCTCAAAGGGAGGTTCAATTCCTTCTGTTTTCTTCCATCTATCTTTCTGGACTCTTGCCCACAAGTCGAGGTCATTCCCCATCTATTTTAGGGATAATGGATTCTTCTTTTTCATTTTCATAGTAATTTTCACCACAGGTCTTGTCTTTCTTCCCTTCCCTGGAATCACTAGGTGTGACATATTCCTAAAATTCTTTTTCGGGAATTCTTGAGCTGGGTAGTGGCTGAATAGGTTTTTCTAAGGTTTGCTAAGCTACTTCAATTAACTTCTTACATATCTCAAATCTTTCTTTCTCTAAGTCACCTCTTGGGTATTCCCTTTCGTGTTGTTCAATGGTTGGTCCTGCTTTTATTCGTGCTTGATATGCCTGAATCTACATGGCTAACTCTTCTGGCGTTGGATTGGTCAGAACTGATCCTACCTCTTGTTTTCTATGCTTTTCTCTCTTATTGTTTCCTTCAAGTTCTTGTTTTTCTTCTTGGCCTTGTTCATTATGCTCCTCCAACTTTTGTTGCAGTTTCTTTTCTTTCATCCTTTCTCTAAAATTCTTCCATCTTTGGGTTTACTTTTAGTACTTTTCCCAAACTCTTCAGCATCTACAATTACTTGAGGTGTATGTTCAATTCTTTGTCGCAGTAATCATTTTCTCTGGTTTTATTTGAAGTCTCTCTAGATTTAGCCGTTGTTATTGCTTTCAATGGCACCGTGTACTCCTTATCGCTCTCTGATGACTCTATCACTTCTATCACATTGATCTACACATTGGAGTTAACTTTTTTGGGATTCTTGGGGCAATCTCTAAAAAGATGTTCTTTACCACAATCACTGCAGTATCCTTCCCAAACTCTCTGAGGTGGTGGTGGGTTAGGTAATGTACATTCTCTGATAAAGTGATCACCTCCGCATCTATAACATGGTCCTCTAGGTGTAGGTAGTCTACTCATTGGCCGGGGGGTATGGGTGCTCTATGAGCTGTGTACATCAATGACACATATTCCTGATCATATCCATAAGAGCTGTCAGGTCCTTCAGAACCATAAGTATATGGTTCGTAAGATTGTCCGTACTCAGTTATAGTGCCCTCCTAAGTGGAATAATTTCCTTGACTAGGGTCATAAGATGGGTCATAAGCCTCCGTACTAGCCAATGGGGTGGCTGGGACTATCGCTCTTTCTGGATTCTCTTCAAGTTGAGCCATTTTTACTGGGACTACATTCTGGGGGTGTGGTGGTTGTTGTCCTAGCACAGGTTGAGGTTGATTGTATCCTTGATAAGCATAAGGTCGTGGTGCAGGTGCGTGCTTCTGGTATGAGGGGTATCTAAAGGCTTCTTCTCCTTGATCTCTCTGGGGGTATCCATAAGGCCTAAAGGGTGGTTGTAACAATCTTGATTATCGATTGTAAGGACAATTCTCCGTACTGTGATTTGTGTACCTTCGTTCTATGCTACAATAATGCGTAGGGCCCTAGGCGGGTGGTCTATTGTAAGCATAAGTAGGTGGTGCGATTACTCACTTATTGCACATGTGAGAAGGATGGTCACCTCCACAGTGAACGCATCTTCTGAGCATGGGCACTCTCATAGGATTGCTTGGGTAATTCCTATGTCCTTGAACATTCAGCTTCTTAGCCACTAAATCAGCTATCTCTTCTACATTGTTCCGGGGATTTGATGTACTACTGACACTATCCTCACTCTTCACACTGCCTTGAGATATCTTCAAGTCTTCAGCGAGATTGTCCTCGAGGTCGATACACTCTTTCATACATTCTTGCAAATTTTGGACTCTTTTCACATATACTAATGATCTCAATGATCCATTCACTAATCCTTCCAAGAATAACGAAACCATTTTGTTTTGAGTGGGTCTCTCCTCAACAGGGCATCTATCCACGTATTGCTTGAATCGTCTCGCTGCTAATCTTACTGATTCCGTAGGATCTTGTTTAAAACTATGGATTAATGATGATGAGTTGTTTTTTATTCCAATCTTAGTGTATTCTTCAATCAATTCCTAATAGACTTGTTCCATGTTTTGAAAATCATTTGGATCTAAGGGTTGGAACGAAGCTAAGGCTATGTCTGTAAGGGTTAGGCCGAATGATTCATATTAGATCAAGAAGTCTTCCACTTGTTCAACTCTTATCACTTGCTTGAATTCAGCTATATGGTTGTATGGCTCACTAGAGCCATCATATTGATTTCTCATGCATTTGGCAACTTGAATGGGTCTCAATCTTCTTCAAGGTTCATGTGGTCTTGGTATTACACGGAAAACTGGTCGTCCTATTATGCCTGCTTCTCTTCCTATAGATGGTCTCTCATGAACAGGGATCCTATTTCTTGGTTCTACATTTGTAGGAGGTCAATAATTAGGATTATACCAGGTGTAGCAAACTGCACGTGAGGTCTAACTGGAATGTTCGGTTGCTGTGTCTATACCGAATGCTGATAAGAGGTATCCTGATGAGTTCCTTGGGGATTTTGCAAAGTTGTGGCTTGATCCCTTGATGGGAATACTGAAATGTTCTGATATTTCAGCTCCGCTCTTTCTAATTCCGTTAAGGGCCAGTATCTTCTCTGATTCTTTTCCAAGTACGTAATATGAGTGGGGTTTTCAGGATCTTGTAACTCATAAATAGTGGTTCGATTGGTAGCTTCTTCCCACAATGAAGAGTTGGTTCTAAACAGATACTCCATTCCGTTGACCAAATAGACATCCATCAGGGAATCATCTTGGGGAATTAGGTCCCCTCTCCAAACCCTAATTACAATGGAATTCCCTCTAGGGGTAGACACCTATTCTTCATGTCCTTCTTCATTAAGGTTGTGGGCATTTCCTTCTTCTCTTTGCTCATTGATGTTTTCAAGATGTTTCGTGACTCCATACACAATTCCTCTATTATCCACAAAGAATTCTCCCACATACTTAACAGCTGGCCTAGGCACTATGTGAGCATCTATGGCTTTCTTCAACCTAGCCACTAATCTGTCTAGTCCATTTAGGTAGATGGATAAGTCATGTTGATTGGTGCTCACATATTCTAAAGACGTTCGATACTCTCCCTCAATGATTGACATTATGCCAACTATAAGTACAGAACTCTGCATGTCTTCTGAGGCCATAAGGATTTCATCTTCAGACTCACTCGAGGTTTTGGAGTAATGAGAATGAATACTCGGTTCAGCTACACTCCCCACAGATGAGATTACACTTCTTCGACTTCCTAAGATTCTTCCCGATCTTAAGTTCGTTCACTTAAGGGCTCTAATCTAGTTTGAACAGCCCTTAGCACCCAGAGCTTTATATGGATTTTTCCTTATTTTGCAATCTCTAGGTTGAAGTATCAATTAAGTCTTTTGACACGACACTCGATACTTCATAAATATCACGACACTCAGCCTACAATATGATACTCGATACTCCCCAAATGTTGCAACACTTGTTGCCGCGGACACTCGACACCTGACACCTCTCAGGTATTGTGACACCGGAGGTCACAACACTCGAGACTTGACCAATCATGATATACGACACTTGCTTAATGTTGTGACATGTGGAGTCCATGACATTCGACACACGACATTATCTTAGTCATGATATATGACACTCATCAAGTATCGTGACCATTACTAAATCAACGACACTCGATACTTCTGAAATATTGCGACACTTGGTCAACGATACTCAACACTTGTTAGATATCACGACACCTCAGTCTCAGTGACACTTGACCTTTGACACTCTTAGATGTCGCGACATTCGGGTCAGTGACACTCAATATTTGTCAAGTATCGTGAGACTATGTCAACGATACCTAACACCTATCAAGTATCTCATTACTGGATGTCTATGATACCCGACACTTGCAAAATATCGCGACACTCAATGAGTGTAAGTATCACGACACTCAACCTAGGGAGATCATGACACCTAAATGTCACGAGAGATCATGACACTCGCAATTTTTTCAACATAAACAAGTATTTTTGATACTCAATTTGATGTGGTGTTCCTAATGCTTATCTCCCTCTTGTCAAGTGATTGAATCAAAGAAAACCCTTCCTCAGTCCCTGGATAACCCTTCACAACATATGTCACAGGTCGTTCCTTCTTTCCCTTGATTGAACTTGAAATTTTTTAGCAAGGATTGGATGTGCTCACCTCTCAAGTGCCCTCATGCCCTTTTCCACCTCTGCTCACGCTGCCTTTAGCTCCACGCACCTCATTTTCTCTCTCACGATACCTGCTGTCCGGGCTCTCATGATACTTGCTAGAAGACAAGTAGTTTGAAAAAGACTTGTTTTTTTGGTTTTTATACTTTTGAGAAGTACCTACCTAAAAAGGCTGAAAGAACAAACTTGAAAATTAACCCTATCTTCCTACTCTACTCACTTAGTTCCTCTATCTACTCTAACTTCTCTCTCTACTCACTTCCCTAAACTATCAACTCACTACACACACTCCCAAAAGTGAGAAGTACTAAGTGCGGATAACAGTGACTTACCAAAGAAGAGAATTTTGCAGCACCTCTACTCACTTCAATGCTAAGAGCTTTTCACCATCACACGAATGCCTCGGTTTGATTCGACACTCCCCAACAACGGTGCCAAAAACGTGTGTACCTACGTATCAACTTAGGGACTTGTGGAGAAAGAGACTATACCTCAATCCCCCTCAAGTGCAGATAGTCGGGATTCACGCCTTAATTATCAATCTAAGAAGTATCAAAACCTAGCCGAGTGTATGAAGACACACATTCAAATAATGTTCAATGCCAATGAGGTCTAATAAAGTACATGCAAGTGTAAATCCCGCACATGCAAGCTTTTAAGGTCAGCCATGGTGTCGTGACACTTGGAACAATAGTCAACAGTAAATTAAGCTTTTCTCTCATCTTCAAACTCCGAATATAGCAAATAGCAGATTCATTTTGAAGCTCTTAAGAAGACGCATCTAGTGGTGGTCTTTTCCACTCAATTCTGACACTCCTACTTCATGTTATGAGCAAAATACTGAGCCGTAGGAATGATTTTTCCTACACTTCAACACTTCCTACACTTACCACACACCTTACCGATAGCAAACAAGCACTTTCATGGATAGACAACACTCCTAGGCACTCTTTTCAAGCATCACACATGCATACAAGCTCACAAGGAAAAAGATACAGAGAGGAGAAGACACAAATTCGAAATTCTGTGCTCTTGATTCTCACAATGGAAAAAAATGTTTACAAAGAGTCACAAAATGACATATACATGTGCCCTAAAAAATGGTCCTTTCACACAAGAGACTGGCACTTTATTGACTAAAAGACTAATTTCCTACTAGTTTACAAGGGTAAAGAGAAAAATTCTTTATGGGTATGCATCTAGAGGACCACTCTAGTGAATTTACATCGAAAAATATATTACAAATTGACTATGGTCCAAATCAGAAAAATTTTGGGGCCCTTCTTTTTCTCTGCCTCTTTGCTCTTCTTTGCTCTACAACATTATTTCTCTAATGAGTTCAATTATTATTTATGGAATGCAGGTATAAAAAGGGAAGTTACTTGCAGGTACTCTCCTAAAAAAAATGGTGTAGTAGAGAGGAGAAATAGACCTCTTGTTTAGTTTGCTAGATCAATGATGAAGGAAAAAAATTGTCCCAATTGTTTGTGGGCCAAGGCTCTAAATACAGCTACATACATGGTTAATAGGCTACCATGTAAAGCTTTGCAGGGTATGACACCATATGAAGCTTGGTGGGGTAAGAGACCTACCTTGGATCATTCCAAAGCATTTGGATGTTTGGCTTCTGCATATGTGCCATCTCAATTGAGGCATAAATTGGAACGTAAAGCTGAAAAATATGTGTTCATTGGTTATGATGACAAGAAAATGGGTTATAGGTTGTGGAGTCCATCCACAAAGCAATTTCTTGTGTCTAAGGATGTTACATTTGATGAGCAAGGTATTCGGTATGTAGGTACACCTAATATTCATGCACGTGATGAAGAAAACTTGGATCAGAAAAAAGGTAAATCAAAGATTCAAATATATGATGAAGAAGACAACAATGAAGCACAAATTGAAGTTTAAAAAAGGCCAAGGTTTGATCCAGAATGTGATGAACCAAAAACTTCAAGAAGTGGACAACTCAAGAGGTCATCAAGACACAAATAGCAACCTACAAGGTATAGCTATGACACTTCTTTTTTGACTACTAAAGACTATGCTTATATGGTGAAAACAGAGGAAGACCCTTCTACATATGAAGAGGCAAAAGGTAAGGAAGGGAGAAATCTATGCAAGAATAATATGATGCATTGATGGAAAATGAGACATGGGATTTGGTTCCTAAACAAAATATTCAGAAGATCATTGGATGCAAATGGGTCTACAAACAAAGAGGTATGCAGATGGAAGTGTGTCTAGGTATAAAGCTAGACTTGTTGTGAAAGGGTATGCTCATACATATGGTATAGATTATGATGATACTTATAGTCCCGTGGCAAAGATGACAATCATAAGGACACTCATAGCCATTGCTCCTTGTAAAGGTTGGAAACTATGTCAATTAGATGTGAAGAATGCTTTTCTTAATGGTTACATTTTAGATTATGTTTTCATGGAGCAACTAGAAGGATTCAAAGAGAAAAGGCATCCAGAATATGTATGTAAGCTCAAGAGAGCTTTGTATGGTTTGAAGCAGGCCTCAAGGGCATGGAATTATAGACTTGTCAAGTTCTTGAAGGAACTTGGTTTTCAAGTGTCTACAACTGATAGTAGCTTGCTTGTCAAAGCAAGTGATGATGGGTTCATTTACATGTGCATATATGTTGATGACATAATTCTTACAGGTACAGATGAGAAGGGCATACAAAGCCTCAACAAGCAAATGGAGAGAGATTTCAAGATTAGTGACTTGGCAGACTTGTCATATTTCTTGGGTATGGACGTCTCATATATTCAACATGGAGTATATGTAACTCAAGAAAGGTATTTGAAGAACTTGTTAATCAAGTTTAAAATGGAATATTGTAGGGTAGAACTTACTCCAATGGAGTTGTCACTCTAGCACAATGGTGAGTACCAACGTGAGTTTCACCTCATAAATGTCAATCTGCAAAGATGTGAGGACCGGTATGAAGACCAAGAGCAAGTGAAGTGCACAAGTGCGTGAGTGAAAGCATACAAACATGCACACACATACACACACACGCGCACAAGGTAAGAGCAAAGAGTGGAACAATGGAAGGACTTCGATTACAAAAGAACTCTCTTACAAAGCTGAAATCTACAACAAGCCAACCTCTCAAATGAGCTCTCCAACCCTTTTTATAGTTTTTTGAGTGGTTTTGGCCCTGTCCAGACCTAGTGTCCGGCCTAGTTAAAAATTAGGTTCCAAGGCTTATTTGGGGACTCAAATGGAATCTAAAAATTATGAAAATTGGTAGGATGAGACTTCTAATACTCCTCAAACTCAAGGACTCCTCAACTTGAACAAAATGGAGTTGTAAAAATGGAAAATGGTATTTACAATGGTTTTTAGTGACGAAAGTCACTATATTTATAGGGATTTCTTCAGAAAATTTGACATGCGCTTCTTGGAGCTCCCTACATGCTCCTTCTTCTTGTATGTCCTCTTCATTGATGCGCTTCCATGCTTGTGTGTGACCTTGACTGTCAACACTTCCCCCCCTCTAGAGTCTGTCATCCCAGATAGACCCTGGTTGTAGTGGTTGTTCCATGTAGTGTGTGGAGAGATAGTGTCCATCATGTATCCACTAGAGTGGTCCATCTGCTAATTGTAGCTTGGGTAGTTGTCTGGTTTGTCATCTTGTCATTGCTACCTTTGTATGGACTTCTTCCTTGTATTCTAGCTTGATGGTGTCTTTGTGACCTTTCAAAAATTGTGAGCTACTCAAAAGAGGTTGTCAATGTTGATTATGAGCAACTCTCATGCTGGATTGCTTCCTTGCTCTTGTTGTTGTCACTGTGATGTCCTCTGATTCTTCCAAAGATGGCTTTCCTCATTTTCATGCCAAGTACTTGTAACCCTTAATGGATGATGGGTAAGTGCATTAGTGCATGGGTTTAACAAGATATGTGCCTTGTGCATGGCCAGGTAATGTGGCCCTATGTATGCATACTTGGGGAATGCATTGGAAGCAGTATGGTGCAAGAAATGGGGTCTTGAGCTAAGTGCTCAAGGGTATTCTGACGAAGAGGTTTCCTAATCTATCATGGTTGTGGTGTTGCCGAAGTAGGAAATTCGGACCATGGTAAAAGGTCCATCAATCTTCACTCTTCGTGTTGTATGCCCATCGTGATGATTGAACGATGGCTTGTCTTTCCTGTTGATGGATGTCTTTGTTGATGGTTTGCATCAGAGATTCCTCAAGCATACACTCCTATCCTGTCGCCTTCTTTTTCGTTTCTTTTCTTTTATCTTTTTTTTTTTGGAACAATGGAATAAAACAAGAAGAAAGGTGTTAGAATCAATAAAATAAAATATTTTACATATGTCAGCTTTGTATCATGTGCCTGGGATTCTCAGTTGTGTCTATGCACAGCCGTGTATTGTGGCCCTATATTAATGCATACTTTGGAAATGCATGACCTCAATGGTGCAAAAGACAAGGTTATGCCAAAGGCACATGGTTGTTGCTCGTCGAGGCTTCAAGGTTGCTGGTGGACGTTGATGCAGTCTTTGTTGGAGGTAGCCAGTGGATCTTGAAATGATGTAATCCTTCTTATAGGGATCCATTTCAGGATAGTATTTGGCCCTACAGACATAAGCTCTGTCCTCTGTATCTTTGGGTGGTTTCTGAATTTTGGTATCCAGCGTGGTTGGCTCTTTGGCTCTCTAGAAGCATGTGGTACTTTTGTCTTCCACACCCATACCCTTTTTGGTTGTCTTTTTATTACCGGTGAGGAGATGAATTAATCTTCTTTTGGTCTCGATCCATGGTTTCGACTCTTGCTTCGTCCTGGTTGCTTTGTTGAGATTGTTCTCGTGAAGGAGATCATATTGTTATGTGCATGTAAGAGTGCCTTGGGTACCCACATTTGCAATCGCCCTTGTTGAGCTGCAGCTAATTTCTTTGGCACCCAAATTGGGATGTTATTATGGTCGGCCTTCATTGATTGCTTTGGTATCCAAACCTGTCTCAAACCTTGGGATTGAGCTTGTCCTCGTTTCTTGGTGCTTCTTTTAGCATGGTAGGCTTGCCTCAATAGAAATGGTGGTGGCAAAGCTAGTGGTTGCTCTCGTTTTCGTACCCAAATCTGCTTCCTACCCTGAGCTTCTTTCGTCTTACACTTGGTTTTTCTATTTGATATAGCAGATGTCTGCGTTGCTTGGCTCTTTGGTCGAGTTCTGCTTACATTAGTCAGTGAAGAAGAATAGAAGTCTGCTGGCCTTTGAGCTTGGGCTTCCATGATTGAGTCTGTTTGCTTTGTAGGGTGATTGACACACACAACATTTTCTTTGCAAAGATTGATTTCGGAAGAACTAAGAGAATGTGTGACCTCTGGATTTGTCAGCATGCAATTGTCTAATTCTAAGGTAATACATTGTTCATGTACCCAAACTTGAAGAAGTTGGCTCTTAAGATTTAAGTTGACTGCATGGTCATAGATCCAGTCTTGACCCAGGACAAGTGGTTCTGTAAGGTCCTCATCTTCACACACTAGCATTTTGACTCTCATTGGAACATCTTGAAGATATAGGGGAAGCTCTACCTCACCCAAACAGGTGGTTTCACACCTCCTAATCCTATGAGATAGGCTTCAATAGAATTGATGTTCAATTGTAGATCTTGGCAGTATGAAAGTCTAACTGCACTAGTTTCCGCACCTGAGTCAATCAATGCGCACACAGTCCTTGCATTCTTCTCTTGTCCAATCGCGATGTTCAGAAAGGGACGTCGGTCAAGTATTTGAGAAGCAATTGCACTTGATGTTTGACACATGGCCATGTGGTATCTTGGGGCCTGAGGGTTGACATCTAGGCCTAGGCGTCTTAACTTATTTCTCCTAATGCGTTCTCTAGCCTCTGCATGTGCTTCTTCTCTAACCCTTAATTCTTCTTCTTTTCGCTTCTTAGCAGTGTTGAGTCTCTTTAGCATATCCTCTATAAGAGGTTCTTGATATAGCTTGACTCGACAACCACTGATATAGTTTGGAAGGATATCACCTTCTAGTGTGGCCAATTGAACTGCACCGCTAGTGGAAATTCTATTAATGATCATAGGTCCATATCCTCTTTTTTCCAATTTACGGGCATGTTGCTTGAGTGTATAAACCAACACTAGGTCTCCCTCTTTCAAGCCTTTATCTTTGATATGTGCATCGAAGTATGCCTTTTGCCGTTTCTTTGCAGCATAGATGCCTGCCACCGCTCGTAGCCTTGTCTCACCTAAGCGTTCTAGATCAAAGATCCTAGAGGATAACTCGTGTCCATTCCACTCATGCTCTTGTGCTACTTTTAAATTTGGGATTAAGAAGTCCAATGGTAGCATAGCATTTTGTCGGAAGACCATCTGAAATGGGGTGACATTGAGTACCGTTTTATAGGCAACTTGGTATGCCCAAACAACATGATGAAGTTGTTTGTCCCAATCAGAGCGTTTGTTATTTACTAGTTTTGTCAATACATTACATAGGATCTTGTTTGTGCTCTCAGCTTTTCCATTAGCTTGGGGATGATAGGGGGCAGACTTCTTATGTATCACCAAGAATTCTTGGAGAAGATTTTCAATGACTTCATTCAAGAAGTGTGTGCCTCTATCACTCACTAACTCTATGGGTAGTCCATATCTCGTGAACACATTCTCAAATAAGAACTTTGCCGTTGTTTGAGCATCATTCTTCGTTGTGGCTTTGACCTCGACCCACTTTGTGAGATAATCTGTGGCTACAATAATGTACTCTACATGGGAGTTTCTAGCTCGGGGGTTAATAGGACCTACAAATTCTACACCCCACTTCGAGAATGCACGTCCTCCCATCATTGGCCTCAAACGCATATCATCTTTTCTAATTGGGTACTGGGCACGTTGCCGCATGTGTCACATTTCTTCACATAGGTATGTGCATCCATATGAAGAGTGGGCCACCAAAGTCCTGAGAATATAATAGTCTTAATTACTCGGTCAGGACCAAAATGTCCACCTGCAACACTGCTATGGACAGTTTCTAAGATTTTCAAATAGTCTGATTCATGAACGCACAATCTTAAGTAACCATCTTTGTCCTTTCGGTATAGGTTATCGCCTATGAGGGCGTAGTCTTGAGCCTCTTTCTCCATGCTTCGTTTTCTTGCTAGACTAGCCTCTCTAGGTAGTGTTCTTGATTGGTGCACGTTGGACAATTCTTAATCCACTCATGAATGTCTTTGTCCATACTAGGCCAATACACTCCTAAACGTTTTAGATTTTGCAGTGTTCGTTGTTTAGAATAGTGATTCCCTAGAAATCCTTCATAAGCTTGTTGCAACCAACTACTATGTTCATCGTCCTCGACACAACAAGCTAGAACACCTTCGGTATCTTGTTTATACATGCTTCCTGCCAATATTTGATAGCTTTGTGACCGTACAATTTCATCCTTGTTCGTCTTCACCTTCTTATTTGTCGGTCCAAAGGTTAGGACTGGTACCAACTTATTTGCCCATTTAGGAACAACTTCTAGATTGAACAGATAAGCATCGGGCAATTCATCAAGCACTCCTTGTGGTGGCTCTCCTGAAGTGATGCGAGAAAGGTGATCCGCTCCGAGGTGGGTCTTACCTTGCCTAACAACCACTTCAAAGTCATATTCCATTAGTAAGAGGAACCATCTTACTAAACGTCCTGTATTGCAAGGTTTATTGACCAAGTATATTAAAGCTTGATGATCGGTGAAATATTTGAACTTGTTGGCCAATAGATAGTGTCTAAACTTCTTCACCGTGTATACCATGCCTAAACCTTCTCTTTCGGTTGTGGTGTAGTTCCGTTCAGTAGCATTCAATTGCCTACTAGCATATGCTATTGGCAAATCTAGGTTTCCTTCACCTGTGGGTTGTGACAGCACACATCCTATTGCATAATTGGAAGCATCCACATGTACATGGAATGGCTTATTCCAATCAGGAGTGGTCAGTATTGGTGTTGTGCACAAGCGTTTTTTCAACTCATTGAAGGACTTCTCGCATTCATCGTTCCACTCAAATTTTGTCAACAAGGCATAAAGAGGCTTAGCTATAATTGCATACATGTGAATAAACCTACGATAATATCCACAATGGCCCATAAAGGCTTGTACCTCTTTAACATTCCTTGGCCTCGGCAACTCCGCTATGGCTTTTACTTTGTCCTGATCTGTTGATATTCCGTTCTTAGAAACAATATGACCTAAGATTTTACCTTGACGTACCATGAACACACACTTTTCTGGGTTCAGACACACTCAGTATTGTCTACACTTGTTGAAGATCTGTCTGAGTTCAGGAATGTGATGTCTCCTTTCTTAGGAATGTGCACATAAATCGTCCACATATACTTCTAAGCTCTTTCGCAAGAACTCTTTGAAGACATGACACATGAGCCTCTGGAATGTTGCAGGTGCATTGGTGAGCCCAAATGGCATCACACAAAATGCAAAGACTCCCCACTCTGTGCCAAAGGCCGTTTTATGTTGATCTTCTGTGGCAATGGCTACTTGGTTGTAACCTAAAAATCCATCAAGGAAGCTATAAACTTCCTTGCCTGCAACACGCTCCGAATAAATGATTAGTTATTGGAAGCGGATAACTATCTCTTATTGTGGCAGCATTAACTTTTTTAAGGTTAATACATACACGCAACTTCCCGTTCTTCTTGGGCACCACTACAACGGGGGACACCCATTCAGTATGCTCAATCTCATAGATGAATCCAGCTTCAATCAATCTGTCAATTTCCTCCTTTATTTTAGCTGCATAAGTGTCATTATATGTGTAGGGCTTCTGTTTGGTGGGCTTGGCATCTGCTACCATGGGGATCGTATGAGAACAAATCTTAGGATCTACTCCCTTCAAGTCTTTATAGTGCCATGCAAACACGTCCCTATATTCCCTTAATAAAGCTACCATCTCTACTTCCTCTTCTTTACTTAGGTCATCTCCTATGTACACACATCTCTCTTCGTTCTCTTCGATGGTGACTACGATTTTTTTTGTCTTTTCTTTGTTATCATATGCTTCTCCTGTGATGGCCTCTCTCTTAGGCATTCGTACCAAAATTTTCCGGTCCTCCACTTCGTATTTCTTGAAATTTTATGGTACCTCAAACAATGGTTCCTCCTCTTCTTGTTTTACTCCTTGTCTTTTCTTTTTCTTTTGTCCTCCTTCACTTCCCTCCTTTGAATTTATAGTTTTAATGCTTGTGAGGGGTTCTTCTTCCTTTTGGGTAAATACTCCTATATCATCTAGATAGTGCTTCTCTGAGGCAAAGCAACTATCCATCACAATGGACTCTAGATCGTCATCGTTCCCTTCTTTTTCTATGAAGTCACTAGGGTCACATTCTTCTAGCAAGGGCTGACACATGAACACTGAAATATCATAACCCTCCTCATCACAATGAGGTGTTCATTGTTCTTCATTGACAGCAATGTCCATGGTGGCCAAGATTTCTGCCCAACCATGAGGCTCAAATTCCTCATCTAGAAAAACCATCGGTGTATAGGCTGGGTCTTCAACTGGTCTATCTCCTTGAGAAGTTCCTTTTTCTCTTGCCTTTAAGCATTTTTCCTCTTCCTTTGCGACCTTACACATCCACAAATGAGTATCTTCATGCATCCAGGATGTATCAGATGAGATTTTAGAATGCACAGAGATTGAATCTTCTTGCTCCTTATGGATAGAATTCCACTGTAGGGGTGGTACATCTCTGAAGGTGTAATCCTTCAAATTGACCTTGGTTGTGACCCCTAAGTGCTGTAAGTACAAGGAATTGGTTCCCCAATCTTGTACAACTTGCAGTTGTCATAGGAAGAGTCTTCCTAGGATAATTTCATAGGTAGTAGTTTTACCAAAGTCACATATAGCAAAGGTGTGCTCAAACTCTACACCACAAGTGGTTAGAGTTATCCCTTCTAGCAATCCTAGAGGTCTCTCCACATGGCCATCAGCCATCTGAAGCTTCATTCTAGTTGGTCTTAATGCAGGTTTATCCCATTGCTTCCACAAGGAGCTAGTTGCAATAGCAACACCAGCACCTGAATCTATGATTGCTTTTGTTGTGTAACCTTGATAGGTGATCGGAAGATAAGTATTACCTTCCTCACCTTCGCTCATGTCCCCTATTTTGTCTAGAGGTATCTCTGGAACTTTCTGCTTAGAGTCTGCTTTTGGCATATTGGAATCAAGTTCTGGAACCTGATCCTTCACATGATTCCATAGCTCAGGTTTTGCTTTGAGCAGCTCTTCCACAGTGAGATGACACTGAACCTTAGTGTTCTTCACGACATCAGTGTTTCTTAGAACCACCGCTTCATTTTTTATCAATATTGTGGGAGCTCTGATCTGGAGAGATTTAGATTCCCATGGGCCTGTGAACTGTGGCAACTCTTGTAAAGAATTGGATTCAAATCCTGAACTTTCTTTTTCTTGTTGCTCTACTTGATCTCCATAAATAGTTGGAATGTCTTGTGGGAATTGATCATGATGGTCATCAATTTCAAGAATAGGAGGGGAAACATCCTTTTCCTTGGCCCATTTCTCTTCTTGTATTTCCCGCAAGAACTTCTGAGTGTGCTATTGAATTGAAAGAGGTTCTCCCTCATCTATGGAGTCAGGAACATAGACTTTCTGTGGTGACGAGCTTTCTCTTTCAACAGTTGGTTGAGCCTGTGGAGGTAAAGAAACTTGAGGTTTATTTACCAACTGCTCTAATCTATCTAGTAAGCCCTAGAAGTGCAAACCCGGTGTAATAGCATTCGTCTGATTGAAAGATTGATTGGCCTCAAAAATCACTTGAGCTAGTTCCACCATTTTTATGCACATTTTTGTCTGTTTAATCTCTAAATCTGCTCTAGGGTAGCTCTTGTCTAGGTTTGCAAGTGTTGGCCCTTCTTGAAGTTGAGCCTGGTATGCCTTGAACATCATGTCCAAGCCTTCTGGCATTGGATCTACAAGAACAGATCCTGCTTGTGGTGGTCTATTTACAGTGGTTGGTGGGTGGGGATGAGGTGGTGTGGTTGGAGTTTTGACGTGCGAGGGGCTTTGAGAGGCGATATCTTCTATTTTTGTTTTTGCATCTTTCAGGCTTTCTTCTAGTTCAGATAACTTTTTGGTCCACTTACGATTGGCCTTCTCTCTAGTATCCTTCCATGTTCTTGTTTTCCTCTTACTAGGCTCTTCTGACTCACTTGTCTCTAATTGCTCAGCTGGTTTAGCTTTTTGTAATGCTTGGGCCCTGGTAACTGCATGTATAGGAGCCACATTATCGCTACTGGAACTTGAATCCCCTACTAGACCTACTACATTAACTGGTGTAACCTTTGGTGCACTAGAGGGATGTCCGGGACAATCTCTCAGGAGTTGTTCTTTGCCACACTCAAGACAAACGACTTGTATTGTGATGTTCTAACCTTGTGTCGAATCTGGTGGGTGAGGTGGTTGTGGTACTGGTATAGGTTGTGGTTGGCTATATCCTCCATGTTCATGCGGTCTAGTTGCTCCTCGTGGTCCTGGACATGGGTTATACCTAGGAACTTCTCTGCCTTGTTCTATGGGAGGGTACCAGTATGGTCTACATTGGGGTGGTACAAATGGTCGTGGCTGTCTATTCATTGGATAGTTTTCAGTGTTGTAGTTGGGGTACTTTTGCTCACTATAACAGTACATGTTAGGCTCTTGAGTTGATTGTCTATTGTAGGGGTAAGGTTGTGATAACCCTAGTCCTTCTCTGGTGCAGACATGAGATGGATGATGTCCATCGCAAAGTGTGCATCTTTCTAAGTTCTGGTAGTTCCTTTGTCCTTGTACTCCCAATTTCTTGGCCACTAACACTGCCACTTCCTCCACATAACTTAGACTAGAAGTTTCATTGCTCCATGTATCCTCTGATTTGGTAGGTTCTTGTGTGATTTTGAGATCCTCAGCTAAGTTGTCTTCCAAATCTATGCACTCTTGAAGACACTCACTCAGAGTTTGCACCCGTTTTACATATACCAAGATTCTCAATGTTCCGTTGGTTAAGCCTTCTAAAAATAAGGATATCATTTTCTGTTGAGAAGGTCTCTCTGTCACAGGGCATCTGTTTACATATTGACTAAATCTTCGTGCTGCATTTTTTACTGTCTCATTACGAGCTTGTTTGAAACTATGTAGTAAGGATGATGAATTGTGCTTGATCCCTCGCTTAGTGAATTCCCAAATAAATTCTTGGAAGAATTGTTCGCTATTTCCAAAGGAATTTGGATCCAAGGATTGAAACCAAGCTAAGGCTATTCCCATGAGGCTTAGCCCAAAAGATTCATATTGCATGAAAAAATCATCCACTTGCTCCGCTCGTAACACTTGCTTGAATTCTATTATGTGTTCATAGGGCTCTTTTGTGCCATCGTAACGATTTCCATACATTTGGCCAATTGGATTGGTCTCACTCTTTTACCTGGCTCTGGGGATCAAACTATGATGGGAACACATTGGGGTGGTTCTGTCCTAAAGGTAGGTCTATTCATATTTCCCATTCCCTGACTAGTGTGGCCATGGGGGTTGATTCCTGGCATGGTGAATTGTTCATATGGTCTATCGGGTCTAGTACCTTGGCTCATGTGTCCTAACATCACATTTTCTGTTCTTTGTTGGGCCTCGAATGGGTTTTGTGAGGTAGTTGCATGATCTTGAGCTAACTCTCCTCTTTCATTAATCTGATCAGGTTTTTCAGTTATTACATAGATCTGGCCCATCTTGTCCACGTAGACTCCATCTTCGTACTTGACAGTTGGTCTTGGAACTATTTATAATTCAGTAGTGTTTCTCATTCTTGCTACTGACCTGTATAGATTGTCAAGGTAGATGGGTATTCCTTACAGGTTAGTGGATACGTATTGAAGAGACGTCCTATATTCCCCTTCCACTTTAGATGTAAGACCTTCCCTAGGTATGGATCTATGCATGTCTTCAGAAGCCAAGAGTCTCTCCTAGTTAAATGACATTTTTGACTCACTTGTCTATGAACTCAGCACGTAGTGTTAACCACTGAGTTGTGAGTCCCTCACTTGGTTGTATGGTTGACCTTAGTTTCTAGTGATTTGGTACTTTACCTATCTCTCCCTAAGTATCAACTTGAGCTTAGGTTCATAAGCCTTGTCTACAAGTCCAAAATTGTCCTTTGAATTGCTCAAAATCTTGTGGAACCCCTTGCTTCCTAGTCCAACTTGAGGGTCAACTTCAAAATACCCTATCTAATAATCCTCCCCACGAGCTTTCCAACAAACCAAAGATCACTTAGAACGGATTTCATATGAGAAAGTTATGCCAGTTCAGGGTTCTAGGGGTTAAAACAGGGAAACATGACCTCTCTAGGAATACCTCAGGACAGGTGATACGATACCAGATTTTCCACGCGATACCACTATGGACGATACCACATTCGGCGATACGATACCACCAAGGTGATACCAAATTCCACGATACGATACCACTTGCTAGACGATACCACCAAGCCCACGATACGATACCAAAACAATCGATGATACGATATCGGGTCTACTGATGATATGATACAAAAAATCATACGATACGATACCTCTGCACTCAACGATACGATACCAAGTTAGTGGACGATACGATACCTGACCACTACACGATACGATACTGGATATCACGCGATACGATACCAGATTGCTCACGATACGATACCAGGGTAAGGGACGATACGATACCAGTCTATAGACGATACGATACCACTCCAATCGCGATACGATATTGCTTGTGTTTCCCAATGCGATACCACAAGGTGCACGATACGATACCAAAAATTTACACGATATGATACTGGAACTCTCACGATACGATAATAGTTCTTTGGACGATACGATACCACTTTTTTGCACGATACGATAATAGTTCTTTGGACGATACGATACCACTTTTTTGCACGATACGATACTAGATTGGGCACGATACGATACTAAGTCGATGATACGATACCAAACTAGCACATGATACGATACTGCACGATCAACGATACGATACCAAGACCGAGACGATACGATACCATGTGGACCAGGATATGATACCACTGGGACGACCGCGATCGCGATACCAGCACTTGACGATACGATACCAGAATGGTATCGCGATACCTCAAGTGGGCATGCACAATACGATACCTCGACAAGTATCACGATACTCGGGAATTCTGGTATCGCGATACCAAAACTCAACCGGACACGATACTTGGAGTTTTTTAAGCCCAAATTCAAAAATTTTTGCAAATATGTGCACCTTATGTTCTCCTTGTCACTCCTATCAGCTTGTAGATGCAAAATCTATCTCCAAAACTGGCGATACCACCTGCACGATACCACACGCAATCCTCGTCACTCCGTGATATTGAGGCTCAGATTTTCACGTTTTGAGGTGGATTTCACGGCGATTTCTTCAGCGTTTTAGCTTTGAACACCTCTGCGCTTGTTCCTCACAGTCGCAAGTGAAAAACGAGGTGAATGTACACTCAAAAATGAGAAAAAATCAGAGAAGATGAAGGTGGGAGAAGATGGTGATGATGATGAAGATGAAGAAGAAGAAAAACTCAGAAACTGAACTGAAAATGGTGATTTTTTAACCTTCCAACGTCGCTACTCTACGTCTTACCGTCACACGCTCGTCCTCCAAGCTCTATCCCAGACAACGGCGCCAAATTTGGTGTCACTCTAGCACAATGATGAGTACCAACGTGAGGAGTTTCACCTCATAAATGTCAATCCGCGGAGATGTGAGGACCAGTATGAAGACCAAGAGCAAGTGAAGTGCACAAGTGCGTGAGTGAAAGCATACAAACATGCACACATATACACACACACACATGCATAAGGTAAGAGCAAAGAGTGGAACAATGAAAGGACTTCGATTACAAAAGAACTCTCTTACAAAGCTGAAATCTACAACAATCCAACCTCTCAAATGAGCTCTTCAGCCCTTTTTATAGTTTTTTGAGTGGTTTTGGCCCTGTCCAGACCTAGTGTCTGGCCTAGTTAAAAATTAGGTTCCAAGGCTTATTTGGGGACTCAAACGGAATCTAAAAATTATGAAAATTGGTAGGATGATACTTCTAATACTCCTCAAACTCAAGTACTCCTCGGCTTGAACAAAATGGAGTTGTAAAAATGGAAAATGGTATTTACAATGGTTTTTAGTGACGAAAGTCACTATATTTATAGGGATTTCTTCTGAAATTTTGACATGTGCTTCTTGGAGCTCCCTACGTGCTCCTTCTTCTTGTATGTCCTCTTCATTGATGCGCTTCCATGCTTGTGTGTGACCTTGACTGTCAACAGGAGTTGAATCACAAATTGAGCAGACATGGAGGATAGGAATTTAAGGACATGAAGCTTTATTAGAGTTTGGTGGGTAGCTTGATATATGCTACTTTAACTAGGCCTAATTTATCATATCCAGTTGGAGTGTTGTCTCAGTTCATGCATTGTCCTAGGAAAGAACATTGGGTTGCAAGACAAAGAGTATTGAGACACATTAAGGGGACACTCAAGGAAGGTTTGTATTATGGATTTACATCAGATACAAACATCAAGATATATAGTGATACAGATTGGGCAGGTAATCCTGATGATACGAGATCAACCTATGGGTACTTGTGTTATGTGGGAGATAAGCTAATCTCTTGGTGTTCTAAGAAGCAACATACACTTGCTTTGTCATCTACAGAGGCAGAGTATAAAGGTATGGTTGAAGCTGCAAAGGAGGTCATATGGTTAAAGACTCTTATGAAGAGTTTTGACATCATTTAGAGTACACCCACTATTCATGGAGATAACATGAGCTCATTGTATCTATCTACTAATCCTGTTTTTCATGCCAGGACTAAACACATTGAGATTCAGTATCATTTTTTAAGAGAGAAGGTGATTGCTAAGGAGATTGAAGTCATACATACTTCAACAAAAGATCAGGTTGCAGATATGCTAACCAAAAGCTTGGATGGACCAAAGCTACAAAATTCAAAGGCATGGTAGGCATAAAGAAGATGGAGAAAGCCTCGGGGGACCTGTTCATGTAGGACAAACATAAATTGATGTTTTGCACAAAAGGCGTGAAGTCAAAAGATAAAGAAAAGCTCATCAATTAACTCATTGAAGATAGTGCATATTCAAGAAATGAAGACTTGTATACATATGTACATTAAACTTATAATTAGCTCACTTATACTTTTGTTATGGTCATGAGCTTGTACATAAATGCCTATATATAAAAGTAGAAAGTCGAGGCATGTATGAGAGTGTATGAGAGAGTATGAGAGATGATGGATTAGAAGTTGTAAGAGTCATTAGACACTTTATAAGTGAAGTGAATAACTCCCATCATTTAGATGTAAAATTTTCTGAGAAAAGAAAAAGTTGCACTGGATATTTTGCTGAGTTCTCCTTCTGTGTTTGATCATTTCAAGAATGCCTTTGTAGATGTCTAATTCCATACTTAATCTATCTATGTTTAAGATTTGAGAGCCTAACTCTAAACACATTAAGAGAATTATGTGTAGGAACATTTGTATGTGAAGAAGTGATGAGTGTCTTCTGAAACAGGTGCAATCTTGATGGTCAAAGAATTGATCAGATCTTAGTGCATAGTGTAAAGTTTTACACAGATGACGAGTCAAAATCTAAGTTGAAAGGTAAGCTATCTATGGCTAAAATCATTTGATTAAACGGGATCTAATTTGGGAGAACCATGCATTAGAAGTGACAGATGTCAAAGTCGACTATACAGGAATACAGTTTCAGACATAGGCAGATTGTTTGGATCATATCTCAAGATCTACTGAATCTTTTGAGATTTTTTAACTTGGAGAAGGTGTGGAACTTTAGCAAACACTTTGTAAAAAGTTTCATTAGAAACTTTACACATTTGGTCAGTCAATTAATGAGTTAAGTGCAGTAGACTTTTTCTGTGTATTGACTCTTTTCACAGTTAGTGCAAATCTTGATGTTTTGGCATTGGTCTCCCAAATTGGTCAAGGTTTTGGGTTGTTCTTGATATAGAGGTGTTCTAAAATCAAGGATAGCTTGTTCTTTTGGAGATTAACACTCTCCATCAGAGGCCTCTTGGGCCATGCTTATTTTTAGGAACAAGAGAGCTCTTACGCTAGTGGGTCACTCTAGTTGGAAGGACTTGTGCCTTCTCACCCTGCTATTCTCCCCGCTTTGGGTGTCTCCTAAAGGCTTGAGTCTGGTTTGCTCTCTCTGGAAGAGCTCGAACAAAGTTAAATAGTTCGTTAGAATTAGTGAAGATTGGAAATGGGCATGTATCAAACATAATGATTCGATTTGGTTCCCCATCAAGCACATCAGAGGCATCGAGTCCTAAAACCTTCAAAAAGCTAAAAAACTCTGGAACAAGGGTTTTTGACATTGGAAACACCTATGGAACCAAGAAGCTGGCCGATGGATTAGATTTGAGGATATCGATCCAGAAATTAGAGTGAACTTCAAACAATGGATGTTCTTCTAGAGTAGATGCTTTGCTTGGGAACACTCAAAAACCCATGTGTAGCTCAGTGATGAGTAGCACCTCTTTTAATGTCAATCAGGGAAGACATGAGGATGGTATGAAGACCTCGAGCAAGTGAAGGCACAAATGTGTGAGTGAGAAGCACACCAACATGCACACACATACACACACGGCAAGAACAAAGAGAGCAAGACAATGGAATCACTTCTATTACAACCAAGTTCTCATACAAGTTCAAAACTACAACAAGCTAACCCCCAAAATGAGCTCTCTAGCTCTTTTTATAGTTTTTGACTAGTTTTTGGCCCTGTCCAGACCTAGTGTCCGGCTGGTGTAGCTCAAGTGTAAGCACCACCTCCTTTACTTGTCACTCCGCGGAGATGTGAGGACCGGTATGAAGACCACAAGCAAGTGAAGGCACAAGTGCATGAGTGAAAGCACACAATCATGCACACACATACACACACGCGCACAAGGTAAGATCAAAGAGAGGGACAATGGGAAGCTTTGATTGAAAAGAGTTCTCTTACAAAAGCTCTATTCTCTAACAAGCTAACCTCAAAAATGAGCTCTCTAGCTCTTTTTATAGTTTTTGGACTAGTTTTGGCCTTGTCCAGACCTAGTGTCTGGCCTAGTTAAAAATTAGGTTCCAAGGCTTATTTGAGGGCTCAAACGAAGTCTAAAAATTATGAAAATTGGTAGGATGATACTTCTAATACTCCTCAAGCTCAAGGACTCCTTGGCTTGAACAAAATGGAGTTACAAAAATAGAAAATGGTATTTACAATGGTTTTTAGTGATGAAAATCACTATTTTTGTAGGGGGTTCTTCTGAAAATTTGACATGTACTTCTTGGAGCTCCCTACTTGCTCCTTCTTCTTGTATGTCCACTTCTTTGATGTGCACAAGAGCTTTGTCCTTGACCTTCAGCTTCAACACTCCCCCCCTCTCGAGTCTGTCGTCCCTGACAGACCCATGTTGTAATGGTTGTTCCAGGTAGTGCTTGAGAGGTAGTGTCCATTCGGTAGGTACCAGTGACGTCTATCTTCCAAATGTAGCAGGGTTGGTTGTCGGGTTCTTCATTTGTCACTGCAATCCTTTGCAATTTGTAGTCCTTTGGTATGTGCTTCTTCCTTAAATTCCAGCATGATTGTGTCATTGTGAGTCTCCATTGATGGCCCCTAGATCTTCTTAAGATGATGTTCATAGTAGTCACGCCAAGTACTCATAACCCATAATGAATGATGGGTAAGTGTGTTCGTGCATGGGTTGAGGAAAATATGTGCCTTGTGCATGGCCTTGTAATGTAGCCCTATACATGCTTACTTGGAAAATGCATTGGAAGAAGTATGGTGCAAAATTTGGGGTCTTGAGCTAAGTGCTCAAGGGTATGCTGATGAAGATGTTTCCTAATCTAGCATGGTTATGGTGGTGCCAAGGTAAAAGATACTTACCATGGTGAAGCATCAATCGATGTGTATCTCTTTGTGTTGTGCTCTCGGCATTTGTGATGGACATTGTTGATGAACGTCCGTGTTGAGGATCCACTGATGAAATTCTTTGATTGCTTGGTCCTGTCTACTCTCTTCAAAGCAACATTTGCCAAATACTGAGAATCGAATTTCTTTATATTCCTTGACAAATGACATTGGGTAACTACACCAAGCTTAGTTTCACATATTCTCATTAGGTCACCATAAGCAGGAGTCTTCTCATCCAGTATTCAAACAAGGATTTTCAGGGTACCAAACTAACCCTTGCAGATATCTCCTTGGATGCTCTCGTACATATAGTAGTTAAGCATTGTAGTTAGGCATCACTCAAGTTGTGGACCTTCAAGCTCTTCCCTCCTACCATGGTAAGGGGAAACAATAGTTGTGGATGCCATGTTCATGTCAAGTGCTTGACATCTATCAGATAAGGCAGCGATAATATCATCTGCTAGCCGAGACACACTTCTATCAAAACTGATAAATGCACAGTTATCAATGGTTCCACCTTCAACTAAGCATGACTCATTCACGTTCTATGAGCCAAACCTGGGAACAAACTCTCTCTCTCTCTCTCTTGTCTCTTTTTTTCTTTTTTTTGAAACAATGTCACCAAACAAGACGACAGATGCTAGTATCAGAAAAAATAATTGACATATGTCAATGTGCTCTTGTGCATGGGACTCTCAGTTGTGTCTATGCACGGCCATGTAATGTGGCCCTATGTTAATGCATACTTTGGAAATGCATGGCCTGAATGGTGCAAAAGAGAGGGTTGTGTAGGGAGCACATGGTTGTCGCTCGTCGAGGCTTTCGATGTTACTTGTAGATGTTGATGCCGGCTTTGGTGGAGGTATCCATTGGATCTCAAAATGATGTAATCCTCCATATTGGGGTCCATTTTAGAACAGCATTTGGCACTGTAGAGATCACTTTAGGTGTCTTCATCTTTAGATGCTCTCTGAACTGTGGTATCCGGTGTGGTTGGCGCTTTGGTTTGGTGGAGGCTATTTGTACTTTTGGATTCCAAAACCATACCCTTTTTGCACGTCTTCCTACTATTGTTGAAGAGGTGATTTGATCTTCTTTCGGTCTCTGTATGCGGTTCTTACCCTTTCTTTTTGGCTTCTTTGTTGAGACCTTTCGCATGTGGGAGAACATAGGTTGATGTGGATGTAAGAGCTTCTTAGGTACCCACATCTGTAACTGCCCTTGTTGAGCTGCAGCTAATTTCTTAGGCACCCAAACTTGTTGGATACCTTGTGGTTGAGCTTGTCCGAGCTTCTCCCTTCGTCTTTTGGCCTGGTCAGCTTGCCTAGATGGGATTTGTGGGGGCAAGGCCGGTGGTTGCTCTCCTTTGCGTACCTAGATCTGCTTCATGCTCAGAACTGCTTTCGTGTTGAAGGGTGTCTTTCTATTTGCTATAGCAGGTGTCTTGAATTGTTGTGCTTGCTTCTGAGGTTGAACTACTGTGGATGTTTTACTCTTCGAAAAAGAATGAGGGTTTGCTTGCCTTTGCGACTGTCTTTCCATGATTGAGTCCTTCTGGATTATAGAGCTTTTGACACATACAACATCTTGCTCATGAAGATTAGTCTTAGAGGAACTAAGAGAGTGTGTGGTGCCATGATCCGTGAGCATGCACTTCTCTATTTTAATGTAATGCATTGTTCATGTACCCAAACTTGAAGAAGTCGGCTTCGGAGGTTTAAGTTAACTGCATGGTCATAGATCCAATCTTGACCCAAGACAAGTGGTTCTGTAAGGTTCTCATCTTGACACACTAGCACTTTGACTTTCATTGGAACATCTTGAAGGTAGTTGGGAAGTTCCAACTCGCCCAAACAAGGGGTTTCCACACCTCCCAATCCTATGAGATAAGCTTCTATGGGATTGATGTTCAACTGCAAGTCTTGGCAGTAGGACAATCTAACTGCACTACTTGCTACTCTTGAGTCAATCAATGCCTTCACAGTCCTTGCACCCTTTCCTTGTCCCATCTCTATGGTCACAAAGGGACGTCGGTCAATGACTTGAGAAGTAATTATGCCTGATTTTTGGCACATATCCATGTGATATTTTGGGGCTTTTGAGTTTACATCTAGGCCTAGTTGCCTTAACTTATTTCACCTAATACGCTCTCTGGCCTCTGCCTGTGCTTCTTCCCTCACCCTTAACTCCTCTTCTTTTCGCTTCTTAGCAGTGTTGAGTCTTGTAAGCATATCCTCTATAAGAGGTTCTTGGTATAACTTGACTCTACATCCACTAATATAGTTTGGCAAGATATCTCCTTCTAGAGTGGCCAATTGAACTGCACCGCTAGTGGAAATTCTATTAATGATCATGGGTCCGTATCCTCTTTTTTCCAACGTACGGGCATGTTGCTTTAGCGTATAAACCAGCACTAGGTCTCCCTCTTTCAATCCTTTATCTTTGATGTGTGCATCAAAGTATGCCTTTTGTCTTTTCTTTGCAGCATAGATGCCTACCGCCGCGTGTAGCCTCGTCTCACCTAAACATTCTAGATCGAAGATCCTAGAGGACAATTCATGTCCATTCCACTCATGCTCTTGTGCTACTTTTAAGGCTGGGATGAGGAAGTCCAATGGTAGCAAAACATTCTGTCCAAAGAGCATCTGAAATGGGGTGGCATTCAGTACCGTTTTATAGGCAACTCGATAAGCCCAAACAGCATGATGTAGCCGTTTGTCCCAATGAGAGCATTTATTATTAACTAGTTTCGTCAATACATTACATAGGATCTTATTCGTGCTCTCGGCTTGTCCGTTAGCTTATGGATGATAGGGGGCAGACTTCTTATGTATCACCAAGAATTCTTGGAGAAGATTTTCAATGACTTCATTCAAGAAGTGTGTGCCTCTATCACTTACTAACTCTATTGGTAGTCCATATCTCGTGAACACGTTCTCGAATAAGAACTTAGCCGTCATCTGAGCATCATTCTTTGTTGTGGCTTTGACTTCTACCCACTTTGTAAGGTAATCTGTGGTGACAATAATGTACTCTGCATGGGAGTTTCTAGCTGGGGGGTTAATAGGTCCTACAAAGTCTATACCCCACTTTGAAAATGCACGTCCTCCCATCATTGGCCTCAAAGGCATCTCATCTTTTCTAATTGGATATTGTGCACGTTGGCATGTGTCACATTTCTTCACATAGGTATGTGCATCCATATGAAGAGTGGGCCACCAAAGTCCTGAGAATAGAATGGTCTTAATTACTCGGTCAGGACCAAAGTGTCCACCTGCAACACCACTGTGTGCAGTTTCTAAGACTTTCAAATAATCTGATTCATGAAGGCACAATCTTAGGTCACCATCTTTTCCTCTCCGACATAGGTTGTTTCCAACTAAGGCATAATCTTGAGCCTCTTGCTCCATGCTTCTTCTTCTAGCTACACTAGCCTCTTTGGGTAATGTCCCGGATCTCATAAATTCCACCAATGGAGCACTCCAATCTGGTATTAACTATACATGATAAAGAGTAGCATGCTCCACTGGGGGTCTCTCTTTGCACCCAGGAAAACTCTTAATCCACTCGTGTATTTCTTTGTCCATGCTAGGCTAGTACACTCCTAAGCATTTTAGATTTTGCAATGTTCGTTGTTTAGAGTAGTGATTTCCTAGCAATCCTTCATGGGCTTGTTGCAACCAGCTAGTATGTTTGTTATCCTCAACACAACAAGCTAATACACCCTCAGTATCTTGTTTGTACATGCTTCCTGCCAAGATATGATATTTTTGTGATTTTACAATTTCTTCTTGTGGTGTTTTAACATTCTTATTTGCAGGCCCAAAGGTTAGGACAGGTACCAACTTATTTTCCCATTTAGGAACCACTTCTAAATTGAACAGATAAGCGTCAGGTAGTTCATCACACTCCTTGAGGTGACTCTCCTGAAGTAATGCGAGAAAGGTGATCTGCCCGGAGGTGGGTTTTACCTTTCCTGACAACAACTTCAAAGTCATATTCCATTAGTAAGAGGAACCATCTTACTAAGCGACCTGTATTGCAAGGTTTATTGACCAAATATAACAAAGCTTTGTGATTAGTGAAAAACTTGAACTTGTTGGCCAATAAATAGTGTCTAAACTTCTTCACAGCATATACCATGCCTAAGCCTTCTCGCTCGGTTGTGGTATAATTTCTTTCAGCTGGGTTTAGTTGTCTACTAGCATATGCTATGGGCAAATCTAAATTCCCTTCACCCGTGGGTTGTGCTAGCACACATCCTATGGCATGATTGGATGCATCCACATGGACATGGAATGGTTTATTCCAATCGGGAGTGGTCAGTATTGGTGTTGTGCACAAATGTCTTTTTAGCTCCTGGAAGGAGTTCTCGCATTTGTCGTTCCACTCAAAAATTTTCAACAACCCGTAAAGAGGTTTAGCTATGATTGCATATATGTGGATAAACCTACGGTAATATCCACAATGGACCATAAAAGCTTGTACCTCTTTAATGTTCCTTGGCCTTGGCAACTCTGCTATGGCTCTTACTTTGTCCTCGTCTGTTGAGATTCCGTTCTTAGAAACAATATGACCTAAGATTTTACCTTGACGCACTATGAACACACACTTTTTTGGGTTCAAACACACTCGATATTCTCTACACTTGTTGAAGATTTTTCTGAGCTCAAGGATGTGGTATCTTCTTTCTTGGGAATCGGCACATAAATCATCCACATATACTTCTAAGCTCTTTCGCAAGAACTCTTTGGAGACATGACACATGAGCCTTTGGAATGTTGCAGGTGCATTTGTGAGCCCAAATGGCATCACTCGAAATGCAAAGATTCCCCACTCCATGGCGAATGCTGTTTTGTGTTGATCTTCTGGGGCAATGGCTACTTGGTTGTAACCTGAAAATCCATCAAGGAAGCTATAAAATTCCTTGCCTGCAACACGCTCCAGTAAATGTTCAGTGATTGGAAGTGGATAACTATCTTTGATCGTAGCGGCATTAACTTTTTTGAGGTTAATACATACTCACAATTTTCCATTCTTCTTCTTCCTCTGCGACTTTGCACATCCACAAATGAGTATCTTCATGCAACCAGGATGGATCAGGTGAACTTCCCGAACGCACAGAGATAGAATCTTCTTTCGCTTTGTGGATAGGATTCCACTATAGGGGTGGTACATCTCTAAAGGTGTAATCCTTCAAATTGACCTTGGTGGTGACCCCTAAGTGCTGTAAGTACAAGGCGTTGGTTCCCCAATCCTGTACTATTTGCAATTGTCATAGGAAGGGTCTTCCTAGGATCATCTCATAAACATTATTTTTCTCAAAGTAAATGTGTGCTCAAACTCTACACCACAAGTGGTTAGAGTTATCCCTTCGAGCAATCCTAGAGGTCGTTCAAAATGACCGTCGGCCATTTGAAGCTTCATTCTAGTTGGTCTTAATGTGGGTTTGCCCCATTGCTTTCACAAGGAGGTGGTCGCAATAGCAACACCCGCACCTGAATCTATGATTGCTTTGGTTGTGTAACCTTGGTAGGTGATTGGAAGATAAGTATTACCTTCTTCACCCTCACACATGTCCCCTATTTTGTCTAGAGGTATCTCTGGTACTTTCTGCTTAGATCCTCCTTTTGGCACATTGGAATCAAGTTCTGGGACCTGATCCTTCACATGGTTCCATAGCTCAGGTTTTGCTTTGAGTAGCTCTTCTACAGTGAGATGACACTGAACCTTCATGTTCTTCACGACATCAGTGTTCCTTGGAACCACTGAGTCTTCGTTTCTTACCAATATTGTGGGAGCTCTAATCTGGAGAGATTCAGATTCCCATGGGCCTGGAAATTGAGGCAGTTCTTCTAAGGTATTAGATTCAAAATCTAACCTTTTGTCTTCTTGTTGCTCCACTTGATCTCCGTAAATGGATGGAATGTCTTGGGGAAATTGATCATGAAGATCATCAATCTCAGGAATAGGAGGGAAGTTACCCTTCTCCTTGGCCCATTTCTCTTCTTGTATTTCCCGCAAGAACTCTTGAGAGTACTGTTCAATTGAAGGAGGTATTCTAGCATCCGTGGAATTAGCAACATAAGCTCCCATTGGTGGTGAGCTTCCTCTCTCAATAACTGGTTGAGCCTGTGGAGGTAAAGAAACTTGTGGTTTGTTTACCAACTGCTCTAATCTTTCTAGTAAGCCCTGGAAATGCAAATCTGGTTTGACAGAGTTTGTCTGATTGAACTTTTGACTAGTCTCAAGTATAGCTTGAGCTTGTTCTACCATTTTCATGCAGATTTTCATACGTTCAATCTCTAAATCTGCTCTAGGGTAACTCCTGTCTAGGTTTGCAGCTGTTGGCCCTTCTTGAAGACGAGCCTGGTAGGCCTTGAACATCATGTCCAAGCCTTCTGGGGTTGGATCTGCAAGAACAGACCCTGGTTGCGGCCTATTTACAATGGGTGGTGGGGTGGGATGAGGTGGAGTAGATGGAGTTTCAGCATGCGAGGGGCTTTGAGAAGCAATGTCATCTATTTTTGTTTTCGCTTCTTTCAGGCTTTCTTCTAGTTCTGATAACTTTTTATTCCACTTGCGATTGGCCTTCTCTCTTGTATCTTTCCATGTTCTTGTTTTCCGCTTGCTAGGCTCTCCTGATTCACTTGACTCTGATTGCTCTGCTGGTTTATCTTGTTTTAATGCTTGTGCCCTAGTAACTTCCTGTACACGAGCCACATTACTACTACTTGCACTTGAATCCACCACTAAGCCTACCACATTAATGGGTGTGACCTTGGGCGCACTAGAGGGGTTCCTGGGAAATTCTCTTGGAAGATGTTCTTTGCCACACTCAGGACAAAATCCTTGTATTGTGATGTTTTGTCCTTGTCCCGGAGACGGTGGATGGGGACATTCACGAAGAAAATGGTTGCCCTGACATCTAAAACAAGGTCCTCTAGGGGCTTGGGGTCTCACTTGTCTCAATTGGGGCCTAGGGTTAGGAGTTGTGTACATGACATTGGAGTATTCTGGCTCCCAATTTTGTTCCATAGGTGGTGCCTCATATTGATACGAGTAAATCTCACTATGCTCAGGTGACTCTATGTAATAAGCATGTGGACTACCTTCATGGGAGTAGTCTGAGCTATGAGCATGAGATTCATTATCTGGTATCAATGGGGTTAATGACACCAATGCTCTATTGGATTTTCCGCTCCCGCAGCATAGTTGACTGGAATCACGTTGGCAGGTGCTGGTGGTTGGTTTCCCACGACTGGTTGTGGCCTATATGGTGCCTGATATTGTTGTTGTGGTCCATAATAAGGCTGTTGGTATTGGTTCTGATACCTACCTTGTTGGTAAGGTTGCTGATAAGTTTGTCTAATAGTCTGCCTATTGTAAGGACAATCTTGAGTCGTATGGTTCATGTATTTTCTCTCAATAGTGCAATATGGAGCATTCCTTTCTCTAATATTTTGGTTTTGCATTGGGCATATGTTAGCCATGTGGTCCCCTTCGTAGGTATAACATCGGTTCAATGAGGTGACTCTCTGTGTTTGTCTATTTTGGACTCCCAGCGTCTTGGCAACTTGCTTAGCTATCTCATCTATTTCTGTGGAGATTCTCGAAGTATGACTAGTAGAACTATCAGAATCCTTATAGAGTTTGGACAATCCTAACTACTCACCTAAGTTATCTTCTATGTCAATGCACGTCCGCACACACTCTTCTTTGGATCTAGGCTCTTTCAAGTACACATATGATCTTAACTTTGTGCTCAATAAGCCATCTAAGAGCAAAGCCACTCGTTTGGCTGGTGTGGGTAACTCTGGAGCAAGGCATCTTTCTAGGTACTGTCTAAACCGTCTACCTGTTAGTCACAATGTTTCTTGGGGTTTTTGCTTGAAGTTGTGGATCAAAGATGATGTGTTATGTCTGATACCACTCTTGGAAAATTCTACAATGAATTCCTCTAGTAGTTGACCTATATCACGATAGTTGTGACTACTCAGTGGTTGAAACCCAGCTAAGGTAGTGCCCTTTAGAGTCAAACCAAATGCCTCGTATTGGGTAAACAAATCCTCAACCTGTTCAGCTCTTAACACTTGTTTGAACTCGGCCACATGATCATAAGGATCAAAATAATTCTTCATTGCCTTGATCACTTGAGTGGATCTAAGGGTTCTTGGGTGCTCTTGGGGTCTAGGCAATGGAAAATCATGTTCATCTCTTTGTTGCCTATGTGCCTGATGTCTCTCTCTTTCAATTCTTTCATTTTCAAATCCTGATCTATTTCTATCCACAGTGTGTGCAAAGCTTACCTCAAGTCTCTCTCTCTAGTTCTTTCTCTCTGGGCTTCATGAGCGTGGGATGATCCTACTCCTTGGAGGCCGTGGGAAACATTGGATCTTGGTGGAGGGAAAATCAATTCACTCTTCCAAGTATATGCATGTCTATCATGTTCGGTTACCAAGAACATTTTCTCTGATGTGTTATCCAGGTAGACAACTTTGCCTGGTATCTCTGGATCCTTGAACTCGTAGATGATGACTATGCCCAATTGGCTAGGTTGATACGGCTTGAATCTCCAAAAGGCTTCCTCTGTTTCTCTATTCAAGAATAGTTCTATGCTTTTGTTGTCTTGAGGGATCCAATCTGGAGTGATCACTCTAGTCAAAACTGACTTACCTCTAGGAGTCTAGGGTCCTTGTCCTACATTTCCTCGTTCTAGGTCTCCTATCTCATTCTCAGAAATGATATTTCCAAACTCATCGGTCCTATCTGGTAGGTTGGTGATCACATACATGGTTCCTTCCTTATCAATGTATGAATCCTCTTCGAACTTGACCACCGGGTGTTCAAGTCCAAAGGGTTGATCTGAATTTTTGAGTTGGACCAGTGATCGCCTGAGGCCATCCTCATAGATGCGAGCACCTAATCGGTTGGTCCGAATATATTCCAATTGTGTCTTATAGGGACCTTCTAGTGTTTGTAGATGGGCAGCTCCTGAGCCACCTGCAGGTTTCCCCATGCTAAAAGACATTTTTGAGTCACTTGTGTCGGAGTTTAGTACGTAAGGACAACCATTTAGTTGTTGTGCCCAAGACTTAGCTGTATGGTTGACACTAGATTGAGAACATCTAATGCTTTGTCTATCCTTGCCTAGGTGTCTACCAAATCTCAAGTTCATAAGCTTGGTTAAGAGTCCAAAATTTCCCCTTGGTATGGTTCAAAATCCTTTGGAATCCCCTTGGTTCCCTAGTCCCACCTGAGGGTCAACTTCAAATTAGTCTACCTGAAAATCAACGCATTATTCTTATAAAAAACAGTTGAGGCCATGTAGGATTCGAAACCAGCTATAGAGCTCAAAAAATGGACTTTGGATGAAAAAGTTATGTCAAATCAGGCTCCTGGGGGTCAAAACAGGTAAACAGGACCTTTTGGAAAAAATCACAATTTTGTGTGAAAATCGCGATTTTGTGAAATCAAGAGAATCACGATGCTGTGAAATCAAAAGAATCGTGATGCTGTGAAATCAAGAATCGCGATGCTCTGAAATCAAGAGAATCGCGATGCTGTGAAATCAAGAGAATCGCGATGCTGTGAAATCAAGAGAATCGCGATGTTGAGCAATCCCCAAGAAATGCGATTTTGAGTGAGAATCGTTTGAAAAATGCGATTTTGAGAGAGAATCATGTTTTGAAAATTGCGATTTTGAGGCCACGGAGAAGCGTGTTTTCAGAAAATCATGTTTTTGAAAATCGCGATTGCCAACAGAGAATCGTGTTTTTGGCTGAAAATCGTGATTTGTGAGAATCGCGATTTTGAGCACAACCAGAGAATTGCGATTCTGAGAATGACCCCAGAATCGTGTTCTTTTCAAAAAGTTTTTAGGCGGGAATTAGAGAATCGTATTTTTGTTGAAAAAATTTGAATTTTATGAAAATCACGGTTTTCTGACAGAATCGTGTTTTTTTGGCGGGAAATTCAAATTTCTGAGCGCCGAGCAATGGCGAGCTCTGTATGTGCAGAAAATCATGAAAAAACACAGGCACTTGCTCTCCCTTGCACTTCCTAACTCCTCCTTGCACAATAATGCATGAAAAATAGTATGAAAATGGTGAAAATGCACTAATAAACAAGAAATTTCTATGAAGATGAAGATGGAAGAAGATGGAGATGGTGATGATGATGAAGATGAAGAAGAAAAAATCAGAAAATGAACAAAAATGACAGTTTTTTTACCTTCCAACGTCACAAATCTACGATCTTACCATCACAACACTCGTCCTCGAAGCTCTCTCCCCGGCAACGGCGCCAAAATTTGGTGTAGCTCAAGCGTAAGCACCACCTCCTTTACTTGTCAATCCGCGGAGACGTGAGGACAAGTATGAAGACCACGAGCAAGTGAAGGCACAAGTGCATGAGTGAAAGCACACAATCATGCACACACATACACACACACGCACAAGGTAAGATCAAAGAGAGGGACAATGGGAAGCTTTGATTGAAAAGAGTTCTCTTACAAAAGCTCTATTCTCTAACAAGCTAACCTCAAAAATGAGCTCTCTAGCTCTTTTTATAGTTTTTGGACTAGTTTTAGCCTTGTCAAGACCTAGTGTCCGGCCTAGTTAAAAATTAGGTTCTAGGGCTTATTTGAGGGCTCAAACAAAGTCTAAAAATTATGAAAATTGGTAGGATGATACTTCTAATCCTCCTCAAGCTCAAGGACTCCTTGGCTTGAACAAAATGGAGTTACAAAAATAGAAAATGGTATTTAAAATGGTTTTTAGTGATGAAAATCACTATTTTTGTATGGAGTTCTTCTGAAAATTTGACATGTACTTCTTGGAGCTCCCTAATTGCTCCTTCTTCTTGTATGTCCACTTCTTTGATGTGCACAGGAGCTTTGTCCTTGACCTTCAGCTTCAACACTGGCCTAATTAAAAATTAGGTTCTAGGGCCTATTTGAGGGCTCAAATGGAGTCTAAAAAACATGAAAATTGATAGGTAGGTACTTCTAATGCCCCTCAAGCTCAAGGACTCTTTGGTTTGCACAAAATGGAGTCGAAACTATCCAAAAATGGTATTTGCAAGGTTAAGGTAGTGATGAAAATCACTGTTCAAATGAGGTTTGGTTGGAAAATTTGGATGGCCTATTTGCCATATCTTCGTTGACTACTTTGTCTGCTTTTGCCTTCTCTCCACTCGGCTCCCTTCTTTGGCTTCCTTGTCTTGTGAGTCCTTGGTTTCCTTGACTACTGCCAACACCCCCCTCTCTCGCGTCTTTCGTCTCTGACAGACCCTTGTTTGGCTGAGCGTTTGACATAGAATTCAACGACGTCTGAAGCTAGGTGGTGTTCTTCCAGCCGCAACCCTCATGCTAAGGCTGTTAGGAGGGCATCCCAATCCACTAGACCTGGAACCTCCGGATGTGGCACACGCAGTTGTTCTGAATGTAATGTTCACTCCATTGCAAAGAGGTGGAGTAGATGGGAGGGTCTTGGAACAAAGACTTCAGAGTGGTATTCCCAGAACCCCTTAATGAACATCTCTTCAAATGTTTGCTTGTACCAAGCGAGGAGGTATTTAATTCATGCGTGCCATGCATATATCACCTGGATGGAGGGGGTTGTACTCATATCGTAGACCAAGTCCAGGTTACCTGCTGTGAATCCAACTCTTGGGAAATGTGGATCTTTAATATTTTTGAAGGTTCTGAAGGTTACCAACATCAACTAGAATATCTTTATGCACATTTGAGCCATTACATTTGGGATGTTTCGCATTCTGAATCCCCAGTGGCAGATGGTAGAGAGCATGTAGCCCACCATAGCTTCTCCCCGTGGCGGTGCCAGGTATACGTAATTGAGCCACTTTGCACAGCCTTTGACATTCTTCACAGTGATGGCAAACTCAGGCCATGTGCATCTTCTGAGTATGGGAGCATAACAGGGATTATACTTAATGAATAGTGGCATGTTATTCCAAGTTTGAACCATCTCAGGGTAAGTTTCTAAGAGTTGTAGCCGCCAGGTAGGTTGATGAATTGATCCTTGTTTAGCTCTCTCAGGGATATCATCAGGGCCGAATTGTGTGGCAAAGGTTGGAGCCTTGCCACATCGTCGTTGAATTTCTGCGTTGTAATCTGCCAAGAGCACACAATATGGCACATATTGATTGTCCTTGGTGCCTATCCATCTGTGATGAGACATACTTCGGAAATATTCTGATTTGATAATGGTGTCCTCAATCTTCATCATGGACTCAATTTGGACCACGACTCGATCATCATGTGTATTGGCCGTTTTCTCGAGTTTCTGCTCCATTCTGGGGCTTCCACCTCTAGTGTGTCCAATCCCTCAGAGGTATGTTGGCCACCTGGCATTGGCATAGGAACATATGGCTCTTCATATGACTCATCCACTTCGATGGGTACCAATTCTTCTGGTTCTGGCTCGATGAGTGGGGAGGGTTGTCTTTCATATTGGAGTAACTTGCTTTGCAACTCCGCGACCTGTTCTCTCAATGCATTGACCTCTCCTATAGTGGTGGTAGAATCGGTGATCTTGGGTTGGGCTTCCTGCATCGTTAGTTGTTGACGGAGAGTATCCCGTTCTTTGCCCAACTCATCATGCGCTTCTAGTAGATCCGCATAGCTTTCGAGAATTGTCTTCATAGTCTCGGATGGAACAGCTTTAAATCTTTCGGGGTCGATCTCCTGGGGGGGAACCCTCCATGGCTGCCTCTAAATTTTCTTTGTTCTACCTTTGCAAGCGCTTGTTCTCTTCAAGGGGAGTGGCCATGTGCTTTCTGAGTAAGTTCAGGTTGCGACCACTTTTAACATGTTCTGACTGATAAAGTTCTAGTAGAGCTGTTAGGTTTTTAACTTCAGAGGATTCGGATGGCTGGGGAGCTTCCAAAACGGTCTGGTGAGTGTGCTCAAGCATAATGTAGTGTTGATTTAGGTTAGTATTTTCTGCTTCCAAAGCTGCAAGCCTCTTCTGTAGTTGCTCATGATCCGTAGTTATTTGGCAATGACGATCTTCCAAGGTTCGGTATTATGTCTGCAACTGATGTACACATTGGTGTAATGTAGAAAACATGTTATGTACATTTATGAATGCAGGGAAGGTGGAGGATGCAGGGGGAATGGGGAGGGGGAAAGGGATAGTGAATGAAGTGGTCACGAGAGGTGAATGGAGGGGGTATGGGAGATGGTGGTAGAGAGGGGGGAGGGAGTGGTGTTGTGGCTGGTGATGTTTCCATGGTGTCAAAAGTGTGTGTAAATGTGTAGATGGGGACTATGGGTGGGGTGGATGTGATGTTCGTGAAGATTTTTGTAAATGTGGGCATTGTGATCCCTCCAAATTGGGTGCCTTGTATTCATTGATCATCCTAGCGATTTCTTCATTAGTGAGATCATCCAGGGTGTAGCCCTGTGGAAACTCCAGGTTAGAGGGAATGAGAGGGAAAACTAGATTGGGTCCTTCTGCACTCTGTCTAGGTAAGCGTATTATAAACGGACGGATACATCGCGTTTGTGGAGGCGTCACCTCTGGTGTGGTGGTGGCTCCCCTTGCTTGGGCACACGGTAATTGGACAGAGCCTCTCATTTTCTTAGATGGAGGCCCTGTTGTTGATAGCCATCTCTGGAATTCGTGAGCTCTGGACCATACTAGTGCTCTTTGAATAGGCACATCATAAGCTAAGCACCTGTAAATTATTTTTGTCAGTGCACAACACCCATGAAGCATGTTCTTCTGTTTCTTATTCCATCATTGATGTGCTAGGTGGATTCGATCTATGATCCAATGTGGTAAATTGATTGTGAGATCCTCTGTCTCCGCCAAGTACAAGCTGAACCAAATTCTTTTTGGTGGCATAGTGAAGCGTTCTTGGGTGGGGAAGGCGAAGTGTTGCATGATCATTCGTAGGTGGAGGGCGATGGTTGGTGTCATTTCTACCATGTCCTTCAATTTGTTGAGATCCTTGTGCTTCATCCTGTCGGGAATCATTGTTTCTTTCTCAGTGGGAATATGCATACCTTGCATGTTCAACGCTTCCCGTACTAGGTTGAGGGTCAGTTTGAATCTTTTTAGCTCGTGGATTGGCGTTAGTGAGGGTAGCAGAAAGGTACTATCACCTCCCTTAGCTCTGCTAGGGGTGATGGTACTGATAAGGTAGGAGCAACGCAGGAAATCTGGCTTAGGTAGATGTGCCCGGAAATAGCTATCCAATCGTGCTTTGGTCCATACAGATCGCATGACTTCTGCATTCTGGTACTTCTCAAATTCACGGGTGAAGAAATGGTATCTTCCCCATTTTCCATTAAACTCAAATTCTGCCTCCCAAAAGTAGGTGCCTTCTCCCAATGGTCCTGCGACATCACTGAACCAATGCGCGTGTTTCCCCACTTGAGAAGTGTGTCCCTGCGGAGGGTCCTGAATGGGAAGTACATGCACAACTCTAAGTTCTTGAGGCCTCTCGGTGAGTTGTGGCTTGAGGAGGAGGGTTTTTATGTCCACTATCTGGGCACTGGACCCGGCTTGGGAACTGGAACCTCCTGCTTCTGCCATGTTACTGCTTGCTTGCTATTTTTATGAGAATATAGAACCAAGTGTTGACATTGTAATGGACAAGATAGAACAATTTTTGTCCCCGTTACAACATTAACATGAGTGCTTAGTGATAGGTTAGTATGTTAGTGAGTGCTCGGTGATTGTGTGTGTAGTTAGTGAATGAATAATCCTATGATCTAAATGGAAAGATGTGGTGTGAGAATGATGTAGTCAGTAAGTGGAGATGAATTTACAAATGGGGGTCGGGGGGTTTATTACAAGCTTTGGGCTGCCAAACACAGTGGATGGCTTTTGGTTTTGATTTTGTGGAGACTCTAGAGGGCTTTATAAGAGTGTCTGCTTGGAAATGAGGCTTTTTAGGGCCCCATTTATAAGCGATTCTGCTCTTGCTCATGGGCGAATATGTGTTCATGCGTGTTGAATAAGCGTGGGTATCAACTGTTCGAGTGAGTGAACCATGTTGTACATGGTGTGCTCTGTGTGTAGCTATTTGAGCCCGCAAGCAAGCCTTAGGCACCCAAATTTATCTGGATTGTGGTCAGCCTTCATTGACTTCTTGGGTACCCAGATAGACTTCACTTTAGTGGAGGACTTTTTGAAAGACTTCTTATTAGTGTCCTGTTGTTGCCCACTAATATGAAGCTGAGTCAGTGATTGTGACCTGACCGCAACAGGTTGGTCGCCTTTCTGCACCCACACTTGTTTTGATGGTTGAGACACCGTGCTTCGTATTTTCTTTTGGATTCGAGCATAAGTCATCTACTTCTTCTGCATTTGATCCACCTTTGGTTGCTGCATCCCTGTGGCTTTTGGAAAAGAAGGGAGTTCCATCGTATCCTTGACTTCTTTGTTGAGATAATCATCCCTCTGCATCACATAGTTTTGGACAAGAATAGCATGGTCATCTTCATGTGTACTCCTGGAAGGACCATCAGTTTGTGCCTTTCCTAGTTCCTTGAGTGCCTCATTTTCTAACTCAAGTGTAATGCGGTTCTGATCTACCCAGACCTGAAGAAGTCCACTTCTTAGGTTTAGGTTGATTGCATGATCATAGATCCAGTCTTGACCCAAGACAAGAGGCTCAGTGAGGTCCTCGTCTTGACACACTAGTACTTAACTATCAATAAAACATCTTGAATGTAGAGGGCAAGTTCCACCTCTCCCAAGCAAGGGGTTTCCACACCTCCTAATCCTATGAGATATGCTTCTATAGGATTAACACTTAATTTCAACTTTTGACAGTAAGAAAGTTTAACCGCACTAGTGGTTGCACCTGAGTCAATCAAGGCATGTACAGTCCTTGCACTTTTTCCTTGTCCTATCTCTAAGGTTACAAAAGGACGTCGATCAACTATTCTATGGGGAATTACACTTGAGACTTCACACATAGCCATATGATATCCTAGGTCCACATAGTCATCTATCCTAGGCTGATCTCTACCCTACCTTCTCAACTTCATCCTTCGGATTTGCTCCAATGCTTCTGCCTGTGCTTCTTCTCGAATTTGCTTTTCCTCCTCTTTACGTTTCTTTGCAGTATTGAGTCGATTTAACATCTTCTCTGTGAGGGGTTCTTGATATAATTTGACTCTGCATCCACTGATGTAACTAGGGAGGACATCACCTTCTAGTGTAGCTAGCTGAACTGCTCCACTCGTTGAGATCCTATTTATGATCATAGGTCCATAACCTCTCTTCTCTATTTTTCGTGCATGTTGCTTCAAAGTGTAGACCAAAACTAGGTCTCCTCCTTTTAAGCCCTTATCCTTCACATGTGCATCCAAATATGCTTTTTGCCTCTTCTTGGCTGCATAAATTCCCGCTGCAGCTCTCAATCATGTTTCACCTAATCGTTCAAGATCAAAGATCCTTGAAGAGAGTTCATGGCCTGTCCACTCGTGCTCCTGTGCTACCAACAATGTTGGTATCAAGAATTCTAATGGTAGCACTGCATTTTGGCCAAATACCATTTGAAAGGGAGTGGCTTGGAGTACTGTTTTATAGGCAACTCTGTATGCCCAAACAACATGGTGTAGTTGTTTGTCCCAATTAGAGCATTTTTTATTCACTAACTTGGTCAGCACATTGCATATAACTTATTTGTGCTTTCAGCTTGGCCATTAGCTTGTGGGTGATAGGGGGTAGACTTCTTATGTACTACCTAGAACTCTTGGAGAAGATTTTCAATAACTTCATTCAAGAAGTGAGTGCCTCTATCACTTACTAGCTTGATAGGTAGCCCGTATCTAGTGAACACATTCTCAAATAAGAACTTAGCTGTCATTTGACTATCGTTCTTCGTGGTGGCTTTTACCTCTACCCACTTGGTTAGATAGTCTGTGACCACAATGATATATTCAGAATTTGAACCCTTAGCTGGGGGATTAATAGGACCCACAAAGTCTATTCCCCACTTAGAGAATGCACGTCTACCCATCATAGGTTTCAAAGGCATCTCATCTTTGCGTATAGGATACTGAGTTCGCTGACAAACATCACACTGCTTCACGTAGGTATGTGCATCCATGTGAAGGGTTGGTCACCAAAGTCTTGCAAATAGTATTGACTTGATCACCCGATCTGGACCAAAGTGTCCTCTTGCTACACCCTGGTGAGCAGTTTCCAAGATCTTCAAATATTTGCTCTCATGGACACAGCCGTAGATATCCATCCTTTCCTCGCTTGTACAGATTACCACTAATAAGTGAGTAATCTAGGGCTTCTTGTTCCAAACTTCTTTGCCTTGTCAGGGTCGTATCTTGAGGGAATGTTTTCGTCCTCAAGAAGGCTACTAATGGTTCACTCAAATCTGGTATTAGAGACACCTGGTACAAGGTAGCGTGCTCCACAGGTGGTCTAGTTCGCCAGACTGTGCTTTCCTTACACAACTTATGGACATCGGCGTCCATAGTTGGCCAATGCACTCCGAGCCTCTTTAGTGTCTGTAAAGTTCTCTGCCTTGAGTGGTGTTGCTCTAATGCACCTACATGTGCTGATTGCAACCACTTAGCATACTCATCTTCTTCCACACAACATGCTAATACCCCTTGATCTATATGCTTGTACATACTCTCTGCCATGATATGGTACTTCTAGGCTTTTACTATCTCCCTATCATGAGTGTTTATTACTGGGTGGTTAGGCCCGTATGTCAATACTGGCACTAATGGCCTAGCCCGCCGAGGTACCACTTCCAAATTAAACAAGTAAGCATCAGGAAGATCATCTGATACTCCTTGTGGTGCCTCTCCAGAGGTGAGCCTAGAGAGATGGTCAGCTCTCAAATGAGTCTTGCCTTTCCTTACCACTACCTCAAAGTCATATTCCATTAGTAAGAGAAACCATCTTACTAATCTACCTGTATTGCATGGCTTGTTTACCAAGTACAACAGTGCTTGATGATGAGTAAAAAATTTAAACTTATTTGCAAGCAAATAGTGTCTAAACTTTTTAACCGCATACACCATGCCTAATCCTTCTCGTTCAGTGGTGGTATAATTTCGTTCAGCTGCATTCAATTGTCTACTAGCATAGGCAATTGGAAGATCCATATTACCTTCACCAGTAGGTTGTGCTAGCACACATCCAATAGCATAATTGGATGCATCCACGTGGACATGAAAGGGCTTATTCCAATCTGGTGCAGTCAAGATTGACGCTGAACATAATCGTCATTTAAGCTCATTGAAGGAGTTCTCACATTCATTAGTCCACTCAAAATTGGTCAAAAGGCCGTACAGAGGCTTTGCAATGATGGCATACATATTTATGAAACGTCGGTAATAACCACAATGCCCCATGAAAGCTTGTACTTCCTTGACATTCTTTGGCCTGGGTAGTTCTGCGATAGCTCTCACTTTCTCCTCATCTGTGGATATGCCATTCTTTGACACTATGTGTCCTAGAATCTTGCCTTGCCTGACCATGAAAACGCACTTTTCTGGGTTCAGGCAGACTTGATATTCTCTACATTTGTCAAAGATTTGCCTGAGTTCAGGTATATGTGTCTGTCTAATGTTGGAATGGGCACATAGATCATCAACATATACTTCTAAACTCTTTCTCAAGAATTCCTTAAACACATGGCACATCAGCCTTTGAAATGTGCCTGGCGCATTGGTAAGCCCAAATGGCATTACTCGAAAAGCAAATATGCCCCACTCTGTGGCAAAAGCCGTCTTATGCTGATCTTCTGGAGCAATGGCTACCTGATTGTAACCAGAAAATCCATCAAGGAAGCTGTACACTTCCTTGCCTGCTACTCTTTCTAGGAGATGTTCAGTGATAGGAAGCGGATAATTATCTCAAATTATGGCTGCATTAACCTTCTTCAAGTTAATGCACACACGTAGCTTTCCATTCTTCTTGGGCACAACAACAATGGGGGATACCCACTCAGTGTGCTCAATTTCATAGATGAATCTTTCTTCAACCAATCTATCTATCTCTTCCTTGATCTTAGCAGCATAATTATCATTATATGTGTATGGCTGTTGTTTAGAGGGTTTCGCGTCTGAGGTCATGGGAAATGTGTGTGAGCATATGTCAGGTCTACACCTTTCAAATCCTTATTGCTCCAAGCGAATACATCTCTGTATTCTCTTAGCAAGGCTATTAGCTCATGCTCTTCTTCCTCCGTCAGGTCATGGCCTATGTACGTGCATCTCTCTTCTCCTTCTTCTATGGCTACCACTATTTTCTTGGTGGTTTCTTTGTTATCATAGGCCTCCGCTGATTGTGCCTCACGTTTAGGCATTCTTACCATGAATCTTCTATCATCTATTTCATACTTCTTAAAGTTTTCAGGGACCTCAAACAAAGATTCTTTCTCTTCTGGTGTGACTTCTCTCTTCCTCCTTTTCTTGCTCTCACTCTTGCTGGCCACTTGCGTGGTTAACCTTACGTCATTTGTGAACTCTTCATGTCTCTGAGAGTGAACTTCTACTTCATGGAAGTATTCTTCATCGGATGCAAAAGGAGGGTCCATAATGATTGACTCTAAATCAGACTCACTCGCATCCTTGAATGCATCAGTGATAGGTTCCCATTCTTCCAGAACCAAATCTCCCATGATTGGCTCTATGGAGAAAACTGAAATGTCATAGCCATCCTCATCATAGTGGGGTGTCCATTGTTCTTCATTGACGGCTACATCCATTGTTGCTAAAAATTCTACCCAGCCGTGAGGTTCAAATTCTTTGTCAGGGAGTACTACAGGTGCATAGGCCGGGTCTTGAATTGATCTATGGGTTTCCTTCGCACTTATCTCTCTAGCCTTTTCTCTCTTCTCTTCTTCTATTGCTACTTTACACATCCATAAGTGAGTGTCTTCATGGATCCATGAGGATCCTGATCCTATGGAATGCACTGATTCCATATCATCTTTGGCTCTATGGATGGGATTCCATTGGATGGGGGGTACATCCCTATGGGAGTAATCCTTGAGATTGACTTTGGTCGTGACACCTAAGTGTTGCAAGTACAAGGAGTTGGTTCCCCAATCCTGTACCACTTGCAGCTGTCGCATAAATGGTCTTCCCAAAATCATCTCATAGGCTTGGTTCTTGCTAAAGTCACAGATAGCAAATGTGTGCTCAAACTCTACACCACAAGTAGTGAGAGTTATGCCTTCTAACAGCCCTAAGGGTCTCTCTATGTGACCGTCAGCCATCTGCAATTTCATCCTCGTGGGTCTGAGTGTTGGCTTGCCCCAACGCTTCCATAAGGAAGTGGTAGCAATTGCAACTCCTCCACCAGAGTCCAGAATTGCCTTGGTTGTGTATCCTTGATGGGTGATGGGAAGATAGGTGTTTCCTTCTTCCCCTTCACTCATATCTCCTATCTTGTCCAGAGGTATTTTTGGCACCGTTCTGTGGGATCCTACCTGGGAATGAGGTTTCTCTACTTCTGGTACTTGATTGGCTACATGTTTCCATAGCTCTGGCCTAACTTTGAGTAGTTGTTCTAAGGTGAGGTTGCACTGTACTTTTGTGTTTTTCACTACCTCTGTGTTCCTAGGTATGACTGGGTCTTTGTTTCTCACCATGACTGTGGGTGCTCTCATACACGTGGACTTAGCTTCCCATGGACCTGTGAAGTGGGGTGTAGCTCAGTGATGAGTAGCACCTCCTTTAATGTCAATCCGGGAAGACGTGAGGATGGTATGATGACCTCGAGCAAGTGAAGGCACAAGTGCGTGAGTGAGAAGCACACAAACATGCACACACATACACGCACGCGTGCACACAAGGTAAGACAAAGAGACAGAAGCAATGGAGTTCTTTTAGATTACTTCAAGAGTGCTCATACAAGTTCAATTCTATTACAAGCTAACCTCAAAAATGAGCTCTCTAGCTCTATTTATAGTTTTTGACTAATTTTTGGCCTTGTCCAGACCTAGTGTCCGGCCTAGTTAAAAATTAGGTTCTCTGGCCTATTTGGAGGTTCAAACAGAGTCTAAAAAATGTGAAAACTGATAGGTAGGTACTTCTAAAGCTCCTCAAGCTCAAGGACTCCTTGGCTTGCACAAAATGGAGCTACAAAAATATGAAATGGTATTTACAATGGTTTTTAGTGATGAAAATCACTATTTTTGTAGGGATTTCTTCTACATTTTGACATACATTTCTTGGATCTCCCTACTTGCTCCTTCTTCTTGTGTGCCCACCTCTTTGATGCATGAAAAATTTAGATGGCCTACTTGCCAGATCTTCTTTGACTACTCTGTCTGCTTGTACCTTCTCTTCGCTCTGACTCCCTTCGTTGACTTCCTTGTTTTGTGAGTCCTTCAGTTCCTTGACTGCCAACACCCCCCCCTCTCTCGCGTCTGTCATCTCTGACAGACCCTTGTTGAGTGGGTCGTTGGATGTAGTACTCCACAACGTCGGTGGCTAAATGATGTTCTGCTATTCGCAACCCTTTGGCCAAATCAGTGAGTAGGGCATCCCAATCTACTGGCCCTCGAACTTCTGGATGCGGCATACGTAGCTTTTTGGAATGTAGGGCTTGTTCCACCTCTAGTAACTGTAATAGATGAGATGGTTTGGGAATGAATATCTCGGAATGATATTCCCAGAACCCTGTGATGAACATTTCTTCAAACGTCTGTTTGAAGCAGGGAGGTAGATACTTTATCCGAGCATGCCATGCGTGTACGACGTTAATGGATGGTGTGGTGCTCATATCGTAGACAAGGTCCTGATTCCCTTCATTAAATACAATAGCCGAAAGATGAGGTTCTTTGATATTCTTAAATATCCTGAATGTAACCAGCATGAGCTCAAAAATTTTTAGGCACATCTGCGCCATGACATCTGGGACATTCTTGAACCTGACTGCCCAGTGTCGGATGGTTGAAATCATGTAGTTGACTATGGGTTGGCCATGAGGAGGTGCTAGGTACACATAATTTAACCACTTTTCACATCCTTTAACCGTCAAAACTGTTTCGGTGTACTCCGGCCAAGACCTTCTTCGAAAGACAGGGCAGTAGCAGGGATTATACTTGATATATAGAGGCATGTTATTCCACGTGCGTACCATCTTAGAGTAGGTTTCGAGCAGACGGATCCTCCAAGTAGGTTGATGTATATTCCCCTGCTTGGCACTTGGAGGGATATCATCTGGTGCAAACTGTGTCACCGAGGTTGGTTCTTTTGTTGTGCGTTGCTTGATTTCAGCATTGTAATTTGCCATTAATACACAGAATGGAACATACAGATCATCGGACGTGCCAATCCACCTATGATGGGAGAGGTTTCTAAAGTAATCCGATTTTATGACAACTTCTTCCAATCGTGACATAGACGCTCTCTGAACTGCTACTTCGTAGTTCTTCTAGTTCTGCTCTGAGTTCTGCAACTTCTGCAGATGTGTCGGCTGTTGTTGTGACCTTGCTTGGTGACTCCTGCTGAGTTTCCAGTTGCTTTAGTAGATCATCTCTTTCTCTTTCTAATGCTGCGTGGGCTTCCAGCAGGTTGGCATGGGTTTCCAAGATGATTTGCATATTTCCAAATGGGATAGCCTTGAAATTCTCTGGGTCGATTTCCTGTGGTGAACCCTCCATTGCTGCTTCTAGGTTTTCTTCGTTCTGTTTCTGCAGTCTTTTATTCTCTTCGAGTGCTGCGGACATGTGCTTCTGTAATAAGGCGAGATTGCGTCAAAGCTTGAGATTGTCGGTGATCTGAGCATGTAACATGTCGTCGAGTTGTTGTTTTTCCTCAGTATCTGACTGGGGTGGATTGGCGACTAATTGATCATGTTGTGCTTGCAATGTAGTATACTGCTATTGTAATAGCCGCTTCTCCTTCTCTAATTCAATGAATCTTGCTTGGAGCTGTTCATGGCTTCTGAAGAGACTCGTATGTTGTGCGTCTAGGTGCTGGTAATGTTGTTGCAGTTGAGACATACACTAGTACATATTATTAAATACATTATTAATGGGGGTGGATGCGGGAAATGTGTTGAATGTAGAAGGGAAGGGAAAAGGGAATGAGAGCGTGCATGTTGTGCTTGAAAAGGGTGAAGTTGGTGGTGGGGGAATGGGAGATTGTGGACGTATGGGGGGAGGGAGAGGTGCGGAGGTGGGTGATATGTCCATGAGATCAAAGGTGGATGCGGTCGTGGGAGTGATTGTGAACATGGGAACTGTGGGTGGGGTGATGGTGGTGAAGGTGTAAATTGGTGTGTGTAGTTGTGAATATGATCCGCCAGGAAGTGTAATCGGGGGAACGGGATTTTCTGTCACTATAGTTAGAATTATAGTGTCAGTGGTAGTGTATACAAGAGAGGTGGTGATCGGTTGTGTAGGTTGTGTGGGTTGACTAATGGTTTGTGCTTCGGTATGGGAAGTGGACCCTGGGGCTGTGATAGTAGTGGTTACAATGGTAGTGGGAGGTGAAGGTGGTGGAGTTGGAGGGAGAGGGGGTAAGGGGGTGACGGGGGTGCACTGGTTGTATGGGCTTCCTCAGTGTCATGAATAGTATGAGCTATGCCCGTGGTTGTGGATGTGGTGCCCTATGGTTCTGATACTAATACATTCATTTGTTTTCCTGATCGAGGGGGGCATTTGTCGTATCATCGTTCCGATCGTCGTGAATATGCAAGAGCAGTATGCACCATCTCTGGTACCCCCAACGCATCAGAGATCATGTCAAGGGTTGCTCGGTATTGCTCATCCACACCTTCCTCCTCAAGGATTTGATTCATGAGGGCTTTTCCTACTGCCAAGGACAGTTTGTGCTGTTCTTGAACTCGGTTGATAGTATCATACAACTTTTTCAATTGCTTCGTATAAGCCGGGGCACCCTCAAGTTCCTATACAACTTCCTGCTCATATTCCTGCTCTTCTTCATCGGACAGTCCCTCTTGTTCGTCCTCTTGTTCGTCTTCTTCATCATCCTGCACTTTGACTACGTCTGGTTGGACTGGGTGGGGTTGGTCTGTGACTATCTGCTGCCCGCTTGCCTGCTCTGCCTCCACTTCTAAATTTGTAGCATTGATTATTCTAGCTACCTCTTCATCAGTTAGATCTTCCAATGTAAAGCCGTGAGGAAACTCTAAGTCGGTTGGTATAGGAGGAAACACCAGATTCGGTCCATCTGTGCTATGTCTTGGTAATATGATAGTGAAGGGTTGCACGCGCCTTGGAAGCCGTGGAGTTGTCTCTGGTGTCAGTGTCATTTTCTTGGATGGAGGCCCTGCGATGGATAGTCTACGTTGGAATTGTTGCACCCTGGTCCAAATAACTGCCCTTTGAACTGGCATATCATATGCCAAACATCTGTAAACAATCCTTGTGAGAGCACAACATCCATATAGTACTGACTTTTGCTTCTTATACCACCGTTGATGAGCCAAGTGGATTTGGTCAATAATCCAGTGAGGCATGTTGATTGTCAAATCGAAGGCATCTGCTAAATATAGACTGAACCATATCTTCTTGGGTGGCATTGTGAACCTCTCTTGAGCGGGGAATGCGAAATGCTGCATGACCATTCGCAAGTGAATGGCAATAGTCCGTGTCATTGCCACCATGTCTTTTAGTTTCGTCAAATTCCTGTTCTTCATGTTATCTGGAACCATTGTCTCTTTTTCGGTGGGGATATGCATACCTTTCATGTCGAGGGCTTCTCTTACCAAATTATTCGTCTATTTGAACCGCTTCAGCTCATTGCCCCTTGTGAGAGATGGGAGGACAAAGGTGCTGTATCCCTTTTTCTCTTTGCTCGGAGTGAGGGTGCTAATCAAATACGAGCATCTAAGAAAGTCGGGCTTTGGCAACTGGTCTTTGAAGTAATTGTATAGTCCCGCTTTCTTCCATATCGGTTTCAGCCCTTCATTATTTTGAAGTCTTTCGAATTCCCTGGTGAAGAAATGATACCTGCCCCAGCGCCCGTTGAACTCTATCTCTGCCTCCCACAGGTAAGTGCCTTCCCCCAGAGGTCCTGCCACGTCACTGAACCAATGTGAGTTTTTGCTGATTGGCATTGTGTGCCCCTGTGGAGGATTCTGCACCGGTATGGCATGTAATGCTCTCAATGCCACTGGACGCTCCTTCAATTCCTCCTCAATAGGAAGACTTTCAATATCCACAATCTGAGGGCTGGTGCCCACCTGGGAGCTAGTTCCTGCCTCGGCCATATCAAGGAAACTGGTCACCCGTTCTGTGAGAATATACAAAGGAATGTTAACATTGCAAACGGACACCAAGCGTTCATGTGTCCCCGTTACAACATTAACATGATTTTAGTGAGAGGTTAGTAGGTCAACAAGTGCTCGGTAATCGTGTGTGTAGTTAGGGAATGGATAATCCTAAGAGCTAAATGGAAAGGTGTGGTGTATGAGTGATGTAGTTAGTAAGTGGGTATGAATTTACAAATGAGGGTCGGGGGGTTTATTACACGTTTTGGCTGCCAAACAAACAGAATGGCTGTTGGTCTTGATTTTGTGGAGACTCTGGAGGGCTTTATAAGAGTGTCTGCTTGGAAATGAGGCTTTTTAGGGACCCATTTACAAGTGATTCGACTTGTGCCCATGGAAGAATATGTGTTCGTGCGTGATGTGTAAGAATGGGTATCAGATGTTCGAGTGAGTGAACCATGTTGTACAGGGTGTGGCCTCTGTGTAGCCATTTGAGCCCGCAAGCAAGCCTTAGGCACCCAAATTTGTCTTGATTGTGGGCTAGCCTTCATCGACTTCTTGGGTACCCAAATAGACTTCACTTTCCCAGAAGAATTTCTGAAAGACTTCTTATTAGTGTCGTGTTGTTGATTACTAATAAGAAGTTTTGTCCGTATGGTTGGCTTGATCGCAACAGGCTGTTCGCCTTTCCGCACCCACACTTGTTTCATTGACTAAGACATCCTGCTTCTCACGTTCGTTTGGCCTCCAGCATAGGTAGTCTTCTGTATTTGATCTGTCGTTGGTTGTTGCATCCCTCTGGCCTTTGGAAAAGAAGGGAGTTCCATTGTGTCCTTGACTTCTTTATTGAGATCATCATTCCTCTGCATCACATAGTTTTGGACAAGAACAACATGGTCATCTTCATGTGTACTCCTGGAAGGACCAGGAGTGTGTGCATTGCCTAATTCCTTGAGTGCTTCATTTTCTAACTCAATTGTAATGCGTTTCTCATTGACCCAAACCTGAAGAAGTCCACTTCTTAGGTTTAAGTTGACTGCATGGTCATAGATCCAGTCTTGACCCAAGACAAGAGGCTCAGTGAGGTCCTCATCTTGACACACTAGCACTTTCACTGTCATTAAAACACCTTGAATGTGGAGGGGAAGTTCCACCTCGCCCATGCAAGGGGTTTCCACGCCTCCCAATCCTATGAGATATGCCTCTACAGGATTGAATTTTAATTTCAATTCTTGACAGGAAGAGAGTCTCACCACACTAGTGGTTGCACCTGAGTCAATCAATGCTCGCATAATTTTTGCACTAATGCCTTGTCCTAGCTCTAAGGTCACAAAGGACGTCGATCAATTATTCTATGAGATCTAATACATGAAGCTTCACACATTGCCATATGATATCTTGGGTCTACGTAGTCATCTGCCCTGGGTTGTTCCCTACCCTGTCGTCTCAACTTCATTCTTCTGATGCGTTCTAAGGCTTCTGCTTGAGCTTCTTCTCGAATTCTCTTTTCTTCCTCTTTGCGTCTCTTGGCAACGTTGAGTCGATTTAGCATCTCTTCAGTCAGAGGTTCCTGATATAACTTGACTCTGCACTCGCTTATGTAGCTAGGTAGAATATCGCCTTCTAATGTGGCTAGTTGTACTGCTCCACTCGTTGAGATCCTATTTATGATCATAGGTCCATAGCCACGCTTCTCTAATTTCCGGGCATGTTGTTTCAGGGTATACACCAAAACTAAGTCTCCGGCCTTCAAGCCTTTATCCTTAACATGGGCATCAAAGTACGCTTTCTGTCGTTTCTTAGCTGCATATATCCCTGCAGCAGCCCTTAGTCTTGTTTCTCCTAATCGCTCAAGGTCAAAGATCCTAGAGGAGAGCTCATGGCCCGTCCACTCATGCTCCTGTGCGACTTTTAGTGTAGGTATCAAGAAGTCCAATGGTAGCACTGCGTTTTGGCCAAAAACCGTCTGAAAAGGAGTGGCTTGGAGTACCGTTTTGTAGGCAACTCGGTATGCCCAAACAACATGGTGTAGCTGTTTGTCCCAATCAGAGCGTTTATTATTATATCCTTATTTGGTAAGCACATTGCATAGAATCTTGTTTGTGCTTTCGGCTTACCCATTAGCTTGTGGGTGATAGGGAGCAGACTTCTTGTGTACTACCAAGAATTCTTGGAGAAGATTTTCAATAACTTCATTATCAAGAAATGGGTGCCTTTATCACTTACTAGCTCTATGGGTAGCCCGTATCTAGTGAACACATTCTCATATAAGAACTTAGCGGTCGTCTCAGCATCGTTCTTCGTGGTAGCTTTCACTTCTACCCACTTGGTTAGATAGTTTGTGGCCACAATGATATATTCAGCATGTGAACCCTTAGCTGGGGGATTAATAGGACCAACAAAGTCTATTCCCCACTTAGAGAATGCACGTCCACCCATCATAGGCTTTAGTGGCATCTCATCTTTGCGTATAGGGTACTGAGTTCGCTGACAAACATCACACCTCTTCACATAGGTATGTGCATCCATGTGAAGGGTCCGCCACCATAAGCCTGCAAATAGGATTGCCTTGATCACCCGATCTGGTCCAAAGTGTCCTCCTGCTACACCTTGGTGAGCAGCTTCCAAGATCTTGATATATTCACTCTCATGGACACATAGTCTCAGGTAACCATCTTTACCACGCTTGTATAGATTATCACCGATGAGAGAGTAATCTAGGGCTTCTTGCTCTAGACTTCTTTGTCTGGCCAGTGTCATATCTTGAGGGAATGTTCTCGTCCTCATGAAGGCTACTAATGGTTCACTCCAACCTGGCACTATGGACACTTGATAAAGAGTGGCATGCTCCACAGGTGGTTTAGTGCAACAGATTAGGCATTCCTTGCACAACTTATGGACATCTGCTTCCATAGTTGGCCAATGCACTCCGAGTCTCCTTAGTGTCTGTAGGGTTCGTTGCTTTGAGTAGTGTTGCTCTAATGCACCTACATGTGCTAATTGCAACCATTTAGCATACTCATCCTCTTCCACACAACAAGCTAGGATTCCTTGATCTGTGTGCCTGTACATATTTCCTGCCATGATCTGGTATTTTTGGGCTTTTACTATCTCCCTATCTTGAGTGTTTATGACTGGGTGATTGGGCCCGTATGTCAATACTGGCATTAATGGCTGAGCGCACTGAGGTACAACTTCCAAATTAAACAAGTAAGCATCAGGAAGGTCATCCGACACTCCTTGTGGGGCTTCCCCAGATGTGAGCCTAGAGAGATGGTCTGCTCTCAAGTGAGTCTTCCCTTTCCTCACCACTACTTCAAAGTCATATTCCATTAGTAAGAGAAACCATCTTACTAATCGGCCTGTATTGCATGGTTTGTTTACCAAGTACAATAATGTCTGATGATCGGTAAAACATTTAAACTTATTTGCAAGCAAATAGTGTCTAAACTTTTTAACTGCATATACCATGCCTAATCCTTCTCGTTCGGTGGTGGTATAGTTCCCTTCAGCTGCATTCAACTGTCTACTAGCATAGTCAATTGGAAGATCCATATTACCTTCGCCCGTAGGTTGTGTGAGTACACATCCAATAGCATAATTGGATGCATCCACGTGAACATGAAATGGCTTATTCCAATCTGGTGTGGTCAAGATTGGTGCTGAACACAATCTTCTTTTGAGCTCATTGAAGGAGTCCTCACATTCATTAGTCCACTCAAAGTTAGTCAAAAGCCCATACAAAGGCTTTGCTATGATGGCATACATGTGTATAAACCATCGGTAATAACCACAATGCCCCATGAAAAGCTTGTACTTCCTTGACATTCTTTGGCCTAGGTAGCTCGGCTATGGCTCTTACTTATCGGTGGATATGCCATTCTTTGACACTATGTGTCCTAGAATCTTGCCTTGCCTGACCATGAAAACACACTTTTCTGGGTTCAGGCAGACTTGATACTCTCTACATTTGCCAAAGATTTGCCTGAGTCCTGGTATATGTGTCTGTCTAATGTTGGAATGAGCACAGAGATCATCAACATAGACCTCTAAATTCTTCCTCAAGAACTCTTTAAACACGTGACACATCAATCTTTGGAAAGTTGCAGGAGCATTGGTAAGCCCAAATGTCATTACTCTAAAGGAAAATATGCCCCACTCTGTGGAAAAAGCTATCTTATGCTGATCTTCTGGAGCTATGGCTACTTGATTGTAGCCCGAAAATCCATCAAGGAAGTTGTACACTTCCTTGCCTGCTACTCTTTCTAGCAGATGCTCAGTGATAGGAAGCGGATAGTTGTCTCGAATAGTGGCTGCATTAACCTTCTTCAAGTTAATGCACACACGTAGTTTTCCATTCTTCTTGGCCACCACTATAATGGGGGATACCCACTCCGTGTGCTCAATTTCATAGATGAATCCAGCTTCAACCAGACGATCTATCTCTTCTTTGATCTTGGCAGCATAATTATCATTGTATGTGTATGGCTTTTGGTTAGAAGGTTTGGCATCTGAGGTCATGGGGATAGTGTGTGAGCATATGTCAGGGTCCACACCTTTCAAATCCTTGTAACTCCAAGCGAATACATCTCTGTATTCTCTTAGCAAGGCTATCAATTCGTGCTCTTCATCTTCTGTCAGGTCATGCCCTATGTAAGTGCATCGCTCTTCTCCTTCTTCCATGGCTACAACTATTTTCTTGGTGGTTTCTTTGTTATCATAGGCCTCTCCTAATTGAGCCTCACGTTTTGGCATCCTTACCATGACTCTTCTATCGTCTATCTTATACTTTTTAAAGTTTTCAGGGACCTCAAACAAAGATTCTTCCTCTTCTGGTGTGACTTATCTCTTCTTTCTTTTCTTTCCTTCATCCTTAGGGGTCACTTCTGTGGCTAACCTTACAGCATTTGTAAGCTCTCCGTGTCTCTGAGGATGAGCTTCCACTTCATAGAAGTATTCTTCGTCTGATGCAAAAGATGGGTCCATAATGATTGACTCTAGATCGGAGTCTCTTGCATCCTCAAATGCATCAATGCTAGGTTCGCACTCTTCTAAGACTGCATCCCCCATGATTGGCTCTATGGAGAAAACTAAAATGTCATAGCCATCCTCGTCACAGTGAGGTGTCCATTGTTCTTCATTGATGGCTACATCCATTGTTGCTAAAATTTCTGCCTAGCCGTGAGGTTCAAATTCTTCATCAGGGAATACACAGGTGCATAGGCTGGGTCTTGAATTGATCTATGTGTCTCTTTCGCACCTACTTCTCTTGCTTTTTCTCTCTTCTCTTCTTCCACTGCCACTTTACACATCCATAAGTGAGTGTCTTCATGCATCCATGAGGATCTTGATCCTATGGAATGCACCGACTCGGTATCATCTTTAGCTCTATGGATGGGATTCCATTGGATAGGAGGGACATCTCTATGAGAGTAGTCTTTGAGATTCACTTTGGTCGTAACACCTAGGTGTTGCAAATACAAGGAATTGGTTCTCCAATCCTGTACCACTTGCAACTGTCGCATAAATGGTCTTCCCAAAATCATCTCATATGCATGGTTCTTGCTAAAATCACAGATAGCAAATGTATGCTCAAACTCTACACCACATGTAGTGAGAGTTATTCCTTCTAGCAATCCTAAGGGTCTTTCTATGTGACCATCAGCCATTTGCAATTTCATCCTCGTGGGCCTGAGTGCTGGCTTGCCCCAACATTTCCATAAGGAGGTGGTAGCAATTGCAACTCCTTCACCCGAGTCGAGAATTGCCTTGGTTGTGTATCCTTGATGTGTGATGGGAAGATAGGTGTTTCCTTCTTCACCTTAGTCATATCTCCTATCTTGTCTAGAGGAATTTCTGGCACTGTTCTATGAGAACCTACCTGGGAACGCGGTTTAGCTACCTCTGGCATTTGTTCGGCTACGTGCTTCCATAGCTCTGGCCTAACCTTGAGTAACTCTTCTAAAGTGAGGTTGCACTGCACTTTAGTGTTCCTTATTACCTCCGTATTCCTAGGTATGACTGAGTCTTTGTTTCTTACCATGACTGTGGGTGCTCTCATACACGTGGACTTTGCTTCCCATAGGCTTGTGAAATGGGGTAGTTCTTGTATGGAATTAGATTCGAAGTCTAATCTCTCCTGAGATTGAATGCTCTCCTGCTCTTCATAAGTTGATGGGATGTCTTGTGGGAATTGGTCGTGTCCATCATCCACAAGTTCAATGGGAGGAGGAACTTCACTTTCTTTAGCCCATTTGTCTTCTTGAATCTCTCGTAGGAATTCTGGTGTGAACCAATTCATAGAAGAAGATGTGTCTGGCTCTGTAGAGTTAGGCACATAGGCTTCCTGGGCAGGTAGGCTTTCTCTTTCACTTGCCTTGCCCTTATTTTGAGAGACAGGTTCCTTTTTTGATTGTGCTATTAGCCTCTCCAACCTTTCTAGCAGTCCATCAAAGTGCAACTGCGTCTTAATTGAACTAGAGATGTTAAAGAGACGACTGGATTCAAACATGGTTTGAGCCAATTCCACCATCTTAGCACAAATTTTGGTTCGTTCAAGCTCTAGTTCTATTCTAGGGTAACACTTTTCATGATGGGTTACGTTTGGCCCTTCTTGGATTCTGGCCTGATATGCTTTGAGCATCATATTTAGGTCCTCAGGAGTGGGATCTGCTAGGACTGATCCTACCCTAGGGGGTGGTGGAGTAGCATGGGGCGGGTTGGACGGTGGTGGGTCGGATGGAGATGGGAATGGTGGAGGTGGGGTAGTGTGAGAGGGAGTATGAGATGTAAGTTCAACTATCCTGGCTTTTGTTTCTCTTAGGCTTTCCTCGAGTTCGCTCATCTTCTTAGCCCACTGCCTTTTCATCGTTTCTCGACTATCTCTCCAAGCTCTAGTCCGTTTCTTGGTCATGCTCTCTGTTTCACTAACATCTGAGCTCTTTTCTTGGCTTACCCCTTGGTTTTGCTGCAATGCATGAGCTCTAGTGACCACTTGCACCGGTGCGGTGGAAATCACACTCCCTGTGGAGTCGACAACTAACCCAATAACGTTTATAGGGGTGATTTTTGGCATATTATTGGGGTTCTTTGGGCAATCTCGTAAGAGATGCTCCTTTCCACAATCTTGGCAAAAGCCTTGGATTGTCACTGACTGGGGTTGGGTAGATGGAGGTAAGGGGTAGTCATGAATGAGGTGATCTCCCTGACATCTATAGCATGGTCCTCTAGGGAATGGGGGTCTTGCTTGCCTAGGTTGAGGTCTCGGGTTGGGGTTTGTATACATGACGTTTGCGTAATCTGACTCCCAACTTGGTTCACTCGGTTCTTCACTATAATAGGACTCACCATGTTCAGGAGACTGCATGTAGTAAACCTGTGGACTATCTATGTGAGTGGAATCAAAACTATGATCACTCGGGTCACTTTTTGAAAGCAATGGAGTCACTCGGACTATGGCCCTATTCAAATTTTCCTCAGCAGCTGCATACTTTACAGGAATCACATTAGCTGGGGTTGGAGGTTGTTAAGCTAACACAGGTTGAGGCCTTTGTTGGTTTTGGTAGGGTTGTTGATAGGATTGATGTGGTCTACCATATTGCTGTGGAGGGTACTGGTTGTGGTATCTTCCCTGTTGTGGATAGGGCTGAGGGTAGGTTTGCCTAACTGCTTGCTTATTGTATGGGCAGTCTTGTGCTGTGTGATTTGTGTATCTCTGTTCTAATGGTGCAATATTGGCTACTAGGGTTCACTTGGGGTTGAGCCATGATGGGACATACATTTGCCATATGGTCACCACCGCCAATATAGCACCTCTTTACTGGGGAAAACCTTGGGATTTGTTTGCTAGTGACACCTAGTTTTTTAGCTACTTTCTCTACAAGTTCCTAAATTGATGTGGATTGCGAGGAAGAGAGACTAGAGGCACTATCAAAATCTTTGTAGATTTTGGAAAGCTCTAACTCCTCCCCTAGGTTATCCTCGATGTCGATGCACATGTGTACACACTCTTCTATAGTCCTAGGGTCCTTCAAGTACACATATGACCTCAATTTGGTACTTAGCAATCCATCCAAGAATAAAGCCACTTGTTTGGCTGGTGTGGGTAACTCAGGGACAGGGCATCTCTCAAGATATTGTCTAAACCTTCTTCCTACAAGTCTCACTGTCTCTTGAGGGGTCTGCTTGAAGCTATGTATCAATGAGGAAGTATTATGCCTTATGACACTTTTAGAGAATTCAGTGATGAAAGCCTCTAAGAGTTGTTCTATGCTCCTAAACTGTCTCTCATTCAATGGTTGAAACCACGTTAGGGCTGTGTTCCTAAGGGTTAGATCAAAGGCATTATACTGCGTGAATAGGTCCTCAACTTGCTCAGCTCTCAAGACTTGCCTAAACTCGGCCACATGATCATATGGTCTCCTGTGCCATCGAAGTAGTTCTTCATGGACTTAACTAGCTAAGTCGGTCTCAAAGTCCTCTGTGCTCTCTGGGTCTTGGTAGAGGGAATTCATCCGCATTCCTTTGGTTCCTTGGGGCTCTAAGTCCCTCAGGTTCCACTCTATTTGCTTCCATTCTCGTTCTTTCTCTTCCCCCTGGGTTGGCAAAGCTTACCTCTGGTCTATCTCTATGTCTGTCTCTTTGAGCTCCGTGAGCTTGGGATGTTCCAGCTCCTGGGTGACCAAAGGACACATTCGATCTTGGTTGGGGGAAAATAAATTCACCTTTCCAAGTGTAAGCATGCCTATCATTTTCTATAACCACAAAGATCCTCTCTGAAGCGTGATCTAAGTAGGTCACTCTGCCTGGGCTATCAAGATCTTTGAACTCATATATCATGATTGTTCCTACCTCATTTGGCTAATCAGATCTTTACCTCCAAAAGGCTTCATTAGTCTCTCGGTTCAGGAGTAGATCTATGCTCTTATTGTCTTGGGAAATCCACTCTGGTGTGATAATCCTAGTGAGAACAGATTTGCCTCGGGGGGTTCTAGGTTCTACACCCATGTTTCCTTGCTCCAGGTCACCTAAATCCGTCTCAGGGATCACATTTCCGAACTCGTATGTCCTATCTGGGGTGACTGGTGACTACATATATGGTTCCCTCTTTGTCCAGGTATGCTCCATTTTCAAATTTGAGAGCTTGGTGTTCTAGCCCAATGGATTGATCTGGGTTTTTGATCTGTACCACAGATCTTCCTAGGCCGTCCTCATAGATGCAAACACCTAATCGGTTGGTCCTAAGGTATTCCAGCTGCATCTTGTAGGGGCCTTCTACCCTATGTAAGTATGGCACACCTGTACTTCATGTAGGTCTCTCCATACCGTGGGACATCTCTGACTCACTAGTCTCAGAGCTAGGGTAGTGCGAGTAATTGCTCAACTGCTGGGCCCAAGACCTAGCCGTATGATTGACACTAGCCTCTGAAGATCTAAGACTCTGTCTATCTCTTCCGAGGTGTCGTCCTGATCTAAGGTTCATATGCTTAGCTGAGATATCCCAATTTTTACCCACGGTACAACCTTGTTGCTGAGTTCCTTTGTATCAGTCACTTGATTCTTTTTAGTTGATTATTGTGTTTATGATCTTGTCTGATATCACATCGTCAGGAACACTTGAGTTAATTTCCGCACTTGAATGTTGATCGTCTCACGTTAGGTTCTTTTCCTTTAATGTTGTCGGTCACACACAGGTTATCTCTTGACTTGAACTTGATTTCTTAGATAGTCTTGACTTGTCTCGTGCCTATCGTTGCCCTGACTTACTTCTAGCACTATTCGTACTTAGCCTAAGCTAGGAATTGACAGAGGGGGTTGAGAGCATTTCAAACTCACTTGCTGATCCCTTGTCCTTTGGTGCTCAAGAACCCAGTTCTCAAGCTTGCAAAAAGTCCTTGCTTTGGATGTCTTCAAGAGCTCTCAATGGACCTGTAAGAGTCTCAAGGTTAGCTCAAGACTTAAATTCAAATGACGAATAGATCACTTTCATGCATGCAATTCACAAACCAAATTTCCCTTTGCCTTTATGAAAAACAAGCCCAAGGATCCTTCAGTTTTCCTACCCCGGGGTATGGTCAACTTCAAAATACCCTATCTAATAATCCTGATATTAATTTTACTCTTCAGTTTTGGTTGTACTCCCCACGAGCTTTCCAACAAGCCTAAGATCACCCGGAACGGATTTCGTATGAGAAAGTTATGCCAGTTCAGGGTTCTGGGGCTAAAACAGGGTTCAAATAGGCGGACAGTTCACAGGACTTTTCTCGAAACACAAGTGTAGGGACTTCACAAATCACTAATGGCTTGACAAGTATGCCCAAAAATTACCCCAAAGACTTGGAAATAGAACCCTAGAATTTTGGCCGAAAAAGCCTGTCAATCGCGATTGACAGAGGTGTCCGTCGAGGCCTGTCGGTCGCGATCGACAGTGTCAATCGCAATCGACAGAGTCGGTCGTGGGTCCTGTCAATCGCGATCGACACTTTTTTCGTGAATTTTGCCGTGATTTCAGTCGATCGGGGTTGTGTCCATCACGATGGACACGTGGCAACGCGAGAAATTCAATCAATTGTGGATTTTCAGTCGATCGCGATCGACGGTGTCAATCGCGATTGACTGAATCCTAGGTGGCAGTCGGTCAGTCGTGGGGTCTGTCGGTCGCGATTGACAAGTCTATCAGTCGCGATTGACAGAGGCTGTCGGTCGCGATTGACAGAGAAACATGGAATTTTTTAATTTTATGTAGTGATTTGGAAAGTGCTCCTCATGTGTGTCATTGTGGTGTGCTTTGTTTTACCAAATGAGCGATTTTTCTATCGATCGCAATCGAGAGAGGTCGGCGACACAAAGACAGGACCGATCTTTTCCATACCTGCGCAGAGTGCTGGAGATGATGGGACAGCCAGATCCTGCAAGAAAACTCAAGGAACATGCAAAAACAGTGCACACAAATTGCTCTCTCGCTCTCTCTCACAAGTGGAATGAGGGAAATGGAAGGGGAAAGTGTATATGATCAAAAAATTGAAATTTTCGCGTGGATGGAGATGGAGATTGGATATGGTGAGGATGATGATGGTGATGATGATGGTGAGGTAAGAAAGAGAAAAACAAGAAAAAGTGAAGAGATTACCTACAATGCTAACGTCACAACTCTACGTCTTACCATCACACGCTCGTCCTCAAAGCTCGATCCCCGGCAACGGTGCCAAAATTTGGTGTAGCTCAGTGATGAGTAGCACCTCCTTTAATGTCAATCCGGGAAGACGTGAGGATGGTATGATGACCTCGAGCAAGTGAAGGCACAAGTGCGTGAGTGAGAAGCACACAAACATGCACACACATACACACACGTGCGCACACAAGGTAAGACAAAGAGAGAGAAGCAATGGAGTTCTTTTAGATTACTTCAAGAGTGCTCATACAAGTATGGCACACCTAAACCCTTTGTAAGTATGGCACACCTGAACTTCCTGTGGGTCTCTCCATACCTTGAGACATCTCTGATTCACTAGTCTCAGAGCTAGGGTAGTGTGAAAAATGGCTCAACTACTAGGCCCAAGACGTAGCAGTATGATTGACACTAGCCTGTGAAGACCTAAGACTCTGTCTATCTCTTCCGAGGTGTCGTCCTGATCTAAGGTTCATATGCCCAATTGAATACTCCCAAATTTCCGAGGTACAATTTTGTTGCTGAGTTCTTTTGTATTAATCACTTGTTCTTTTTAATTTTCTTAGGATATCACTTCTTGTCCAATCAATCTCCGTCACAAGGAACACTTACGTTTTATCGTACTTGATTTTGGTAGCTTGATTTGAATTCTTTTCCCTTAGGTTGTTTCGCAAATGGAATTTCTTTGTACTTGCACTTGAGTGATTAGAGTTCTTGGACTTGATCGTGCTTAACGTATCCCTAATTGATCAAAACCTCTATCCGTACTTAGCCTAAGCTAGGGATTGACAGAGGGTGTTGAGAATTTCCAACCTTAGTTTCTCTCCTTGCTTGCCCTTGTGTGCCCAGGAAGTGTGTTCCCAAGCTTGCACTTACTCTGGCTCAGAATGCCCTTTGATGCTCTCAATGGACCTGTAAAAGTCCCAAAGTTAGCTCAAGATTTGAATTCAATTGACACAACAAACCCTCTTCATTCATGCAATTCAGAAATCAAATTTGAGCTTTGGCTTTATGGAAAACAATCCTAAAGATCCCTTAGTTTTTCTCCCCCTGGATATGGTCACTTCAAAATAGTATATCTAATAATCCTCATATTAATTTTACCGTAACCAATGGAAGTTTTGGTAGTACTCTCCCGAGCTTTCCAACGAGCCTAAGATCACCCCGAACGGATTTCGTATGAGGAATTGATGACTGTTCAGGGTTCTAGGGTTAAAATAGAGTTCAAACAGGCTAACAGGAAAACAAGTTTTTTCCTCAAATTACTTGCATAGTGACCTCACAATGCAATGACAAACCATAATGTTTCCCAAAATTTGACCCAAAAAAGACCAAGTATTTTTTCCCTAAAAATAATGCCAAAATTGCTCGTCAATCGCGATCGAATGGTCTGTCAATCACGATTGATATGTCAGTCACGATCGACGTGTCGGTCACGATTGACAGGTCTGAATGTATCCGAGCACTTTATTACTAGATTAAACAAAACGCACCTAAAAACTCTTAATGGTCAAATCAAAAGTGTGTAAATCTACATGGATATTACATATCGGAGACACATTGAGAAACAAATCTTTCACAAAGTAGGGAGAGAAAGATAACAAGAATGTGCAAGAAAATAATGCCTTCCAAGAAGCCCAAAAAGACTTGATCCTAAGTAATAAGAGCATTTATGCTTTACAAAAGTTTCCCCCAACCATATTAGCAAGCACTGATCTAATGAGATGATGTGAAGAATGCTTTTCTTAGTGGATTAGATCATGTGAAGAATGCTTTTCTTAGTGGATGGATCAATGACGAGGTATACATGTCACAAGCCCCATTAGTTGAAAACCATAATTATCCTACTTATGTATGAAACCTTAGAGAGGCACTATATGGCATAAAACAGGCTCCTAGAGCTTGGAACTATAGATTGGTGAGCTATCTACAAAATGAGCGATTCAAATCAAGCAATATAGATCCTTTATTATTCATCAAGAGGGTTCATAATGAAGTTACCTATTTATGTGTGTATGTAGATGACATAATTATGATAGATGATGACTTGAATGGAATAGGAAAGATCAAAGGGCATATGGAGGAAGAATTTAAGATCAATGGCCTTGGAGAACTCACATTCTTCTTAGAATGCAAGTAATCTACACAAATCAAGGAATGTATTTGACTCAAAGAAGGATATTTATGAGCTCTAGATATTTATTCGTATTAAAGGATGAACATGTGGATAAAGAAAAATGAGTAATGAGAGAGAGTACCTATGGCTGAAGTTGGAGCAAAAAATCCATAGTTTCCACATCTTCATACAAAACGGTTTCACATATTTGAAGTTAATTCATTCTTAGGTTTTGAATGGTTGTGCCTCCTTCCTCGCTTGTGGCTAGTAGGCTAGCATGTTTTGTATGCATACCAAATGATGTGGATTCAATTATTTTGATGAGTGGTAAATGGAGTGCTTCAATGACATCAATGAACCTTTCAGATTAGTTTCTAAAGGATGTGATCAAACTCAGGGTGAAGACTATGAAGAAAGTTTCTCATCAATTGCCTATACGACCACCATCAAGACCTTCCTAAGTGTTGCAGTTGCAAGGAATTGGAAGCTACTTCAAATTCATGTGAATAATGCTTTTCTTGATGGATGGATTGGTGAAGAGGTATACATGTCACAACCAACATGAATTAAAAACCATAATTATCCTACCTATGTATGCAAACTTAAAAACACATTGTATGGTTTAAAACAAGCTCCTAGAGCTTGGAACTACAAATTGATGACCTATCTACAAGACTAAGGATTCAAATCAAGCAATGTAGAGCCTTCATTATTCATCAAGAGGGTTCATAATGAATTTATATAATTATGTGTGTATGTAGATGAAATAATTATGATAGACGATGACTTAAATGGAATAAAAAAGATCAAAAGGCATCTGCAAGAAATTCAAGATCAATGACCTTGGACAACTCACATTCTTCTTAGGAATGCAGGTAACCTACACAAATTAAGGAATGTACTTGACTCAAAGAAGGATATTTATAGACTCTAGATATCAATTCTTGTTAAAAGGATAAACATGGGGATAAAGAAAAACGAGTTATGAGAGAGAGTACCTAAGGATGAAGCTCGAGTAGAAAATCCATAGTCTATACATCTATCTACAAAACGGTTCCACAACTATGAGCTTAATTCATGCTTAGGCTTTGAATGGTTGCATCTCCTTCCTCGCTTGTGGCTAGTTGGCTATAGTTGGCTAGAAAGGTTTGTAGGTCCACCAAATGATGTGGATTCAATTGTTTTCATGAGTAGTAAATGTAGTACTTCAACAATGTTGATGAGCCTTCCCGGTTGGTTGCTATAGGATGTGCTCAAACGCAGGGCAAAGACTATGAAGAAACTTTCTCACCAATTCCCTAGATGACCACCATAAGGACCTTGCAAGTGTTGCACTTGCAAGGAATTGGACGTTGTTGCAACTTGGTGTGAAGAATGTTTTTCTCAATGGATGGATCGGTGAAGAGGTATACATGTCACAACCCCCATGATTTGAAAACCATAATTATCCTACTTATGTATGTGAGCTTAGAAAAGAATTATATGGTTTAAAAAAAGATCGTTGAGCTTGGAATTATAAATTGCTGACCTATCTACAAGATCAAGGATTCAAATCAAGCATGTAGATACTTCATTATTCATCAAGAGGGTTCATAATGAAGTTATCTAATTATTTGTGTACGTAGATGACATAATTACGATAGACGATGACATGAATGGAATAGAAAAGATCAAAAGGAATATGGAGGAAGAATTCAAGATCAATGACCTTGGAGAGCTCACTTTCTTCTTAGGAATGTTGGTCATCTAAAAAAGTCAAGGAATGTACTTCACTCAAAGAAGGTATATTGTGGATCAATGTAGTGTTTCAACGACTTGGATGAGCCTCGCCAACATCTTGAACACATTGGGGGGGGGGTGGGAGGTTGATCAAAGATACCAATGGAGACAAATTTCAAAAAAATACTATGGAAAAAAAGTATGATATCCAAATCTAGAATATGATGATGGGTTGTGCTAGTTAGCCATGTTAGCCATGTCAATTTCTAAGAAATGTAGGTTAACTTGGCTTACCTATCACATTTTACACATGATTATGAGGACACCCTCACTTTTCAAGCATGAGTGGGGGTGAGCGTGGGGGTCCCTCAATTACCTATCAATTTCTTGTTGCGGTGAGCGTGGAGATCTTCAGTCTGACGCTCTCCCAACTGAGCTATCCCTGCAATGATAAAAATAATGATAAAAGTAGGCTAAACTGGAATAATGATAAAAATAAGCTCAACCAGAATAATGATAAAAGTAAGCTCAACCTTAAGGAAGAACCCAAAAATGTGTGCATCTACAAGGATGATGCACATCAAAGTAGACATTTCAATATTGGTTACAACATAGAAAAAACATCTTTTTTCCCCGCCTTGATCAAGCAACACTGAGAATTAAATTAATGAAGCAAAAACTACATCTTGTACAAGCGGCCAGAAGCCACTAATGAATACAATAAACCCTAATGTTGGGTGGGAAACATGACTATCAATCCAATAGATGCAAATCAAACTTTGAGGGACAAGACCATAAGAATTCTATCTAAGGAATACAAAGATGATAGCAGCCCCCTTCATTTGTTGGGGTGGTGGTCTAAGGAATTCAATGCCTTTGCACAGAGCATCAGACATTGGCTGGATACACCTATCTCCAATGGTATGCATAGATTTTCTAAGAGAATACATGAAGTTATTATCCCCTTTGTTGAACTTCTTATGATTCCTACTAAGCCAAATATGCAAGAGTATCTAACTTCTTCACAACTTCTAAAGGAACAAGTCCTTTTTGTTTACAATAGCAAAGTAGAATTTCATCTTCAGCCATTTGAGGGATGGCCTTTACCTCTTGATAAGGAGATCAAATTTTCCAAAACATCTTCGCATGCCAACAATGCCAAAATAAGTGTGAAATATCCTCCTCCCTACCACAAAATGAGCATTTTCCCTCATCCACTTTGATTTTCTTAAAGGAGGACTTGTACAAGAAAAGATTGACAAGCTTACATTATTTTGTCCAAGGGATGCTCAAGTCAGATCTTATATCTTAAAATATATCTCTAATTTCTTGTTACCACACATTAGAGGATGCAACGCATCACAAGCAACGTGGGATGCACTTGAGATATTCTCATGTGATAGCACGAAATCTAGGAAGAACCACTTATGGAATGACTTCAGCTAAATGAAGAAGATACCAAAGCAAACAATCATAGAGTTTATCACTAAATTCAAGGAGGTTGTATATTCATTAGTAGAGGATGTCATGAGGAAGATCCTAAATGGTATTAATAGCAACAAGCAATGGCAATCACTTAATATTGCTTATGATCTTATCATGGATGTGCAGAAAAATGACTTCAACATATTTTTTAATCAACCCTTCAATGAAGAGGCCAACAACCAACTCAAAGAGTTGTTGATTATCCTTCTTTATTTTGGAGCACCATATGCCAGATACCAGAGGATGAGTGGCCTCCAAAAGATGTGGTGTTAGGATGGTTTATGGGTGGATTGAATCCTCTAGTTAGGGAGAAACTTTTTCTTTTTGCATTGGATGGTACTCGTACTTTGGATCAAATCATCAATGCTACAAGACAATTAGAACGACATTTGAAAGCAAATAATCCAATTTGGCAACACTTTGCGGAAGCTACAAATGTAGTAGCTTCAATTGCCCTTGCCGTACCTAATCCAAATAGTCAATTATATTGTACAAAATGTAGAAATGAAGGGCATGTAGTGGCTTTCTATGCTTTAAACTAGGTATATTGTGCAATCTCTAATATAATGAATCATAGTACAAAACAATGTAGATATAATGCAACAAATTAGGCAATAACAACAAACCATATTTAATCCAAATCCTAGTATAATGATCCTTGGTATACACCACCTTATGTGAGTAATATTAATCCAAGTGACTCCGGTAATTTGTGTGATAGGTTCCAACCAAGCTGTCCTGGAAATACTGGTCAAGGATGGACAAATTTTGTCAAGGATATAGGAGAGGAAAAAGACTCTTCAATAGATATCATGGAGATGAAGGAGATTATTTGAAGGAAGGGAAGGCATCGCAATGTCGATTCTATCTTGAAGTTGGACACATATGTGCTAATTGTTCGAATTCACAAGATTGTGATCGACAAAAGTAGGAAATTAGAATTAAGGTCCCTATGACAAACATGGTGACTTTAACTTTTGAGGATTCATTGGCCCCAACTTTCACAGGATCTGGGAAAACGCATAATAACAGTGATCCAGTGTTATCTCTAGATATTGTGGCATAGAATAAGGTATATGACCGAGCAATGAAATGGGCAAGGCAGGCTCCAATAGAATTTTCAGGATCTACTAATAATCTCTAGGCAAGGAACAAATCAACTAACTAGGGATTTGAGTTCACTGACAAGTGTTTGCAATGAATCCACAATATCTCTTAGAAAGATAATCCTTTTTAGACTTATCTTGGGAATTTTCCAGCAATAGAAGAATGTACTTATACAGCAAATACAGGTATATAGATTTTTGGAATAGATCCATGTCAGATTGTTTGCAAATCCATGATTGAGTTGCCTATTGGTGATCTATTGGAATTAGTACCTATTTTCCAGAAGGAAACACACCATCAAGGAGGAAACAATAGAGAAGAAGAACCAATCCAAGTTAGTACGGTAGAAACTGCAGAGGATCAATTGGTAGATTATGCAGTACCATTGATTTCGGTATGGTATAAAAATAGATAAATTTTGAAAGTATTGACTGATGGAGGTTCAAGAGTAAACATTGCAAATTTACCTATTTGCTGACAGATGTGTTGGATGGATATTCAACTAGCTCCGATCTACATATGTATGGCTGATGGGGCACATTAAAGATATACCAATCAAAATATAAGAAATTCCTTTTAAAATTACTTTTTGAGTGATTGAATTAATAGGAAAGAGCAATGATTATAATTTATTGCTTGGGTGACCTTGGTTAAAGCAATCAAAATTTTCGCAAGATTGGAGTTCTCGAGTGATCACTTTTAAGAAAGGGCATAAAAAGTATTCTATTCCTTTAGATGATAAGCAATCATACCCCAAGGCTTAAATACTCTCTACTACCGAACCACCTTATATGTTGGCCGGGTTAGACGAAGATGAAGAAACACAATTTTTGGAAGCAAATAAAGATTTATGGTGAGTAGCAATTATCGATATTCTAGAACTTTGTCACAATATTAGTAGGGGGCCTCTAGTAGCAGCTTCGGTGCAACCTGAAACTGAGATTTGACAATCGGAAGAACACATAGCATGACTTCCAATGGAAGATGTCTTTACATAGACCAGTACCCATGTTTAGGAAGATCAGGTAGATTACGTAAAAATTATTAGTGCTTCTTAATAAGTACAAGGATGTATTTGCATGGGTTTTTTTTTAATATGTGCGGTTTGATCCTCACTTTTGTTATCATAAAATACAATTGAAACCAGATGCTTCTTGACTAGTTTAGTAGTATTGCATGAACCTGAATTTTGCTAAGAAAGTCAAGGAGGAACTTGATCGGCTATTGAGAGTAGGGTTCATTGTACCTATTGAATATCTAGAATGGATATCTCCTATCATCATAGTACCCTAGAAAAACAAACAATTATAGATCTCTCTAGATTATCGCAAACTAAATGCAACAACTAGTCAGAGTCCACTTCCTCTACCCTTTTTAGATACAATGTTAGATGAGGTTTTGTGTAGGAAAATGTACCCTTTCTTAGATGGATTCAATGGTTACAATGAGGTGTGAATGGACAACAGAGATATTCCTAAAATAGATTTATTACTATTTGGGGATTATTCTCTTGCACCGTGTGGTTCAGGCTTTGAAATGATCCTAGTACTTTTTAGTGTTCCATGCAATAGATATTTGATCCATATTTAACTAGTTTCATGTGTGTGTTTCTAGATGCTTTTTTAGTGTTCGATAACCAAGTGGATCATCTGCAACACTTGAAATTATTCTTTACTAAGCCCCATGAGGTGCATTTGAGTTTAAATTTGGCTAAATTGGTTTTTACAGTGAAATGTGGGAAATTACTAGGCCATTGTATGGTGCATGAAGTGTTGTTTGTGTTAGTATATGATCAATGTCTACCCCTCATGATTGTATGCACATTTTGTAAGGCCCCCGTTATGAGGAGAAGCCAAGCGTGCATTACCCAATTGATGGGAATCCCAACTTGCATGTTGGATGAAGGTCATATTGGATCATGTAAGGTAATTGTAAGGAAAGGGAGTTACCAAGGTCCCCGATTGGGGGGTCCGGGGTAGCGGGGAGCAGCCCCGGCTGGGGGGTCCAAGGGGGCCAGTGGGCGCCCTAGCTGGGGGGTCCCAGGGGGCCAGCGGGCCCCCTGGTGGGGGTTCGGGGGCAGCACCCCCAGCGCGACGGTAAAGGGAATATTCCATAGAATATTCCCTATCGGTGTCAGAAATCATTTATATTTGTTAGGTCGGTTCAACTGGTCTAAGCCATGTATGGCAATTACGCGGGCGGTGGCCGCCCACGCTCTACCGCCCATGTATTGCCGTCCACGGAAGGCCACCCATGATCCTATATATACATGACTTCTGCACTACCTGAGACATCAAGTTGAGCTAGCATACCTCTACCTTGTATCTCCCTATCTAGAGTTGTCTAGATTGCCATTTAAGCTCTACCTTGAGAGCGCATGGGTGGACAACGCCATCATCTTTGTACTTGCTGTTAGTAGAAAATTGTTGAGATTCTCCTATATCTGTTATCTTCTCTGCTACTGCTCCTGTGTTATATTGCGTAACTATTGTCTTACAATTTGCAGGTATAGGTAAGTATTTGTCTTGCAGGTTCAATGAGGGAAGTATAAGAACTTATCATGTTCTTATTAAAATAGAGTTACACAAGCATGAAGAAATATATAAGGGCGTATAGTGCCCTTTGGTTGATTTGTAGATAGATTGTGCCTGTCGACACCATTTTCTGTTGCAAAAAGTGCATGATGTGTACTTAGTGTAATTTTTTTCAGATTTTCATTTTTATGTTGTTATGCTGCCAAAATTTTTAGGATTCATTAGGCATATGCATTAACGGATAGCAAGCATACTAAAAGTTTTTTGTTTTATCATTTTCTTTTAAGAAACCGCTTGCGTCTTGTTTTATTCTCCATTGCCACTTACTTATTTTAGGTATACATAGAGCATACAACTTGAAAAAAAGAACATAAAAATAGAAAATAAAAAAAAGTGGTTGAAACCATATCCTAGCATGGAATCAGGACCATTGTCACCTACTAGGATAGATACACTCATGGAAGAGAACTCCGTAGATCCCATTCAGACCATGAGTGTTAGGAGTGCCCATTTATAGAGCGCACTTCACGACAACTTGGAACACATGCGTGGTTCCAAGAAAGAGGAAGTGATGCCTGAGACTGAGTTACGACGTATTGAGGTAGATGTTCCAAATGAGCATCAAGCTGCAAAAGTCCCTAGAGATAGCATACTGGTAAGAGAATCATGATGGTAGCTTAAGGCCCCCTAGATACCATGGCTAGACTAGTGCTTGGACTACTAATACTGTTGAGCAGTGGCTCAACAAGTGGGAGCACTACTTCCATTTGTGCCATATCATGGAAGATAGGCACAAAATTCAACAGATCACTTATAACCACATGGACATCGCCCATAGGTGGTGGCATAAGATAGAATAAGATAAGAAAGTGCCTGCAACTTAAGATGAGTTCAAGGTCTTGTTCTATAACAACTTCGTACCACTTGATGCAATGTCTAGAGCACTAGATACCTGGTTCTTCATCAATCAAAAGAATTAGCCTATTTAGGAGTACTCATATAAGTATAGAGAGGTACTTCTTTAAGTACCTGATACTATCCCTGAGTTTCTCTTGGGACTAAGAGAAACCATTAGACCTTTGGTGAGGAAGGAGAGATGTTAGTCCTTTGCACATGCCACAGAGATGGCTTTAGTCTATGAGGATGGCCACAGGGGCATGTTGGTGTAGGACAATCACCAATTGATGATTTGGACAAGGTTTGAAGTCAAAGAGTAAAGCAAAGGTCAAAGTTAGAGTCTTGAAGATGAGTGCATGATCAGAAGATGAAGATTTGTATATACATGTATATTACCCTTGTAATTAGCCCATAAAAACTTTGTATCCTTGGTGAGTCAGGATGTAAATGTCTATATATACTTGGATATAGATGTAATAGAAGAGAGAGATGATGAATGATGAGATTTGGAAGTCATTAGAAGCCTTAGAGAATGAGAAGAATGTAATCTACCCATGAGATGTACATTTTCTCTGAATAGAAGAAGAATTGAAAAATTGCACCTCGTTCTTTTTCTTAGTGCTCCTTCTATGTTTATCTTCTTGAGGATTCTTTTGTACAAGTCTAATTCTATAGTTGATTGACCTCCATACAAGTTTTGAGAAGCTAATTATAATCAGCCTGAGAGAATTGAACACAAGAACATTTACATGTGTAAATGTGAAGAAGTTAAGACAGGAAGAGGTGCAATCTTGATGGTCAAAGTTTTGATCAGATCTCCCTCCACAGTGTAAAATTTTGAGTAGGTAAGAACTCAATCTTTAACCTGAAAGGTAAGCTACTTGTGGCTAAAAGCATTTGAATAAAAGGGGTCTAGTTTGGGAGACCATGCATTAGAAGTTGCAGGTGTCAAAGTTGACTATACAGAAGAACAATTTCATACTTAGGTACATTGTTTGGAGGAAATTTCAAGATCTACTGATTCTTTTGAAGAGATTTAACTTGGAGAAGGTGCAAAAACTTTAGGAGTTTCCTGGCATAAAATTCCATTGAAAACTTTACACATTTGATTAGTCAATAAGTGAATTAAGTGCAGCAAACTTTTTTGTATAATGAGTTTCTTCATAATTGACTCAAATCTTGATAGTTTGGCAATAGATTTCCAAAATTGGTTGTTTTTATGAGTTTCTCTTGATATAGAGGTGCTCTACCATCAAGGATAACTTGTTCTTGGAGACGAATCATCTCCATAAGTGGTATCAGAGCAAGAATCCTCAGACTTGAAGAAAAGGAGGACCTTGACTATTGCAGATATACAAAAATTAATCTTTGAAGATTTAAAAGATGAAAGCTTGAAGTGAAACCTAGAGAAGGAGGCCTCAAAGCTATCAAGAGGATCAAAAGAAACTATATTCCAATTAAAGGTACATTCATTATTCACAAAGCTTGAAGAATTTAGTGCACATGTGAAGAATAGAGTTCATCACATTCAAGAAGAAGGTTTCTAAATCGATTTCTAATTACGTAGCAAGGATGAAGGATATTGCAGATGCATTAGGAGAAGTTGATGAAGACATTGAAGAGGACAAATTGGTTAGACAAATTCTCATAGTTTTGAGAGGAGATGATAAGTGGAAGCCATTCATTCTATCCATTGAATTGTCACTAGATCATGTCACTCCTGATTTGAATCAATTGCTAGGATGTTGGAAGTATACGGGAAGAAGCAAGTACGAGCATACATGCAGATCTAGCACTAAGGCAACCCTTTATTTTTTTCAAAACCCTTACACCATTTAAAAGTGATTCTCATCACTAAAAACCCCTATAAATACAATTTTCACCTTTTTGTAGCTCCATTTTGTACAAGCCGAGGAGTCCCTGAGCTTGAGGAGCCTTAGAAGTAGTTGCCTACCAATTTTCGTATTTCTTAGACCTCGTTTGAGCCCTCGAATAAGCCCTGGAACCTAATTTTTAACTAGGCCGGACACTAGGTCTGGACAGGGCCAAAGCTAGCCAAAAACTATAAATAGAGCTAGAGAGCTCATTTTTGGGAGAGCTTCTTGTAGTTTTGAGCTTGTATGAGAACTTGGTTGCAATAGAAGTGATTCCATTGTCTTACTCTCTTTGTTCTTGCCATATGTGCGCGTGTGTGTGTATGTGTGTGCATGTTAGTGTGCTTCTCACTCACACATTTGTGCCTTCACTTGCTCGAGGTCTTCATACCATCCTCATGTCTTCCCGGATTGACATTAAAGGAGGTGCTACTCATCACTGAGCTACACCAAATTTTGGTGCCGTTGTCGGGGATTCGAGCTTTGAGGACGAGCGTGTGATGGTAAGATGTAGAGAGGACGTGTTGGAATGGTAAGTAGTAGGTAAATTTCTGATTTTTCTCCATCTCCATCTCCATCTGCACCTCCTTCTTCACTACATATTCCCTCTTCCTTGTCATTCCCCTCATTTGTTGTGTGCGAGTTTGAGAGAGAGCGAGCGCGTGCATTTGTGTTGTGTGTTTTTTTGCATGTTCTTGCAGGTACCAGCTCCATCACCATCTCCAGCAAGCTCAGCAGGTACAGAATCCTTCTGCACAGGCCCCGAGGCGTTGAGCTCGAGCTATCGCGACACTTCGCAAACTTCGACTAATCGCGTTTCTGAGTGCACCACGACACTGCGCAGGCCGAGAGCACCTAGGATCACAAGACAGAACCACAAAATTCACCATAGCCCGACCTATCGCGACACCTCGAGGTATCGCGACACCTCGAATTATTGCGACACACCGACCCCACCTATCGCGACACCTCGGAGTATCGTGACACCCCGACCTATCGCGACACCTCGGAGTATCACGACACCTCGACTTATCGTGACACTTCCAAGTATGACGACACTCACGACTTATCGCGACACCTCGACTTATCGCGACACACCGACCCCACCTATCGCGACACCTCGGAGTATTGCGACACCCCGACCTATCGCGACACCTCGGAGTACCTCGACTTATCGCGACACTTCCAAGTATCGCGACACTCACGACTTATCACGACACCTCGGAGTATTGCGACACCCCGACCTATCGTGACACCTTGGAGTATCGCGACACCTCGACTTATCGTGACACTTCCAAGTATCGCGACACTCACGACTTATCGCGACACCTCGACTTATCGCGACACTTCCCACCTATTGCGACACCCCGACCTGACCTATCGTGATACACGGCCTTAACGCACGAAAAATTTAGAGTAAAATTGTTGAGTGAATTGAGGTATCTTTGGGGCTTAAGTGTGGACACAGTGGGGTAACATTATTGCCTTAGGAGTGAGCAAAAGACCTAGAAACCAAGGAGGAATTTCCTGAACCCTGAAAACCTGTTTTGACCCCTAGGTGCCTGAATGGTCATAACTTTGCCATACGAACTCCGATTGAGGAGATTTTGGTCTGGTTGGAAAGCTTGTTGAGAATCCTATGTGGACCTTGACTGGTTTTTGTAAGAATCATACGCAGAGTTTTAGAACATGTGTTTTTAAGTTGGCATTTAGGTGGGACTAAGTGGTCATAAGGATTTGGGGGTACAGAGAGTTACTGAGGGGAGCTTGTAAATGTTGATGTGTGTCTTTCAATCCCTTGTGGTAATAGAGCCATATTGACTTGTGAACTGTTGCAGGGACATTGTGTGCAAGCAAGGCATTCCAAGGCAAGCTACCAAGGGTGAGTACCAAGCTTGGGAGAAGGCTTCCTGGGCTTGTGCAGCAGTCTGAGCAACCAGAGAATTGAGGTTGGAAGTTCTCTCAACCCTCCTTTGTCAATTCCTAGCCTAGGCTAAGCACCACTTATGTGTGGTGATTAATTAGGGCTACCATAGGCATGATTCAAGTCCAAGAGAACTAATCAACTAAGTGCAAGCATTAAGTAGGGCTTAAGTGCGAAAACCCTAAGGGAATAAATTAAACTTGAATCGATCACTTATCAAGTGCGAAACTCAATTAAAGTACTCCTGACGACGTGTTATCAGACAAGATCATAAACAAAATAATCAACTAAAAAGAAAAAGTGATTGGTGTTAAATAACCTGCAACGAGTGTGTACTTGGGATCAAGGGGGTAGAGAAACCAGGCATATGAACCTTAGGTCAGGCAGACACTTAGGCCGAGACCGACAAAGCCTCAGATCTTCTAAAGCTAGTGTCAATCACACTGCTAGGTCTTGGGCCCAGCAGTTGAGTGATTACCCATACACTCCACGATCAGAAACAAGTGATTCTGAAATGTCCTATCACATGGAGAGACCAGTAGCTAGTTCAGGGGTGGCTTATCTAGAAAAGTCAGAAGGACCTTACAAGACTCAATTGGAATACATCAGGACTAATCGTCTAGGTGCTCGCATCTACGAAGACGGCCTGAGAAGATCGGTGGTCCGGATTAAGAACCCCGATCAACCCCATGGACTAGAACACCCAGTAGTCAAGTTTGAGAATGGAGCATACCTAGATAAAGAGGGGACTATGTATGTAGTCACCACTCTTCCTGATAGAGCAGATGAGTTTGGAATGTGATGGCAGAGAGCGACATGGTTGATATAGAGCAAGGGAATTTAGAGAGAGAGCCAAGAACTCCCCGTGGTAAATCCGTCTTGACTAGAATCATGACTCCAGAGTGGATTCCACAGGATAATAAAAGCATAGAGTTGCTTTTAAATCAAGAAATTGATGAGGCCTTTTGGAGGTATAAACCTGCCCAGCCTCAGGAGGTAAGTGCCCTCACAATCTATGAGTTTAAAGACCCTGATAGCCCAGGCAAAGTAACCTACCTGGACAATACATCAGAGAGAATCTTCATGGTCACCGAGCATGGCAGACATGCCTACACTTGGAAGGGTGAATTTGTTTTTCCCCAACCAAGGTCTAATGTGTCCTTTGGTCACCAAGGAGTCGGGACCTCCCAGGCTCATGGAGTCCAAGGAGATAGAAGTAGAGATAGACCTGAAGTAAGCTTTGTCGACCCCCAGGGAAGAGAAAGAAGGAGAACAGGGACGGATAGAGAGGAAACCGAGAGATTTAGAGACCCAAGAAACCAAAGAAATGATGATGAGTTTCCTTTGCCAAGGCCGAGAGAACACACTAGAACCCTGCGGCCAACTCAACTGGTGAAGTCCATGAAGAATTACTTCGATGGCACTGGTGACCCTTATGACCATGTGGCAGAGTTTAGGCAAGTCTTGAAAGCTGAACAAGTAGAGGACCTATTCACACAGTATAATGCTTTTGGTCTAACCCTTAGGAACACTGCCCTTACGTGGTTTCAACCACTGAACAAGAGGCATTTCAGAAACATAGACCAGCTCTTAGAGGCATTTATCATTGAGTTTTCTAAGAGTGGCATCAGGCACAACACTTCCTCACTAATCCATAGCTTCAAGCAAACACCTCAAGAGACGGTCAGACTAGCAGGAAGACGGTTTAGGCAATACCTAGAGAGATGCCCGATGCCTGAGTTACCCAAACCAGCCAAGCAAGTGGCCTTGTTCTTAGATGGATTGTTGAGCACCAAGCTCAGGTCATATGTGTATCTGAAGGACCCCAGAACGATCGAAGAGTGCGTGCGCATGTGCATAGACATTGAGGACAATCTAGGTGAGGAGTTAGAACTATCAAAAATCTATAAGGATTCTGATAGCTCTAGTAGCCTCACAACTGGTCAATCCACATCCATTGAGGAACTCGCAGAGAAGGTAGCCCAAAAACTAGGTGTCTCTAGCAAACAAATTCCGAGATTTGCCCCAGCTAAGCAGTGCTACACTTGTGGAGGTGACCATATGGCAAATTTATGCCCCATTATGGCGCAACCCCAGGTGAATCCTAGTAGCCAGTATTGCACCATAGAGCGAAGGTACACCAACCACACTGCACAGGACTGCCCATATAACAAACAAACTGTCAGGCAAAACTACCCTCAGCCATATCCACAACAGGGTAGATACCAGAATCAATACCCACCACAACAATACAACCGACCACAGCAAACTTATCAGCCACCTTATCAAGGGCAGCAGAGACCTCAACCAGTCCTAGTACAGCAACCCCCTGCTCCAACCAATGTGATCCCAGTGAAATATGCATCTGCTGAAGAAAATCCGAACAAAGCCATAGTCCCAGTCACCCCATTGCTATCAGACAGTGATCCAAGTGACCATAGTTTTGACTCCACACATATTGATAGCCCATAGGCTTACTACATGCAGTCACGAGCATAACGAGTCATACTATTATGAGGACCCAAGTGAAAATAGTTGGGAGCCTGAGTATGCCAATGTCATGTACACAAACCCCAACTCTAGACCTCAACCTAGGTAGGTACGACCCCCATTTCCTAGAGGACCATGCTTCAGATGTCAGGGAGATCACCTTATACGTGATTGTCCACTGCCTGCCCCTACACAACCCCAACTAGTGACAATTCAGGGTTTCTGTCACGACTGCGGAAAAGAGCATCTCCTACGAGATTTCCCAAAGAACCCTAATAACATGCCTAAAATCACTCCTATCAATGTCGTTGGGTTAGTAGTAGACTCCACAGGGAGTGTGACTTCCACTGCACCTGTGCAAGTGATCACGAGAGCCCAAGCACTGCAGCAAAACCAAGGTGTTGGTCAGGAAAAGAGCCCCGAGGTGAGTGAAACAGAGAGCATAACCAAAAAGAGGACTAGAGCCTGGAAGGATAGTCGTGAAAGAATGAAAAGGCAATGGGCAAAAAAGATGAGCGAACTTGAAGAAAGCTTGAGAGAAACCAAAGCAAAGATAAGTGAACTCGCATCTCAAAACCACTCTCACACCACCCCTCCACCACCTCTCCCTTTACCCGCCAATCCATCTTCTTCCATTCCCCAACCTTTCCATACACCACCCTTAACCCACCCACCACCCAGAGTAGGATCCGTCCTAGCCGATCCCACTCCCGTGGACCTAAACATGATGCTTAGAGCATATCAAGCCAGAATCCAAGAAGGGCCAAATGTAACTGATCATGAAAAGTGTTACCCTAGAGCAGAACTAGAGCTAGAACGAACCAAAATTTGTGCTAAGATGGTGAAATTGGCCCAGACTATGTTTGAAGCCAATCGCCTCTTTAACATCTCTAGTTCAGCTAAGACGCAGTTACACTTTGATAGACTGCTAGAACGAATAGAGAGGCTAATTGCACAATCAGAAAAGGAACCCGCCTCTCAAAATAAAGGCAAGGCAAGTGAGAACGTGAGCCTACCTCCCCACGAAGCCTACGTGCCTAATTCTACGGAGCCAGACACATCATCTTCTATGAATCGGTTCACACCAGAATTCCTACGAGAGATTCAAGAAGACAAATGGGCTAAAGAAAGTGAAGTCCCTCCTCCCATTGAACTTGTGGATGATGCACACGATCGATTCCCACAGGACATCCCATCCATTTATGAGGAGCATGAGAGCACCCACTCTCAAGAGAGATTAGACTTTGAGTCTAATTCTCTACAAGAATTACCACATTTCACAGGCCCATGGGAAACCAAGTCTACTTGTCTGAGAGCGCCCACAGTCATGATAAGAAATGAAGATTCTATCATACCTAGGAATACAGAGGTAGTAAAGAACACAAAAGTGCAGAGCAATCTCACTTTAGAAGAGCTACTCAAAGTTAAGCCAAAAGTGTGGAAACATGTAGCCAAACAAGTGCCAGACATAGCGAAATCGCGCTCCCAAGCAGGATCTCATAGAACAGTGCCTGAAATACCATTGGATAAGATAGGAGACATGAGTGAAGGAGAAGAAGGAAATACCTATCTCCCAGTTACCCATCAGGGATACACAACCAAGGCAATTTTGGACTCAGGTGCAGGAGTTGCAATTGCTACAACTTCCCTTTGGAAGCGTTGTGGCAAGCCAGCACTCCGACCGACGAGAATGAAATTGCAGATGGCCGATGGCCATATTGAGAGGCCCTTGGGATTGCTAGAAGGCATAACTCTCACTACATGTGGTGTTGAGTTCGAGCATACATTTGCTATATGTGATTTTAGCAAAAATCATGCCTATGAAATGATCTTGGGAAGACCATTTATGCGACAGCTGCAAGTGGTACAGGACTGGGGAACCAACTCCTTGTACCTACAACACTTGGGTGTGACAACCAAAGTGAATCTCAAAGATTACTCTCATAGAGATGTCCCCCCTATCCAATGGAATCCCATCCATAGAGCCACAGATGATACGGAATCAGTGCATTCCATAGGATCAGGATCCTCATGGATGCAAGAAGACACCCACTTATGGATGTGCAAAGTGGCAGTAGAAGAAGAGAAAAGAGAAAAAGCCAGAGAGGTAGGTGCAAAAGAAACACATAGATTAATTCAAGACCCAGCCTATGCACCTGTAGTGTTTCTTGGTGAATAATTTGAACCCCACGACTGGGCAGAAATCCTAGCAACAATGGATGTAGCCATCAATGAAGAACAATGGACACCTCACTGTGATGAAGATGGCTATGACATTTCAGTCTTCTCCATAGAGCCAATTATGGGAGAGGCAGTGCTAGAAGAATGCGAACCTAGCCCTGATGCATTTGAGGATGCGAGTGACTCCGATCTAGAGTCAATCATTATGGACCCACCTTTTGCATCAGATGAAGAATATTTCTATGAAGTAGAATTTCAACCCCAGAGGCACGGAGAGCTTACAAATGATGTAAGGCTAGCCACACATGTAACCCCTAAGGAAGAAGGAAAGAAAAGGAAGAAGAAAGAAGTCACACCTGAAGAGGAAGAATCTTTGTTTGAGGTCCCGGAAAATTTTAAGAAGTATGAGATAGATGACAGGAGAGTCATGATTAGAATGCCTAAACGAGAGGCACAATTGGGGGAGGCCTATGATAACAAAGAAACCACCAAGAAAATAGTAGTAGCCATAGAAGAAGGGGAAGAGAGATGCACGTACATAGGCCATGACCTGACAGAAGAGGAAGAACAAGAGCTAATAGCCTTGCTAAGAGAATACAGAAATGTATTCGCTTGGAGTTACAAGGATTTGAAAGGAGTGGACCCGGACATATGCTCACACACTATTCCCATGACCTCAGATGCCAGACCCTCTAAGCAGAAGCCCTACACATACAATGACAACTATGGCGCCAAGATTAAAGAGGAGATAGACCGCTTGGTGGAAGCTGGATTTATCTATGAAATTGAGCACACTGAATGGGTATCCCCCATTGTAGTGGTGCCCAAAAAGAACGACAAATTACGAGTATGCATTAACTTGAAGAAGGTTAACACAGCCACTATCAGAGATAATTATCCGCTTCCTATCACTGAGCATCTATTAGAAAGGGTAGCAGGCAAGGAAGTGTACAGCTTCCTAGATGGGTTCTCTGGCTACAATCAAGTGGCCATTGCACCAGAAGATCAGCATAAAACGGCTTTTGCCACAGAGTGGGGCATATTCGCTTTTAGAGTAATGCCATTCGGGCTCACCAATGCTCCCGCAACCTTTCAATGATTGATGTGCCACGTGTTTAAAGAGTTCTTGAGGAAGAATTTGGAAGTCTATGTTGATGATCTTTGCGCTCATTCCAACATTAGACGGACCCATATACCTGAACTCAGACAGATCTTTGATAAATGCAGAGAATATCAAGTCTGCCTGAACCTAGAAAAGTGTGTTTTCATGGTCAGGCAAGGCAAAATTCTAGGGCACATAGTGTCTAAGAACGGCATATCCACTGACGAAGAGAAAGTGAGAGCCATCGCAGAACTACCTAGGCCAAAGAACGTCAAGGAAGTACAGGCTTTCATGGAACATTGTGGTTACTACCGTCGGTTCATCCACATGTATGCTGTCATTGCAAAGCCCATGTACGGACTTCTAACTAACTTTGAGTGGACTGATGAATGTGAGAATTCCTTCCAGGAGCTTAAACGAAGATTATGTTCAGCACCAATCTTGACCACACCAGATTGGAACAAGCCATTCCATGTTCATGTGGATGCCTCCAATTATGCTATTGGATGTGTACTTGCACAACCTACGGGTGAAGGTAATATGGATCTCCCTATTGCCTATGCCAGTAGACAATTGAATGCTGCTGAACGGAACTATACAACCACCGAACGAGAAGGATTAGGCATGGTGTACGCGGTTAAAAAGTTTAGACACTATTTGCTTGCAAATAAGTTCAAATTTTTTACTGATCACCAAGCTCTACTGTACCTGGTAAACAAGCCGTGTAATACAAGCAGATTAGTAAGATGGTTTCTCTTACTAATGGAATATGACTTTGAGGTAGTAGTGAGGAAAGGCAGGACTCATTTGAGAGCAGACCATCTCTCTAGGCTCACATCTGGAGAGGCCCCACAAGGAGTATCAGATGACTTACCTGATGCTTATTTGTTTAACTTGGAAGTTGTACCGCAGTGGGCTAAGCCATTAGTGCCAGTGTTAACCTACGGGCCTAACCACTGAGTAATGGCCACACAGGATAGAGAGGTAGTAAAAGCCCAAAAGTATCACATCATGGCAGGAAGTATGTACAAGCACACGGATCAAGGAATCTTGGCTTGTTGTGTGGAAGAGGACGAGCACGCGAAGTGGTTGCAATTGGCACATGTAGGTGCATTAGAGCAACACTACTCAAAACAACGAACCCTACAAACATTGAGGAGACTTGGAGTGTACTGGCCAACTATGGAAGCAGACGTCCATAGAATGTGCAAGGAATGCCCAAATTGCCGCACTAAGCCACCAGTGGAACATGCCACCCTATATTGTATGTCTCTAGTGCCAGATTGGAGCGAGCCATTAGTGGCGTTTCTGAGGACGAAAACATTCCCTCAAGATATGACTCTGACGAGACAAAGAAGTCTAGAACAAGAGGCCCTAGACTACTCACTCATTGGTGATAATCTATACAAGCGCGGAAAAGATGGTTACTTGAGACTATGTGTTCATGAGAGTGAATATCTAAAGATCCTGGAAACTACTCACCAGGGTGTAGCAGGAGGACACTTTGGTCCAGATAGGGTGATCAAAGCAATTCTATTTGCAGGCTTCTGGTGGCCCACCCTTCACATGGATGCACATACCTATGTGAAGAGGTGTGAGATTTGTCAGCGAACCCAGTATCCTACACGCAAAGATGAGATGCCACTAAAGCCTATGATGGGCGGACATGCATTCTCTAAGTGGGGAATAGACTTTGTAGGTCCTATTAACCCCCCAGCTAAGGGCTCACATGCTGAATATATCATTGCGGTCACAGACTATCTAACCAAGTGGGTAGAAGTGAAAGCTACTACAAAAAATGATGCTCAAACAACAGCAAAGTTCTTATTTGAAAATGTGTTCACCAGGTATGGATTACCTATAGAGCTAGTCAGTGATAGAGGGACTCACTTCTTGAATGAAGTTATTGAAAATCTGCTCCAAGAATTCTTGGTAGTACATAAGAAGTCTGCCCCCTATCACCCACAAGCTAATGGCCAGGCTGAAAGTACAAATAAGATCCTATGCAATGTACTAACGAAATTAGTGAACAATAAACGCTCTGATTGGGACAAACAGCTACACCATGCTGTTTGGGCATACCGAGTGGCCTATAAAATGTTACTCCAAGCCACACCCTTTCAGATGGTGTTCGGTCAGAATGCGGTGCTACCCTTGGACTTTTTGATACCTACATTGAAGGTAGCACAAGAGCATGACTGGACAGGCCATGAACTCTCCTCTCGAATCTTTGATCTTGAACGTCTAGGCGAGACACGATTGAGAGCTGCAGCAGGAATATACGCAGCGAAGAAGAGGCAAAAGGCATATTTTGATACACATGTGAAGGATAAAGGCTTGAAAGCAGGAGACCTAGTCCTAGTATACACATTGAAGCAACATGCACGAAAATTAGAGAAAAGAGGCTATGGACCAATGATTATCAATAGGATCTCCACAAGTGGAGCAGTACAACTAGCTACTCTAGAGGGTGACATACTACCAAGTTACATAAGCGGATGTAGAGTCAAGCTATATCAAGAGCCCTTAACTGAAGAAATGCTCAATCGACTTAATACTGCAAAGAAACGCAAGGAGGAGGAAAAGCGAATTCATGAAGAAGCACAGGCCGAAGCTCTAGAACGCATCCGACGAATGAAACTGCGAAGACAAGGTAGAGATCAGGCCATGACCGACAATCATGAAGCTCATGGTTATCACATTGCCATGTGTGAGGCTTCAAGTAAGCGGACCCATACGATAGTTGATAGGCGACCTTTTGTAACCCTAGAAATAGGACAAAGATACAGCACAACAAGCGTGAGAGCTTTAATTGATTCAGGAGCAACCACTAGTGTAGTTCGGCTTTCTTATTGCCAACAGCTGCAATTGGAGGTAAAACCCCTAGAGGCATATCTGATAGGATTAGGAGGTGTTGAAACCCCTTGCATGGGAGAGGTGGATATACCAATGGTACAGGAGTCAATGAGGAGTTCGCAGCGGGGTCAAATGAGATTCTAAACATGAAGACCAAACACTATACAACACGAAGGAGGACATTGATCAAGAAGCAGGAGCGCCAACTAGTGCAACACGGAATACCTTGTGACACGAAGCAAATCTGGATACGCAAGGATGGAAAACCCACAGCTCGAGTAGCTGACTCTCGAGGAGGCAACAAAATAAAGCCACACCATCAAGGACACAAGTAAAGGAGTACCCTAGGCGACCTCCTAGGCACACCACGTCTATTTGGGTCCCCAAGTGGTCAATAAAGGCTAGCCCCAATGCTGGAATCATATGGGTGCCCAAGGCCTACTTACGTGCCCAAATAGCTCCAACTCTAGTCACTAACATAATTCATCATCCACAAGTCCTCTCGAAAAACAACGCAGGAACTCTACCTAAAGACCACCCTAACCCACACTCACCCAAATCGAGGAATGTCTGGAAATGGGTGCCCAAAAGGCCCCAACTCCATCACACTCTAGTTCATAAATCTCTACCTGTCTTTAGCTCTAAGAGCTACGAACCCTCTATCAAAGTTTGGAGACTTAAACCATGTATCAAACCCCCTGACCCAATTTTTGTAAATCCATCCACTCTGACATAGGTGCATTCTGAGTCCATTGCATAACCAAAGTAGGCATCTAGGATGATACTGACCTCTAATCACCACTCACATCTATAACAAGCACTTCACCTCTGACCACTAACCTTCGGGATTGTCATGTTAGTATTGTGAAGGGAACACCATTACATCCTGTTTCCTATGCAACACTAATATGCCTTTCTTCTTCTAGCAGATAAGCACCCGATTCCCATGGCAGCAGCAGTAGGCACGAGTTCTCAGGCAGGCACCAGCACTCAAATCAATTGGGATACCATGCCTGTGGAGGTTCCACTGACAGCTAGGCCGGAGGAGCTTTTGAACGTAAGAAGAATTCCCATTCCGGATCCACCAAGTGGCCTAACAGAAAGAGTAAAGGGGCATTCTCATTGGTTCAATGAGATGCCAGGAGATTTGGGAGACGCAGATCATATCTGGGAATCCAAGATGGAATGTGGAGGAGTGTGGTGGACCTTTCAGTTCTTCTCATGAGAATTTGAAGCATTGCAAAATGCAGCTCCTCCTCAGGATGTTTGCAGAAAGCGGGATTGCAAGATTCCTTTAGTGCAGAATGCCCAGACCAGATTTTCTTAGGTGCTACTACTTGATTGCCACACTGAAGCCGACCGGAGGTAAAGATCATTTAGGCACATTCTGGGTGCCCTCCCTATCAAACCAGGAGGAAATGAAGAAGTTTGAGTTGAATGTTACTTTAATCAGGGAAGCTCTTCAGATGTATGGCACCCATGTGCCTTCCGATCGCGATCCCTTGATACCAGAGTCAATGAAGAGCAACAGAATCAAGAAGTTGAAGTACATGTGTGCCCTCACCCCTAACATCGCCATACCCCTGCGAATGTGCCTTCAACACTTTGCATTTCCAGCTCAAGACCGCTTTACCCAACCTCACAAGAAAATATGGTATGGATTATATTTAGCAGAGACTGGAAGCTTGCCAATTAAGATGCCTGTATGGATTCTGGACCAATTGTATGAAGCAGGCAAGCGGGGTGTGAGGAAGCATACGTTACATGGCTGCTGTGCGATCACCAGAATCATTTATAGATGTCTTGCATATGACGTGCCAATAGCCAGGGCCCTTAAATACTCACAACTAGAGTTTTTCAAGGGATGGAAGTCAGGGAACCAACCTGCGAAATGAATGCGTGGATCACTCTCCCAGGTCATGATCCCTCACGAGGCCACAGCCGATGCTCCCCCTAGAGAAGAAGTCCACGTAGCACCTTTCACGGTACATCTCCAAGGAACTCAATCAGGGGGCGTGGTACAGCCCACCCCATCCGCCCCTCCACTACCGACCAATGCCGAGTTTGCATCTATGGCCACCTTAACTGAGGATCCCAATTTTGATTTTGAAAGATTCCTGTAGACGGCGCACTTATCTGATAGTGAAGATTTTCCTGACAATGCTGATCCGGGACCATCATTCCGAAGAGAGCAACCACAGGGCGAGGCAAGCAGGGTACATTGGGGAGATGAGGCACAACATCCTCATGATCCAAGCACACAAAATCAGGAAGAAGAACGGGGAAATGAACCAGAGGAGAGTGAAGGGGAGGCCCCTGCCTACACGGCACAACTCAAACGGCTATACAAGACAATCAAGCAGGTACAGAGAAGACATGAGATGACAGAAGAGGGGAATAGAGCTCTAGTGAACCAAATGCTTCAAGCCGAGAATGTAGACTCACATTTTGTTGAATCATTGAATCTATTGGCAGAGACATGTGGGATCGGGGAAGCATTGAGGACAATGGTCTATCGGGAGAACCCTACCTATGATCAACGAAGGATTGATACACGGCCACGACGAGGAAAAATGATTCAAATGGAAGTCTCTACTGCCTTGCCTACCACAATTTCAGAGGATGTTCACATGACTAGCCCAAGTCCCACTGACGAACAAGATGAAAATACACAGGTACCATCTCCACCGTCACCTTCCATTCAACCCTCAGAACCCTTCTCCACTAGTCTTTCTGAACAACCGATATCCACCCATCATGAAACCATTGTACACACCTCCGTTTTTACATCCTTCCCTTTACCCACATCCATCACTTCCGCCCAAATTTTTGAACCTCACACCGGTCATCCTGCCACCGATCAAACCATAATAGGTCACCCTTCCTATCTCCCCGCCCTTGGACAACCACTTGCCACTAGCCAAACCTTATCCCATCCTTTTCCATTCATCCACACCCAAACCCTATCCACCACTTCCCTTGTAACTGCCTCAGGCTCAACCCAAGTCACACAACCGTCATTCTGGACAAACCTTGTAAATATACTCCAACAGGTTGAGAACTATAATAAAAAGTCCCTTTCCCAACCCCACTCCCCCACATTCACTGCCACCACTAACACACCACCTACCATTCCCGTATTCACAATTCACACTTCACACACTCTCACATCCGATCCCATGGATATTTCACCATCCACAAGAGCACCCACCACCACGTCTGTTCCACCATCAGCACATTTCACTTCACTCATAGGCACATCATCCACTTTTCCCTTTCCCACCTCCCGACCCTTTGCATGTTCCACCTCTACCCATGCATCCACATCATTTAGTAATGCACTAGACACCATGGTTGAAGCAGCCACTCAGCTTAAGCAAGAGTATAAGCTATTAGAAGAAAATAACACAGAGCTGTGCAATCTCTCGGCTCAACTCCAGGCATGAGTCGATGCCTTGGAACTAGGTAATACAGCACTACAACACCAGGTGACTGCCCTCCAACAATCGAAGACAGAACTCGAAGCTAAGTATGCAGAGACAGGCAAAGCTATGGAGGAACAACTCAGAGAACAAATGGGCCGCAATGCAAGACTTCAACGCAACATGGCCCTACTACGTCGCCATCTAGCAGCGGCTCAAGAAGAGAACCGAAGGCTACAACAACAAAACCAGGAGAACCTAGAAGCGGCCATGGAAAACACCCCGGGAGCACCTATAGACCCTGCAAAATTCCAGGCTGTCCCCTCAGAGCATATTCAACAGGTTTTAGAAGGTTATGCGACCCTCTTGGAAGCCCATGATCAGTTGGCAGACCCGATAAAGGAACTACAAGGATCCAAAGTACCGACAACACACCCACCCACACCTAAAGAGACGGTCGATGCTGCTACTTTGCCAGAACCTGAACCTTCAACCAATAGTGAGGTACTTGAGCTACGGCAACAGATTGCAAAGTTGAAAATCAAGTTGTTACAATATGAACGACCTCCTTCCCCACCTGAGCAACCCATAGAAGAAGAAGCAGTTATTATTCCAGTGGAGGAAGCATTTGAAGAGAGCTATGAGCCTCAACCTTTTCCAGGGGGCACAATCACTGAGGAGGGACAGGACACTTATGAGGAACCCCCATCGGCATGGATGAAACAGGTAGAAGAAATGGGGCAGACTCATGAAGAACGTATCTCCTACCAAATGTTGGCCATGAAGACCATTGAAGAAACCATACTTCAATCAGATTACTTCAGACATCTGGCCCCTAGAAGACTAATAACCAGCTCAGAATTACAATATAAACCATACTTTGTACTATTGGCAGACTACAACGTCGAGATCAAACGTAAGACCAACAAGTACCCAACTTTCGCAACACAATTTGAACCTGAGGACATTGCAGAGGAGGTGTGCAAAGGGAAAATACACCAACCCATCTGGAGGCAAAAAACTATTGGAAACCTATCCCGAGATGCTACGGACATGGGACCACGCACCCATGCATTTGAAGTATAACAATTGCTATGGACCAGTGCAACGGAGAAGAACATGGAAGTCATTTGCCATCAAAGTCAAGAACAACGCCAATTGCAAAGAATGGCTCAATTACCCTGCCATTGCACCCCCAAATGGCACGCCTACTGTAGCCTACATGATGGCTACCATCAGACATTGGCTTCCACGCCTCCACCTCATGCCAGATGTGGCTGCCCAGATGATGCTCAAGATCTTCGATATGATGCAGGTTGTGCTCAAAACTTTCCGCAATGTATGTCATATTCAACCTCCGATTCCCGGGTTTGTTAATGGTAATTACGACCTGCTATATGATATGAGCACCACCCCGAGCATACGAGTTGCTTATGCATGGCACGCACGCATCAAATATCTCCCTGCCTGCTACAAGCAAACTTTCGATGAAATGTTCACCACGGGGTTTTGGGAAGCACACTCAGAGGTGTTTGCGCCACGGCCCACCCATTTGTTACAGCTCTTTGCATGCGAACAAACGATGCACTCAGAACTCTACACAACACCACAGCCGGACATACCGGGCCCAGTCAATTGGGATACCCTGCAGAGAGACCTGATCCGAGGGCTGCGAATCAGAGAACATGATGTGGCAACTGACATTCTCCAGGACTATATTGATCAACCCGCAGATCAAAGGTCTGTGAGAGGCGACAAACGCTAGGGGGGGGAGAGTGTTGGCAGTATACGGGAAGAAGTAAGTACGAGCATACACGCAGATCTAGCACTAAGGCAACCCTTTATTTTTTTCAAAACCCTTACACCATTTAAAAGTGATTCTCATCACTAAAAACCCCTGTAAATACCATTTTCACCTTTTTGTAGCTCCATTTTGTACAAGCCGAGGAGTCCTCGAGCTTGAGGAGCCTTAGACGTAGTTGCCTACCAATTTTCGTATTTTTTACACCTCGTTTGAGCCCTCGAATAAGCCCTGGAACCTAATTTTTAACTAGGCCGGACACTAGGTCTGGACAGGGCCAAAGCTAGCCAAAAACTATAAATAGAGCTAGAGAGCTCATTTTTGGGAGAGCTTCTTGTAGTTTTGAGCTTGTATGAGAACTTGGTTGCAATAGAAGTGATTCCATTGTCTTACTCTCTTTGTTCTTGCCGTATGTGCGCGTGTGTGTGTATGTGTGTGCATGTTAGTGTGCTTCTCACTCACACATTTGTGCCTTCACTTGCTCGAGGTCTTCATACCATCCTCATGTCTTCCCGGATTGAGATTAAAGGAGGTGCTACTCATCACTGAGCTACATAGGACATATGCTAACCTTTGAGCAGGATGTCAAAGGTGATGTTGATAAAAGTACAGATCAAGCAATGTATTCAAAGGATAAGAAGAAGATTAACAAAGGCAAGCAATAACTGAATGAAGATGAAGGCACTATGAGCTAAGCTAACTTCCTAAGAGGAAGAGGTGGTGGGAAAGGAAGAGGAAGAGATAGAAGCAATAAAGATGGTGTCCAAGCTTGCTGGATATGTGGTAAGAGTAATCATTTAGCTCATGAACGTTGGTATAATAATCACAATGATGGAGGATATAATTATAACTCTTATTCAAGAGGAAGAGGTTGTAGAAATCCGAGAAGCAATTTTAGAGGTAGAGGTAGTAGAGGTTTCTTTGGAAGAAATGCAGGAAGAGGTTTTCAAAGTCAATCCTACAATAATACCTACTACAATTATGTTTCAAATCAGAAAGAGGATTCAACCTTAATTATGAATGCAACATGTGAAAGACAAAGTGAAGATCAAAGAGTTTTCTACATTCACTCAGGGTGTAGCAATCACATGAGTGGTGACATAGCTTTGATGACCGATTTGGAGAATAAGGTGAGTAATCATATAGTTCAAACAGGTGATAATACAAAGCATAATGTGAAGTCCATTGGATTAGTAAAGGTCAAGAATGGAAGCACTCTTCTGAGCAAGGTTTTGTATGTTCCTACAATTCCAAAGAATTTGCTAGGACAAATTGTAGAGAAAGGATATGAAGTAAGGTTAAAAAATGATGGAGTTTATGTTGAAGACCCTAGCCATGGGTATAAACAAATTGTTTCAAGGAAGAAAGAAGGAATGCTCTTCACATTGAAGATTCAAGGCAATGTTGGTCATGCCTTGTTCAGTTATGGAGAACATAAGATCTCTGAGTTAGATCTTTGGCACAAAAGACTTGGACATTTCAATGAAAGAGGTATTAAGAATATGATTAACAATGGTTCAGTGCTTGGATTGCCTAATATTGCAGGTCAACACATGACATACAAGTGTGAAGCATGTCAATTGGGTAAAGCTCACAAGAATACTTATGGTAAGAAAGGGTTTATGTATTTAGAGAAGCTTGAATTGGTGCATACCAATGTGTGGGGTCCATCAAAGGACTTTAGCATTAATGGTTTGCGATATTATGTGATTTATGTTGATGATGCTACTACGTGGATCAATATATATGTGATCAAAGATAAATCAGAGGTGTTCAACACATTTAAACATTATCATGTGTATGCAGAGAGAACCATAGGGCAAAAATTGAAGAGACTAAGGTCCAATGGTGGGGGAGAGTATTTCTCTAATGAGTTCAGTGATTACGTATGGAATGCAGGTATAAAAAGAGAAGTTACTTGTAGGTACTCTCCTCAACAAAATGGTGTAGTAGAAAGGAGAAGTAGAACTCTTATTGAGTTTGCAAGGTCAATGATGAAGGAGAAAAATTACCCTAATTATTTGTGGGCTGAGGCTGTGAATACAGCTACTTATTTGGTTAATAGACTTCCATGTAAAGCTTTGAATGATATGGCACCATATGAGGCATGGTGGGGTAAGAGACCTACCTTAGATCATTGCAAAGTGTTTGGATGTTTGGCTTATGCATATGTGCCATCTTAATTAAGGCATAAATTGAAACCTAAAGTTGAAAAGTATGTGTTCATTGGTTATGATGATAAGCAGATGGGTTATAGATTGTGGAGTCCATCCACAAAGCAATTCCATTTGTCAAAGGATGTTACATTTGATGAGGAAGGTAATTGGTATGCATGTACAATTAATGTTCATACAGGTGATGAAGAAGTCATGACCCAAAGAAAGGGGAAATCAAAGATTTAAATTCTTGATGATGAAGAGATTGTTGATGCTCAAATTAATAATGAAGATTTGCCAAGGTTTGATCCAGAATATGAAGAATCAGAGACTTCAAAGAGTGGAGAAGCTAGAAGGTCAACAAGGAATAGAAGCAACCAATAAGGTATAGTTATGATGCTTCATTTTTTACCACTAAAGATTATGCTTACATAGTGAAAGTAGAAGAAGATCCTTCTACATACAATGAGGCAAAAGGTAAGGAAAATTGGGAGAAAGCTATGTAGGAGGAGTACAATGCATTGATGGAGAATGAGACATGGGATTTGGTTCCTAAAACAAATAATCAAAAAATCATTGGATTCAAATGGATCTACAAGACAAAGAGGTATGTAGATGGAAGTGTGTCTATGTATAAAACTAGACTTATTGTGAAAGGGTATGCTCAAACATATGGTGTAGATTATGATGAGACTTATAGTTCTGTGGCAAAGATGACAACTATAAAAACTCTCATAGCTATTGCTGCATGTAAAGGTTGGAAGCTATGTCAATTAGATGTGAAGAATGCTTTTCTAAATGCTTACATTTCAGATGAAGTTTTCATGGAGCAACCAGATGGTTGCAAGAATAAATGTTATCTAGAGTATGTATGTAAGCTCAAGAGGGCTTTGTATAGTTTGAAGCAGGCTCCAAGGGCATGGAATTATAGACTTGTGAAGTTCTTGAAGGAGCATGGTTCCAAGTGTCTAAGGCAGATAGTAGTTTGCTTGTTAAAGCAAGTGATGATGGGTTTATTTACATTTTCATATATGTTGATGACATAATTCTTACATGTACAGATAAGAAGGGCATACAAAGTCTTAAGAAGCAGATGGAGAAAGAGTTCAAGATTAGTGACTTGGGAAACTTGTCATATTTCTTGGGAATGGTGATTTCATATACTCAACATGGAGTGTATGTGACTCAAGAAAGGTATTTGAAGAATTTGCTAATCAAGTTTAAAATGGAAGATTGTAGGGTAGCACCTATGCCAATGGAGGTGAATCATAAATTGACTAGATATGGAGGAGAAGAATTCAAGGACATGAAGCTGTATCAAAGTTTGTTTGGTAGTCTAATCTATGCTACATTAACTAGGCCTGATTTGTCATATGTAGTTGGAGTGTTGTCTCAATTCATGCATTGTCCTAGGAAAGAACATTGGATTGCATAACAAAGGGTGCTAAGATACATTAAGGGTACACTCAAAGACGGTTTGTATTATGGATTCACATCAGATACAAAAATCAAGATATATAGTGATATAGATTGGGTAGGTAATCTTGATGATAGGAGATCAACCTATGGGTATCTATGTTATGTGGGACATAAATTAACCTCTTCTTGTCCCAAGAAGCAACATATAGTTGCTTTATCATCTAAAGAAGCAGATATAAAGGTATAGTTGAAGCTGCAAGGGAGGTTATATGGCTGAAGACTCTCATGGAGATAATATGGAGATCAATCAGAGTACACCCATTATTCATGGAGATAATATGAGCTCATTGTATCTAGCTGATAATCATGTGTTTCATGCCAGGACTAAAAATATTGAGAACAAATATAATTTCTTGAGAGAGAAGGTGATTGATAAAGAAATTGAAGTCATACATACTTCTACAAAAGATCAGATTGCGGACATGTTAACGAAAAGCTTGGATGGACCTAAGTTGCAGAGGTTCAAAGACATGGCAGGTATAAAGCATTAGGGAAAAAAGTGAACCCTGCATGGGCCTTTTGGCTTAAGGAGTGATTAGTGATGGACCAATGAGAAGAGGGTGGTGGACACAGTCTAGTCTCTTAATCATATAGGGTAGGCATAGGGTTCCCTTGTTTTTGTGTGGTCAAAGGCCCCAAAACCATTTAGAATTCCTGGTTTTCTTCACAAGATGGTTTTCAAAAGCTCGAAAATCAATTAGAGCCCTTAGATTGCACATAGATCCAAAGGCTATTGTTAAAGGAGAAAAGTCAAGTCGCCTATGAACATAGACCCTTGGATTGGGTTGAGATTCAATGGTTGAGATCAAGGTAATCATGAGAGAAAGTGTCTTTTTCCATGAGCCATTGGATGGCCTGCAAGATCGAACGGTGGAGTTCAAATTCCAATCAACTTTCGGCACCTATATTCTTGGCCATTGGATGCAAGCTCGAATCGATGTTGGAGATCACTCCGTGAGGAGAGGGTGGCGCCTTTCAATGGCACCCATTGGATATGCTGTTAGATCTAATGGCTAGGATGTGGCTCAGAAAATCGATCAGCCCCATTTGCGGACATGCGTTGGATCACCTATGATCTAACGGTCGAGCTTTTTGCAGAGCAATCACGGAGTCTGGTCCCCAGTCCTACGTGCGCGCACGCCTTCTCTCTCTAGACATGTTTGAACATCAATACAAGCCATCGATTGAGAAGATCCAACGAATACAGATGCTCACGATTTGGAGAAAAAACAAAGAACTTCATGTTTGAATATTTTATTCATTATACCACTAGTGGTTTTGTGTGACCCATTGAACACATAGATTAAGCCATTTAATCCCTGAAAATTAGGAATCCTTACAAGGCCCATGCAGGGCTCACTTTTTCCCCTAATGGAAGATGGAGAAAATCACAATTGATGATTGAGGAGGAGCTTTTGGTGAAGGACAATCACCAATTGATGATTTGGACAAGGTTTGAAGTCAAAGAGGAAATCAAAGATCAAAGTTAGAATCTTGAAGATGAGTGCATGGTTAGAAGATAAAGATTTGTATATACATGTATATTGCTCTTGTAATTAGTCCATAAAAACTTTGTATCCTTGGTGAGTTGAGATGTAAATGTCTATATATACTTGGGTATAGATGTAATCGAAGAGAGAAATGATGAATGATGAGATTTAGAAGTCATCAGAGGCCTTAGAGAATGAGAAGAATGTAATCTACCCATGAGATGTACATTTTCTCTCAATAGAAGAAGAATTGAAAAGTTGCACCTCGTTCTTTTGCTCAGTGCTCCTTCTGTGTTTATCTTCTTGAGGAATGCTTTTGTACAAGTCTACTTCTACAGTTGACTGACATCTATACAAGTTTTGAGAAGCTAATTATAATCAGGCTGAAAGGATTGAAGATAGGAACATTTACATGTGTAAATGTGAATAAGCTAAGATAGGAACAAGTGCAATCTTGGTGGTCAAAGTTTTGATCAGATGTCCCTCCATAGTGTATCATTTTGAGCAAGTAAGCACTCATTATTTAAGTTGAAAGGTAAGATACTTGTGGCTAAAAGCATTTGAATAAATGGGGTCTGGTTTGGGATAAGCATGCATTAGAAGTTGTAGGTGTCAAAGTCGACTATACAGAAGAATAGTTTTAGACATAGGTACATTCTTTGGAGGAAATCTCAAGATCTATTGTATTTTGAAGAGATTTAACTTGGAGAAGGTGCAAAAACTTTAGGAGTTACCTAGTATAAATGCTAAAAGCATTTGAATAAATGGGGTCTGGTTTGGGATAAGCATGCATTAGAAGTTGTAGGTGTCAAAGTCAACTATACAGAAGAATAGTTTTAGACATAGGTACATTCTTTGGAGAAAATCTCAAGATCTATTGTATTTTGAAGAGATTTAACTTGGAGAAGGTGCAAAAACTTTAGGAGTTACCTTGTATAAATTTTTATTGAAAACTTTACACATTTGATTAGTCAATGAGTGAATTAAGTGCAACAAAACTTTTCTATATAATGAGTTTCTTCATAGTAGACTCAAATCTTGATAATTTGGCAATAGATTTCCAAAATTGGTTGTGTTTATGAGTTGTTCTTGATGTAGAGTGATCTAACATCAAGGATAATTTTTTCTCTTGGAGATTAATCATCTCCATCAGGGCACAAGCTCCCAGGCTCAAAGGTCTTCATGGACTAATGTAAGCTGACCCTTCCACACATATATTCCTAGCTCAATCACTACACAATCTTCTAGATAGGCTAAGCAGGTGCACATGATCAAGATAGTTTCAGGAGGTAAAAGGAAAGTGTCTACCGTGGCTGAGGGGGTGTATAATAAGTCCATTCTTACCCCTCAGGAAAAAGAGAAGGCAATGAAAGAGGGATTATGCTATGGGCATCTAGTGTAGCACCTCTTCAAGGATTATCCTAAGAAAAAGAAAATAGGAGCCAACATAGTCATTAATCCCACTCAGGCAAGGGGTGATGGAGATGAGGACTTTAGAGATTCCCCATCCGAGATATCATCTCCCATAGTGGCCATGACATTCACAAAGAAGTCCCTACTATGCCAAATGTTGTGATTTCCTCAGTGGCACAAAAATTATATCAGTTTCTAGATACAAAACTCATTGTCATGAGGACATTCATGCCTGTCAAGGTACTCTTTCACAATAGGTTGACACATAATGTGATTAGTTTCTGACTAGTCAAGATGCTACATCTAGAGACTATGCAGTTAGAGTATGCCTACACAACAGAGTTAGCCAATGGGAAGGGAACTGAGGCATGGGACCGACAAGTTGTTGGTTTACCCATTCAGATCAAGTCCTATGAGGAGAGGCTAGATTTCGAGATAGCTAGAGTGGCACGTTTCGATGTAGTCCTAAGTAAGAAGTGGCATGCTAGGAAATGACCAGCCATTGACTTTGCATCGCATGTGTACCAATTTGAGCATGAGGGGAGGTGACTACTGATCCGTGGAGAGCTAAATCCCCAAGAGACATGATTGGTAAGGGCTACCAAGTTGCTCAAGATTGATTGTAAGTATATTTATTTTATGTATTTTGTGTATTCGTCATGTATTATGATGGATTCATGCAGTGATGGAAACTGTAGTTGGAATGCTCAAGCATTTTCAGAGAAGGTAAGAGCAAAATTTGAAGAGTTGTTCTTGAAAGAATTACCTTCAGGTTTGGCTCCTTGCAGGAACATTGTGCATAGAATTGAATTGGTACAAGGAGAGAGTGTGATAGCTCAGTCCCCATTACAAATGAGTTTGTAGGAGGAGAATGAAATTTGCAAGTTCATGGATGAGTACCTATCGAAAGGGCTTATTAGATCCAACTACTCACCCTTTGCAGTGCTAGTTTTTCTACTATCAAGCACAGATATCCCATGCCCAGGATAGATGCTCTAGGTGGAGCCATTGTATATCATAAAATAGATTTAAAGATTTTGTACCATCAAATTAGGGTAAAAGATCATGATGTGCATAAAACAGCTTTCAAGACTCATTTTGGGCATTATGAGTACTTAGTTATGCCATTTGGTTTAACTAGTACACCTGCTACTTTTATGATGTTAATGAATGATATTCTATTACCGTTCATTGGAAAGTGTGTTGTGGATTTTGTTGATGATTTGCTTGTGTATATTAGGTCTATTCATGAGCATGAAAGTCATTTAAGATTGGTATCAAATAAGTTGAAAGAACATAAGTTCTATGTAGATCCATAAAAGAATCAATTGTTTCTTCGAGAGATAGAGTATTTAGGGCATGTGGTACTGGCCAATGGGATCCACATGGATCCCAAGAAGGTCTTAGTTATTTTAGCTTGGCATAATCCTCAAGATGAGTGGCAATTATGGTCATTTCTAGGGCTTTCTAGTTTTTATCAGAAATTGATCTCTTCTTATTCGTCAATAGCAGCACCTATGACGAACTTGCTTCAAGGAAAAGTTCCATTTGCATGGAAGCAAGAGCAGCAAGAGAGTTTTGACACTCTAAAACAAGCTGTTTCAAAGGCTCCTATACTCAAAGTGGTAGATCTGCAAAAAGCCATTTGAGTTAGAGACAGATTTTAGTGGCATAGCCATAGGTGTAGTCTTGGGCCAAGATGGCAAGGCAATAGCTTTTGAAAGCAATAAATTGAGTATTGCACAACATAATTGACAAGTGCATGAACAAGAGTTGTATGCAGTGGTGCATGCTCTTAAAGTCTGTAGACACTATCTATATGGTGTAGACTTTAAGGTATACACAGTTCACCATACACTCAAGTACTTTTGTAGTCAGCAAGATCTTCAAGGTAGATAGGCTCATTCGGCTAAGCTCATGCAAGAGTTTCACATGGAAATCTTGTATAGAATAGGCAAAGAGAATATTGTAGTTGATGCATTATCACAAATAATGTATCAAATGAGCTTTATAGTTCTAGAAAGCTCATGGTTCAAGAGATAAAGGAAGCACAAATGGAAGATCCACATTTGTTATAGAATATTAGATCCATTAATGATGACTCTATCATAGGAGATGAGTTAGTTCCAACTGTTTCTTCTCCTAGCAAAGCAAACAAGTCCAATCCATACTCCAATTTCTCAAAGAAGAATGGAATAGTCAAATGGAAAGGAAGGGTTGGCATACCAGATTCCCCGGATTTGAGAAGAAAAGTCATGCATGATAACCATGATGTTCCTTGCATAGCGCATCTTGGTATTGACAAGACAATACAACTTATTAGTTGGTGGCTTGTTTTAGCTAGAGATGTCCACACTTATGTTCAACAATGCTTTATGTGTCAAGTCAACAAGGCAAAAAGGGTAAAGACACTAGGTCTTCTACATCCTTTACAGACTCGAGATCATAACTGGGATAGTGTATCCATGGGCTTCATTGTGAGGTTACTGTGGACCCAAAGGAATCGAGATACTATCCTACTTGTGGTAGATAAATTGAGCAAGATGGCTCATTTCATACCCACACAAGAGATGATAGAAGCTTTGCAAGTAGTAGAGTTTTTTATCCAGCATGTCTTCAGATTGCATGGGTTATCGACATCCATAGTTGTAGATAGGGATGTCAGATTCACAGGACACTTCTGGAAGTTTTAATTTGACAATCTGGAAGTGTCATTGAAATTGCGTAGTGATGATCATCCTTAGATAGATGGTCACACTGAGAGGGTCAACCAGATTCTAGAGGACATGTTGAGAGCATATGTGTTTGAGATGCCGATAAATTGGGATAGTTACTTGCCACTAGTAGAGTTTGCTTATAACAATAGACTGCATAAGGTGACAGGAATGTCTCCTTTTGAGATGAACTATGGCATGAATCTCAATGCTCGCAATACTATAGGAATTCCAAAGAAATGTCCTAACACTTTGGAGTTCTTAGCAGACCTCCAAGAAATCTAGAAATGTCCTTGCCTCCATCTATGTGTGAGATCTCTTCCTTATCTCCTTCTTTGTGTCAATGAGTATTTTTGAAAAGTTGTTGAATGTCCAAGTGTGTAGCTTTGAGAACTTTTTGATGAATTCTTATATGATTTAGATCGTATTCAAAACCCCAATTTCAATAATGATGAAGATGTTTAATTTTGTCTCTTATAGTGGGTTCATGTCCACCATGAGTGCCACTGTTAGATTGGCACTGGTTTGGATACCCAATTTTGTGATTTCTTTGATTCCATAGAATTTTAAAATTCCCAAAAAACTGAACGGACTTCAAGTTGCTCATTTGTAACCATTGTAATGGGAATATGAAGAGACATCTTGATGGAGAAGAAGAGAGGTCAATATGTGCAAAGTAATACAAAATGACAGAAATGCTGAAAGTACTCTATAGATTGTAAATCTACCCTAATATGTATTGTATGATCTCGCACTTTGAACGAGGGAATAGAAATGAACTGAAATTATTTTGAGTTCTCCCCATTCCCCAAAACCTTCCATTATTGTGTAATAACAAGTAAACAGACTCTAAAGAAATTGTATAATAGAGTAGATGAATGTAAAAGTAATTTTCATCTTCATCTTGCTTGTTCCTTATTTCTTTGCATCATCTTCTCCAAAGTTTGTTGACTTGCTGGGAATGGTTATCTCTCCTCAAAGGCCCCATGCTTATGCATAAGGGATCATTAGAAAGATATTAGCATTTAATTTATGTATATAAAGTTTTGTTTCATTTGGTTTCATGGATTGTGAGAATTTTTTTTTTAGCTCTTGCGTTCATTCTCTATACACTCCTGAAAAAAGAAAAATCACCACCTATTGATGTTAAAATTATAATTAGATCATACCTTGATTATAAATCTGATTCTTATGATTAATAGACACTTAACCCTATAGACCATCATCCTCTAAGATGAATTTCACCCATTGGAATTGGGTTGGAAGCATTGAGCATTTCAAGTTGCAAGTTTCACTATGAATAACATGTTTCACTATGAATAGCAAGTTCCATGCACTAGCTTATGAAATAATAAATCTTTTCTAGATCAGTTCTTTCTCATGGATCTTGCAAAACACATAGGTTAATTTATTACATCAGTGTGAAGCTTATAAGGTGTACGAGAACTTCAAATAGTCAAAGGATAGGTCTTGTCATGGATATCTCGATCAAACTTCAACATCGTCAATCACATATATCTACTAATCTTCAATTCTCCAATTGTTTTTAGTGGTATCAGAGCTACATCAAAATGGGTGATGGCTTTTCTTCAATTAAAGAGATTTTTTATGGGAACTATTTGGCATATCAGAAGGGAAGCTTGCTTGCCAGGTACAAATTATTATGGAATTTTAGTAGGTGATGAAGTTAGGCCTAGTCCAAGATCCAAAGGAGGACCTATACAAGAAGAGACTAACTAGCTTACATTATAGTGTGCAAGAGATGCTCAAGTCAGGTCGTATATCTTAAACTCGATCTCTAATTTCTTATTACCACACATTAGAGGTTGCAAAACATCACAAGAAACATGGGATACACTTGAGACATTCTTCTCTACTAGCCCAAAGTTAGGAAGAACCACTAATGGAATGACTTCAACCAAATGAAGAAGGCACCAAAGCAAAGAATCATAGAGTGTGTGACTAAACTCAATGAGGTTGCATATAAATTATTACAGGATATCATTAGGCAGATCCTAAATGGTACTTGTACTGACAAGCAATAGCAATCATTTACAACTACTTATGATCTTATCATGGATGTGCACACACTTGACTTCAACATATTTCTTGGACCACTCTTCAATCAAGAGGCCAACAACAACCAAAAGGAAGGTAATTCTTATCAAGGTAACTCTACAAGTGTCCTTTATGAAGACAAGAAAGATAAAAAGAACAAAGGAAAGAACAAGGAGGATTATGATGAAGAAATATCTCAAGCCAACAATGCAACCAAAAGCAAGTGGAAAGGAAAGAAGAAAGGATCAAAGCTAGGCAAGTCAAAAAGACAAGAAGTTCAACCTTGAGCCATATGTAACAAGACCAACCACACCACTCAAAATTGATGGTTCAATGGAAGAACAGAGAAAGGCGGATTTTGCAACACAAGGGAGTACAATGACTACTCAGAGGATCAATCACATGAAGATTCATTATTCTCAATGAATTTGAGTCATAGAGAAGGTAAAGAGGATGAGTATTTCTTCTACATCGATTCGATTTGTTCAAACCATGTTGCAAGCAATGTTTGTCTTCTTTGAAACTTAGAGAAACCCAAGCATACTGTCATATTATGGATGCACACCACCCTCTTGGGTGAGGTGGCATAGATGCCACATGGCATCATTAGAGACATTGTGTATATTTGGTAGAATAAGAAGTGAGGGGTCTGATAAGTTAGATCATCTCGAACGATGGCTAGGAGGAGAACTCTATCTGCGTATTCAATGGGTGAGCGCGAGCATACAGAGAAGCAAGAGATTCGGTTTCACGATGTGAAATAGTGGTATCAAAGCAAGTTTCAAGGCTGTTTGCTTGCGCGCCCAGAAGTGGGAGGTGTAGGGGTTGAACCCACAACCTCATTGGGGAGAGTGGGCTGGGCTATCCACATTGCAAACTCGAATTCAATGACTAAATGGTAGTAGAAAATGTACATATGCCATTTATGGTGCGTGTGTGGGAGGAAAACAAGATGAAGGTATAGAAGGTTTCAATCTCTCTACATACAAACCATGCACGATAAATTTTCAAATTCAAATATTGATATTTAATATTACATTCAAGCATGTCTTTTAAATTATTTCGATGTGAGAAAAAGCTTATTTGGGGGAGAAGATAGACGAAACGCATGTATATATTTTATTTCATGAATCAATAGGGTTTTAGATTCATCACTAAAGAGAGATGAGATTACCCTCTCATCCTCTTCCAACACATATGCAGGAAACTTTAGAAATAAAAGGTTATACTTGTGCGTAGTTGATGCAACATGTTCAGATAAGAATTTAGTAGTTATGTATGATTCCCAATAATAAGGAAGATGCATGTCATACATGACAACCAATAATGATCCATGCTGAATTGGCTTCATAAACATCCAACTCAGTGGTTTCTTGCAAGTGATAAGTGGAATTATTTCTTTAAATTCCAAGTTTGTGTTGTTGAATTTCTATAAGAATCTTCATTTTTGAGAGGGATAATCAAGGGCTAGAGGGCCAAGCTCTTGGAGGAAAACCATATGTATGGAGAGTATGGCATATAATCTCTCATCTTCAGTCAAGAATTCCCTCAAATTACAAGAAAGCTTAGGCTTTAGGTGCCTTCAAAGTAGCTTACTTTCATGATTTTCACATAAATTTCAAGGGCTATTTTTTATAAGTAGCCATTTTGGGAAAGGGAAATGAAGTGGGATTTTTCTTTGTTCAGTAGGAAAGATCATGCAAAGCTATAGTCTAGTATATTGAATTCCATATAAGACCAAGAAATCCAAAATATAGATCAGTATGATGGGAGTTTGAAGCTCCACAAAACCCCCTTCCACCACTGTTTGAGAAAAATTTCAGCACCTGAATTGGATAAATTTCCATTCTCGAGAAGGGAAAAAGAGGTGCATTCGGTATCGATGGATGGGAAAATATACTGAGAGTATGGTATATGGACTTCTTAATGGAATCATTAGATTCATAAGAATACTAATTTAAGGGGGAATTTTACCTCCTCACAAACCCTTTCCAATACGTTTTGGAAAAAAATTCAGGTGTTAGCCCAACTCCAATTTTGGGAGTATGAATAGGGACTATTTCAGACGCTTCCTATGGATTAGTGCATACATACATGAAGTATGGTGTATGGACTACCTTGGAGAAGAGAAAATCCAAGAAAAATCCATATTAGAAGTGCATTCTAAGCTTGTTAAAAGCTCCTATTTAAGTTTTTGCATGAAAGTAAAAATCTTGATTTAGGCCTCATTTGGGGAGTGAATTAGCATGCATGAAGGGAGGATTTGGTAAGCTGAAAATAGGCCCAAGCATCTTCATATATTGCTCTTTAAGATTATGGAGAGTGTTTTAGGATTTTCTTGATGGAAGAATGCTTTTGGGCACCTCAAAAATCATATTTTCACACTTTTTCCAGCCCCTCCAACAGTCCACTAGTTTGGCATGTCCCACTTGGAATGGCCATATCTTGGGCTAGAAAACTCCAAATTGGACATGCTATGGCTCGTTTCGAAGAGAAAAAGGTCTTTCAGTTTATCAAAATAAATTCTGGAAAATATGTACTTTTGGAAATTCTGAACAGTTTCTGGAAACTACCTTCCGGGAGCCATATCTTGCAAACCTGGAAGGCGATTTAAGTATTTTCACTTCGAGCCTTGCACATAATACATGTCTCATTTTATGATTATTTTCAGGTCATAAAATAGTTTTACCAGGTCTAAGGAGGGATTACAAATGCATTTTTAGGGTAAAATTGCATTATTTTAGTAATCATCTTACCAAGCTTTATGTTTTGGGGAGTGATCCGATGTTTTTGGACACTTCAAAGTTTATATAAGGACCTAAGGAGAAAGGTGTAGAGGTCTTAGAGCTTGTCAAAAAGGACTAGATGCATGCAACCCCAACACCAAATCATTCAGGGACGTATGTTTTATGCTTTTAGGCGTCTTACTTTATTTTATGGCATGTTTGGTATGTACATGCATGGATTGGAGTGCATATATCCAAGTTGATCATTTTTTCAATTCTAAAAGTATGGATCAACATGCAAGAAGTACACTTTTTGATTGTTTGCAGGAAAGATGATTGCAAGAACTACTTGGTTATGCAACAAAGAGAATTGTTGCTAGCATTTGTTTGTATGTTTTCGCAGGTTATGGAGTTCATGTATGAGTTTATGGCATGCATGTCATGGGCCTTTCAAGCCCTATGTTGTTAGATGGCCTGTGTGCCATTGAGTTTATGGTTAAAAGTTTCTGGGATTCCATTTCCTTGGGGAAATGTTGTCGAAAGTTTTCCCACCTCATGGCGTTATATACACACTTACCTTTAGGTGAGAATCTTATCGCATGGTAACATGCCTTTTCTGCAAACATCAGTAAGGTGTTAGCATGCTTCTAAGCATGTATTTGATGGACTTAGTACCATCATAGTATCATAGATAAGGCAACTTCATTAGAAACAGGATCCCTACACATAATCCTTATGGATTTTAGACCATAGGATTGCTATGGGGAAGGAGATATACCTTCACCATTAGAAATGTGCACAAGCAATCCTATAGGTACTATGAAGTTGCATATAGGCACGGGAGATACATTTATGATAATCTCCAAGGTAGTGAAGATTTACTTATCTTCACAAGAGTCTCATAGTATGATTAGGAGACTATAGGGTATTATGAGCAACACCCAAAGAGTGACTAGCTTCACTCATACACATCACTTGAGCAAGTAGTGAAGCATTTTTGCTACACTTCTAAGGAAACTAATTAGATGGGATCAAAAAGATGGGTTTCATGAGACAGCATCGACGGGTGCTTATGTGATTCGAGTGATGGTTAGGAAGACCAGAGGTATAGCACTAGCTCTATAACTCAGAGCATAGATCCCTTAGTCAGAAATAGTTGGGGTACCCAATACATATATGTATATCAGGATCTACAGAGAGGTACTTAGACTTAGTCTTGGTACCTAGGAGCAAGTTGGTTTGGAACAGAAAGGGATATCCATTGTCACACATTGAATAGAACAAAACTAACTAGTTCGAAGACATGGGACTCATTTGAGTCCACCGATATGAGTTGAGGGTATGGGATTCATTAGAGTCCACTTATATATTCCATCACATATATGTGGAATATATATTCGGTTTAGTGTAGGTATGACACCGTGAATTGGAAGAAGTTTTCACTGGTATGGGGATGGTGAAAGTGACTTCCCTTTGAGCACTCTTCTTCTATGGCTAGGAAGAAAAGGACTCATCATTCATGGCATCATGTCTCACTAGATCAAAGGAGAGCTCTTAGTAGACATCTCCTTAGGATTGGGATTTATCCTTCATAGTTTAGGGAAGCTTTATTCTTCCAGTAAAGAATGTGATAGGTGATTTTATCACCATTGATATCACATACTCATTTTGAGGTTTTGACAAAGGATAATTCCATTAGTTTGATTGGATTGTATAGATCCATCCGTAGAGGATGGTTGGCAAAGATAGCTCTTTAGTATGGATACACATGTGTTTATGGTATCATGTTATATCATTGCTGACCATTTTAGTAGATAAATTTTGACCCTTATAAGGAATTTATTTTCTCCACTCTTCACTACATATACCTTCATTAGTTAGGGGAGATTTGTTCTCCATCTTCATAGGAATATAGATAATGAAGGATTATGCATTAGTTCATGGAAGAGAGGACTAAATGAATTTACAAGTTTCTCTTTTAAGGAAAGGAGAAAGTGGGAATTAGCTCAAAGATTGAGGTGAGATCTCACTTTAGCTTAGAGGTCTCACTTTATCTCTTGTTCTTTGAGAGAGAAAGAAGGAAAGTAAAACATGATTTCTTCACAGGAGAAGAACAGAGTATGTTTTCCTTTAGAGAGAAGAGATGTTTAGAAAACATCTCTTAGTCTTTATTTTCCTTTCGCATGGGATTTTGATTCTCCATTATTTTAGAAGGAAAAATATGGAGAACTTATGTGCATGTTCTCAAATATAGATGAGTAGAGCAATTCGATTCAATAGAATCTCTTTCAAAGGGAAAGGGAAAGTGGAATAGAGTCCACTACTAGAGATTTTTTCCTTAGATGAGAGAGAGTGATAGTTTCACTTTCTCATTTTGGTTGTCTAGATAGAAGTGGCACTCTTCAGACCGAGACCAGTTAATCATGGTGGTTAGGTTGTCTCACCTGTAGACTCTAGAGAATAGTAGTTATGTTTATTCCCAGTGATGGTCCTTGACTAGATGAGATGATCTAGTTATTGACATTAGTGAGACTGGGAGTTGAGTATGACTCTTCTCTTTAGAGTTTCTACGAGATAAGGAGATGTCTAACATATTGGGGTACCAAACTCTTAGTTAATGCTTCATCATGAGGATGATGTGTGAGCATCAATTAGGAAATTGGGTACTTAGGGATTAGCTAAATCTCAAAGGGAATGCTTTTTGCATTCATATGGAAAACTAAAGGGAAGAGAAAATTTTAAAGTTTGCACTAGTCTCAATAGACGCTCTTCCAATAGAACTTAGTCCAATGGTAAAGGATCACAAACCACAAACTTCTTGGCTTGTGAAATGTATAGATTACGTTTTACTACCAAGAAATTCTTATATATGAACTAGACGATGGAGTTGCATAGATCATAAGGTAGCTTGGATTAAACTAATAGTGAGTTCACTCAAGGTTAGGAATACCTAGAGTGGTATGAGGGCAATCATTCATTTAGTCTTAGATGGGTTTGGAGTCACTTGTTATGGGACTTTGTTCTATATTTTAGAGGATTCTATGGTTTATTATCTCCATTATGACATGGTCAAGCCTATAAGCTCCGCACCTTACACTTCCCTTTTATACTATTACTCCATAGAGGATACATCATATAGACTTAGGTCATTTTGATGATGTTACATGTCATGGGAGTGATAGTTTGGAAGTGGAGTGTACACGGGAGATAGTAGGCACCAATCAGATGGTTTCCCACCTTTGATATGATCTCTCATGAGGCTTCTTGAGGGGGAGGATATGGCGAAACAACACACAGAGATGACCATGTACATAGAGTACATGGGATTCAGGGTGTCCGAGTACCTTTTTCTACCATGACGGACATTTCATGCTCATTTTCGAAGACGAAAATGTTTTCAAGGGGAAGGAAATGTCATATTATGGATGTACACCCTCTTGGGTGAGGTGGCATAGATGCCACATGGCATCATTAGAGACATTGTGTATATTTGGTAGATAAAGAAGTGAGGGGTCTGATAAGTTAGATCATCTCGGACGATGGTTGGGAGGAGAACTCTCTCTGCGTATTCAATGGTTGAGCGCAAGCATACGGAGAAGCAAGAGATTCGGTTTCACAATGTAAAACATACTCATGAATTACAAATAGGGGATGATAGCAGAAACAATGTGGAAAGGATTGGCAATGTTAAACCACCCAATGGTAGAACAAACATTTGGATTAAGCTTCTCTATGTACCCACTATTACTAAAAACCTAATAAGTTTAGTTCAAATAGTTGAAAAAAGCTTACAAGTTAGGTTCACCCAACATGGAGCTTATGTGGAAGATCCATGTGAACGCTCTAAGAAGATAGCGAGAGGTGAGACGCATGGTAGAATCTTCACTTTTGAAGTGAGAAACACTAGGAATATAGATCTATTTAACTTTGGGTCTCAAAATCTAAGTGAGCTAGAAGTGTGGCATAAGAGGCTTGTTCATGTTAATGAAAGGAGTTTGAAGGATATATGCAGAGATCAAAGTTTTTGAGGGCTACCAAAAATCTCATATAACACATGATTAACAAGTGTAATGCTTCTCAAATTGGGAAGGCACAAAGGCAACCTTTAAACGACAACGGCTACATCCACAATAATCTCTTGGATCTAGTACAAACTCATATGTGGGGACCAAGTCAAGAACCTTCATTAGCTTGCTAGGGGTAGTATGTATCTATTGTTTGATGATCACATTAGATGGACAATTCTCCATTTATATCAAGAATAAAGGTGAAGTGTTTGAATACTTCAAGAAGTATCGAGCACATGTGGAAAATCATATAGGTAGATCATTAAAGAAATTCTAATTTGATGGAGGGGGGAATTACTTCTCCAAAGAGTTTGATGAGTAGTTGCAAGTGAAAGGCATCAAAAGGTAAGTCACTACTAGATACTCTCCTCAACTAAATGGTATTGCAAAAAGAAGGATCAAAACCCTAGTTAGATAAGCAAGGACTATGCTTAAAGAGAAGAAGTTACAACACTATCTTTGGGAAAAAGCCATGTCTACTATAGTGTATCTTGTTGTCATATTATGGATGTATATCCTCTTGGGTGAGGTGGCATAGATGCCACTTGGCCTCCTTAGAGACATTATATCTATTTGGTAGAAGAAAGAAGAGAGAAGTCTTAATTATCTTATTATCATGTGGGATGAGAGAGAGACTAAGAGAGGAGTCTTTGAATAAGACTCAAGCAAGTTAGATAGCTCGGACGTGGTCGGGCGGAAGGAATCCATCAGATCCTATGTGTGAGACGGAGCAGGAGACGGAGCTAGAAAACTAACTTTACACTGGTATCAGAGCGCAATCATGGGCGTGCAGCCGCTGCAGCAGGATAGGGGATTCGAACCCACGCCATCCCTTTGGGAGGCACTTGCCTTATCCAAGATTTCTCAACTTTGAGGTGTCCAAAATTTTGCGCTAACAGATCATGTACGCATGCACAAAAATTGGTAGTCCTCAACGACATGAAAAAAAGTAGGGGGAGTTTTCTCCGGCTTGTGAAGTTGCACAACAGAGATGAATGAGGAGATTTTAAAGGTTAAATTGTTCACTTTTCACTCTTCATCACATTGATGTATTGTCTTCCTCTACATGGAGCTGCAAGAGAAAGAGGAAGATAGGTTTCTCTTCGCCATCCATAGCTATGTGCAATGATCGAGTGGATCTCTTGGACATGCATGTGGAGTTATGTATGTAAGGATGGAGACATGAGCTCATTTGTCAAGTATTTATCGAAAGGGAAATACCGCCTCTAGCACAGGTATGAAAATTTTGGTTATTTTTAGGAATTAAAAGATAAATGTCCGACTCTTTGACAAGGACAAGGAAGGGTTTGCGTGTCAAATTCTTTGAGGGAAATCATATTTATGGAGAGTATGGAGTATGTACTCTCACCTAGAGTCAAGGATTCCCTCAGAATACATCAAAGGGCAAGCTTTAGACACCTCCAAAGTAGCCTATTTCTATAATTTTCACATAAATTTTAGGTGCTTTTTTGGATAAGTAGCCATTTTGGGAAGGGGAAAAGAAGAGGTATTTTTCATAGATTTATGGAAAAAACCATGCACACTTATAGTCTAGTGTATTGACGTCCATATACAATTAAGAAATCCAAAAGATACCTCAGTATAATGGGAGTTTGAAGCTCCACAAGCCCCCCTTCCATCACAGTTTGAGAAAAAATTCAGTACCTGAATCAGAGAAATTCCCATTTTGGAAGAGGGAAAAAGAGGTGCAATAAATATGGATGGATGGGAAAAAGTATATTTACTGAGAGTATAGTGTATGGACTTCATATTGGAATCATTAGATTCATCAAAATGATAAGTTAAGGAGGAATTTTAGTTCCTCAAAGACCCCCTTCCCGCACCTTTTGGAATGTTAAATTTTGCTAAACTCCACTTCTGGGAGTAAGAATAAAGACCATTTAAGAGGCTTCACATGGATTATTGTATAAAATCCAAGACAAATCCACATTAAGATTGGAATAGAAGCTTGCTAAGAGCTCCCATTTAAGTTTTTACATGAAAGTAAAAATCTTGATTTAGGCCTCTTTTGGGGAGCGAATTAGAATGCACGAAGGGAGGATTTGGAAAGGTAAAAATAGGCCCAAGCATCTTAATATACCACTCTCTGAGGTTATGGAGAGAATTTTAGGATTTGTATGATGGAAGAATGCTTTTGGGCACCCCAAAAATCACTTTTTTACAATTTTTCCAGCCCCTCCAACAGTCCACTAGTTTGACATGTCCCACATGGAATGGCCATATCTTGGGCTAGAAAACTCCAAATTGGATGTGCTATGGCTCATTTCTAAGAGCACAAGGTCTAATTTTAGTTTACGAGAAAATGTTTTGGAAAATAAGTATTTTTGCAGGTCTGAACAGGTCTGCAAAGTCTGAACAATTTTTGGAAATTACCTTCCGAGAGCCATATCTTTCAAACCGGGAAGGCGATTTGAGTAATTTCGCTTCGAGCTCTTTGCACATGCTATATATCTCAGTTTATGAACATTTTCAGGTCCTAAGGTGGGTTTTGCAGGTCTAAAGAAGGATTACTAATGCATTTTTTGACTAAATTTGCGTTTGTTGGTAATCACCTGACCATGTTTTATGACTTGGAAAGTGATCCGATGTTTTCGGACACTTCAAAGCTTATGTTAGGACCTGAGGAGGAAGGTGCACAGGTCTTGAAGTTCATCAAGAAGGATTGGATGCATGCAATTCCAAAACCAAAACTATTCAGGGACGTATGCTTTATGCTTCAGGCATTTTACTTTATGTTATGGCATGTTCTGTATATACATGCATAGATTGGATTGCATACATCAAATATTTATCATTGTTTAAATTCTAAAAGTATGGATCAATAGGCAAGAAGTACACTTTTTGATTGTTTGCAAGAAAGAGGATTGCAGAAAGTATATGGCTATGCAACACAGAGAATTGTTGCTAGCAATTGCTCTTATGTTTTTGCAGGTTATGGAATTCATATATAAGTTTATGGCGTGCATGCCATGGGCTTGTCAAGCTCTATGTTGTTGGGTGGCCTATGTGCCACTGAGCTTATGGTTTAAATTTTTTTTTGGATTCCATTTCCTGGGGAAATGCTGTCCAAAAGTTTCCCCCCTCATGACGTTATATATGCACTTGCCTTTAGGAAAGAATGTTATGGCATGGTAACATGCCTTTTCTGCAAACATCAATAAGTTCTAGGCATGCTTATAAGCATGTATTTGATGGACTTAGTACCATCAGAGTATTATAGACAAGGCAAATTCAGTAGTAAATAGGATCCCTACTCATAATCCTTATGGATTTAGACTATAGGATTGCTAAGGGAAGGAGCTACACCTTCACCATTAGTAATGTGCACAAGCGATCCTATAGCTTATAGGAAGTTGCATAGAGGCACGGGAGATACGTTTATGATAATCTCCAAAGTAGTGAAGATTGATTTATCTTCAAAAGATTCTCTCATGATGATTAGGAGACTATGGGGGTATTATCAGGAATACCCAAAGAGTGACTAGTTTCACTCATGCACATCACTTGACCAAGTAGTGAAGCATTTGTGCTACACTACTAAGGAAACCAAATAGATGGGATCACAGAGACGGGTGCTTATGTGATTCAAGTGATGTTTAGGAAGGCCAAAGACATGGCACTAGCTCTATGGTATAGAGCATAGATCCCTTAGTCACGAATAGTTGGGGTACCCAATACATATATATGTATATCGGGATCTATTGAGAGGTACTTAGACCTAGTCTTGGTACCTAGGAACAAGTTGGTTTGGAACAGAAAGGGATATCCATTGTCACTTGTTGACTAGAACCAACTAACTCGTTCAAGGACATGGGACTCATTTGAGTCCACTGATATGATTTTAGGATATGGGATTCATTAGAGTCCACCTGCATATTCCATTACACATGTATGGAATATATATTCGGTTTACTGTAATATGACAACATGAATTGGAAGAAGATTCCACTGGTATGGGACGGTGGAAACGACTTCCCTTTGAGCACTCTTCTTCTATGGCCATGGAGAAAAGGACTCATCATTCATGGCGTCATGTCTCACTAGATCAGAGGAGAGCTCTTAGTAGAAATCTCCTTAGGATTGGGAGTTATCCTTCATTGTTTAGAGAAGATTTATTCTTCCAGTAGAGAATGTGATAGGTGATTTTATCATCATTAGTATCACATAGTCATTTTCAGTTTTTCAGGAAGGATAATTCCATTAGTTTGAGTGGATCATATAGATCCATGCATAGAGTATGGTTGGCAGAGATAGTTCTTTACTATGGATACACATGTGTTTATGGTATCATGTCATATCATTGCTGACCATTTTAGTAGAGGGCTTTGACCCTTATTAGGCATTTATTTTCTCCACTCTTCACTACATACACCTTCATTAGTCAGGGGAGATTTGTTCTCCATCTTCATAGGAACATATGTAATGAGGAATTATACATTAGTTATGGAAGAGAGGACTAAATAAATTAATGAGTTTCTCTAATAAGGAAAGGAGAAAATGGGAATCAGCTTAGAGATCGATGAGAGATCTCACTTTAGTTCAGTGGTCTCACTTTAGCTCTTGCTCTTTGAGAGAGAAAGAAGGAAAGGAAAACAAGATTTCTTCATAGGAGAAGAATAGAGTATGTTTTCCTTTAGACAGAAGAGGTGTCTGGGAAACATCTCTTAGTCTTTATTTCAGAAGGAATTCATTTACTCTACTTTTCAATGTAATTTTCCTTCACATGGGAGTCTCTTTCTCCACTAGTTTTGAAGGAAAACATGGAGAACTTATGTACATGTTCTCAGTTATGAGCAGAGTAAATGGATTCAATAGAATCTCTTTCAAAGGGAGAGGGAAAGTGGAATAGATTCCACTACTAGAGCTCTTTTCCTTAGAGGAGATTACACAGAGAGACATAGAGAGAGTTTCACTTTCTCTTTTTGGTTGTCTAGATAGAAGTGGTACTCTTCTATCAAAGACAAGAGGGAGATCAGTTAATCATGATGGTTAGGTTGAGTCTCACCTCGAGCCTCTAGAGAGAAGTAGTTATGTTTATTTCCCGTGATGGTCTTTGACTAGATGAGATGATCTAGTATTGACATCAGTGAGACTGGGAGTAGAGTTATGACCCTTCTCTTTAGCGTTTCTAGGAGGTAGAGATGTATCTAACCTATTGGAGTACCAAAGTCTTAGTTGATGCTTCATCATGAGGATGATGTGTGAGCATCAGTTAGGAGAATGGGTACTTAGGGATTATCTGAATCTCAAAGGGAATGCATTTGCATTCAAATGGCAAACTACAGGGAAGAGAAATTTTAGAGTTTGCACCAGTGCCAATAGATGCTCTTCCAATAGAACTTAGTCCAATGGTAAAGGATGACAAACCACAGACTTCTTGGTTAGTAAAATGTAGAGATTGCATGTTACTACCAAGAAACCCTGATATATGAACTAGATGATGGAATTGCATAGTCACAATGTAGTTAGCGGAAACTATTAGTTGTGAGCACACTCAAGGTTAGGAAGACCTGGTGTGTTATGAGGGCAATCTATCATTTAATCTTAGATGGGTTTGGAGTCACTTGTTATGGGACTTTGTTCTATATTTAGAGGATTATACGGTTTATTATCTCCATTATGGTACGGTCAAACTTACAAAGCTTGGCATTTTACACTTGTTTTTCATATTATTGCTCCATAGAGATACATCATATGGACTTAAGTCATTTGGATGATATTATATGTTATGGGAGTGATAATTTGGAAGCTGAGTGTACAGGGGAGATAGTAGGCACCATTTAGACAGTTTCCCACCTTTGAGATGATCTCATCTGAGGCTTCTTAAGGGGAAGGATATGGGGAAACAACACACAGAGATGACCATGTACATAGAGTACATGGGGTTTAGGGGAGTCCGAGCACGTTCGTCTACCAATACCGACATTTCATTTACATTTTCGAGGACGAAAATGCTTTCAAGGGGAAGGAAATGTCATATTATGGATGTATATCCTCTTGGGTGAGGTGGCATAGATGCCACTTGGCCTCCTTAGAGACATTATATCTATTTGGTAGAAGAAAGAAGAGAGAAGTCTTAATTATCTCATTATCATGTGGGATGAGAGAGAGACTAAGAGAGGAGTCTTTGAATAAGACTCAAGCAAGTTAGATAGCTCGGACATGGTCAGGCGGAAGGAATCCATCAGATCCTATGTGTGAGATGGAGCAAAAGAGATCGCAAGCAGACGGAGCTAGAAAACTAACTTTACACTTGTGAATAGAGTTCCATTGCAATCTTCTCAAAGTATGAATCCTTTTGAAGCTTGGAATGGTAGAAAACCAAGTCTAGGTCATTTCAAAGTTTTTGGCTCATTAGGAAAAAAGCAAACCCTCCATGAGTCTTGTAAGGATTCCTAATTTTTAGGGATTAAGCTTAATCTTGTACTTTGTGAAAGGTTTAATAGAGCACTTTTTGGTAGGCTGAATTAGGCTTTTTTTTAGGTTGAGGTAGGATCTTCTCTCTTTTTGCATAAAGAGAGAGAAAAACCACTTTCCACCTCATCAAATCCGTCCATCTTTATGAAAAGAAAATGACTTTAAAATGGCCCATACTTTTATGTATATGGGAAAAGTTTTTTTTTTAGTCTTGTTTTTATAAAAAATGCTTTAAAAAAACATACTTTTCAAAATCCCTCCAAAGGTTAAGTGCTACATCATCAAAATCGTAACTTTGCTTGCTCCAAAACATGAATTTTTGAAAACAAGCTTATTTTCCCTCTTACACACTAAAAAAAGTCATTTTGACCTATCCACATACCAAAACACACTTTTTTTCTTGCACACAACTACTGTACAAGCCATTCCAGCCATCTTTGTGCTTCTTTCTATTCAATGCTAGAGTTTTGGAACATCATGGTGCTCACATGTATAATGAACATGATACAAGCACCAACACATGCTCCTCACTCAAAGAGTGTACATGTTTGTGTTCCAATAGAATTTGGACCAACAACTAGAGGTAGCAATGACATAGATTCTCAAAATGAACAACGTGCAGCTAGAGAGAAGAATATTGATCTTTGGGTCAATGGTGCTTTGTATCCGTTAGATCCAATGTTTAATGTTCATCCTAGATTCCATAGTATCTCCACATTTCTACAATTCCTTGGTAGCGGTGAAGATGGACTGCTAGGCTATTGCAAGCGATTGTCTAACCACTCTACATCTATAGCAAATTATTGGATGTGACAATGTCATCACAACCATTTCAACATACACAGTTTAGAAAGTGCTATACACACTTTAGAAAGTGTTATCAAATCTTTGGATGAGCACAATAATAGACTTCAACAAGATATGGAAGAAAAGGAGAGCACAATCACGAAGTTAAAAGCCTTACACAACTAAAAGAGACTCCACTTGGGATGAGATATAGCAAACGACCATTATCATCCTTTCAAGCTCTTTCAACTGGTGGTGGAGCATGGAAGCGATGTGTTTATGCACTTAGTTTTGTGTTTTGCTCGTTTATTTATGTTAAAAGACTTTTAGATTGCGTTTCTTATTGTGCATGTTGTCAAGATCTTGCTCACGCACAAACAGAGGTTACAAACGCAGAAAACACACAGAAGAATAGATGCAACAAGAGAGGAGACCGGACGCAATATTTTTATAGGAATTTTTGTTTACGTCGAAAAGATTGGTTACATGAGAGCGGCTTCGAAAAGCAAGTGTGAAACTAAAAGTTGGTAACTTTTACAGAAAGCCATTGCTTTCAATAACAAAAACTGCAGTGTACAACGACCTTTATTTTAACCATTACTTTTCTAACTGTTTCTAACAATAGAACCTTCTACGAGGGTTTATTTACAAAGTAAATAAATTATAATTCGGATTATTGATGTCCGCCCTTTCACGCCTTGCACACTCCTCACGAACATTCAGCTGCTATATCAAAAACATCAAAAAACACATTAATACATTAATAATTTAACACTCCAACAATGCATTGTTCAACATATTCCATAAATTATAACATGCCCCTTAGTTGAAAAAGCAACTGACCTCAGTTGATAAAATAATAAACATGGACAGCCAATCACATGTTCCATCACTAAACAAAAAAAAAAAGCATGTTCCACATGAAAACACATGCATGGAAATGTTCATGGAGGTGTTAGATTATTAAGATTAACCATGCGATGCTTGACATAGTCTAGGGTCCATGAGTATGGAAAGAACAAAACCCTCTTGCTACGGACTTTCCTTGCTCTTAACCTTAATTTCTTGAACTTAATTCTCACCCAAACAAGTTATCTTGGACTCTCAATCTAGTGCTTCCCTCTCGGGATGTACCCTCAGGGAATGTACCCTAGCAGAATGTACCCTGTCTGGATGTACCCTGATGTACCTTGACACGATGTACCCTGTCTGGATGTACCCTGGTGTACCCTAAGAAGTGTACCCTGACAAGATGTACCCTGAGACATGCCGCGTTGCCTGGCATCGTGCCGCCTTGAAAAAGTAAGAAAAACTGCAAGTTATGTTAAATTTAAGAGGAGAGAACTTGAGTGACAACTCCAAGAAAGAGTGTAGTGGTAAGTACTTCCCTTGTAAGTAGGAGGTTGTGGGTTCAAATCCTCCTACCTTAGGGAATCTAAAACTCTCTATTGCCACTCAAAATTAAAATTACCTCGCGGGTAGCCAACATTTGCCAAGGGAGCCTTGGGTGCCAATGTTGGCAATGTATTGCCTAAGTTATTGCCTAAGTTATTTGCCTTAGTCGACGCCTTGGAGTAAGTTGAAGGAGTAAACATAGGTATAAACCTAGGTATAAACGTACGTGTAAACATTCTATTCCCCGAAGGAGTAAACATAGGAGTAAACGTAGGAGCAAACGTAGGTGTAAACATTCTAGCACAGAAACAGAGACCAGAAACTACAACAGGAACAGGAACAGGAACTGGAATCAGAATCGGAAATGGAAACGAAACAGAAACAGAGAATAGAACCCTCTGTATTGACGTGTGCAGAGCTCTGATACCACTGTTGTCAAGATCTTGCTCACGCACAAATAGAGGTTACGAATGTAGAAAACACACAGAAGAATAGACGCAACAAGAGACGAGACCGAACGCAGTATTGGGTGCAATCTCCCCCCATGCACTCTGTTCCGACAGTCCACAGAGTGCATGTATTTATAGGAATTTTTTATTACGTCGAAAAGAGTGGCTACATGAGAGCGGCTTCAAAAAGCAAGCGTGAAACTAAAAGTTGGTAACTTTTATAGAAAGCCATTGCTTTCAATAACAAAAACTACGGTCTACAACGACCCTTATTTTAACAATTACTTTTCTAACTGTTTCTAACAATAGAACCTTCTACGAGGGTTTATTTACAAAGTAAATAAATTATAATTTGGATTATTGATTTTGCCCTTTCACGCCTTGCACGCTCCTCATGAACCTTCAGCTGCTATATCAAAAACATCAAAAAACACATTAATACATTAATAATTTAACACTCCAACAATGCATTGTTCAACATATTCCATAAGTTATAACAGTGCAGGTCATTTGTTGAAGATGCCAGTGCTTCCTCAACAATGGAGGATCAATTGAAGTTTCTGAATTCTTGTGTTAGCAACAACCATGTGCTTATGATTTTGGACTCACCAATTGGAAATCATATCAAAACCCAAGTGATTAAAGATTTTGCAGGCAACTTAGAAGATATTATTAGTCCTAGTGAGGTACAAATGGTATGTGATGAAGCACGTGTTAGTACTAGAGCATACATTGTATTTTACAACCTTTTGAAACAGGCTCTACAAAGCAAAGGTATTTTCCAAAGCATTTTTCCATGCCCTTACAAGGTATTTCTGAAGAAGAAGATGACCATTTATCATTCATCTACATCAAAGAAAGAGTTGAAGAACTCATATAGAAAGGGATTCATCTACACAAAGTACAACAATATATCTGTCAATTTGGAGAAGCTTCAAAAGGAAATGGTTAAATTTTATAAATCCACAATTCAAGGTATATCCATTGTTGTGATAATGACATTCATATTATTTTTATTAATATAATGTTTGTTATTTGATGTAAATTGTGGTTCCAAACTCAAGTTTGTATTGAAGCTAGACGAATGTCAAATCATAGAGGGATGACGTATGGAGAGACTTAGTGTGACACTCATGAACGAAGCTATGGCCCATGCCATTATTGATGAAAGTTAAGAATCTAGCCATCACTTTACATATAGTGTCCACTCTGAGAAAGATATATGGTGGTTAGGTGCTATTGAAGTACCTAAAGAATCCAGTGATGTTCTTACATGGATTTTCAATAGGACCCCATGGATCACAGAGGTGATAACTTCTCAAATTCATGGTGCCAAAATCACGGTAGAAGGCCTAGGTGATTTTGAAGTAGAGTGGCACTTAGGTGGAGACTTATAGACTAACAAATGCATGTTAGGGTGCAAACAAGGTGCATCTACTCTCTATCCTTGTCCATATTGCACACGAGGTTATAAACGAACAAAGAGAAAACAAAACAACATAGACGATTTAGCTGATGACACAGATGCATCTCCATCTACTGAATGGGATATACCTTTAATGAGGTGTCCCATTTTAGGTACACCTAATCATGACATGTCAGATAAGTATTGGAATCCCATTATTCCATTCCCTTTAGTCAATGTCCATTTTTGCACCTTGCATGCCTTCATGAGAATTTTCAATAGACTATTGAAGCTCCATATAGAATATGCATTTGCCATGAAGCCAGTTGATAAATCTTTTCAAGATATAAAGAAATTGGAGGAACTACTTAATTCAATTGGTTGTCATGGTGGAAACGTAACCCTAGTTGTTAAGAAAGTTGGAGAATCTCAAGATAGTTTACAACAAGTGTCAATGACAGGGAATAAAGAAAGAGATTTTTTTCAAAGAGGTACTAGCACTCAAAATAATGAGCATTATGAGTTGCGGAAAGACCTATGCATGATCACAACAGACAATGACTCTCAAGTTGATCTTTGTAATAAGAGAAAGAAGGTTTGGTCAAGCTTTGATAAGTTGGTAGGCTTAATGGGTCTGACTAGGTCTAGTGCTATTCAACGTCAATTGTTTCAAGAGACATTAGTGGAGTTCACCAAGTGTTTCATTCAATCTTGGGGAGAGAGCAATATAACACACTACATTGTAAGTGTATTCATCTTCTAAAAGTGTTCATTGCACTTACCTTTTTCCAATGTACTTAACATATTTTAGCATATTTTATTTGCACATGGAGCTTATTTCATGCATCGATATGCGTCATTAGAGATTTTCAGTACCCAAGGAATGGAAAAGTCACACTACAAAACAAGGGGTGTCTACTTCAAAAACACGTGACATGGTGGTGGTCCAATGCAATCAAACTACATGGAGGAGATGTTTAATTGGTTTTACTGCACTACATTCTCGAGAATTTTTTTTGTGGAACGACTTAGGGATTCACAATTGGAAAAACTTGCGAGAAGGATGCAACACAACCTTGCTAGTGGGAAATGGAAGTCATCATTAGGACCTCTCCATCATGCTCAGTGGTGTGCTAGGAGACTACGAGAAGGCTCAACTTGGAAGTAAAGTGAATTCGTTATTTCCCATTATGTGGTAAATCCTATGATTATTGTAATCTTGGTTTCAGTGTGTTATTATTTATATTATAATATTTTGAATGTTTTTAAACACGTTTTGTCCATTCTAGTGTGAACAAACAGTTAAAAAAAAAACTCTATAAATAGAGAGAACTCACTTCATTTCACACTTTTTGCAACTCAAGAAAATGGCACGCACCAAGCAAACTGCAAGGAAAGATCATGTGTTCTTTCCTAGCCCTCATCTAGGGACGCAATGCCCACCATGGTTGCAAGCCCCCCCAAAGACCCCTGAAGTGGTTGCTAGAGCACATCTATGCCTGTGTCACATGATGGCACACCACCTCGGAGCAATCCATCATGAGAACATGAAGTGTCCAATAGATAAGAGTATTTCACTCCAAGATGATCAGAGTCAGATTCAGATGATGAGCCACCAACAAGGACACCCATCAAGGCAAGACCCAAACAAAAGATGATGAGAAAGGTTGTATCAAAGAGCGACGAGGAGTCATCCCCGAATGACAAAAGCAGCAATCAACTACCATGGAATGATATGCACATTCCAACAAGCCATAGGATGACACATGGAGGCAAGACACTTCCACAAGGATAAGGGCAAATACCAATAGAGGAGTAAAGGGAGCAAAGTCAACAACCACATCGACAACAAAATGTGCAAGATGAAGCTGGACCCTCACATCATGTACATCGGAGAAAGAAAAACTATCAAGCATGACGTAGACCTCAATGACAGCCTAACATACCTCCCAATGCAAGATCTCCACAAAGATGAAGGAGGCACTGCAGGGCTTTTGTAGAGATACGAAACTACCAAAAGTCCGTTGAACTACTCATACCATGAAGAGATTTTGCAAGGGTAGTAAAACAAGAACTACAAAGCTATTGTGCAGGTCTACAAATACAGGGGATAGCACTTGAGGCGCTTCAAGAGGCAATTGAGGCCTACCTCATCTCCATGCTTGAGGACTCTAACCTATGTGCTATCCATGCTAAGAGAGTAACCATACAACCAAAGGACGTTCAACTATCAAGATGAATTAGAGGAAATAACCCATGACATGTGTATCTTGTACCCTTTGAGAGGCATACTTTGTGATGTAATATGATGATTAATAGAAAATTTTGTGTTTACCTATATGTTCTTTGTGTCTTTTTTTCTCTCTCTCACTCTCTCTATCTTTGACTCTCCACCATAAGTGTATAGAAATAGCTTTTGTTTCAATCAGTTACATATGGAGTCCTTAAAGGCTCTTTGTGAATGAGTTGAACCTGCATGCATTTGCCTCTTTTTTTTTTACTAGATATGTATATTTTGTACCATATATATACCCAAAGGTCATTTTCATGCAAAAAAAACCCCAGTCACAAAAGCGTAGGATTCAGCCTTGCAAATTTTCGGCAGGGCTGAATCCCGCATTTTTGTGGATGGGGTTTTTTTTGCATTTTATGGCCTTGTTTATGCACCCTATGTATAGATGAGATGTTAAGAATGTATAAAAAAGAAGGTTAGTCACTCCAAGTACTGTTTGGCTTGCTAAGTCCTTAGTGTATAGTTGATGCCACCCATAAGCAAGAGGAATTGATTAACTTCATAGTATCCTACACTTTGGAGCCCTCATAAACACTAAAAAAAAGGCCAACAAAGCCCCAGCCACAGAAACACGGGAAGGAGACCTACAAAATTTTTGCAGGGCTGATTCCCACGTTTCTATGGTTGGGGCTTTTTTGGCCTATTTCATGCTTTTTTAGATACCATAGACCATAGGCAACACTTAGATGAAGAGAAAAACTTAAAATTGCATAGAAGTTGCAGAGACAATGGTATGTTCAATTTATGAAGCACATTTATACACAGGACAAGAAAAAATAGGAAAAACAAAAGTTTGTATTATCCAAATATTGACATCATTTCTCAGCTTCCTTCAATTTCTCAACAATTTTCTTTCTCCTTTGGAGAGATTGAGGGAGTTGGTAGGCCAATACAAATCTGGATATTACATGGGGTCTTGCATTCCCAGACCCATGACAATACCTATTTGCCCTAGTACTTTTCCTCTAAAGTTAAGTCCTAATGTAGTTACAACTAAGGATTCCTAACCAAAATGACACAATTAGTGCCTTGGGTAATTGTACATAGACACAAAATTTTGCTAAGGGCCTTCAAGCACCAAGTCATGAAGTGCCCATCCGGATTGTAGTCTTTATGTATGATCACAAAATCATCCTTTGGCAACTTTTTGATGTAGTTTGCCAAGGATGAACCATTTCCGCAAGAAGCTCGATCCCCACCAGATCTTGTCGTGAACTTGTCCAGCTCAATTGCTTCCTGTTAAGAAAGAAAATGAGAATTCAAGCTCTAACTTTGTTAACTTAAATTATTCATTTATTTAATTTAATTACCACTCACATAATGAATCTTGTCTTCTTCCTCCCCTCTTCTAGGGGCATCAAGATCAATGCTAGAGTTGGCCATGCCACTGTGCTCTACTACGGGGGATGTAGGAACTTTCTGCTTCATTATCCTCTCCTGTGTTGTGTTGAACTCCTCCTCCGTAGTATAATTTTTTTCATCTTTGAAAATATCTACACACACCATTGTTGAACTCCTCCTCCGTAGTATAATTTTTGTCATCTTTGAAAATATCTACACACACATCAAAATCTCTAAGTGGGATGGCCTTCTTTTCAAGTATGTTAGATGTGTTGTCAAGCAGAACATCTAACATTGTGGAGAAAATACTCAGGCATTCGTCTAGATGTAGAGCGAATGCCTTCTCAATATCATGAAGAAAAATAAATTAATCACCTTTGTGTATGTAGAGTAAAAGGTCACATGGGACCCATTTACCCTCATAAGGTGGTATTTCTATGGAGTAACGCAAGATGTAGTACTCAAGGAACTCTATGATTTCCTTGAGCACATCAGAGTTCAGTTGAATTGTTTTCTCTAGATCAGGGACTCTAGACAATAGGTCATACAAGTGTGTTTGACCTTTGAACTTAGAAACAAGGGGGGGCTTCACAAACGCAAGAGCAAAGGACAATATAACTATCCGAGATAACTCTCAAAGTTTTTGATAGTCTTCAATGGCTGACTTGGGTCAACAAGTAGAGAAATTGGATAACTATCCCATATGGAAGTTTAGAATGCTCAACTACCAAATGGGCAAAGGCTTGTGGGATATTGTGAGCGGTGATGATGCTCAACCTCAAATCAATCATGCTATGGCCATCGAAGTCCAAAGGAGGCAAGCAAAAGAATGGGAAGAGAGGAATAGGAGAGTCATAACCCTCATTTCACAAGTCATTACTAATGCCATGGTAGGGCATATTCAACATCTAGAGAAAGCTAAAGATGCTTGGGATGCTCTTGAAAGGATATATTCAACAAATACCAAAGCTAGGAAACTTCAACTCAAGAATGAGTTGAACACAATCAAGAAAAGTTCGAATCAATCCATAGTTGAATATACTTTGAAGATTAAGGAGTCAACCCATAGCCTTTTATAACTTTGATTAATTTTAAAGATGCATATCCAGGTTTTGAACAACTAATGCCTCATCTTGTCACATAAGTGCTTAGCTTTGGGGGCCCCAAAGGAAAGGACAGCCACAACCAAATGTTATATGCAGGTCGAGGTAAAGGAAGGAACTCAAGAGGAGGCTCAAGAGGAAAAGGAAGAGGTCACAACAACTCCAACTACAATCAAAACAATTCAGAAGACAACAAGGATGCATCAAATGCCAACACACAAGGAAGAGGTCGAGGTAGAAGTAGAGGAAGAGGCCGAGTCTCCTACAATTTTCATAAAGGTATAACATGCTATCATTGTGGTAAAGTAGGACACTATGCTAGTGATTGTTGGCTGAAGAATGGAAGACCAAATGGAGGCAATCAAAGGAGCCAAAGCAACTATGCAAGCACCTCAATTCAAGGAAGCAAGGACACACTACTTGGAATGAGACATGAGTATAGAAGCTCTTGTGAAGATGACAAAAAATGATACATTGATTCAGGTTGTAGTAACCATATGTCATGCCAAGGAAGTTTGTTCATTAATCTATAGGTACCAAGTGGAAAAGGATGTGTTGAAACAGGTGATGATACTCAACACATGATTGAACATATTGGAGATATAAGGCTTGGAGATACAAGCAGCACAAAGGTGCTATCTAATGTTCTTCATGTTCCTACATTTTCAAAGAACTTGATTTCAGTAGGACAAATGGTAGAGAAGAGTTATCATGTCATAGTCAATGAGAATGTGTGCTTCATAAACAATCCAAAGGAAGGATTCAAGGTCATTGCTTGAGGTAGAAGAGAAGGAAGGATGTTCACTTTGGACATCCAACATCCACATGGAAAGGTCATGTACATTCAATGTGGGAACAAGAAGATTTCAGAGCTAGACTTATGGCACAAAAGAACATGACACATCAACATTTCAAAGCTGAAGGACATGAGCAAACATGAAGTGGTAAGAGGTCTTCCAAAATTTAATAGCATTCAACTACATGAGTTATGTGAAGCTTGTCAACTAGGAAAGCAAACGAGGAAGCCATTCAAGAGGAGCAATTATGTGGCCCCAAATGTCTTGCACTTGATACATACGGATGTATGGGGACCAACCCAAGAGGCATCAATGGCTAGTAATAGATTTTTTGTCACCTTCATTGATGATCACTCAAGAAAGGTATGGCTATTTTGTATGAAGCAAAAATCAAAGGTGTTTTCTATATTCAAAAGATTCAAAGTTGAAGTTGAAAAAGAAACAAGAAGGTCTATCAAAACCTTAAGGTTCGATGGTGGAGGAGAATACTTCTCAAAAGAATTTTCAGATTTTCTACATTCACATTCCACAAGAAGTTAGAACAAAGATGGAACCAAAGTCAGAAAAATGCATTTCCATCGCTACTCGACAGAGCAAAAAGGATACAAGTGTTACAACCCTAGAACAAAGGAAGTAAGAGTCTCATGATATGTGGTTTTTGATCAACTAAGACAATGGTATGAAGATAAAGTAAAGGAAAAGATTCTTGAAGAAGATTGTGATGATTATGCAGGAACAAATCAAAGAGAAATTCAACAATCAAGCACAAAGCTTTCAGGTCCAGAGGCATCTACATCAAATGAAGAATGTTCAACTCGAAGTAAGTGCTACTCGAAACAGTGAGATAGATGCAAGTGAAGAAGAATATGAAGAGGTAATCACTACGAAGGTAAAGCTAAATAGATTAAAGAAGCACCTTTCTAAAGGCAATGAAAGAAGATCTTCATTGTAGGATCATTAATATATGCAAACATTACAAGACCTGATTTATCTTATGTTGTTGGTGTACTTTCTCAGTTTATGCAAGCCCCAACAAGTGAACATTTAAATTCAGCCAAGAGAGTGTTGAGATACATAAAGCATACAGTTAATCATGCTTTTTTTTACAAGTTTGATGAAGAATTGCAATTCAAAGGATTTAGCGATGTTGATTGGGTAGGTTCAAAGGAAGATAGGAGATCAACCTCAGGTTAGGTGTTCATGATGGGAAGCAAACCTATCACATGGAGCTCAAAGAAACAACCTATTGTTGCACTTTCATCCATGGAGGCTGAATATAGAGGACTAGCATTTGCCATATGAAGCAATGTGGATTAAAAAGCTTTTGGCTGATCTTGAAGTGCAAGGTGGAACCATCCCTATATACGGTGATAACATGTCAAGTATTTACTTGGCAAGCAATCGTATGTTTCATGCAAGGAGCAAGCACATAGAGGTCCACTACCATTATGTAAGGGAGAAGGTATTGAGCAAAGATGTGGTGATAAAGTTCATTAGAACCAAAGAGAAGGTTGCAGATATGTTTACAAAGTTCTTGGATGCTTCTAAACTAAAAGGTTTCAAGGATGTGATAAATTTGCAAGACATGGTTGAAGATAACTCCCAAATGAGCTTGAGGGGGAGTGTTGAAGATAAATATACAAGATCATTTTCATATAAGCTATGCTTGGATAAATTTACCAAATATAAAGATAAAGGAAAAGAAGAGAAAAGAAAAAATAAAAAGAAAAAAGTCTAGTAAAAATTCATGATGAGTAAAAGATACAATATCTGCCTTGTACTCAGTGGCATGTAGTGGGCAAAGTGGTGAGTTAAGGAGGCACAAACTTCTTCACATGCTCATTGGTTATAAAAGTGGAGTGGGAGCACATTCTATACAAGGAGAGAAAGAGGCAAGAGCTCTCAATAGTCAGATCTGGTCATTTTGTCATTTTGTCTTCTCATAGACTCCTTCCAGCTGCACGTCATTGTATAAGCCTACCTTGCCTCATGAAGTAGGTGCTCTCACAATCTATGAGTTTAAAGACCCTGATAGTCCAGGCAAAGTAACCTACCTAGACAATACATCAGAGAGGATCTTCGTGGTTACCAAGCATGACAGACATGCCTACACATGGAAGGGTGAATTTGTTTTTCCCCAACCTCGGACTAATGTGTCATACAGTCACCAAGGAGCTGGGACCTCCCAAGCTCATGGACCTCAAAGAGATAGAAGTAGAGACAAACCTGAGGTAAGTTTTGCCAACTCCCTGGGAAGAGAAAGAACGGGAACGGAAAGGAATAGAGTGGAACCTGAGGGACATAGAACCCCATGGAATCAAAGGAATGATGACGATTTCCCTTTGCCAAGACCGAGAGAACACACTAGAACCCTAAGACCAACTCAACTGGTAAAGTCCATGAAGAATTACTTCGATGGCACTGGAGACCCTTATGACCATGTGGCAGAATTTAGGCAAGTCTTGAAAGCGGAACAGGTAGAGGACCTATTCACACAATATAATGCTTTTGGTCTAACCCTTAGGAACACTGCCCTTACGTGGTTTCAACCACTGAACGAGAGGCATTTCACGAACATAGACCAGCTCTTAGAGGCGTTTATCATTGAATTTTCTAAGAGTGGAATCAGGCACAACACTTCCTCACTAATTCATAGCTTCAAGCAAACACCTCAAGAGACGGTCAGACTAGCTGGAAGACGGTTTAGGCAATACCTAGAGAGATGCCCGGTGCCGGAGTTACCCACACCAGCCAAGCAAGTGGCCTTGTTCTTAGATGGATTGTTGAGCACCAAGCTCAGGTCATATGTGTATCTCAAGGACCCCAGAACGATAGAAGAGTGCGTGCGCATGTGCATAGACATTGAGGATAATTTAGGCGAGGAGTTAGAACTGTCAAAAATCTATAAGGATTCTGATAGCTCTAGTAGCCTCACATCTGGTCAATCCACATCCATTGAGGAACTTGCAGAGAAGGTAGCTCAAAAACTAGGAGTCTCTAGCAAACAAATTCCGAGATTTGCCCCAGTTAAGCGGTGTTACACTTGTGGCGGTGACCATATGGAAAATGTATGCCCCATTATGGCGCAACCCCAGGTGAATCCTAGTAGCCAGTACTGCACCATAGAGCGAAGGTACACCAACCACACTACATAGGACTGCCCATATAACAAACAAACTGTCAGGCAAAACTACCCTCAGCCATATCCACAACAAGGTAGATACCAGAATCAGTACCCATCACAACAATACAACCGACCACAACAAACTTATCAGCCACCTTATCAAGGGTAGCAGAGACCTCAACCAGTCCTAGTACAACAACCCCCTGCTCCAACCAATGTGATCCTAGTGAAATATGCATCTGTTGAAGAAAATCCGAACAGAGCCATAGTTCCAGTCACCCCATTGCTATCAGACAGTGATCCAAGTGACCATAGTTTTGACTCCACACATATTGATAGCCCACAGGCTTACTACATGCAGTCACCCGAGCATAATGAGTCATACTATTATGAGGACCCAAGTGAAAATAGTGGGGAACCTGAGTATGCCAATGTCATGTACACAAACCCCAACTCTAGACCTCAACCTATGCAGGTACGACCCCCATTTCCTAGAGGACCATGCTTCAGATGTCAGGGAGATCACCTTATACGTGATTGTCCACTGCCTGCCCCTACACAACCTCAACCAGTAACCATTCAGGGTTTCTGTCAAGACTGTGGGAAAGAGCATCTCCTACGAGATTGCCCAAAGAACCCTAATAACATGCCTAAAATCACTCCTATCAATGTTGTTGGGTTAGTTGTAGACTCCACAGGGAGTGTGACTTCCACTGCACCTGTGCAAGTGATCACAAGAGCCCAAGCACTACAACAAAACCAAGGTGTTGGTCAGGAAAAGAGCCCCGAGGTGAGTGAAACAGAGAGCATAACCAAAAAGAGGACTAGAGCCTGGAAGGATAGTCGTGAAAGAATGAAAAGGCAATGGGCAAAAAAGATGAGCGAACTTGAAGAAAGCTTGAGAGAAACCAAAGCAAAGATAAGTGAACTTGCATCTCAAAACCACTCTCACACCACCCCTCCACCACCTCTCCCTTTACCCGCCAATCCACCTTCTTCTATTCCCCAACCTTTCAATACACCACCCTTAACCCACCCACCACCCAGAGTAGGATCCGTCCTAGCCGATCCCACTCCCGAGGACCTAAACATGATGCTTAGAGCATATCAGGCCAGAATCCAAGAAGGGCTAAACGTAACTGATCATGAAAAGTGTTACCCTAGAGCAGAACTAGAGCTAGAACGAACCAAAATTTGTGCTAAGATGGTGGAATTGGCTCAGACTATGTTTGAAGCCAGTCGCCTCTTTAACATCTCTAGTTCAGCTAAGATGCAGTTACACTTTGATGGACTACTAGAATGAATAGAGAGGCTAATTGCACAATCAGAAAAGGAACCCGCCTCCCAAAATAAGGGCAAGGCAAGTGAGAACGTGAGCCTACCTCCCCAGGAAGCCTACGTGCCTAACTCTACGGAGCTAGACACATCATCTTCTATGAATCGGTTCACACCAAAATTCCTACGAGAGATTCAAGAAGACAAATGGGCTAAAGAAAGTGAAGTCCCTCCTCCCATTGAACTTGTGGATGATGCACACGAGCAATTCCCACAGGACATCCCATCCATTTATGACGAGCATGAGAGCACCCACTCTCAAGAGAGATTAGACTTTGAGTCTAATTCTCTACAAGGATTACCACATTTCACAGGCCCATGGGAAACCAAGTCTACTTGTCTGAGAGCGCCCACAGTCATGATAAGAAATGAAGATTCTATCATACCTAGGAATACAGAGGTAGTAAAGAACACTAAAGTGCAGTGCAATCTCACTTTAGAAGAGCTACTCAAAGTTAAGCCAGAAGTGTGGAAACATGTAGCCAAACAAGTGCCAGACATAGCGAAATCGTGCTCCCGAGTAGGATCTCATAGAACAGTGCCTGAAATACCATTGGATAAGATAGGAGACATGAGTGAAGGAGAAGAAGGAAATACCTATCTCCCAGTTACCCATCAGGGTTACACAACCAAGGCCATTCTGGACTCAGGTGCAGGAGTTGCAATTGCCACCACTTCCTTATGGAAACGTTGGGGCAAGCCAGCACTCAGGCCAACAAGAATGAAATTGCAGATGGCCGATGGTCAGATTGAAAGGCCATTAGGACTGCTAGAAGGAATAACTCTCACTACATGTGGTGTCCAGTTCGAGCATACATTTTCTATATGTGATTTTAGCAAAAATCATGCCTATGAAATGATCTTGGGAAGACCATTTATGCAACAGATGCAAGTGGTACAGGACTGGGGAACCAATTCTTTGTACCTGCAACACTTAGGTGTTACGACCAAAGTGAATCTCAAAGATTACTCTCATAGAGATGTCCCTCCTATCCAATGGAATCCCATCCATAGAGCCAAAGATGATACGGAATCTGTGCATTCCATAGGATCAGGATCCTCATGGATGCATGAAGACACCCACCTATGGATGTGCAAAGTGGCAGTAGAAGAAGAGAAAAGAGAAAAGTCCAGAGAAATAGGTGCAACCGAAACACATAGACCCATCCAAGACCCAGCCTATGCACCTGTAGTATTTCTTGATGAAGAATTTGAACCCCATGGCTGGGCAGAAATTTTAGCAACAATGGATGTAGCCATCAATGAAGAACAATGGACACCCCACTGTGATGAGGATGTCTATGACATTTCAGTCTTCTCCATAGAGCCAATCATGGGAGAGGCAGTGTTAGAAGAGTGTGAGCCTAGCCCTGATGCATTCGAGGATGCAAGTGACTCCGATCTAGAGTCAATCATCATGGACCCACCTTTTGCATCAGATGAAGAATACTTCTATGAAGTAGAATTCCAGCCCCAGAGGCACGGAGAGCTTACGAATGATGTAAGGCTAGCCACACAGGTGACCCCGAAGGAAGAAGGAAAGAAAAGGAAGAAGAAAGAAGTCACACAAGCAGAGGAAGAATCTTTGTTTGAGGTCCCGGAAAATTTCAAGAACTATGAGATAGATGAAAGGAGAGTCATGATCAGAATGCCTAAACGAGAGGCGCAATCACGCGAGGCCTATGACAACAAAGAAACCACAAAGAAAATTGTGGTAGCCATGGAAGAAGGAGAAGAGAGATGCACGTACATAGGCCATGACCTGACAGAAGAGGAAGAACAAGAGCTAATAGCCTTGCTAAGAGAATACAGAGATGTATTCGCTTGGAGTTACAAGGATTTGAAGGGGGTTGATCCAGACATATGCTCACACACTATCCCCATGACCTCAGATGCCAAACCCTCTAAGCAAAAGCCATATACATATAATGATAATTATGCTGCCAAGATCAAAGAGGAGATAGATCGATTGGTTGAAGCTGGATTTATCTATGAAATTGAGCACACTGAGTGGGTATCCCCCATTGTAGTGGTGCCCAAGAAAAACGGAAAGCTGCGTGTGTGCATTAACTTGAAGAAGGTTAATGCAGCCACAATTCGAGATAACTATCCGCTTCCTATCACAGAGCATCTCTTAGAAAGAGTAGCAGGCAAGGAAGTGTACAGCTTCCTCGATGGATTTTCGGGCTACAATCAAGTAGCCATAGCCCCAGAAGATCAGCATAAGATGGCATTTGCCACCGAATGGGGCATATTTGCCTTTAGAGTAATGCCATTTGGGCTTACCAATGCAGCAGCTACCTTCCAGAGGCTGATGTGCCATGTGTTTAAAGAGTTCTTAAGGAAAAATTTGGAAGTCTATGTTGATGACCTCTGTGCGCATTCCAACATTAGACAGACAGATATACCAGAACTCAGACAAATCTTTGACAAATGTAGAGAATATCAAGTCTTCCTAAACCTAGAAAAGTGTGTTTTCATGGTTAGGCAAGGCAAGATTCTAGGACACATAGTGTCAAAAAATGGCATATCCACTGATGAAGAGAAAGTGAGAGCCATAGCGGAGCTACCTAGGCCAAAGAATGTCAAGGAAGTACAGGCTTTCATGGGGCATTGTGGTTACTACCGCCGGTTCATCCACATGTATGCTGTCATTGCAAAGCCCATGTACGGACTTCTGACTAACTTTGAGTGTACTGATGAATGTGATAATTCCTTCCAGGAGCTTAAACGAAGATTATGTTCAGCACCAATCTTGACCACACCAGATTGGAACAAGCCATTCCATGTTCATGTGGATGCCTCCAATTATGCTATTGGATGTGTACTCGCACAACCTATGGGTGAAGGTAATCTGGATCTCCATATTGCCTATGCCAGTAGACAATTGAATGCTGCTGAACGGAACTATACAACCACCGAACGAGAAGGATTAGGCATGGTGTACGCGGTTAAAGAGTTTAGACATTATTTGCTTGCAAATAAGTTCAAATTTTTTACTGATCACCAAGCTCTACTGTACCTGGTAAACAAGCCATGTAATACAGGCAGATTAGTAAGATGGTTTCTCTTACTGATGGAGTATGACTTTGAGGTTGTGGTAAGGAAAGGGAAGACTCACTTGAGAGCAGCCCATCTGTCTAGGCTCACATATGGAGAAGCCCCACAAGGAGTATCAGATGACTTACCTGATGCTTACTTGTTTAATTTGGAAGTGGTGCCGCAGTGGGCTAAGCCATTAGTGCCAGTACAGGCCTAACCATCCAGTAATAACCACACAGGATCGAGAAGTTGTAAAAGCCCAAAGGTATCATATCTTGGCAGGAAGTATGTACAAGCACACAGATCAAGGGATCTTGGCTTGTTGTGTGGAAGAGGATGAGTACGCCAAATGGTTGCAATTAGCACATGTAGGTGCATTAGAGCAACACTACTCAAAGCATTGAACCTTACAGACACTAAGGAGACTCGGAGTGCATTGGCCGACGATGGAAGTTGATGTCCAAAAGTTGTGCAAAGAATGCCCAATCTGTTGCACTAAACCACCTGTGGAACATGCCACACTTTATCAAGTGTCCATAGTGCCAGATTGGAGTGAACCACTAGTATCTTTCTTGAGGACGAAAACATTCCCTCCAGACATGACCCTGGCTAGGAAAAGAAGTCTAGAACAAGAAGCCCTAGATTACTCACTCATTGGTGATAATCTATACAAGCGGGGTAAAGATGATTACCTGAGACTATGTGTTCATGAGAGTGAATATCTAAAGATCTTGGAAACTGCTCACCAGGGTGTAGCAAGAGGACACTTTGGTCCAGATAGGGTGATCAAGGCAATTCTATTTGCAGGATTTTGGTGGCCCACCCTTCACATGGATGCACATACCTATGTGAAGAGGTGTGAGATTTGTCAGCGAACCCAGCCTCCTATACGCAAAGATGAGATGCCACTGAAGCCTATGATGGGCGGACGTGCATTCTCTAAGTGGGGAATAGACTTTGTAGGTCCTATTAATCCGCCAGCTAAGGGCTCACATGCTGAGTATATCATCGTTGCCACGGACTATCTAACCAAGTGGGTACAGGTAAAAGCCACAACGAAGAACGACGCTCAGACAACTGCTAAATTCTTATTTGAGAATGTATTCACAAGATATGGGCTACCTATAGAGCTCGTAAGTGATAGAGGCACTCACTTCTTGAATGAAGTTATTGAAAACCTGCTCCAAGAGTTCTTGGTAGTACATAAGAAGTCTGCCCCCTATCACCCCCAAGCTAATGGCCAGGCTGAGAGCACAAACAAGATCTTATGCAATGTACTGACGAAATTAGTGAATAATAAACGTTCTGATTGGGACAAATAGTTACACCATGTTGTTTGGGCATACCGAGTGGCCTATAAAACGGTACTCCAAGCCACACCCTTTCAGATGGTGTTCGGTCAGAATGCGGTGCTACCCTTGGACTTTTTGATACCAACATTGAAAGTAGCACAAGAGCATGACTAGACAGGCCATGAACTCTCCTCTCGAATCTTTGATCTTGAACGTCTAGGCGAGACACGATTGAGAGCTGCAGCAGGAATCTATGCAGCAAAGAAGAGGTAAAAGGCATATTTTGATACACATGTGAAGGATAAAGGCTTGAAAGCAGGAGACCTAGTCCTAGTCTACACATTGAAGCAGCATGCCCGAAAATTAGAGAAAAGAGGCTATGGACCTATGATTATAAATAGGATTTCAACTAGTGGGCCAGTACAACTAGCCACTTTGGAAGGCGATATTCTCCCTAGCTACATAAGTGGATGTAGAGTCAAGTTATACCAAGAATGTTAAATCGGCTCAACACTGCCAAGAAACGTAAAGAGGATGAAAAACGAATTCGAGAAGAAGCACAGGCAGAGGCCTTAGAGCGCATCCGACGAATGAAATTGAGGAGGCAAGGGAGAGATCAGCCTATGATTGACACACAAGAGTCTCCAGGCTATCACATGGCCATGTGTGAGGCTTCAGGTGAACGTGCCCATAGGATAGTGGATCGACGACCTTTTGTGACCCTAGAAGTTGGACAAGGAGATAGTACAAGGACTGTAAGAGCTTTAATTGATTCAGGTGCAGCCACTAGTGCAGTTCGGCTTTCTTATTGCCAGCAGCTGCACTTGGAGGTAAAACCCCTAGAAGCATATCTCATAGGATTAGGAGGTGTTGAAACCCCTTGCATGGGAGAGGTGGAACTTCCCCTCTACATACAAGAGGTCCTCATGCCAGCAAAAGTGCTAGTATGTGAAGACGAGGATCTTACTGAACCTCTCGTATTGGGCCAAGATTGGATCTACGATCACGCAGTCAACCTCAACCTAAGAAGTGGACTTCTTCAGGCTTGGGTAGGCCAAAGCCGTCTTACGATTGAATTAGAAAATCGAGCACTCAAACCAATAGAACAAGCACCAACTCCTAGTCCCTCCTGGAATCCACATAAAGATAATGATGCTGTTCTTGTCCAAACTTCTATGGTGCAGAGGATTGTCAATTTTACCGAATGCTAGACACATATGGGTGCCCAAGGCCTGTTTACGAGCCCAAATAGCTCCAACTCTAGTTATTGGCATAATTCAACACTCACACGTCCTCTCGACTAACAACGCAGGAACTCTACCTAAAGACCACCCTAACCCACACTCAACCAAATCGAGAAATGTCTGGAAATGGGTGCCCAAAAGGCCCCAACTCCATCACAGTCTAGTTCATAAATCTCTACCTGTCTTTAGCTCTAAGAGCTAGGAACCCTCTAGCAAAGTTTAGAGACTTAAACCATGTATCAAACCCCCAGACCCAATTTTTGTAAATCCATCCTCTGTGACATAGGTGCATTCTGAGTCCATTGCATAACCAAAGTAGACATCTAGGATGATACTGACCTCTAATCACCACCCACATCTATCACAAGCACTTCACCTCTGACCACTAACCTTCGGGATTGTCATGTTAGTATTGTGAAGGGAACACCATTACATCCTGTTTCCTATGCAACACTAATGTTCCCTTCTTCTTCTAGCAGATAAGCACCCGATTCCCATGGCAGCAGCAGCAGGCACGAGTTCTCAGGCAGGCACCAACACTCAAATCAATTGGGATACCATGCCTGTGGAGGCTCCACTGACAGCTAGGCCGGAGGAGCTTTTGAACGCAAGAAGAATTCCCATTCCGGATCCACCAAGTGGCCTAACAGAAAGAGTAAAGGGGCATTCTCATTGGTTCAATGAGATGCCAGGGGATTTGGGAGACGCAGATCATATCTGGGAATCCAAGATGGAATGTGGAGGAGTGTGGTGGACCTTTCAGTTCTTCTCACGAGAATTTGAAGCATTGCAAAATGCAACTCCTCTTCAGGATATTTGGCAGAAAGCGGGATTGCAAGATTACTTTAGTGCAGCCTTGCCTAGACTGGATTTTCTTAGGTGCTACTACTTGATAGCCACACTGAAGCCGACAGGGGATAAAGATCATTCATGCACATTCTGGGTGCCCTCCCTATCAAACCAGGAGGAAATGAAGAAGTTTGAGTTGAATGTTACCTTAATCAGGGAAGCTCTTCAGATGTATGGCACCCACGTTCCCTCTGATAGAGATCCCTTGATACCAGACTCAATGAAGAGCAACAGAATCAAGAAGTTGAAAGAAATGTGTGCCCTCACCCCTAACATCGCCATACCCCTGCGAATGTGCCTTCAACACTTCGCATTTCCAGCTCAAGACCGTTTTACCCAACCTCACAAGAAAATATGGTATGGATTATATCTAGCAGAGACAGGAAGCTTGCCAATTAAGATGCCTGTATGGATTCTGGACCAATTGTATGAAGCAGGCAAGCGAGGTGTGAGGAAGCATACGTTACATGGCTGCTGTGCGATCACCAGAATTATTTATAGATGTCTTGCATATGACGTGCCAATAGCCAGGGCCCTTAAATACTCACAACTGGAGTTTTTCAAGGGGTGGAAGTCAGGGAATCAACCGGCGAAACGAATGCGTGGATCACTCTCCCAGGTCATGATCCCTCACGAGGCCACAGCCGAAGCTCCCCCTAGAGAAGAAGCCCACGTGGCACCTTTCACGGTACATCTCCAAGGAACTCAATCAGGGGGTGTGGTATAGCCCACTCCATCCGCCCCTCCACTACCTACCGATGCCGAGTTTGCATCTATGGCCACCTTAACTGAGGATCCCAATTTTGATTTTGAAAGATTCCTGCAGACGGCCCACTTATCTGATAATGAAGGTTTTTCTGACAATGCCGATCCGGGATCATCATTCCAAGGAGAACAGCCACAGGGCGAGACAAGCAGGGTACATTGGGAAGAAGAGGCACAACATCCTCATGGTCCAAGCACACAAAATCAGGAAGAAGAACGGGCGAATGAATCAGAGGAGAGTGAAGAGGAGGCCCCTGCCTACATGGCACAACTCAAACGGCTATACAAGACAATCAAGCAGGTACAGAGAAGACATAAGATGACAGAAGAGGCGAATAGAGCTCTAGTGAACCAAATGCTTCAAGCCGAGAATGTCGACTCACATTTTGTTGAATCATTGAATCTATTGGCGGAGACATGTGGGATCGGGGAAGCATTGAGGACAATGGTCTATCAGGAGAACCCTACCTATGATCAACAAAGGATTGATACACGGCCACGACGAGGAAAAATGATTCAAATGGAAGTCTCTACTGCCTTGCCTACCACAATTTCACAGGATGTTCACATGACGAGCCCAAGTCCCACTGACGAACAAGATGTAAATACACAGGTACCATCTCCATCGTCACCTTCCATTCAACCCTCTGAACCCTTCTCCACTAGTATTTTTGAACAATCGATATCCACCCATCATGAAACCATTGTACACACCTCTGTTTTTACATCCTTCCCTTTACCCACATCCATCACTTCCACCCAAATTTTTGAACCTCACACCGGTCATCCTGCCACCGATCAAACCATAATAGGTCACCCTTCCTATCTCCCCGCCCTTGGACAACCACTTGCCACTAGCCAGACCTTATCCCATCCTTTTCCATTCACCCACACCCAAACCCTATCCACCACTTCCCTAGTAACTGCCTCATACTCAACCCAAGTCACACAACCGTCATTCTGGACAAACCTTGTAAATATACTCCAACAGGTCGAGAACTATAATAAAAAGCCCCTTTCCCAACCCCACTCCCCCACATTCACTGCCACCACTAACACACCACCTACCGTTCCCGTATTCACAATTCACACTCCACACACTCTCACATCCGATCCCATGGATATTTCACCATCCACAGGAGCACCCACCACCACGTCTGTTCCACCATCAGCACATCTCACTTCACTCATAGGCACATCATCCACTTTTCCCTTTCCCACCTCCCGACCCTTTGCATGTTCCACCTCTACCCATGCATCCACATCATTTAGTAATGCACTAGACACCATGGTTGAAGCGGCCACTCAGCTTAAGCAAGAGTATAAGCTATTAGAAGAAAATAACACAGAGCTGTGCAATCTCTCAGCTCAACTCCAAGCACGAGTCAATGCCTTGGAACTAGGTAATACAGCACTACAACACCAGGTGACTGCCCTCCAACACTCGAAGACAGAACTCGAAGCTAAGTATGCAGAGACAGGCAAAGCTATGGAGGAACAACTCAGAGAAGAAATGGGCCGCAATGCGAGACTTCAACGCAACATGGCCCTACTACGTCGCCATCTAGCAGCGGCTCAAGAAGAGAACCGAAGGCTACAACAACAAAACTAGGAGAACCTAGAAGCGGCCATGGAAAACCTCTTGGAAGCCCATGATCAGTTGGCAGACCAGATAAAGGAACTACAAGGATCCAAAGTACCGACAACACACCCACCCACACCTCAAGAGACGGTCGATGCCGCTACTTCGCCAGAACCTGAACCTTCAACCAACAGTGAGGTACTTGAGCTACGACAACATGTTGCAGAACTAAAAAACAAGTTGTTACAGTATGAACGACCTCCCTCTCCACCTGATCAAACCATAGAAGAAGAAACAGTAGTCATTTCAGTGGAGGAAACATTTGAAGACAATTATGAGCCTCAACCCCTTCCAGGAGGCAGAATTACGGAGGAAGGCCAAGACACATATGAGAAGCCCCCATCGGCATGGATGAAGCAGGTAGAGGAGATGGGCCACACTCACGAAGAGCGTGTAGCAACTCAGATGCTGGCCATGAAAACCATTGAGGAGTCTATACTCAAGTCTGAATATGTCTCGAACTTGGCTCCTAGGCGGTTGATCACCAGTTCAGAGTTACAATATAAGCCCTATTTTGTACTACTGGCTGACTATAATGCTGAGATCAAACGCATAACCAACCAGTACCCTACGTTCGCAACACAGTTCGAACCCGAGGACATTCTAGAGGCAGCCAGAAAGGGGGCCATATTCCAACCCATATGGAGGCAAAAGTTACTGGAGACCTATCCGGAGATGTTACGAACATGGGATCATGCTCCCATGCATTTGAAGTATAACCCTTGTTTTGGTCCAGTACAAAGAAGAAGATCATGGAAAGCATTCGCCATCAAGGTTTAGAACAATGCAAATTGTAAAGAATGGCTCAATTACCCCGCAATCGCACCCCCAACCGGCACACCTACAGTATCATACATGATAGCCACCATCAGACATTGGATGCCACGCCTCCACCCCATGCCGGATGTCGCCGCTCAAATGATGCTCAAAATTTTGGACATGATGCAAGTGGTGCTAAAGACCTTTCGCAATGTACGTAACATCCAGCCTTCAATTCCGGGCTTCATCAATGGTAATTATGATTTGCTCTATGACATGAGCACGACCCCGAGCATTCGAGTAGCTTACGCATGGCATGCACGAATAAGATATCTCCCTGCCTGCTACAAGCAAACCTTTGATGATATGTTCACCACGGGGTTTTGGGAGTCACACTCAGAAGTATTCGCACCACGCCCAACCCACCTGCTACAACTATTTGCGTGTGAACAAACCATGCACTCGGAACTCTACACCACACCACACCCTGATCTGCCAGGAGCATTCAATTGGGATGCCCTTCAGAGAGATTTGGTCCGAGGACTACGCATCAAGGAACAAGAAGTGGCAACCGACCTCCTGCAGAGGTACATTGATCAAACAATGGAGTAGAGGTCTGTCAGAGGCGACAAACGCTAGGGGGAGGAGAGTGTTGGCAGTATACGGGACGAAGCAAATACGGGCATACATGCAGATCTAGCACTAAGGCAACCCTTTATTTTTTTCCAAACCCCTACACCATTTAAAAGTGATTCTTATCACTAAAAACCCTTGTAAATATCATTTCACCTTTTTGTAGCTCCATTTTGTACAAGCCGAGGAGTCCTCGAGCTTGGGGAGCCTTAGAAGTAGTCGCCTGCCAATTTTCATATTTTTTAGATCTCGTTTGAGCCCTCAAATAAACCCTGGAACCTAATTTTTTACTAGGCCGAACACTAGGTCTGGATAGGGCCAAAGCTAGTAAAAAACTATAAATAGAGCTAGAGAGCTCATTTTTGGGGGAGCTTCTTGTAGTTTTGAGCTTGTATGAGAACTTGGTTGCAATAGAAGTGATTCCATTGTCTTACTCTCTTTGTTCTTGCCGTGTGTACGCGTGTGTGTGTATGTGTGTGCATGTTAGTGTGCTTCTCACTCACACATTTGTGCCTTCACTTGCTCGAGGTCTTCATACCATCCTCATGTCTTCCTGGATTGACATTAAAGGAGGTGCTACTCATCACTGAGCTACAAGGGAAAAGAATTTAAATCGGGCGACCACACTCACAGTACGATAAAACTTAAGTGTTCCTTGCGACGAACATTAATTGGACAAGAAGTGACACCCTAAGGGAAATTAAAAAAGAACAAGTAACTGATACAAAAGAACTCAGCAACGAGGTTGTACCTTGGGTAAAAATTGGGATTGCTCAGGTAAGCATATGAACCTTAGATCAGGACGACACCTAGGAAGAGATAGACAGAGTCTTAGATCTTTAGAGGCTAGTGTCAATCATACTGCTAGGTCTTGGGCCCAGCAGTTGAGCCATCGTTCGTACTACCCTAGCTCTAAGACTAGCGAGTCTGATATGTCCCACGGTATGGAGAGACCTACATGAAGCTCTGGAGTGCCATATTTACATAGGGTAGAAGGCCCTTACAAGACGCAACTCGAATACCTTAGGACCAACCGATTAGGTGCTAGCATCTATGAGGACGGCCTAGGAAGATCAGTGGTCCAGATCAAAAACCCTGACCAATCCATTGGACTAGAACATCCAGCGGTCAAGTTTGAAAATGGAGCATAATTGGACAAAGAAGGGACAATATATGTAGTCACCAATCATCCAGATAGGACAGATGAATTTGGGAATGTGATCCCAGAAACGGACTTAGGTGACTTGGAGCAAGGAAACATGGGTGTAGAACCTAGAACCCCCCGAGGCAAATCTGTTCTCACTAGGATTATCACACCAGAGTGGATGCTCCAAGACAATAAGAGCATAGATCTACTCGTGAACCGAGAGACTGATGAAGCCTTTTGGAGGTATAGATATGATTAGCTGAATGAGGTAGGAACAATCATGATATATGAGTTCAAAGATCCTGATAGCCCAGGCAGAGTGACCTACTTAGATCACGCTTCAGAGAGGGTCTTTGTGGTTACAAAAAATGATAGGCATGCTTACACTTGAAAAGGTGAATTTATTTTCCCCCAACCAAGATCGAATGTGTCCTTTGGTCACCCAGGAGCTAGAACGTCCCAAGCTCATGGAGCTCAAAGAGACAGACATAGAGATAGACCAGAGGTAAGCTTTGCCAACCCAGTGGGAAGAGAAAGAACGAGAACAGAAACAAATAGAGTGGAACGTGAGGGACTTAGAGCCCCAAGGAACCAAAGGAATGCGGATGAATTCCCTCTACCAAGACCTAGAGAGCACATGAGGACTTTGAGACCGACTCAGCTAGTTAAGTCCATGAAGAACTACTTCGATGGCACAGGAGACCCAGATGATCATGTGGCCGAGTTTAGGCAAGTCTTGAGAGCTGAAGAAGTTGAGGACCTATTCACGCAATATAATGCCTTTGGTCTAACCCTTAGGAACACAACCCTTACGTGGTTTCAACCATTGAATGAGAGACAGTTCAGGAGCATAGACCAACTCTTAGAGGCTTTTATCATTGAATTCTCTAAGAGTGGAATAAGGCATAATACTTCCTCATTGATACACAGCTTCAAGCAGACCCCTCAAGAGACCGTGAGACTTGTAGGAAGAAGATTTAGGCAATATCTTGAGAGATGCCCTGTTCCTGAGTTACCCACACTAGCCAAACAAGTGGCTTTATTCTTGGATGGATTGCTAAGTACCAAACTGAGGTCATATGTGTACTTGAAGGACCCTAGGACTATAGAAGAGTGTGTACGCATGTGCATCGACATCGAGGATAACCTAGGGGAAGAGTTAGAGCTTTCCAAAATCTACAGAGATTCTGATAGTGCCTCTATTCTCTCTTCCTCGCAATCCACATCAATTGAGGAACTCGTGGAGAAAGTAGCTCAAAAACTAGGTGTCACTAGCAAACAAATCCCAAGGTTTGCCCCAGCAAAGAGGTGTTATACTTGCGGTGGTGACCATATGGCGAACGTATGTCCCATCATGGCTCAACCCCAAGTGAACCCTAGCAGCCAATATTGCACCATAGAACGGAGGTACACAAATCACACAGCACAAGACTACCCATACAATAAGCAAGCAGTTACGCAAACCTACCCTCAGCCCTATCCACAACAGGGAAGATACCAAAACCGGTACCCTCCGCAGCAATATGGTAGACCACAGCAATCCTATCAACAACCCTACCAAAACCAACAAAGGCCTCAACCTATGTTAGCTCAACAACCTCCAACCCCAGCTAATGTGACTCCTGTAAAGTATGCAGCTGCTGAGGAAAATTTGAATAGAGCCATAGTCCTAGTGACTCCATTGCTCTTAGAAAGTGACCCGAGTGATCATAGTTTTGATTCCACTCACATAGATAGTCCACAGGCTTACTACATGCAGTCGCTTGAACATGGTGAGTCTTACTATAGTGAAGAACTGAATGAACCTAGTTGGGAGCCTGATTACACAAATGTCATGTACGCAAATCCCAACACTAGACCTCAACCTAGACAGGTAAGACCTCCATTCCCTAGAGGACCATGCTTTAGATGTCAAGGAGATCACCTCATTCGTGATTGCCCCTTACCTCCATCTACACAACCACAGTCAGTAACAATACATGGCTTTTGTCAAGATTGCGGAAAGGAGCATCTCTTACGAGATTGCCCAAAGAATCCCAATAACTTGCCAAAAATAACTCCAATTAACGTTATTGGTTTAGTTGTAGACTCAACAAGAAGTGTCACTTCCACTGCACCAGTGCAAGTGGTCACTAGAGCCCAGGCTTTGCAGCAGAACCCAGGAATAGGTCAAGAGAAGAGTGCAGAGGTTAGTGAAACCGAGAGCATAGCCAAGAAACGGTCGAGAGCCTGGAGGGATAGCCGAGAGAGAATGAAAAGACAATGGTCTAAAAAGATGAGCGACTTAGAAGAAAGCATAAGAGAAACAAAAGCCAAAATTGTTGAACTCACCTCTCAAACAAACTCTCATATACCACCACCACCCTCATTTCCATCACCATCTAACCCACCATCTGTCCACCTACCTCAGACCATCCCACCACCCCCTAGAGTAGGATCAATATTAGCTGACCCCACTCCTGAAGACATAGACATGATGCTTAAGGCTTATCAAGCCAGAATCCAAGAAGGGCCAAATGTGACGGATCATGACAAGTGCTACCCTAGAGCTGACCTAGAGATAGAAAGAACCAAGCTGTGCACGAAAATGGTCACGTTGGCTCAGACTATGTTTGAAGCCAGTCGCCTCTTCAACTACTCTGGCTCAGCTAAGACACAATTGCACTTGGATGGACTCCTAGAGAAGTTAGAGAGCATAATTGCAAGATCTACCAAGGAAGAAAAAAATCAAGGAAGAGATGAGGCAAGTAAAAGAATAAGCCTTCCCCCACAGGAAGCTTTTGTGCCCAATTCCACTAAACCAAACACCTCCTCTTCTATGAATAGGTACACACCAAGATTCCTACGAGAGATTCAAGAAGACAAATGGGCTAATGAAAGTGAAGTCCCTCCTCCCATTGAACTTGTGGATGACACGCGTGGTCAATTCCCACAAGATATTCCTTCCATTTATGGAGAGCAAGAGAATGCACAAAATCAAGAGAGGTTAGACTTCGAGTCTAACTCCCTACAGGAATTACCCCATTTCACAGGCCCATGGGAAGCCAAGTCTACTTGTATGAGAGCACCCACGGTCATGGTAAGAAACGAAGACTCAGTCATACCTAGGAATACGGAGGTAGTAAAAAACTCTAAGGTGCAGTGCAACCTCACTTTAGAAGAGCTACTCAAAGTTAGGCCAGAATTATGGAAACATGTAGCTAACCAAGTGCGAGCAGTAGTGAAACCCCATTCCCAGGTAGGTTCTCATAGAAGAGTGCCAGAAATTCCTCTAGACAAGATAGGAGATATGAGCGAAGGTGAAGAAGGAAACACCTATCTTCCCATTACCCATCAGGGATACACCACCAAGGCAATCTTGGACTCGGGCGCAGGTGTTGCAATTGCTACCACTTCCCTATGGAAACGTTGGAGCAAGCCAGCACTTAGGCCCACGAGGATGAAATTGCAAATGGCTGATGGTCACATAGAAAGACCCTTAGGCTTGCTAGAAGGAATAACTCTCACTACCTGTGGTGTAGAGTTTGAGCACACATTTGCTATATGTGACTTTAGCAAAAATCATGCCTATGAGATGATTTTGGGAAGACCATTTATGCGACAGTTGCAAGTAGTACAGCATTGGGGAACCAATTCCTTGTATTTGCAACACTTAGGTGTTACGACCAAAGTCAATCTCAAGGATTACTCTCATAGAGATGTACCACCTATTCAATGGAACCCATCCATAGAGCCAAGGATGACACGGAGTCTGTGCACTCCATAGGATCAGGATCCTCATGGATGCATGAAGACACTCACTTATGGATGTGTAAAGTGGCAGTGGAAGAAGAGAAGAGAGAAAAGGCCAGAGAGATAGGTGCAAAAGAAACCCATAGATCCATTCAAGACCCAGCCTATGCACCTGTAGTATTTCTTGATGAAGAATTTGAGCCTCATGGTTGGGCAGAAATTTTAGCAACAATGGATGTAGCCATCAACGTAGAACAATGGACACCACACTGTGATGAGGATGGCTATGACATTTCAGTCTTCTCCATAGAGCCAATCATGGGAGATTCGGTGTTAGAAGAGTGCAAACCTAGCCTTGATGCAATTGAGGATGCGAGCGACTCCGATCTAGAGTCGATCATTATGGACCCACCTTTTGCATCAGATGAAGAATACTTCTATGAAGTAGAATTTCAACCCCAGAGACACGGAGAGATAACAAATGATGTAAGGTTAGCCACACAAGTGACCCCTAAGGATGAAGGAAAGAAAAGAAAGAAGAGAGAAGTCACACCAGAAGAGGAAGAATCTTTGTTTGAGGTCCCTGAAAACTTTAAAAAGTATGAGATAGACGATAGAAGAGTCATGGTAAGAATGCCTAAACGCGAGGCATAATCAAGAGAGGCTTATGATAACAAAGAAACCACCAAGAAAATAGTGGTAGCCATGGAAGAAGGACAAGAGAGGTGCACGTACATAGGACATGACTTGACGGAAGAAGAAGAGCGCGAATTGATAGCCTTGCTACGAGAATACAGAGATGTATTTGCTTGGAGTTACAAGGACTTGAAGGGTGTTGACCCAGACATATGCTCACACACAATTCCCATGACCTCAGACGTGAAACCCCCTAAGCAAAAGCCATACACATATAATGCTAATTATGCTGCTAAGATCAAAGAGGAGATAGATAGACAAGTAGAAGCTGGATTCATCTATGAAATTGAACACACCGAGTGGGTATCCCCCATTGTAGTTGTGCCCAAGAAGAATGGGAAGCTACGTGTGTGCATTAACTTGAAGAAGATTAATGCAGCCACGATTCGAGATAACTATCCACTTCCTATCACTGAACATCTCTTAGAAAGAGTAGCAGGCAAGGAAGTGTACAGCTTCCTTGATGGATTTTCGGGCTACAATCAGGTGGCCATAGCACCAGAAGATCAACATAAAACAGCTTTTGCCATAGAGTGGGGCATATTTGCTTTTCGGGTAATGCCATTCGGGCTTACCAATGCCCTTGCAACCTTCCAAAGATTGATGTGTCACGTGTTTAAAGAGTTCCTGAGGAAGAATTTAGAAGTCTATGTTGATGATCTTTGTGCTCATTCCAACATTAGACACACACATATACCTGAACTCAGACAAATCTTTGACAAATGTAGAGAATATCAAGTCTGCCTGAACCCAGAAAAGTGTGTTTTCATGGTCAAGCAAGGCAAGATTCTAGGACACATAGTGTCAAAGAACGGCATATCCATGGATGAAGAGAAAGCAAGAGCCATAGCAGAGTTACCTAGGCCAAAGAATGTCAAGGAAGTACAAGCTTTCATGGGGCATTGTGGTTATTACCGACGGTTTATACACATGTATGCCATCATAGCAAAGCCGTTGTATGGGCTTTTGACCAACTTTGAGTGGACTAATGAATGTGAAAACTCTTTCAACGAACTCAAAAGAAGATTGTGTTCAGCACCAATCTTGACCACACCAGATTGGAATAAGCCATTTCATGTTCACGTGGATGCATCCAATTATGCTATTGGATGTGTACTCGCACAACCTACGGGCAAAGGTAATATGGATCTTCCAATTGCCTATGCTAGTAGACAGTTGAATGCAACTGAACGAAATTATACCACCACTGAACGAGAGGGTTTAGGCATGGTATACGCTGTCAAAAAGTTTAGACACTATTTGCTTGCAAATAAGCTTAAATTTTTCACTGATCATCAAGCACTGTTGTACTTGGTAAACAAGCCATGCAATACAGGTAGATTAGTAAGATGGTTTCTCTTACTAATGGAATACAACTTTGAAGTTGTGGTGAGGAAAGGGAAGACTCACTTGAGAGCAGACCATCTCTCTAGGCTCACATCGGGAGAAGCCCCACAAGGAGTATCAGATGACCTTCCTGATGCTTACTTGTTTAATTTGGAAGTTATACCTCAGTGGGCTAAGCCATTAGTGCCAGTATTGACATACGGGCCTAATCACCCAGTCATAAACACTCAAGATAGAGAGGTAGTAAAAGCACAGAAGTACCATATCATGGCAGGAAGCATGTACAAACAGACAGATTAAGGGATATTGGCTTGTTGTGTGGCAGAGGACGAGTACGCAAAATGGTTGCAATTAGCACATGTAGGTGCATTAGAGCAACACTAATCAAAGCAAAGAACCTTGCAGACACTTAGGAGATTCGGAGTGCATTGGCCTACTATGGAAGCTGATGTCCATAAGTTGTGCAAAGAATGCCCGATCTGCTGCACTAAACCACACGTGGAACATGCCACTCTATATCAAGTGTCCATAGTGCCGGATTGGAGTGAACCACTAGTAGCCTTTCTAAGGACGAAGACATTCCCTCAAGATATGACATTGGCCAGACAAAGAAGTCTAGAACAAGAAGCCCTAGATTACTCACTCATTGGTGATAATCTATACAAGCGTGGTAAAGATGGTTACCTGAGACTATGTGTCCATGAAAGTGAATATCTCAAGATCTTGGAAACTGCCCACCAAGGTGTAGCAGGAGGACACTTTGGACCAGATCGGGTGATCAAGGAATTCCTATTTGCAGGACTTTGGTGGCCGACCCTTCACATGGATGCACATACCTATGTGAAACAATGTGACAGTATCCTATACGCAAAGATGAGATGCCTTTAAAACCTATGATGGGTGGACGTGCATTCTCTAAGTGGGGAATAGACTTTGTAGGTCCTATTAATCCCCCAGCCAAGGGTTCACATGCTGAATATATCATTGTGGCCACAGACTATTTAACCAAGTGGGTAGAAGTGAAAGCTACCACAAAGAACGATGCTCAAACGACAGCTAAGTTCTTATTCGAGAATGTATTCACAAGATACGGGCTACCTATAGAGCTAGTTAGTGATAGAGGGACTCACTTCTTGAATGAGGTTATTGAAAATCTTCTCCAAGAATTCTTGGTAGTGCATAAGAAGTCTGCCCCCTATCACCCAGAAGCTAATGGTCAGGCTGAGAGCACAAATAAGATCCTATGCAATGTGTTGACTAAATTGGTAAATAATAAACGCTCTGATTAGGACAAACAGCTACACCATGCTGTTTGGGCATACCGAGTGGCCTATAAAACGGTACTCCAAGCCACACCCTTTCAGATGGTATTTGGCCAAAATGCGGTGCTACCTCTGGACTTCTTGATTCCCACATTGAGAATAGCACAGCAGCATGAGTGGACGGGTCATGAACTCTCTTCGAGAATTTTTTACCTCGAACGATTAGGTGAAACAAGACTGAGGGCTGCCGTAGGAATATATGCAGCTAAGAAACGACAGAAGGCGTACTTTGATGCCCATGTTAAAGATAAAGGATTAAAGGCCGGAGACTTAGTTTTGGTATATACTCTGAAACAACATACGAGAAAGCTAGAAAAACGTGGTTATGGACCTATGATTATAAATAGAATTTCCACGAGTGGAGCAGTACAACTAGCCACATTAGAAGGCGATATTCTACCTAGCTACATTAGCGGATGCAGAGTCAAGTTGTATCAAGAACCTCTCATAGAAGAAATGCTAAGCCGACTCAACACTGCTAAGAAACGCAAAGAAGAAGAAAAACGAATTCGAGAAGAAGCTCAAGCAGAAGCTTTAGAACGCATCAGAAGGATGAAGTTAAGACGACAGGGTAGGGATCAACCTAGGACGGGTGCCTATGAGGATCCAGGATATCATGTGGCAATGTGTGAAGTCTCAGGAATAAGTTCCCAAAGAATAATCGATCGACGCCCTTTTGTGACCTTAGAGATAGGACAAGGAGTTAGTACAAAAAGTGTGCGAGCATTGATTGACTCAGGTGCAGCCACTAGTGCGGTGAGACTCTCTTACTGTCAAGAATTGAAATTAAAAGTCAATCCTATAGAGGCATATCTCATAGGATTGGGAGGTGTGGAAACCCCTTGCATAGGCGAGGTGGAACTTCCCCTCTACATTCAAGATGTTCTAATGACAGTTAAAGTACTAGTGTGTCAAGATGAGGACCTCACTGAACCTCTTGTCTTGGGTCAAGACTGGATCTATTATTATGCATTCAACCTAAACCTAAGAAGTGCACTTCTTCAGGTATGGGTAAATCAAAGTCGAATTACAATTGAGTTAGATAATGGAGCACTCAAGGAACTAGGAAAGGCACAGACTCCTGGTCCTTCCAGGGGTACACATGAAGTTGACAATGCTATTCTTGTCCAAAGCTATGTGATGCAGAGGAATGATGATCTCAATAAAGAAGTCAAGGACTCAACAAAACTCCCTTCTTTTCCAAAGGCCAGAGGGAGGTAGCAACCAAAGGCAGATCAATTACTGAAGACTACCTATGCTGGAGGCCAAAAGAATGTGCGAAGCAAGATGTCTCAGCCATTGAAACAAGTGTGGGTGCGGAAAGGCAAGCATCCGGGTGCGATCAAGCCAACAACATGGGCTAAACTTCTTATTAGTAATCAACAACACGACACTAATAAGAGGTCTTTCCAAAATTCTTCTGCAAAAGGGAAGTCTATTTGGGTACCCAAGCAGTCGATGAAGGCGGGCCCACAATCACGACAAATTTGGGTGCCTAAGGCTTGCTTGCAGGCTCAAATAGCTACACAGAGATCACACCTTGTACAACACAGTTCAACCACGCGAACAACGGATACCCGCTCTTGTTTAACACGCACGAACACATATTCACCCATGAGCACGAACAGACTCACTTGTAAATGGGGCCCTAAAAAGCCTCATTTCCAAGTAGACATACTCATAAAGCCCTCTAGAGTCTCCACAAAACCAAAACCGAAAGCCATCCATTGTGTTTGGCAGCCTAAAACTTGTAATAAACCCCCCGACCCCCATTTGTAAATTCATCTCCACTCGCTAACTACATTACGCATACACTGCATCTTTCCATCTAGCTCTTAGGACTATCCATTCATTAACTACACACACAATCATCGAGCACTCACTGACCCACTAACCCATTACTCACCTCATGGTAATGTTGTAACGGGGACAAAAATTGTTCTATCTTGTCCATTACAATGTTAATGCATGATTCTATATTCTCACAGAACCAACAAGCAAGCAATAACATGGCAGAAGCAGGAGGCACCAGTTCCCAGGCAAGGTCTAGCGCACATATTGTGGACATAGAAACCCTCCTCCTTGAACCCCAACTCACTGAGAGGCCTCAAGAACTTCAAGCGGTGCATGTGCTCCCTATTCAGGACCCTCCTTAGGGACACACTTCTCAAGTGGGGAAACACGCTCATTGGTTTAGTGATGTCGCAGGGCCATTGGGTGATGGCACCTACTTTTGGGAAGTAGAAATTGAGTTCAATGGCAAATGGGGACGCTACCATTTCTTCACTCGCGAATTTGAGAAATATCAGAATGCGGAAGTAATGTGATCGGTATGGACCAAAGCGGGCTTGGATAGCTATTTCAGAGCACATTTGCCTAAGCCAGATTTCCTACGCTACTCCTATTTTATCAGTACCATCACTCCTAGCAGGGCCAAGGGAGGCGATAGTACTTTTGTGCTACCCTCACTGTTGCCAGGCCACGAACTCAAGAGATTCAAACTGACCCTCAATCTGGTACGGGAAGCATTGAACATGCAAGGTATGCATATTCCCATTGAGAAAGAAACAATGGTTCCAGGGAGAATGAAGCATAAGGATCTCAATAAATTGAAGGACATGGTAGCAATGACACCTACCATTGCTCTCCACCTATGAACGATCATGCAGCACTTTGCTTTTCCCGCCCAAGAACGCTTCACTATGCCACCAAAAAATATATGGTTCATCTTGTACTTGGTGGAGACAGAGAATCTCACGATCAATATACCACATTGGATCATAGATCAGATCCACCTAGCCCATCAATGATGGAATAAGAAACAGAAGAATGTGCTTCATGGATGTTGTGCTCTGACAAGAATAATTTACAGGTGCTTAGCGTACGACGTGCCCATTCAAAGAGCACTAGTATGGTCCAGGGCCCAAGAATTCCAAAGACGGATGTCAATGGCGGGTCCTCCATCAAAGAAGATGAGAGGGGGAGTTCAATTACCATGTGCCCAAGCAAGGGGAGCCACCACCACACCCGAGGTGACCCCTCCACAAACGCGACGTGTCCGACCATTTACCATTCGCCTACCCAGACCAAGTGCAGAAGGACCCAATCTAGTATTTCCTCAGATTCCATCGGACTTGGAGTTCCCACAAGGTCACACCCTAGCTGATTTGATAGATGAAGAAATTGCCCATTTGATCAATGAGTCTAACCTAGAGACAGAAGCAGAGCAGACCCAAGGACCACAACCCACCACTACAACTTCAGCCCCGACCCAACCGGGAGTAGTAGAAGTAGAAGAGGATGAAGAAGAGACAGAAGAAGAAGAAGCAAACGAGGAGTATGATCAAGAATATGACGAACTTTCAGAACTAGCAAGTGCCCCTGCATATTCGGCCCAAATAAAAAGATTATACAAAACCATGAAGCGAGTCCAAGAACAACACAAACTGTCGCTCGAGACAGGAAAGATGATCATGAGCCAAATGTTAGCCGAGGAAGGTGTGGATGACATGTTTATTGAATCAATGAACCTGCATGCAGACGCGGTAGGCTTAGATGAGGTTGTTCATGCAGCCATGGCTTATATTCACCGATTTGAGAAACGAGTGCCTACTTGCCCCATGTGATCTGGCAAACAAATCCACATCAATGTATCAGAACCAGGAAGTAACACACAAACAGAAGCACATCACGCGGAACCACTCTCACCACCCACCTCACCTCTCACTACACAAGTCACCTCACCACCTGGCACTACCACGCCTATTTCTGCCATTACCACATTCGTCATGGGAATTCCTCTCTCTCCCGGCATCCAATTCGGAGGAGTTACCATGCCCACTTTCACAACACTCTTCACAAATATCACATCCACCCCACCCACTGTCCCCATCTACACAGTCACACACACGTTCGACACAATGGAAAAATCACCAGCCATAGCACCACTCCCTCCCCCCACGCAGCCTCAATCTCCCATACCCCCTCCACCTACCTCACCACTTGACTCCACAACATTCACAACTCCCTTTCCCTTCCCCATTCCCCCTGCATCTTCATCTTTCCCTGCATCGTTTAATGTAAATAGTATATTCATGGCATTACATCAATGTGTGTATCAACTTCAGAGTGAGTATCAGGCTCTCGAAGACCGTCATCATCAACTGACTACGAATCATCAACAAATTCAAAGACGGCTTACAATTATAGAAGAAGAAAATGTAGACCTCAATCAATGTTACACCACACTCGAGCAAGCTCATCAAACCCTCCTGGAGACACCCCAACCATCACAAGTGCCAGGAGTCAAACAACTCGAAGCTTTACTAGAAGTCTACCAAGCAGATAAAACTAAGAGTCCGACGTAATTTGACTCTACTCAGAAAACACATGGCTACCGCCCTGGAAGAAAACAAGCGTCTGTAGAAGCAAAACAAAGAAAACCTGGAAGCTGCCATGGAAGGATCTCCCCACGAAATCGACCCACAACAATTCAAAGCAGTCCCCTCAAAAACAATGAAGACAATCTTCGAAAGCTATGCAGATCTATTAGAAGCACATGACGATTTGGAAAAGGAACGGGATGCGCTATGTAATAAAGTAAGTCTATGATCCAAGGGTCTGGCCGGTTCAGACAGATCTGAAATCGGATACCATTTGGTCATCCGTGTGTATGACCAAAGATCTCGAGTTTAGACTTACTAGGAGGTCTTGTGCTCTTGTGAACAAGTGAACCACTTAGCTTAGTGGTTAAGTCTCAAGGATGTGAAGGACGAGGTCTTGGGTTCAATCCCCATGAGGTACATGGGAAGAGTATTTTGCCCAAAGAGCTCTAGAACCTTCTAGAAGCATCCACTAGACACTTGGCGCACATGTAGTTACATGGCTGACACTTGGATGATTAGCATCCACCTGCCCAAGAAGGCAGTCCCCTGGAGAGAGCTATATATAGAGGCATTTGGTTGGGAGGAGAGTCATCTCTCAAGCATGTGGTGGTCGTAATCCTTGTTCTCTTGCATTGGTATCAGAGCTTCATTCTCCATAGCTCTCATCTTCATCATCTTGCTCGTGAACTTTTGGCGTGCATAATCTCTTTTTCGAATTCTGCTCCCGCCTGTCTAGAGATGCGTGTCGCAATCATCTTCATGGTTTAGCTTAGAGCAAAGAGTACCAAAAGAAGAAGGTTATCTCTGCTGTGTTTGGCGAGGGAATCGAACCCCCGACCTTCAGAATAGAGCACGCTCGCCTATCCAAAGAGCCCGCGGGCGTTGACGACTTGTATTCGGAGGCGGTCTGCACTGTCATAAAAGAGCGGTGAAGAGGACCTAAAAAAGAAGGCAAAATGTATTCTCTGTGTGCTGCCGGCGGGAATCGATCCCTCGCCCCCCCAATAGGACTGTGATCGCTTATCCAAGGAGCCCACGGCGGGATCACGTCCAAGGAGCTGCAGATTATCTTCTCATTCTAAAGATCGGCGCTGTAAATTCTTCATCAAGCTCTAGCCAAGATCAAAAGGTTATTTCCTCTCTGCCGTAGGCCCGTGGGTGATCGAACACAGAACCTCTGTGTTGGAATGCGTCCGCCTATCCACGAGGCCAAACAAGGTGCACGAAAACATCCCCAAAGCACATAAAGTTGTTCGTTGTTCGCTCTGCAGAAGCTCTCACTTCGAGAGCTAAAAGGGCGATTACTGAACAGTTCCGTCCGGGATTCGAACCGTGATGGAATATTTGAAAGTTGCATCAGATATCCAAGCCACTCCAAGCCTTTCTCTGGTTCAAGTGCGCAGAAAAAGCTCTCTGAATCTAAAGTCGGCGGTGAAGATTCATGAACGGGTTGCAAAACTAAAGATCCATCGGGAGGCATTAAGGACACGGATTACAAAAAGAGCAATTGTTGCAGGCTGAACCCGAGAAGTATTTTGTTTTTAGCCAAAGAAACAAACAAGGAGAATCAAAGAATGAGCAAAGTTTGATGGAAGTGGAGCTGTGGAGTAAAGATCCGGAGGCCTTTGGTGATCAAAGTCAAACCTACTTTGAATTCGGACCAAAGTCTTGAGAGAATAGCTCTTCCAAAGGATCAAGGGAAGGACGTAGCTCTATGTGGAGCTAAGTATTTTCCAGTTTCTGCTTGGCCTTAATGCTTGATTTATCTTGTTTTCATTATTCTACACTTAATCATAGATGCACATTGAAATAGCCAAGATTTCAATTGATTAAGTCTAGATTAGAATAATGAATTAATCCATTTCTCATTCCAAGCATTAGTTTGCATTAAGGAAAGACTTGATTTCAAAAAGATCCTTGTGCATCAAAGAATGTATTTTGGTAGTTTAAATACATATTTCCTTTCCATTGAGTAAGTTTTCTATTGCACTTCAAGGGTATGTTTTTATATCATAGTGCATTAGGACAAAGGAAAGGATATACATGCATCAGGATTGCATGATATACATTCTTAGTACAAGGAAAAAAATCGTGCATCAAGTTCATGCATGATTATTGTATTATTTTTTGAGCATGCAAAGAACATGCATGCATACGCATGTGAACATATGCTTTTGCATGTAGATACATGCATTTGCATGGAAGAATGGAATGCTGTTTGCAAGTACATATGAAAATGTACTCTCTTAGTATTTAGCTTACTTTGTAAAGCTCGCAGTTTGACATTAGGGAAGACCAAGGACTAGTTAGTTGCAAAGACATACTAGTTCTAGTTTGCAACTGAAGTAATTAGTCGATTTCTTCCCAAGTCGATACTCCTCTATCAAAGACAAATACTTAATGATAATTAAGTATGATAGATGTCTTGCTAGGTATAAGTAAGCACTAGGAGAAAGTTAAGTAATAAATTTTCTTGATAACCAAGAAAATTTAATTACTTGCAAACTCTTTTATGATGTATGATGACTCTAAGTCCTGGATGTACTTAGAAAGTCATGCGGATAAGCTTTAGTTGATTAGTTATATATTTTATATAACTTCTCAAGCATCCCAAGGTTGGATGAGAGCATCAACTATATTTCCAAAGTTCCATGAGCACTCTTCTATTTAGAAGATTTCGAAAGTTTTAAAGAAGTTTCTTGTGGTTTCAAGATTTATATCTCATGATGAAACCTCGGTAAGTGACTTTTTGAAATAGAGATAGTCAAGCCTTCTATTTCATGTGAGATCATTCTCCTACTATGTTCAAGATGAATTTAGTTTTGGGAAGGAAGATGTTCCAAGTAGAGGATCTTAAATGATTCATGAACTCTTCCCAAAAATACACATAAATTCATATTATATGATAGGTCCAAGGAATGATGCAGGCAAAACCTCTTTAGGATATAAATGTTTTGCCAAGATATAAAGGTACCAATCTTTTATAAATTTTCATTTGATTTCATCCTAAGGGGTGATGGAAATCAAAAGTTAAACCTCAACATCAATTGATCCTTGATATCAATAAAAGGATGTTAGGTTCTATAATTGCATCTCTGGTAAATGATGCAACTAGCTAAGCAATCTTTAGGAAATAATATAAGTTCCTAAAGACTTGAAGCAAGTGTGAACTTTTCATTTAGGAATAGAAAGTTCCAAGAAATGGATTTTCAATCCATGAACTTCTCCAAAACAAGTTATAAAGTTCAAAGTTGTGTTCACAATAACATTACTATTGGATCAATCATCAATAGATGCTTGGACTTTAAACATAATTTTGATTGGTGAAATATGTTTAAAGGACTCTAGTAACATCTGAAGATTGACCAATAAGAATGAGTTTTGTATCAAACTCAAGAATAGAAGTCGATATCACATAAATGAAAGTTCCAACTTAAACTTTCATACTGGCAAATGTGATATTTCGTCTCTAGTTTGATACTCAGGAAATGAATACAATTGAATCAGTAATTTTTTTGGATATTATTTGAAAGAATTTCTTTCAAATGTTCTTTTTGCAAAAGATTCCAAGATGAATCATTTGCTCAAGTTATTCCTTAGAAGGAATCTCAAGTCTTTGAAGAAATGGCATTCTTTCAAGTATTGAGAATGAAATTCTTCATACTCTTTAAACAATAAGTAAGTAGTTCCCGGACATCCCAAACCACTAGAAGTGGTATTTCCAGTCCTATTTGTGATATAACCTAAAGGTATATCAAAGATTCTTAGCTTTGGAATCTGAGAGGCATAAGTGTATGCTTGGACTTGAGAAAGATCTCTAAAAATCCTGCAGGTAAGCAAAGAAGCTTAAAGATAGTTTAAGAGATCTTAAAAGATAAAGATTAAGTCTTTATTTTGTCGCCAGGATCAACCAGACTTGATCAAACTTGGCCGTGATTGTCCAAGTAATGTGCGATTAGAACTACTCTATAGATTGCCCAAGTATTGGCAATAAAAAATTCCGTTAGGAAGTATTCACTCAAGTTCCATCTATTCAATGGAAAATTGTGAAAAAAGTAAACTGTTCCAAGTTTGAACAGAGTAAAGGAATTCCAAGTATGTAGTCTGCAACCGTGAAGACGGTACTTAAGTCTGTGGAAGGTAAAACATAAGTGTTTGCCTATCCTTAAAGGGATTTTGGTACAAATCCAGAAAGCATGAGCGGATGCTTAGACTAAGGCAGTAGAGAGATTCCTGTAAAAAGCCCCGGCCGGGATAGGTACCTAAAAGCACCAGTATAGAAAGGAATCTAAAGACAAGAAGTCATAAACTCTTGTCACTACAAAATTGGTCAAGAATAACCAATTGAACTTGAATTTGAGAAATTCAAGAACTTGGAATTCTGATTGGTTTTCATTTGAAAACCCCAGTAAAGAAGAATTGATATTCTGTCAAGAGGTTTTCAAGTTTCCAAGGCAAAGCACATGATTATGAGGTGATCATGCGAAGGAATCAAAACCTAGGAAAATCTAGTAGAGGTAATGCCTGAAACTTCCAATTCTTGTAAAAGAATTGAAGAAATAAGGTACTCTATCAAGAGATGTTTAGACTTTAGGATAAGAATCACCCACACATTAATGTGAATATAAAATAGGGTGGTATGGGACACCAGATTTTATACTCAGATTGATGTAGGAAAGATGGTAAGGGACATCGGACCGTGGGATGATGATTATCTTTTAGTCCTAGTTTGAATTTTGAAGTTAGGTTTCATCCTCAAGGGAATTAAGGCTTCAAGGAAAAGTTTAATTCGTAAAGGATGAAAGTAGTATCTTATGATACTTCAAGGTAACTTCAAAGATTAAGGAAACTGAAGATATGAAGTAAGTAACTTCCAAGATCTTCATAGAACACTTCAAGTTTAAGTGTTATTGATCAGAAATATTTGATAAATTTCTGAAAGAAGTTGGACTTTGATTTTGAGTTGATCTTTTCAACTAAAGATTTAATTGACTAAGTCAAGCATCAAGTTCCTAGTGTAACTTGATAAAATTCACTCTTTTAGACTCAAAGAAATGCACAAGAATTGCATTCACGGAGTCAAAAAGATTGAATGTGACCTGAACTTAGTCTCAAGTGAAGCATTATTTGAATACAAAACTCATCAGCGTAACCTCAGTGGGTCGACACACTGATGTTGGTTACCACACTAGTATCTTGTGGTTGGATGATGTTTTTTATTTGCTTTGAATCTTTTTGAGAAGCTAGCTTATTTCTCTTAAAGATAAAGACAATGCTTCAATATCTTGTTGAAATAGATCTTTCAAAAGTAAAAAGTCATGAGTCATCTAGTCTTTGACTCATAGCAAGTTTATGTATGTGCGAAGTTTGAATTGGTTGTACAAAGTCTTAGTTATCTCTTTCCGCTTTCCAAATCTTTTAGAATTGACTCAGATATGGTATCTGATTCCTTTTGCAAAAGACCAGGGATAGCCGGTTAGAATTAGATAACTAACTTGAACATCCTAGATAGATGTTATGTACAAGAACCTTTTCAATCTTCAAAAGATGATAAGTCTAAGTAGACTTATTCATTTGATTTTGCTTCAAGTTATAGCATAAATAATTTCCTAGAGTCCAGTATACTCTAGAATCAAGAAGTTAGGAATTGCTCATTAGATTGACAATTCCCAAGAACTTTCAGTTAAAATCTTTGAGAAAAGTGTCTTAAGTTGGACAATTTTCATTTTGAATTTGAATTGGTGAAGTTAGTATGGTTGATTCCACCGGAATGGTAAACTTTCTCCTACAGTTTACATAGGATTTTTTCAACTCATTGGGACAGAGTAGTCCTCTAGTCGGGTGAAAAAATCAAGTAACTGTTAGATAAAAGTAAACCATTGAACAGACATCTAAAGTTAGATGTATGGGACAACCACACTTCAAGTTCTCCAAAACAAATTCAAGTGAATCAAGAATTCTCAAAAGTCTTGCGAGGGATAAGAATCCCACCTTCATTACTAAGCCCATGCACCAGTTATGCCTAGAAATGGACTAGTAATTTGAATCCACCTAGTTCACATGTTTGTGCCTAGATTGCACATCCAGAAACTGTGAATTAGCCAGGGATATGTGTTTAGATCCACCTTTATTATTCATTCACTATTTTGTACTTTGACTAGTTTATCAAAGTGCAAAGCGAGATAGTGTTTAGAATCATTTGGGCAAGGATGCCACCACAGAGATGAGACATGTTCTTCCAGTTCTAGAACATGACCATGTTCTTCCAGTTTTAGAACATGAGGCTCGGGGGTTGCCTACAGTATGTATATAGCTCTATTTTCGAGGACAAAAATATTTTCCAAGGGGGGAAGAATGTAATAAAGTAAGTCTATGATCCAAGGGTCTGGCCGGTTCAGACAGATCTGAAATCGGATACCGTTTGGTCATCCGTGTGTATGACCAAAGATCTCGAGTTTAGACTTACTAGGAGGTCTTGTGCTCTTGTGAACAAGTGAACCACTTAGCTTAGTGGTTAAGTCTCAAGGATGTGAAGGACGAGGTCTTGGGTTCAATCCCCATGAGGTACATGGGAAGAGTATTTTGCCCAAAGAGCTCTAGAACCTTCTAGAAGCATCCACTGGACACTTGGCGCACATGTAGTTACATGGCTGACACTTGGATGATTAGCATCCACCTGCCCAAGAAGGCAGTCCCCTGGAGAGAGCTATATATAGAGGCATTTGGTTGGGAGGAGAGTCATCTCTCAAGCATGTGGTGGTCGTAATCTTTGTACTCTTGCACGCTACGCCGCCAGCTTAGGGAACAGGAGGCACAACCCAAAGTCATAGAAACAACCACGACTTCAGAGGAAGTAAAGGCATTAACAGAGCAGGTGGCAGAATTGCAGAAGAAGTTACTAGAATATGAAAGACAACCCTCTCCAGTTGTAGAACCAGAGCCAGATAAATTGGTACCCATCGAGGTGGATGAATCGTATGAGGAGCCATATGTTCCTATGCCGATGCCAGGAGGTCAGCAAACCTCAGAAGGAATGGACACCTTGGAAGTCGAAGTACCCGAATGGCTCTAGACACTCGAAAAGACAGCGAAAACCCATGAAGATCGAGTGGCAATCCAAATCCAATCAATGGCCAAATTCCGCAGTATGTCTCATCATAGATGGATAGGCACCAATGACGATCAGTATGTGCCATATTGTGTACTCCTGGCAGATTACAATGCAGAGATTCAACGACGTTGTGGCAAGGCTCCAAGCTTTGCCACACAATTTGGGCCCGATGATATCCCAGAGAGTGCTAAAAAAGGATCCATTCATCAACCCACCTGGAGGATCCGTCTTCTTGAGACCTATCCCGAGATGGTTCGTACTTGGACTAACATGCCACTCTTTATTAAATACAATCTCTGTTATGTTCGAGTCTTCCGCAGACGCACCTGGCCCGAATTTACCATCGCTGTAAAGAACGTCAAAGGTTGTGCAAAGTGGTTAAATTATGTCTATCTAGCACCTCCACAAGGACCTCCCACTGTTGCTTACATGATTTCTACAATCCGTCACTGGAGCATTCACCTACGGAACACCCCTGATGTGATGGCACAGATGTGCATGAAGATCTTCGAATTAATGCTCATCACATTCAGGACATTCCAGAATATCAAGGACCCCCACTTTTCAGGAGTTGGCTTCACTGCAGGCAACCAAGATCTAGTATATGACATGAGCACTACCCCCTCAATAAAGGTAGTATATGCCTGGCACGCAAGAATAAAATACCTCCCAGCATGCTTCAAACAGATCTTCGAGGAGATGTTCATCACAGGCTTTTGGGAATATCACTCAGAAATATTTGTACCCAAGCCCTCACATCTCCTCCAACTATTCGCTGTGGAGAGGACCATCCACTCAGAGCAATTGCAAGTGCCCCATCCAGACGTCCCAGATCCAGTGGATTGGGATGCATTGTTAACAGACCTAGCATGGGGGCTACGATTAGAAGAACACCACCTTGCTTCCGATGTGGTTCAATATTATGTCCAACGCACAGCTAGACAAGGGTCTATCAGAGACGACAGACGTGAGAGAGGGGGGGGTGTTGGCAGTAGTCAAGGAACTGAAGGACTCACAAGACAAGGAAGCCTATGAAGGGAGTCGGAGCGAAGAGAAAGCACAAGCAGACACAGTAGTCAAAGAAGATCTGGCAAGTAGGCCATTTATATTCTAGATCTATTCTTAAAGTTCAAGATGGATAATGTTAAACCTACAGGAACACTAATGAAGGTGAATCATAAAGTTAGTGTTTATGAGGGTGAATAGATTGAAACTATAAAAATCTATGAGTCTTGAGGTAGCCTAATCTATGCTACACATACAGGGGCACATATTTTATATAGTGCTGGAGTGCTAAGTCACTTCATGCACCCTCCAAGAAATCCACATATGGATGCAGATAGGAGAGTACTCAAGTACCTCAAAGGCACTCTTATTGAAGGTATATTCTACTCATGTACATCAGATTTGGATCACAAGTTATACCGAGATGTAGATAGGAAAGGATCCAAGGATGATAGGAGAAGTACATTAGGTTTTCTAGAATTTGCAAGATCTAAGCTTGTGGCATGCAGTTCCAAGAAGCAACCTACAACTACACAATCCTTAAATGAAGCTAAATATAGAGGATTTACCATAGCAACTCAAGAATCCATCTAATTAAAGGAGTTATATGCAAACTTGCGGATTGTGAGCTCCAAACCTCACATATTTGGAGATGACATAAGTTCAATGCATCTAGCAACAAATCATGTATACCATATAAAACCAAACATATAGCAACTTATTATCATTTCATTAGGAATAATCTCTTGGCAAAGGAAATTGATGTCTCATTTGCTCCAAGAAATTTGCAAATAGTAGATATGTTGAATAAAGATCTTGATGGAGTTAAATTTTGTACATCCAAATCAATTGCAAGGATTCATATTATCAATGATTGAAAACTCAAGCATGCTATTCATCCAAAACCCAAACCACCACAATCAAAGATTTATTTGAAGAACATAGGTCATGCTATGAAGAGGATACATAGAAGGTAAATTTGCCCTATGATCTTGGTTCATATTTTCCTCCATTCATATGTAGCAAGCAGGACATACAGATGCAGGACTTTAGAAGTGAATCAGATGATGATCAAGATGAGAAGGAGAGAGACTACAAGCTCTAGAAATCAAGATGAAAATCAAAGATATAGGAATGTGATGAACACTCCAAATTCACTCCTAGAAGATCAACAAGGGAGAAAAGACAACCTAAAAGGTATGGTTATGTATCTACCTTTGTAAGTAACCACACTATCTATTTCGAAAAGGACTCAAGTTTAGAGCAACCATCAACTTATGAAGATGCTTAAGGTAACCCTAATTGGGAGAAAGCCATGAAGGAAGAAATAGAAGCTCTAAAGGAAATGGACACATGAGAGTTAGTTCAATTTCAAACCAATTAGAAGGTAATAGGTAGCGAATGGTCTATAAATTGAAAAGGACTTCAGATGGATCAATTTACAGGTACAAAGCCAGGTTTGTTGCTAAAGGATGTTGGTGTAGCTCAATGATGAGTAGCACCTCCTTTAATGTCGATCCAGGAAGATGTGAGGATGGTATGATGACCTCGAGCAAGTGAGGGCACAAGTGCGTGAGTGAGAAGCACACAAACATGCACACACATACACACACACACGCACACACGGCAAGACAAAGAGAAAGACAATGGAGTTCTTTTAGGTTACTTTCAAAATGCTCATGCAAGTTCAACTCTATTACAAGCTAACCTCAAAAATGAGCTCTCTAGCTCTATTTATAGTTTTTCACTAGCTTTTGGCCCTGTCCAGACCTAGTGTCTGGCCTAGTTAAAAATTAGGTTCTAGGGCCTATTTGGAGGTTCAAACGGAGTCTAGAAAATGTGAAAACTGATAGGTAGGTACTTCTAAAGCTCCTCAAGCTCAAGGACTCCTTGGCTTGCACAAAAGGGAGCTACAAAAATATGAAATGGTATTTACAATGGTTTTTAGTGATGAAAATCACTATTTTTGTAGGGATTTCTTCTAACATTTTGACATACATTTCCTGGAGCGCCCTACTTGCTCCTTCTTCTTGTGTGCCCAAATCTTTGATGCATCAAATTTGAGTCAAGTACATTCCTTGATCTGTGTAGATTACTTGTATTCCTAAGAACAATGTTTTTTCTCCAAGGTCACTTATCTCAAATCCTGCATATGCCTTTTGATATGTTCTATTCCATTCAAGTCATCATCTATCATAATTATGCCATCTTCATACACATATTAGTACATAACTTCACTATGAACCCTGTTGATAAATAATGAAGGATCTACATTGCTTGATTTGAATCCTTGATGTTGTAGATAGGTCACCAATGTGTAATACTAAGATCTAGGAGCTTGTTTTAAACATTAAAATGCCTTTTTTAAGCTTGCATACATAACTAGGATAATTATGGTTTTCAAATCCTCGGGGTTGTGACATCTATAGCTCTTCATTAGTGCATCCACTGAGAAAAGCATTCTTCACATCAAGTTGAAGTAGCTTCCAATTCCTTCCAACTCCAACACTTAGCAAGGTGCTAGTGGTGGTCATTGGGCAACTGGTGATAATATTTCTTCACAGCCTATGCACTGATTTTGAGCACATCCTTTGGAAAACAACCTCGCTGTGTATTTGCAAATTGATTTGTTTGAAGTCCTTTTCAATTGATAGAGCCATTTGCTCCCTATTACCTTCTAATTGGTTTGGATTAGAACTAACTCTCATGTTTCCATTTCCTTTAGAGCTTCTATTTCTTCATTTAGGCCTTCTCCCAATTAGGGTTACCTTTAGCGACTTCATAAGTTGATGGTTACTTTGAACTTCAGTCCTTCTCCAAATAGATAGTGTGTTTGCTTACAAAGGAAGATTCATAACCATACCTTTCAAGATGTCTTTTCTCCCTTGTTGATCTTCTAGGAGTGAATTTGGAGCATTCTCCCCATTCTTTTATCTTGGATTTTCATCTTCATTTACAGAGCTTTTAGTCTCTCTTCTTCTCATCTTGATCATTATCTAATTCACTTCTAGATTCTTGCACCTGTGTATCATGCTTGCTACATAATGGATGAAAATTTGGATCAAGATCATAGGTAGAATTTACCTTCTATGTATCCTCTTCATACCATGACCTATGTTCTTCAAATACAACATATTTTCTTGTGGTGAATTGCTTTTTCGATGGATTGTAGAGCCTAGAGTCCATTTGAGTTGAATCATATCCAATGAACATACCCTTGGTTGCCCTTTCATCCAATTTACCTATGATTTGTGAAGGTACATATAATTACGATAAACACATTAGGGGAAAAAATGAACCCTGCATGGGCCTTTTGGATTGAGGAGTGATTAGTGATGGACCAATGAGAGGAGGGTGGCGGACACAGTCTATAGCCTATAAATCACTAGGTTGAAGGGGGATGAGGGGCATGATTCCCCCATGTTTAGGTTTTGCCTCTAGAGAGAGAAAGGAATCTCATAACTTACTTGGGCTCAAAAATTAAAAAAATTTAGAAAGTTATAAAACTCATCATAACACCATTTAATGGCCCCCCAACCACTTTTTAGGATCAAAAGTGCTATTTTTTACTCTCAAATCAGAATCTGTGTATGAACTCACCTAAAAAAAATGACTTTTTCAAAAATAACTCAAAATACAACTTTCTCCCTCCAAAACCTCACATTTTCATACCCAAGTCCCAAAAAGTCATCTTTTTCCACCACTTTCTCTCCCTAGCACACCATTGCAGTTCTTGCGTCTCCATTTCTTTCTTCATGCATCTTCTTCTTTGAATTCCTACTATCACTTCCATAACTTGAACTCCGATGGAGAAACCTAAATCTCATAGACGTCAAAAATGGTGAAACAATTGCCATTGTACAACATGTTTTCACAATGTCAAGCATGAAATTGGAAAACTCAAACAAAGTGAGATATCCTATCAACTGTAAGTATTACTCATTGACTTTTGTTCAAATTTCCTAATATACCTTGTTAAGTTGTGTAGTTTTCTATTGCATACATATTTCCTTCTACCTTGGTGGAAGAAAAACCACGTCATAGTCTTACAGGTACTTTCCAAGCTTTGTATGCAGATGTTAGGTCGATAGTCTTTCCACAATCCCGTCCTGCTCAACTATTACGTAAGAGTTTTCTTTTACACACATACATATGTTGTACCCTCTTCATCAAATGATTTGGGCAGGTTAGAGATGATTAATGTAGATTCTCTTTTAAAGCTTGAGTGGCCATAACCTGATATATGCACATTAACATCTTTGAAGCATAAGATGTTGATGGACATAGATAACTCTTTGAAATTTACAAGAGTTTCAAGATCCGTAGGATTACATTGGTGTGTTCCTGTTCATTGTTTTGTACATTTATTTTAGATATTCACAATTCTAGAGATTTCAACAATGTTCATGTTAAAAGATATCACATATGAGCAGGTGGAGGGTTTACTAGGTGAAAATTGGGGATTTGTAGAAGGATGCACCAAAGGGAAAAGATACCTTTGTAAAATTAGTGCAACAACCATAGGATTTCGATACCTGAAACATCATACTTCATTGTACATTAGATTCTATTTTGATTGTTGGATGTGTAAACTTGGTGAATGGATACCATTACAAAGTTCTGAGGGTTTTTTAGTTTCATTTGAAATTAAGATAAATCTACCCAACAATGAAATGGAAGTTATTTCACTAAGTCATCATTGGACTCTTGCAAATGTGAGAGAACATCTAGTAATAATGGGATTTGAGGATCTGGATCAATCAAAGTTCAGAATACAAGGGCATAAGGTAAACAACATATGGTATTTTTTCTTTTGTTTATACAAATTTTTATATTCAAATATGTTATTTTAAAGTTTTCTATCTGTCTGCAGATTGGTAAGAGGTTGGAGGATAAAATTAAAGTCCTTCCTGAATGGAGTGTAGATGGAACTCAACTTTCATTGTCATATCTCAAGAACTATTTGAGTACTAGAGTGTACACACAACCTATTTTCCATTCATAATCCTTCCTCTACTACAATGTATTTAACATGCAAGACATGTAGCATGTAAAATTTTTTGATCTCAATATGATGTACAATTTGCCAAATCTTTGATTTCTCTAATAAAAATTTATTATAATTTTAAAATTCTGAGAATTTATTTTTTCTATTGTGTAGATGTGGTGTATCTTGTTCTGCTTAATGATTCTGTTCAATCTTTTTTATGAGCCAAAGTTTTTTTTGAGAGTTCTGTGCATGATTCTTTTATTTGAAGATATGAGTTTTAGTTTTAAAATGGGTCCCGCTCACTTAAAATTTTTGAAACTACTATAAAAACAACACTTATTCTCTCATGTGGAGAATGTGTTCTCCTATGCGCAACGAAAATGTGTAGTGAACCCTTGTATGTCCAATACTTGGATAAATAACTACACATTGGATATCTTGCTGCTCTCAATACAAAATTCAAATGGACGTATGCCTTTACTCAATCAAAGTAGACAAAGAGAGCTTTCTAACAAGCTATAAATAGCTTAATTTGGACAAGTTTTGACTAGGAAACACAACTAACAAAGATCAACTACCTATCCACACAAGTGTGCTGAAGAACTAAACTTCACTCTTGGATTGGTAATTCCTTGAATATATATCCTTTGAGGACAATATTTGGGATATAAACATTACACACAAATATCTTTCCAACAAGCTAAAAATCAAGTAATTTGGATGAGTTTTGATCAGGAAACTCAACGAACCAAAATAGACCACCTGAGCACACAAGTATATTGAAAAATTGGACTTCACTCTCTAACAAATATCTCATAGAATATAAATTCTTTCAACAAAATATTTGAGATACAGAAAGTACATGCAAAGATCTTTCGAGAAAGCCAAAGACCAAGAAATTTGGATACGTTTTGGTTGGGAAACTAAACCGACCAAAATAGACTACCTATCTACATAGGTATGCTAAAAACCTGGACTTCACTCTTTGACTGGTATCTCATGCAAGTACACAAGATAAGATTTGAAGAGAAAGTACACAAGATAAGCTTTCCAATGAGTGTTTAAACACAAGAAATGGTTACATATACACTCAGATATGAGCTTCACAACAGAGCTATGTACATACCTCCAAAAGGCCTCATCGGTTTCTCGATTTAAAAGCAAATCTATGCTTTTATTATCTTGTGGAATCCATTCTGGTCAAGACTGATTTACCGCGGGGAGTTCTCGGCTCTTTCTCTAAATTTCCTTGCTCTATATCACCCATATCGGTTTCTGCAATCACATTTCCAAACTCATCAGTTCTATCAGGAAGAGTGGTGACTACATATATAGTCCCTTCTTTATCTAGGTATGCTCCATTCTCAAACTTCACTACCGGGTGTTCTAGTCCATGGGGTTGATCGGGGTTCTTAATCTGGACCACAGATCTTCTCAGTCCGTCTTCGTAGATGCGAGCACCTAGACGATTCGTCCTGATGTATTCCAATTGATTCTTGTAAGGTCCCTCTGGCTTTTCTAGATAAGCCACCCCTGAACTACCTACTGGTCTCTCCATGTGATAGGACATCTCAGAATCACTTGTTTCTGATCTGGGAGTGTATGGGTAATCACTCAACTGCTGGGCCCAAGACCTGGCAGTGTGATTGACACTAGCTTCAGAAGATTTGAGGCTTTGTCTGTCTCGGCCTAAGTGTCTGCCTAATCTAAGGTTCATATGCCTGATTTATCTACCCCCTTGGACCCAAGCACACTCTCGTTGCAGGTTAATTTGCACCAATCACTTTGTTCTTTTGAGTTGAATATTATGTTTATGATCTTGTCTGAAATCGCGTCGTCAGGAGTGCTTAATTGAATTTCGCACTTGATAAGTGATCGACTCCAGTTTACCTTTTGTCCCTTAGGGTTTTCGCACTTAAGACCTACTTAATTCTTGCACTTGGTTGATTAATTCTCTTGGACTTGATTCGTGCCTAACGTTGCCCTAATTAATTACCACACCTAAGTCGTACTTAGCCTAGGCTAGGAATTGACAAAGGAGGGCTGAGAGAACTTCCAACCTTAATCCTCTGATTGCTCAGATTGTTGCACAAGCCCAGGAAGCCTTCTCCCAAGCTTGGTACTCACCCTTGCTAGCTTGCTTTGGATTGCCTTGAGTGCACACAATGTTCCTGCAAAAGCTCACCAGTCAGTATAGCTCTATTACCACAAGTAATTGAAAGACACACATCAATATTTTCAGTCCCCCCTGGAGTAACTCACTGTACCCCCTCAATCTTAGGACCACCTAGTCTCACCTAAAGGCCAACTTGAAAATACATGTTCTAAAACTCCACGTAGGATTTTCAACAAGCTTTCCAACGAGACCAAAATCTCATCAATCGGAGTTCGTATGGTGAAGTTATAACCATTCAGGCACTTAGGGGTCCAAACAGGCTCTCAGGGTTCAGGAAATTCCTCCCTGGTTTCTAGGTCTTTTTCCCACTCCTAAGGCTCTTATATCCTCCCAATGTGTCCAAGATTAGGCCCAAAGATACCTCAATTCAGTCAATTAATTTACTCTAAATTTTCATGCGTTAAGCCCATGTATCGCGATAGGTCGGGTCGAAGTGTCGCGATAGCTCGTGAGGTGTCGCGATACTCCCAAGTGTCGCGATAGGTCGTGAGGTGTCGTGATAGCTCGTGAGGTGTCGCGATAGCTCGTGAGGTGTCGCGATACTCCCAAGTGTCGCGATAGGTCGTGAGGTGTCGCGATACTCCCAAGTGTCGCGATAGGTCGTGAGGTGTCGCGATAGGTCGTGAGGTGTCGCGATAGCTCGTGAGGTGTCGCGATAGCTCGTGAGGTGTCGCGATACTCCGAGGTGTCGCGATAGTTCGTGAGGTGTCACGATAGGTCGGTGTGTCGCGATACTTCGAGGTGTCGCGATACCTCGAGGTGTCGCGATAGCTCGGGATATGGTGAATTTTTCAGTTCTGTCTAGTGATCCTAGGAGCTCTCAGCCTGCGCAGTGTCGTGGTGCACTCAGAATTGTGATTGGGTGAAGTTTTCGAGGTGTCGCGATAGCTCGAGCTTGACGCCTCGGGACCTGTGCAGAGGAAATCCGTACCTGCTGAGCTTGCTGGAGATGATGATGAAGCTGAAGCCTGCAAGAAACATGCAAAAACACACAAAAACAAGCACACACACTCGCTCTCTCTCAAACTCGCACACAACAAATGAGGGGAATGACAAGGAAGAGGGAATATGTAGTGGAGAAGGAGGTGGAGGTGGAGATGGAGAAGGAGGTGAAGATGGAGAAAAATCAGAAATTTACCGACTACTTACCATTCCAACGCGTCCTCTCTACGTCTTACCATCACATGCTCGTCCTCAAAGCTCGAATCCCCGGCAACGGTGCCAAAATTTGGTGTAGCTCAGTGATGAGTAGCACCTCCTTTAATGTCAATCCGGGAAGTTATGAGGATGGTATGAAGACCTCGAGCAAGTGAAGGCACAAATGTGTGAGTGAGAAGCACACTAACATGCACACACGTACACACACACGCGCACACACGGCAAGAACAAAGAGAGTAAGACAATGGAATCACTTCTATTGCAACCAAGTTCTCATACAAGCTCAAAACTACAAGAAGCTCCCCCAAAAATGAGCTCTCTAGCTCTATTTATAGTTTTTGACTAGCTTTGGCCCTGTCCAGACCTAGTGTCCGGCCTAGTTAAAAATTAGGTTCCAGGGCTTATTTGAGGGCTCAAACGAGATCTAAAAAATATGAAAATTGGCAGGCGACTACTTCTAAGGCTCCCCAAGCTCGAGGACTCCTCGGCTTGTACAAAATGGAGCTACAAAAAGGTGAAATGATATTTACAAGGGTTTTTAGTGATAAGAATCACTTTTAAATGGTGTAGGGGTTTGGAAAAAAATAAAGGGTTGCCTTAGTGCTAGATCTGCATGTATGCCCGTATTTGCTTCTTCCCATATACTGCCAACACCTTGGTTGTTTCACAATTGTAATCTCCTAACACTTGCACTTGAGTGATTAGAGTTCTTGGACTTGGTCGTTCTTAACGTATCCCTAATTAATCAAAACCTCTATCCGTGCTTAGCCTATGCTAGGGATTGACATAGGGTGTTGAGAATTTCAAACCTTGAGTTTCTTCCCTTGGTTGCCCTTGTGTGCCCAGGAAGCGTGTTCCCAAGCTTGCACTTACTCTTGCTTCGAGTACCCTTTGATGCTCTCAAAGAACCTAAAAAAGTCCACAATTAGCTCAAGAATTGAATTCAGTTGACAGACAGATCACTTTCATGCATGTAATTCACTAACCAAGTTGCATTTTGCCTTTATGAAAAACGATCCCAAGGGACCCTTAGTTTTTTCCTACCCCGGGATATGATCAACTTCAAGTTACCCTATCTAATAATCGTGATATTAGTTTTACCGTAACCAGTGGAAGTGTTGGTTGTACTCCCCACGAGCTTCCCAACAAAACAAGAATCACAGCAAACGGGTTTAGTATGAGAAAGTTATGTCAATTCAGGGTTTTGGGCTAAAACAGGATTTAAAACAGGTTAACAGGCAGACAAGACTTCTCGAAAAGCTTTGGGTGCCGGCGTCACAAAGCTCTACTAGCCCTTAAAAGCTCCCCACAAATTGCCAAAATTAGACCACTATTTTTACCCTAAAAAATTGGCCAAATTTGCCCGTCAATCGCGATCGAAAGCTCTGTCAATCGCGATTGATATGTCAGTCGCGATCGACGTATCGGTCGCGATTGACTGGTCCGTCATGGCTGTCAGTCGCGATTGATGGGTCAATCGTGATTGACACGTGGCCCGGATTTTCAGTCGATCGTGGTCAAAGGGTCGTTGACTCTGTCGGTCGCTATTGATGGGTCGATCGCGATTGACAGGTCTGTCAGTCGTGGTCAAGCAATCGTTGACTGGGTCGGTCACGATTGATAGGTCCGTCGTGGCTGTCAGTAGCGATTGACTGGTCGATCGCGATTGATGGCTCGATCGCGATTGACACGTGTCACGCGTAGATTTAGTCGGTCATGGTCAGTCAGTCGTTGACTCTGTCGGTCGTGATTGATGGGTCGATCGCGATTTACAGGTCGGTCGGCAAGTGTCCGTCGTGGTTTGTCGATCGCGATTGACAGGTCGATCGCGATTGACAGGTCGATCGCGATTGACAGAAAACTGAGGAATTTTAGAATTTCAAGCACATATTCATGAAGCTCTAGGCCTATACATCACATTTATGCACTTAGTTTTGCAAGAAGGTCAATTTTTTTGTCGGTTGCGATTGACAGAGGTCAACGCCTCGGGACCTACACAGTCAAATTTTTTTACCTGCTGGAGCTGGTGCAGCTGCTGGGGATGTTGATTCCTGCAGAAAATCTCAAAAAACACAGAAAATCACAAGCACACAAACGCTCTCTCGCTCTCTCTCACAAGTGAAATGAGGGGAATGGTATGGGTGGGGTGATATGACCAAAAACTGAAATTTTTCGCGATGATGGAGCTCACTTGCTCGAGGTCATCATACCATCCTCACGTCTTCCCGGATTGACATTAAAGGAGGGCACAAGTGCATGAGTGAGAAGCACACAAACATGCACACACATACACACACACGCGCACACACGGCAAGACAAAGAGAAAGACAATGGAGTTCTTTTAGGTTACTTTCAAAATGCTCATACAAGTTCAACTCTATTACAAGCTAACCTCAAAAATGAGCTCTCTAGCTCTATTTATAGTTTTTCACTAGCTTTTGGCCCTGTCCAGACCTAGTGTCCGGCCTAGTTAAAAATTAGGTTCTAGGGCCTATTTGGAGGTTCAAACGGAGTCTAAAAAATGTGAAAACTGATAGGTAGGTACTTCTAAAGCTCCTCAAGCTCAAGGACTCCTTGGCTTGCACAAAATGGAGCTACAAAAATATGAAATGGTATTTACAATGGTTTTTAGTGATGAAAATCACTATTTTTGTAGGGATTTCTTCTAACATTTTGACATACATTTCTTGGAGCGCCCTACTTGCTCCTTCTTCTTGTGTGCCCAAATCTTTGATGCATGAAAAATTTAAATGGCCTACTTGCCAGATCTTCTTTGACTACTGTGTTTGCTTGTGCTTTCTCTTCGCTCCGACTCCCTTCGTAGGCTTCCTTGTCTTGTGAGTCCTTCAGTTCCTTGACTAGTGCCAACAGATGTGCTCAAACTCAGGGCAACGGCTATGAAGAAAATTTCTAACAAGTTTCTAGATGCCCACTATCAGGACCTTGCTAAGTTTTGAAGTTGCAAGGAATTGGAAGCTACTTCAACTTGACATGAAGAATGCTTTTCTCAATGGATGGATCGATGAAGAGGTATAAATGTCACAACCCCCATGATTTGAGAACCATAACTATTCTACTAATGTATGCAAGCTTAGAAAGGAATTCTATGGTTGAAAATAAGCTCCTAGTCTTGGAACTATAGATTGGTGACATATCTACAAGATCAAGGATTCAAATCAAGCAATGTAGATCCTTCATTAGTCATCAAAATGGTTCATAATGAATTAATCTAATTATGTGTGTATGCAGATGACATATTTATGATAGATGATGACTTGAATGGAATAGAAAAGATCAAAAGGCATCCGCACAAAGAATTCAAGGTTAGTGACCTTGGAGAACTCAGATTCTTCTTAGGAATGTAGGTCATCTACACAGATCGAGGAATGTACTTGACTCAAAGAAGGTATATTGTGGATCTACTCTTAAAATTGAAGATGGAGAATGCTAAGCATGTAGGAACACCAATGGAGATGAATCATAAACTTAGTGTTTATGAGGCTTAATAGATTGAAGATATAAAAAATCATCAAAGTCTTGTAGGTAGCCTAATCTATGCCACACATACAAAGCTAGATATGTCATAGTGTTGGCGTGTTAGGTCACTTCATGCACTCTCCAAGAAAACCACATATGCATGCAGCTAAGAGATTACTCAAGTACCTCAAAGGCACTACTAATGAAGGTATATCTACCCTTATATATCATATTTGAATGCCAAGTTATAGTCAGATGTAGATTAGGAAGGATCCAAGGATGGTAGGAGAAGTACATTAGGTTTCCTAGCATTTGCATGATATAAGATTGTGTCATGGAGTTCCAAGAAGAAAACTACAATTGCACTATACTCAACTGAAGCTAAATATAGAGGATTGACCATAGTAACTTAAGAATCCATCTGGTTAAAAGAGTTATACGCAAACTTATGACTTGTGAGCTTCAAACCTCTCATATTTGGAGACAACATAAGTTTGATGCATCTAGCAGTAGATCTTGTATACCATGGAAGAACCAAACATATAGAAGCTTATTATCAATTCATTAGGGAGAAGCTCTTGGTAAAGGAAATTGATGTCTCATTTGTTCCAAGAAATTTGTAAACAACATATATGATGACTAAATCTCTTGATGGAGTTAAGCTTTGTACATTCAAAGCAATTGCAAGCATTGGGATAATGAATGGTTGAAAACTCAGGCATGCTTTAGCTTGAGGGGGAGCTGTTAGAACCAGAAGCTCACACCATGCTTGATAAAGATATGTTCTTGACCACAAGTTGTTTATGAAGCGAACCATAGTATGATGATATTTTTTATGATTTCTTATTCTTGTTAAATTCCTTATGTTTCTATAGACTCTAGATATTTTTTCTTGTTGAAGGATAAACATGGAGATAAAGAAAAACTATTTATGAGAGAGAGTACCTAAGGTTAAAGCTAGAGCAAAAACTCCATAGTTTCCAAATCTTCCTAGAGAATGGTTCCACATATTTGAACTTAATTCATCCTTAGGTTTTGGATGGTTGTGTCTCATTCCTTGCTTGTGGCTAGTAAGTGTGCAATCTAGGAGCACATTTTGTTCTTTTCTTTTGCAAATTTATTGTTGAATCTATTAGTGTTTCTAGGTCTCCAAATGATATGGGTTCCATCCTTTTCATGAGTGGTAAATGTAGTGCTTCAATGATATTGATGAGCCTCACTGGCATCTTGAACATATGATCCTTGGACATCTCTACAACATATTTCTTGGAAAATTCTTCAATCAAGAGGCCAAAGAGACCTTGAAGGATGGTAATTCTTATCAAGGTAACTCTACATGTGCCCTTTATGTAGACAAGAACGATAAAAACAACAAAGGAAAGAACAAGGAGGATTATGATGAAAAAATCTCTCAAGCCAACTATGTGGGCAAAAGCAAATGGAAACAAAAGATGAAAGGAGAAAAACAAGGAAAGTCAAAAGGAAAAGAATTTCAAGCTTGTTCCATATTTAACAAGACCAAGCACACCACTCCAAATTGTTGGTTCAATGGAAGAGCAGAGAAAGGAGGATGTAGAGGTGCATTTGGCAACACAAGATGCAGAGGTGGACACAAATACAACATCAATAGCATAAACCACAATGGAAATGATTACAAAAAACACTCACAGGATCAATCGCATGAAGGATCATTACTCTTAATGAATTTGAGTCACAAAGAAGGTAAAGAGGATGATCATTTGTTCTACATAGATTGTTGTTGCTCAAACCATGTTGCAGGCAATGTTGCTCTTCTATTAGATGTGGAGAAAACCAAGCATAAGCATGATTTACAAATAGGGGATGATACCAAACACAATGTGGATAGGATTGCCAATGTTAAATCACCCAATGGAAGAACAAACATTCCTCTATGTACCCACTATCACTAAAAAACTAATAGTTGTAGGTCAAATAGTTGAAAAAGGCTTACAAGTTATGTTCGCCCAACATGGAGCTTATGTGGAAGACCCATGTCAATGCTTCAACAAGATATCTAAAGGCAAGAAGCATGGTAAACACTTCACTTTTGAAGTGGGAGAAAGCAGGAATAACTTTGGGTCTCATCCCCTAAGTGAGCTAGAAGTGCAGCATAAGAGAATTTCTCATGTTAATGAAAGACGTTTGAAGGATATGCAAAGATCAAAGTGTTCTAAGGCTTTCAAACATCTCAAAGCAACACATGATAAACACATGTGATGCTTGTCAAATTGGGAATGCACAAAGGCACCTTTCAACCACAAAGGCTATATCCACAATAGTCTATTGGATCTAGTATACAGTGATGTGTGGGAACCAACTCAAGAATCATCATTAGGAGGCTTAATGTACTATGCATCTTTTGTTGATGATTACAATAGATGGAAAATTCTATATTTTATCAAGAATAAGGGTGAAGTGTTTGAATGCTTCAAGCAACATCTAGCACATGTTCAAAATCATTCAAGTAGATCATTAAATAAACATGGATCTGATGGAGGGGAGAATACTTATTCAAATATTTTGATGCGTACTTGCAAGATAAAGGCATCAAAAGGGTATTCACTACCAGATACTCTCCTCAACTAAATGGTGTTGCAAAAAGAAGGAGCAAAACCCTAGTTGGATCAGCAAGGAATATGCCTCAAGAGAAGAAGTTACCACACTATCTTTGGGCAAAACCTATGTCTACTACAATGTATCTTGTGAATAGAGTTCCATCCGAATCTCTTCAAGGTATGATTGGTTATGAAGCTTGTCTCATGGAGTTCCAAGAAGCAACCTACAATCGCACTATCCTCAATTGAAGCTAAATATATATGATTGACCATAGGAACTAAAGAATCCATCATGTTAAAAGAGTTATATGCCAAGTTGGGGCTTGTGAGCTTTAAATCTCACATACAACATTTCTCCTTTATCACTGCTTTTGTGTGACTTTTACAAATTACCACTCCAAACAACATGGAGACTTACGATGATGCCATGAGTGATTTTGTGAGAGTTCTACATTCCCACAGGTACAACGAGTTAAATATCGTTGCATATTTAAGCGACTTTGTTGTGATTCCTATTTAAATACATAACAAAAGGGGAGTATGACAATAGCACTCAATTTAAAGAGTTGCTCTCTCAAAACGGAAAGGAAAGAAACCAAAGAGCCAAAGAGGAATCGGAAGAATGCTTGAAAGTGGTCACGTAATGGTAGATTATATCACTCATTATGGAGAAATCGCATGAAGCTAAAGAACCATAATAGAATTTCGTACAACACAAGGAATTTTTAATAAAATTTATGTATTCGAGCACTTTATTACTTAGATGAAACAAAACGCACCTAAAAACTCTTAATGCTGAAGTCAAAAGTGTGTAAATCTACATGGATAATACATATCGGAGAACACATTGAGAAACACATCTTTCACAAAGTAGGGAGAGAAAGATAAAAGCAATGTGCAAGAAAATTATGCCTTCTAAGAAGCCCAACAAGACTTGATCCTAAGTAATTAGAGCAAGCTAAGAAGGAAATTTTATGTTTTACAAAAGCTTCCCCCAACCATATGAGCAAGCCGTGATCTAATGAGATGATGTGAAAAATGCAAAACCATAATTGTCCTACTTGTGTATGCAATCTTAGAAAGGCATTGTATGACATAAAACAAGCTCCTAGAGCTTGGAACCATAGATTGATGACTATCTACAAAATCAAGGATCCAAATCAAGCAATGTAGATCCTTTATTATTCATCAAGAGGGTTCATAATGAAGTTATCTATTTATCTGTGTATGTAGATGACAAAGTTATGATAGATGATGTCTTGAATGGAATAAGAAAGATCAAAAGACATATGGAAGAAGAATTCAAGATCATTGACGTTGGAGAACTCACACTCTTCTTAGGAATGCGGGTAATCTACACAAATCAATAAATGTACTTGACTCAAAGAAGGATATTTATGGACTCTAGATAATTATTCCTGTTAAATAATAAACATGGAGATAAACAAAAGCGAGTTATGAGAGAGAGTACCTATGGCTGAAACTGGAGAAGAAAATCCATAGTTTCCACATCTTCCTATAGAGTGGTTACACATTTTTTAACTTAATTCATGCTTAGATTGTGGATGGTTGTGTCTCCTTCATCGCTTGTGGCTAGTAGGCTAGCAAGTTTTGTAGGTCCACTGAATTCAATTGTTTACATCAGTGGTAAACCGAGCACTTCAATGATGTCGATAAGCCTCACCAGTTGGTTCCTAAAGGATGTGCTCAAACTCAGGATGAATTCTATGAAGAAACTTTCTCACTAGTTGCCTACATGACCACCATCAAGACCTTGCTAAGTGTTGCAGATGCAAGGAATTGGAAGCTACTTCAACTTGATGTGAAGAATGATTTTCTCAATGGATGGATTGGTGAAGAGGTATAGATGTCACAACTCCATTATTTGAAAGCCATACTGCCTATGCATGCAAGCTTAGAAAGGCATTGTATGGCTTAAAACAAGCTCCTAGAGCTTGGAATTATAGATTGGTGACATATCTACAAGATCAAGGATTCATAACAAGCAATGTAGATCCTTCATTCTTCATCAAGAGGGTTCATAATGAAGTTATCTAATTATGTGTGTATGAAGATGACATAATTTTTATAGATGATGAGTTGAATGGAATAGAAAAAATCAAAATGCATGTGCAAGAAATTCAAGTCTAGAAGATTACTAAAGTACCTCAAAGGCACTATTAATGAAGGTGTATTCTACTATTATATATTAGATTTGAATCTCAAGTTATAGTCACATTTAGATTGGGGAGGATCAAAGGAACATTAGGTTTCTTAACATTCGCATGATCTAAGCTTGTGTTATGGAGTTCCAAGAAGCCACCTACAATTGCACTATCCTCAACTGAAGTAGAATATAGAGGATTGGCCATATGAATTTAAGAATCCATCTGGTTAAATGAGTTGTATGCAAACTTGGGGCTTGTGAGCTCCAAACCTCTCATATTTGGAGAGAACATAAGTTCGATGCATCTAACAAAAAATCTTGTATACCATGGACGAAACAAACATATAGAAGCTTATTGTCATTTCATTAGGGAGAATCTCTTGGCAAAGGAAATTGGTGTCTCATTTGTTCCAAGAAATTTGCAAATAGAATATATGACGACTAAATCTCTTGACGGAGTTAAGCTTTATAGATTCAAAGCAATTGTTAAGTATTGAGATCATCAATGGTTAAAAACTCAAGCATGATTTAGCTTAACGGGGGAGAGGTTAGAACCACAATCTCACAACATGCTTGATAAAGATTTGTTCTTGGCCACAAGTTATTTATGAAGAGAACCATAGTATGATTATATTTCTTATGATTTCTTATTCTTGTGAAATCCCTTATGTATCTATGGAGTCTAGGTATTTATTCTTGTTAAAGGTTAACTAAGGCTAGAGCTAGAGAAGAAACTCCATAGTTTCCACATCTTCCTAGAGAACTGTTCCACATATTTGAACTTAGTTCATGCTTAGGTTTTGGATGGTTGTGTATCCTTCCTCACTTGTGGCTAGCAAGTGTGCAATCTAGGTATACATTTCATTCTTTTTGTTTGAAAATTTGTTGTGGAAACTCTCTATTAGTGTTTGTGGATCCACCAAATGATGGGGATTCAATTGTTTTCATGAGTGGTCAATGCAATGTTTCAACAACTCTGATGAGCCTTGCCAACATCTTGAACACATTGAGTTACGAGAACCAACTTTGTCACTAGACTAGCCCAATGACTAGTTAAGAATAGCTTAACTACTTTCCTTAGACTCTTCATAATGAGATCACGCATTTTGATGCCTTATGATGATGCCATGAGTGATTTTATGAGAGTTCTACATTGCCATAGGTACAATGAGTTGAATATCTCTGCATATTTAAGTGTCTTTGTTGTGATTCCTATTTAGATGCATACCAAATGGGGAGCATGACAATAGTGAGTTGGTCTCTCAAAATGGAAAGGAAAGAAAGAAAAGGCATAAAATGCTTGAAAGTGGTAACGTATTGTTAGCTTGTATTTCTCATTATGGAGAAATTGTATGAAGCTAAAGAACCATTATAAAATTTCTTACAAGACAAGGATTTTTTAGTAAACCTAATTAATCCGAGAACTTTACTACTAGATGAAGCAAAATGCACTTAAAAACTGTGTAAACTTACATGGATAATACATATCGGAGTACACATTGAGAAACACATTTTTAGGGAGAGAAAGATAAAAACAATGTGCAAGAAAATTATGCCTTCTAAGAAGCCCTAGACTTTGGGAGCAAGACTTGATCCTCACTAAGTAGAGCAAGCTAAGAAGGAACATTTATGCTCTACAAAAGTTTCCCCCAACCATATGAGCATGCACTCATCTAATGAGATGAATCCTTATTGGAAGGGTCAAGATGAGGGAAAGTTGAACTAGAAGATCACTTAATTCAGGCCTTGATTTTGAGCAAAGCCAAGATTAGATTGTATGAAGCTACAAAACATTGATAGGTTTCATAAAAAATCAAGTAAGCTTGACAAAGTCTAATTCAAACATTGAGGTATTAGATGATGTAAAATGAACCTAAAAACACTTAGAGATGAAGTCAAAATCATGAATAACTGCATGGATGGTGCACACCAAAATTGATATCTCCAAGGTAACGACATTGAAAGAAAATATCTCACGAGTATAGAGAGAGAGAAAGAGAGAGAGAGAGAGAGTAAAACTAATGCCCAAGAGAAGTATGCCTTCTAAGAAGCCCAAAACTTGTAATAATATTGATTACAAAATAGAAAAAACATTTCTTATGTTTTCCTCCCCTTGATCAAGCAACACTGAGAATTAAATTAATGAAGGAAAAAATATGTCTTGTGCAGGCCGCGAGAACCCGCTAATGAATACAATAATCACTTACAATCGGCAAGGTTTTAATCAGACCCTAATGTCGGGTGGGAAACACAACTATCAATCCAACAGATGCAAATCAAACTTCCAGGGATAAGACCCCCTCCAAAAGTTCAATGCCTTTGCAAAGAGCATCATACATTGATTGGATACACTTATCTCCAATGGTATGCGTAGATTTTCCAAATGATGTGGATACACTTATTTCCAATGGTATGCGTAGATTTTCCAAATGATGTAGATTTTCCAAATGATGTGGTAAATGCAATGTTTCAACGACTTTGATGAGCCTCGCCAACATCTTGAACACATTAGGGGGGGGGGTGGTTGATCAAAGATGCCAATGGAGACAAATTTGAGAAAAATACTATGGGAAAAAAGCATGCTATCCAAATCATGAAAATATGATGATGCGTTATGCTAGTTAGCCATGCTAATAATCATAAACATTGTGTGAGGTTAATGCTTTTCTACCAGACACACCCCATGTAATCTTCGAGAGTTACGAGAACCAAATTTGTTGCTAGACTAACCTATGTAGCCTAGATCCCCCCTTCCCAATGACTAGTTAAGAATAGCTTAACTACTTTCCTTAGAGTATTCATAATGAGATCACGCATTTTGATGCAAGCGAAACCACCCCATAATTTAATATAAGACTCAATGGAGCTCTTTTTGTGAAGCCCCTTGAGTCATAATGGAAGAACTTTCCTTAAAGTTCATGTGTTTGTCTTCTCTTTCTCATGAGTATAGAGAGAGAGATAGTAAAAATAATGCCCAAGAGATGTATGCCTTCTACGAAGCCCAAAACTTGTAATAATTGGAGCAAGCTGAGGAGGAAAACTTGTTTCTTATAACTTTTTCCCCCTACCATATGAGCGAGCATTCATTTAGAGCTAATGCAGGGGACAAAGAAGGTACAAGAGAGTTGAAGGAATGTACAAAGAAGGATGATAATGCGTTCATCCCCTTTATGCTGGTTAAAAGGGGGGAGACTCTTCTACCAAGGTAGTCTAGGGATTTTTGTTGATGTGACAAGTGCTAAAACGTAGCTGCAAAAATCGTCACACCACAAGAACTAAGCTAAAGTGATATTAGAACACCTCTATAATCATCAGTAGCTTAGCAACCTTCTTAAATTGAAAACTTTATAACTGTATTTAGTGAAAAGTGAAAATTCACTTTACAGAAAGTTTTGCGTTTCCTTCAAGCTTCAATTCTGAACTTATTTACTTCAGACTTTACACTACTATGTTTGCTTACAGTTAAATAATCTTTTCGTCACTTAACTGTGTCAAAACTGTGTTTTGAACTCACTGTAACTTCATCGGAATTCCACCGGACTGTCACCGTAATCTTACCGAAATCTTATCGGAATCAACTACAATTCTGTTTGTAATTACTTCAAATGTTTGTAATTGAAGTAAGGAAGTAATACCTAAGCTTCCTTCAGTAAATGAACTCTTTTTGAAGTTTAAGAAAAAACTTCATCAGTTCAGAATACCTTTTTAGGGTCACACTTTGTACTGTGTACTTGTCCCGTTTCACAAAACCCTTTTGATCAACTTATAGTTGAGACTCCTAGCTTCAAGATGAGCTATCACTCATGAAAAACTTTACACTGTGTTATGAGATTTAACTCTCAGAAGTACCGGAAAATGTTTACTGAGAAAAACTGTAACTGTTAACTAACTTTCACAGTAACATGAAATCACTCAGATTTCTTCACATACAAAGAATGCGCTTAATCTTCCACATGAACATGTGTTTTCTATTAGAGAAGATGTGTACAAAATATCTTGGCCTCACTTTGCTCATAGCTATGGAAAACTCTCCTACTCTGACTAGTTATTCCTTACCATCTCTCTCAGATGAATACCCGACAATTCAGGTTCTATTATTCATCTCTACATACGCAATCTCTGGCGTGTTCTGTATATCTAATCTCAATTTCTATATGCGCTATTCTATTCTGGTTCTATGCGCTCTCTCTTCTCCTTGTTGGTGTAGCGCTTATAATGCGGAATCCGCTTACACCACAAGAACTAAGCTAAAGTGATGTTAGAACACCTCTATAATCATCAATAGCTTAGCAACCTTCTAAAACTGAAAAGTTTATAACTGTATTAGTGAAAACTGAAATTCACTTTACAGAAAGCTTCACGTTTCTTTCAAGCTTCAATTCTGAACTAATTTACTTCAGTCTTTACACTACTGCATTTGCTTATAGTTAAATAATCTTTCTATCACTTAACTGTGCCAAAACTCTGTTTTTAACTCACCAAAATTCCACCGAAACTTCACCGGACTGTCACTGGACTGTTACCGGAATCTTACCCGAATCAACTGCAATTCTGTTTGTAATTACTTCAAATGTGTATACATGAAGTAAGAAAGTAATACGTGAACTTTCTTCACTGAATGAACTCTATCTGAAGTTTAAGGAAAAATTTCATCAGTTCTTTACGGTCAGACTTTGTACTGTGTGTACATGTTCCTTTCCACCGGATTCTTTGATCAACTTATAGTAGAGACTTATAGCTACAAGATAAGCTATCTCTCATACAATACTTTACACTGTACTTTGAGATCTAACTCATTGAAGTACCGGAAAATGTTTACTGAGAAAATTGTAACTGTTAAGTAACTTTCACAGTAACATGAAATCACTTAGACTTCTTCACACAAAACTAATGCGCTCAGATATTTCCACATGAACATCTGTTTTATATTAGAGAATATGTGTACAAAAATAGTTTGGCCTCACTTTTCTCATAGCTATGGAAAACTCTCCTACTCTGAGTAGTTATTCCTTACCATCTCTCTCAGATGAATACCTGACATTTCATATTATCTCCATGTATGATAGGTATACCTTGATCAATACCCATGCTTTTGAACAAGGTCTGCATCCATATCACTTCTTTAGCTGCTTCCACAAGTCCTTTATATTCTGCTTCTGTTGACGATAAAGCCACTATGTGTTGCTTCTTTGAACACCAGCTTACAAGCTTATCTCCTAGGTATATCATATACCCATGTGTTGACCTTCTGTCATCTTGACTTCCTGCCCAGTCTGAGTCACTGTATGCTCTCAGCTTTATATCTGACGTAAAAGGATAATATAATCCTTCTTGTATAGTTCTTTTGATATATCTAAGAACTCTTTGTCCTGCAACCCAATGTTGATCCTTCGGACAATGCATGAACTGTGAGAGAACTCCCACTGCATAACTGAGATCCAGTCTTGTTAGTGTAGCATAAATTAAGCTCCCTACTAACGAATGATACTTCCTCATATCTTTAAACTCTGCACCACCATATTTGCTGAGTTTATGATTTACTTCAAGCACTATTGAAGCTTCTCTGCAATTCTCCATGTTAAACTTCTTCAATAAGTTTAGGAGATACCTTTCTTGTGAAACATATAAACCATGATCTGTATATGTAACTTCCATTCCAAGAAAGTACGATAACTTTCCTAGATCACTGATCTTGAACTCTTTTTCAAGCAATCTCTTTACCTCTTTGATTCCTTCATCTGAGGTTCCTGTTATTATAATGTCATCTACATAAATACAAATGTAGATCATACCTTCATCTGTTCTCTTGATGAGTAGACTTGCATCTGCTTTCGAACTTTGGTATCCAAGTTCATTGAGATACTTCACAAGTCTGTAATTCCAAGCTCTCGGAGCTTGCTTCAATCCATAGAGAGCTCTTCTTAATCTGCAAACTTGATCTGGGTAACCGGAACTTTCAAGCCCTTCAGGTTGTTCCATGTAGACTTCATCTGATATATATCCATTTAAAAATGCATTCTTTATATCCAACTTAGCTTCCATCCTTATGATGCTGCTATAGCAATCACTGTCCTTCTGGTTGACATCTTTGCCACCGGACTAAACGTCTCATCAGAAGTGTCATAGGAATACCTTGTTGGTTGTTTCCTTACTATGTTTGACCTTCTTAGCTCATGTTCTTCATGTGTATCTGAATACACATCTTCATCAAATCTTGGTCCATCTTCATTTCTCATACCTGATCCGATCCTGGATGTACTTGCCTGCATATGATCTTCATCTTCATTCACCTGCATATGTGATTTTCCTTTTTCTTTCCTTCTTATCTCTTCTTCAATTGTTACATCAGTATATTCTTTATCTGTATACCAACTCTTTCCTTCATCAAATGTCACATCTCTGGAAACATTAAACTGTTTGGTTAGAGGACTCCATAACCTATAACCTATCTGTTTTTCATCATATCCGATGAACATATATTTTTCAGCTTTTGGTTCAAGCTTATGTCTCAGCTGTGATGGCACATAAGCATAGGCAACTGATCCAAACACTTTACAATGATCAAGTGTTGGTTTCTTGCCCCACCAAGCTTCATAAGGGGTCATCCCATTCAAAGCTGTACATGGTAATCTATTTACTAGATATGTAGCTGTATTTACAGCCTCAGCCCAAAGATAATTTGGACAATTCTTCTCCTTTAGCATTGCTCTTGCCAACTCAACTAGAGTTTGGTTTCTTCTTTCTGCTACTCCATTTTGTTGCGATGTATACCTGCAAGTTATTTCTCTTTTGATACCTGCATTCCACATATAATCATTGAAGTCTCGAGAAAAATATTCTCCTCCTCCATCACACCTTAGTCTTTTGAGTTTCTGTCCTGTAAGTCTTTCAGCATATGCATGAAAATGTCTAAAAGCTTCAAATACTTCTGACTTCTCTTTCAAACCATAAAGAGTTATCCATCTTGTTGCATCATCAATAAAAAGAACATAATACCTTGATCCGTTGATAGATCCTTCTTTTATCGGTCCCCATACATCTGTATGTATGAGTTCTAACACATCATCGTGTTTGTACCCTTTCTTCTGAAATGGTAACCTGTGGGCTTTTCCCATCTGACAGGCTTCACACTTGTAAATCATATGTTGATTCTTCATATTTGGTAATCCTCTCACGGATTGTTTCTCCACCATAGTTTTGATTCTTGTTTCATTAAAATGTCCTAACCTCTTATGCTAGAGGTCTAACTCTGTAAATGCTTTATCACCATGTGTGATTAAAGCTTGACCAACATTCCCTTGCACTTTAAGAGTAAAAGGTCTACCTTCCTTTTTACCATGGACAATTTGATTGTATCCATTCTCTAGATCTTCAACAAATACTCCTTCATTTGTAAACTTGACTTGAAAACCTTTTTCTACTATCTGACCCACGCTGATCAGATTCTTTGGAATTGTTGGAACATACAAAACATTTGTTAGTAGGTCAGCTCCATTCTTACACTTTACTTTTCCAATTGACCTTACATTATGTTTTGTGTTATCACCTGTCTGTACTGTATGATTTGAAATACCTCCTTCAAGTTCTGATAACAATTCTATATTTTTTGACAAATGATTTGAACAACCAGAGTCAATATAGAATACCTTGAGGTCTTCGTTTTCTATCACACTTATTGAGTTCACCATCAACATTGTATGACTGTCATTCTGCGTATCATTCGCATAATTGTAGTAGGTACTGTTGTGAGACTGATTTTGTCCCCAACTTCTTGCTCCACCTCTACCATATCCGCCTCTTTGGCTTTGTCTACCTTTTTGATATCTTCCGCTTCTGCCTCTACTGTTATTGTTTTGATTCTGACTTGATCCCTGAGAATTATGCCAGCAAAAAATTCTCTTGTATCTTTACTTCTGTTTCTACTTCTGAGAAACCTTTTCTGTTCTTCAGAACCTTTCTGCTCTGATACCACTTGTTGATGTGACAAGTGCTAAAACTTAGCTGCGGAAATCGTCACACCACAAGAACTAAGCTAAAGTGATATTAGAACACCTCTATAATCATCAGTAGCTTAGCAACCTTCTTAAACTGAAAACTTTATAACTGTATTTAGTGAAAACTGAAAATTCACTTTACAGAAAGTTTCGCATTTCCTTCAAGCTTCAATTCTGAACTTATTTACTTCAGACTTTACACTACTATGTTTGCTTACAGTTAAATAATCTTTCCGTCACTTAACTGTGTCAAAACTGTGTTTTGAACTCACTGTAAGTTCACTGAAACTTCACCGGAATTCCACCGGACTGTTACCAGACTATCACTGTAATCTTACCGGAATCTTACCGGAATCAACTACAATTCTGTTTGTAATTGCTTCAAATGTTTGTAATTGAAGTAAGGAAGTAATACCTGAGCTTCCTTCAGTAAATGAACTCTTTCTAAAGTTTAAGAAAAAACTTCATCAGTTTAGAATACCTTTTTACGGTCCCGTTTCACAAAACTCTTTGATCAACTTATAGTTGAGACTCCTAGCTTCAAGATGAGCTATCACTCATGAAAAACTTTACACTGTGTTACGAGATTTAACTCTCAAAAGTACCAGAAAATGTTTACTGAGAAAAACTGTAACTGTTAACTAACTTTCACAGTAACATGAAATCACTCAGATTTCTTCACATACGAAGAATGCGCTTAATCTTCCACATGAACATGTGTTTTCTATTAGAGAAGATGTGTACAAAATTGCTTGGCCTCACTTTGCTCATAGCTATGGAAAACTCTCCTACTCTGAGTAGTTATTCCTTACCATCTCTTTCAGATGAATACCCGACAATTCAGGTTCTATTATTCATCTCTACATATGCTATCTCTGGCGTCTTCTGTATATCTAATCTCAATTTCTATATGCGCTATTCTATTCCTGTTCTATGCGCTCTCTCTTCTCCTCTCATATCTTCTTCTATCTCTCAGCTCTCTTATATACAATTTTTGATCCGAGATTCAAAACTCATAATTCTGGAAGTTTCTATGCTGTATATTACAGGCGTGAATTTGTCCCTTCACTAACGCTTGATTTTTTGACTAACTTTGTTTCTGCTTCTCTTTGTCTTTCTTTGTCTTTATATCTGTCTGTATGTCAAATTTGTGAGTGATTCTTCAACAATTTTTCTATGGACCACTCTTTGGGGTCCCACAAAAGTTCACTACATACCTTTCCTTGCAAAATTTGCACTTGTGACAACATTCAATTGAAGAACATCCTATAGCCTCTCCAAGCAAAGCTCACTTTCACAGGATTCTTTTGAGACTCTTCCAAACACAGATACTCTTGAGACTGGTGTCTTCTCTATAACATGTTTTGTACGATGGGAGGGCACCACATATTTTGTTGGCTCTTGCATTGGTCCAGATCCCATGATGGAGTTTTTTCCACAAAAGTACTTTGCTAAGATTTTGTTTGCTATCAGGCGCCAATATTGAGGAAGAAGAGATGCAACAAATGTTGAGGAAGACGAGATGCAACACATAAAAATGGTGAATGCATGGAGAACCTTAAGTTTGATGCTCTCCCAACTAAGCTATCCCCCCAATGATAAGAACATTAATAAGTCAAAGATGGAGGAGGAGGAGGAGGAGACAAGTACAAGAAGGAGAAGGAAAAGTACAAGAAGAAGAAGGAGAAGAAGAAGTACAAGAAGAAGAAGAAGAAGAAGGAGGAGGAAGAGAACGTGTACCTACACATGTGGAAGAAATGAATAGATGAAAACAAAATCATTTGGTAGCATCGTCAAACACAATCGTCCACCACCACACTTTCTATCAAACCAATCTCCCTAACCATTCACACATTTCGTAAGATCCAAGGATTTGTGAGCACCATAAGCTAAACACCTAACTACTAGATTTTCAATGGTATTCATAGATTTTCTAAGAGCATACATGGAGTTCTTATCCCCTTTGTTGAACTTCTTATGATTCCTACTAAGCCAACTATACAAGAGAATCTAGCTTCTCCACAACTTCAAAAGGAACAAGTCCTTTTGTTTACAATAGCCAAGCAGAATTTCATCCTCACCCATTTGAGGGGTGGCCTTTAACTCTTGATAAGGAGACCAGGACTGCCAAAACTTCTTGGGATGCCAACAGTGCCAAAATATGTGTGAAATATCCTCCTCCCTACCACAAAATGAGCATTTTCCTTCATCCACTTTAAGTTTCACCAAGAAAAGACTGACAAGCTTACATTATAGTGTGTAAGGGATGCTCAAGTTAGGCCTTATATCTTAATATCTATCTCTAATTTCTTATTACCACACATTAGAGGATGTAAAGCATCACAAGAAACGTGGGATGCACTTGATACATTCTTCTCTTATAGCACAAAAGCTAGGAACCACTTATGGAATGACTTCAAACAAATGAAGAAGACACCAAAGCAAACAATCAAAGAGTTTATCACTAAAGGCAAGGAGGTTGCATATCAATTAGCAGAGGATGTCATGAGGCATATCTTGAATGGTATTAGTAGTGACAAGCAATGTCAATCACTTACAACTACTTATGCTCTTATCATGGATGTGTAGAGAAGTGACTTCAACATATTTCTTAATCAACTCTTCAATTAAGAGGCCAAAAACAACCTAAAGTAAGCTAATTCTTATCAAGGTAACTCTACAAGTGCCCTTTATGCAAACAAGAAAGATAAAAAGAAGAAAGGAAAGAAGAAGGAGGATCATGATGAAGAAATCTCTCAAGCCAACTATGTAGGCAAAATCAAGTGGAAAGTAAAGAAGAAAAGAGCGAAGCAGGAGAAGTCGAAAGGAAAAGAAGTTCAACCTTTTACCATATGTAACAAGTTCAAGTGCACCACTGAAAATTGGTGGTTCAATAGACGAACAGAGCAAGGAGGAGGTAGAGGTGGATTTGGCAACATAAGAGTCAGAGGTGGACAAAACTACAACAACAATAATCGAAATCACAATAGAAGGGATTACAACAACTACTCAGAGGATCAATCACATGAAGATTCAATACTCTTAATTAATTTGAGTCATAAAGAAGGAAAAGAGGATGAGCATCTATTCTACATAAATTCTAGTTGCTAAAACCATGTTGTAGGAAATATTGTTGTTCTATGAAACTTGGAGAAACCCAATCGTAAGCATGAATAACAAACAGGGGATGATATTAAACACAATTTCGAAAGGGGATGGCAACCATTCTGAGTTAAGGTTTTCTATGTGCCCACTATCACTAAAAACCTAATAAGTGTACGTCAAATAGTTGAAAAATGCTTACAAGTTATGTTCACCCAACATGGAGCTTATGTCGAAGATCCATGTTAAGGCTCCAAGAAGATATCCAGAGATGAGAAGCATGGTAGAATCTTCACTTTGAAGTGGGAGAAACTAGGAATATAACCCTAAGTGAGCTAGAAGTAAGGCATAAGAGAGTTGCTCATGTAATGAAACAAAATTGAAGGATATATGTAGATATCAAAGTGTTCTAGAGTTGCCAAAAATCTCAAATCAACACATGATCATTAGGTGTGATGCTTGTCAAATCGGAAAACCACAAAGGCTATATCCACAATAATCTCTTGGATCCAGTACATAATGATGTGTGGGGACCAAGTCAAGAACGTTCATTAGCATGCTCAAGTTATTATGTATCTTTTTTTGATGATCAGAGTAGATGGAGAATTCTCTATTTTATCAAGAATAAAGGTGAAGTGTTTGAATGTTTCAAGAAGTATCGATCACATGTGCAAAATCATACAAGTAGATCATTAAAAAAACTCATATTTGATGGAGGAAAGAATAGTTCTCCAAAGATTTTGATCAGTACGTGAATGATAAAGACAGCAAGGACTATACTTGAAAAGGAGAAATTACAACACTATATTTGGGAAAAAGCCACATCTACTATAGTGTAATTTGTGAATAAAGTTCCATCCAACTCTCTTCAATGTAGGACACCTTATGAAACTTGGAATGGTATAAAACCAAGTCTATATCATTGCAAAGTTTTTGGTTGTTTAGCATATGTACATGTACCCTCACAAATCAGAGGGAAATTGGATGAAAGGGCAACCAAGGTTGTGTTCATTGGATATGGTTCAACTCGATTGGTCTACTTGCTCTACAGTCCATCCAGAAAGCACTCCACCACAAGCAAAGATGTTGTAATTGAAGAACATAGGTCATGGTATGACGAGGATACACAGAAGGTAAATTCACCCTATGATCTTGATTCACATTTTCATCGATTAGCAAGCATGGTACATAGGTTCAGGAATCTAGGAGTGAATTAAATGATGATGAAGATGAGGAGGGAGAGGGAGACAACAAGATCTGTAACAAGATGAAAAGCAAAGATATAGGATTGTGGTGAACACTCCAACTTCACTCCTAGAAGATCAACAAGGGAGAAAAGACAACCTAAAAGCTATGGTTATGAATCTACCTTTGTAACAAAACACATTATATATTTAGTCAAGGACTCAATTTCAGAGCAACCATCAACTTATGAAGATAATAAAGGTAACCCTGATTGGGAGAAGTCCATGAAGCAAGAAATGGAAGCTCTAAAAAAAATGGACACATGAGAGCCATCTCAATTGCAAACCAATCAATTGCAAACCAATCAAAAGGTAATAGGTCTATAAATTGAAAAGCACTTCAGATGGATCAATTTGCAAGTACAAAATCTAGGTTGGTTGCTAACAAATGTTCCCAAACTCAGGGCAAAGGCTAAGAACAAACTTTCTCACCAGTTGCCTAGATGACCACCATCAGGACCTTCATAAGTGTTGCAATTGCAAGGAATTGGAAGCTACTTCAACTTGATGTGATGAATGATTTTCTCAATGGATGGATTCCTAAAGAGGTATACATGTCACAAACCCATGATTTGAAATCCATAATTATCCTACTTATGTATGCAAGCTCAGAAAAGCATTGTATGGTTTAAAACAAGCTCGTTAAGCTTGGAACTATAGATTGGTGACTTGTCTACAAGATTAAGGATTCAAATCAAGCAATATAGATCCTTCATTATTCATCAAGAGGGTTCATAATAAAGTTATTTGTCTATTTCTATATATAAATGACATAATTATCATAGATGATGACTTGAATGGAATAGAAAAGATAAAAAGGCATATGGAGGAGGAATTCAAGATCAATGACCTTGGAGAACTCACATTCTTCTTAGGAATATGGGTCATCTACAGAAATCAAGGAGTGTACTTGACTCAAAGAAGGTATATTGTAGATCTACTCTCAAAATTCAAGATGGAGAATGCTAATCCAATAGGAACACCGATGGGGATGAATCATAAACATAGTGTTTATGAGGGTGAATAGATTGAAGATATAAAAAATTATCAAAGTCTTGTAGGTAGCCTAATGTATGCTACACATAGAAGGAAACATATTTCATATATTGTTGGACTTCTAAGTAAGTTCATGCACTCTCCAAGAAATCCACATATGGATGCAGCTAAGAGATTACTCAAGTACCTCAAAGGCACTATTAATGAAGGTATATTCTATGCTTATATATCAGATTTGAATCTCAAGTTATATCTAGATGTAGATTGGCAAGGATTGAAGGATGATAGGAAAGTTACATTAGGTTCCCTAGCATTTGAATGCTCTAAGCTTCTGTTATGGGTTCCAAGAAGCAACCTACAATTCCACTATCCTCAACTTAAGCTGAATATAGAGGATTGACCATAGAAACTTAAGAATCCATCTTGTTAAACTTGGGGCTCGTGAGATTCAAACCTCTCACATTTGGAAACAACATAAGTTCCATGCATCTAGTAGCAAATCTTGTATATTGTGGAAGAACCAAACATATAGAAGCTTCTTATCATTGCATTAGGTAGAAGCTCTTGGAAGAGGAAATTGATGTCTCATTTTTTCTAAGAAATTCACAAACAACATATATGACGACGAAATCTACCGATGCAATTAAGCTTTTTAGATTCAAAGTAATTGCATGGATTCACATTATCAATGGTTCAAAACTCGAGCTTACTTTAGCTTGAGGGGGGAGTTGCCAGAACCACAAGCTCAGAGGATGCTTGATAAAGATTTGTTCTTGACCACAAGTCATTTATGAAGAGATCCATAGTATGATTATATTTCTTATGATTTCTTATTCTTGTGGAATCCCTTCTGTATCTATGGACTCTAGATAGTTATTATTGTTAAAGGGTAACTAAGGCTAGAGCTAGAGCAAAAAATCCATAGTTTCCACATCTTCCTAGAGAATGGTTCCACATATTTGGACTTAATTCATGCTTAGGTTTTGGATGGTCATGTCTCCTTCCTCACTTGTGGCTAGCAAGTGTGCAATCTAGGTATACATTTCATTCTTTTTGTTTGCAAATTTGTTGTGGAAAGTCTCTCTTAGTGTTAGTGGGTCCACACAATAATGTGCATTCAATTGTTTTCATGAGTGGTAAACGCAATGTTTCAACAAGTCTAATGAGCCTCACCAACATTTGAACACATTGGGGGGTGCGGGGGGGGGGGGGGGGGGGGTTGATCAAAGATGCCAATGGAGACAAATTTGTGAAAACTACTATGGAAAAAAAGCATGCTATCCAAATCATGAAAATATGATTATGCATTATAATAGTTAGCCATGCTAATAATCATCAACATTGTGTCAGGTTAATGCATTTCTACCAGACACACCCCATGTAATCTTCGAGAGTTACGAGAACCTGTCACTAGACTAGCCTCCATAGCCTAGATCCTCCCTTCCCAATGACTAGTTAAGAATAGCTTAACTACTTTTCTTAGACTATTCACAATGAGATCACACATTTTGATGCAAGCAAAACTGCCCCATAGTTCAATATAGGACTCAATGGAGCTCTTTTTGTAAAGACCCTCGAGTCATAATGGAAGAACTTTCCTTAAAGTCCATATGTTTCTCTTCTCCTTCTCCTTTCTCACTGGTTTGGTTTTTTCTTATGTCTATAAAATAGAATTCAAAACAATATGGAGCCTTACGATGATGCCATGAGTGATTTTGTGAGAGTTCTACATTCCCATAGGTAGAACGAGTTGAATATCTTTGCATATTTAAGTGTCTTTGTTGTGATTTCTATATAGATGCATACTGAAAGTGGAGCATGACAATAGTGAGCTGCTCTATCAAAATAGAGGGAAAGAAAGAAAAGGCATAAAGTGGTCACGTATTGTTAGCTTATATTTCTCATTATGGAGAAATTGTATGAAGCTAAAGAACCATTATAAAATTTCATTCAAGACAAGGATTTTTTAGTAATCTTAATTAATCTGAGGACTTAACTACTAGATGAAGCAAAATGCACCTAAAAACTGTGTAAACTTACATGGATAATACGTATTGGAGTACACATTGAGAAACACATCTTTCACGAGCACGGAGAGAAAGATAAAAACAATGTGCAAGGAAATTATGCCTTCTAAGAAGCCCAAGACTTTGGGAGCAATACTTGGTCCTAACTAATCAGAGCAAGCTAAGAAGGAACATTTATGCTTTACAAAAGTTTACCCCAACCATATGGGGAAGCACTCATCTAATGAGATGAAAAAGGCACAAAGTCTTCCTTTCAACAACAAAGGCTATATCCACCATAATCTCATGGATCCAGTACATAATGATGTGTGGGGACCATGTCAAGAACCTTCATTAGCATGCTCAAGGTATTATGTATCTTTTGTTGATGATCATAGTAGATGGACAATTTTGTATTTTATCAAGAATAAAGGTGAAGTCTTTGAATGCTTCAAGAAGCATCGATCACATGCGAAAAAGCATACAAGTAAATCAATAAAGAAACTCAGATCTGATGGAGAAAAGAGTAGTTCTCCAAAGATTTTGAGGATTACAAGTAGGATAAAGGCATTAAAATCATAGTGACTACTAGAAAATCTCCACTAAATGGTATTGTAAAAAGGAGTGAAAACGTAGTTTGATCAGCAAGGACTATACTTGAAGAGAACAAATTAAAACACTATATTTGGGAAAAATCCATGTCTACTATGGTGTAACTTGTGAAAAAAGTTCCATCCAAATCTCTTCAAGGTAGGACACCTTATGAAGCTTGTAATGGTAGAAAACCAAGTCTAGATCATTGCAAACTTTTTGGTTGTTTAGCATATGTACATGTACCTTCACAAATGAGAGGGAAATTGGATCAAAGGGCAACCAAGGTTGTGTTCATTGGATATGATTTAACTCAATTGGTCTACATGTTCTACAATCCATCCAAAAAGAAGTCCACCACAAGCAAAGATGTATTTGAAGAACATAGGTCATGGTATGAAGAGGATACATAGAAGGTAAATTCACCCTATGATCTTGATTAACATTTTGATCCATTATGTAGCAAGCATGGTACATAGGTTCAGGACTCTAGGAGTGAATTAAATGATGATCAAGATGAGAAGGAGGGAGAGGTAGACTACAAGATCTGTAAAACAATATGAAAAGCAGAGATATAGGATTGTGGTGAACACTCCAACTTCACTCCTAGAAGATCACCAAGGGAGAAAAAACAACCTAAAAGGTATGGTTATGAATCTACCTTTGTAACAAAACATACTATATATTTGGACAAGGACTCAATTTCAAAGCAACCATGAACTAATGAAAACAATACAGGTAACCCTAATTGGGAGAAGTCCATGAAGGAATAAATGGAAGCTCTAAACAAAATGGACACATGAAAATTAGCACAATTGCAAACCAATCAAAAGGTAATAGGTAGCAGATGGTATATAAGTTGAAAAGCACTCTAGATGGATCAATTTGCAAGTACAAAAGCTAGGTTGGTTGCTAAAGTATGTTCTCACACTGAGGGCAAAGGCTAAGAACAAACTTTCTCACCAGTTGCCTAGATGACCACCATCACGACCTTGCTAAGTGTGGCAGTTGCAAGGAATTGGAAGCTACTTCAACTTGATGTGAAGAATGCTTTTCTCAATGGATGGATCAAAGAAGAGGTGTACATGTCACAACCCCCATGATTTGAAAACCATAATTATCCTACTTATGTATGCAAGCTCAAGAAAGCATTGTATGGTTTAAAACAAGCTCCTTGAGCTTGGAACTATAGATTCGTGACCTGTCTACAAGATGAAGGATTCAAAACAAGCAATGTCCATCCTTCATTATTCATCAAGAGGGTTCATAACAAAGTTATCTGTTTATGTCTTTATGTAGATGACATAATTATCATAGATGATGACTTGAATGGAATAGAAGAGATAAAAAGGCACATGGAGGAGGAATTCAAGATCAATGACCTTGGAGAACTCACATTCTTCTTAGGAATGTAGGTCATCTACACAAATCAAGAAATGTACTTGAATCAAAGAAGGTATATTGTGGATCTACTCTTAAAATTCAAGATGGAGAATGCTAAGCCTATAGGAACACCAATAGCATTTGAATAATCTAAGCTTGTGTTATGGAGTTCCAAGAAGCAACCTACAATTCCACTATCCTCAACTAAAGCTGAATATCAAGGATTGACCATAGGAACTTAAGAATCCATCTGGTTAAAAGAGTTATATGCAAACTTGGGGCTAGTTAGGCATGCTAATAACCAGAAACATTGTGTCAAGTTAATGCTTTTCTACCACACACACCACATGTAATCTTCGAGAGTTACAAGAACCATCTAGATCACTAGACTAGCCTCTGTAGCTAAAGGATGTTCTCACACTCAAGCCAAAGGCTAAGAACAAACTTTTTCACCAATTGCCTAGATGATCACCATCAGGACCTTGCTAAGTGTTGCAGTTGCAAGGAATTGGAAGCTACTTCAACTTGATGTGAAGAATGCTTTTCTCAATGGATGGATCCGTGAAGAGGTATACATGTCACAACCCCCATGATTTGAAAACCATAATTATCCCACTTATGTATGCAAGCTCAGAAAAGCATTGTATGGTTTAGAACAAGCTTCTTGAGCTTGGAACTGTAGATGACATAATTATCACAGATGATGACTTGAATGGAATAAAAAAGATAAAAAGGCATATGGAGGAGGAATTCAAGATCAATGACCTTGGAGAACTCGCATTCTTCTTAGGAACATAGGTCATCTACACAAATCAAGAAATGTACTTGACTCAAAGAAGGTATATTGTGGATGTACTCTAAAAATTGAAGATGGAGAATGCTAAGCCTATAGGAACACCAATGGGGATGAATCAAAAACTTAGTGTTTATGAGGGTAAATAGATTGAAGATGTAAACAATTATCAAAGTCTTGTAGGTAGCCTAATGTATGCTACACATACAAGGGCATATATTTCATATAGTGTTGGAATTCTAAGTAAGTTCATGCACTCTCCAAGAAATCCATATATGGATGCAGCTAAGAGATTACTCAAATACCTCAAAGGCACTATCAATGAAGTTATATTCTACACGTATATATCATATTTGAATCTCCAGTTATAGCTAGATGTAGATTGGGAAGGATCGAAGGATGATAGGAAAATAACATTAGGTTCCCTAGCATTTGAATGATCTAGGCTTGTGTTATGGAGTTCCAAGAAGCAACCTACAATTCCACTATCCTCAACTGAAGCTGAATATATAGGATTTACCATAGGAACTTAAGAATCCGTCTGGTTAAAAGAGTTATATGCAAACTTGGGGCTTGTAAGGTTCAAAACTCTCATATTTGGAGACAACATAAGTTCGTTGCATCTAGTAGCAAATCTTGTATACCGTGGAAGAACCAAACATATAGAAGCTTTTTATCATTTCATTAGGGAGAAGCTCTTGGAAGAGGAGATTGACGTCTCATTTTCTCTTAAGAAATTCACAAATAGCATATACGATGACCAAATCTCTTGATGGAGTTAATCTTTTTAGATTCAAAGAAATTGCATGGATTGAGATTATCAATGGTTCAAAACTCAAGCATGCTTTAGCTTGAGGGGGAAGTTGTTAGAACGACAAGCTCAGAGGATGCTTGATAAAGATTTGTTCTTGGCCACAAGTTATTTATGAAGAGAACCATAATATGATTATATTTCCTATGATTTCTTGTTCTTGTGAAATCCCTTATGTATCTATCGATTGTTAAAGGTTAAGTAAGGCTAGAGTTAGAGAAGAAACTCCATAGTTTCCACATCTTCCTAGAGAACGGTTCCACATATTTGAACTTACTTCATGCTTAGGTTTTGGATGGTTGTGTATCCTTCCTCACTTGTGGCTAGCAAGTGTGCAATCTAGGTATACATTTCGTTCTTTTTGTTTGCAAATTTGTTGTGGAGACTCTCTATTAGTGTTTGTGGATCCACCAAATGATGTGGATTCAATTGTTTCCATGAGTGGTAAATGCAATGTTTCAATGACTCTGATGAGCCTCACCAACATCTTGAACACATTAGGGGGATCAAAGATGCCAATGGAGACAAATTTGAGAAAAATACTATGGAAAAAAAGCATGCTATCCAAATCATGAAAATATGATGATGCATTATGCTAGTTAGCCATGCTAATAATCATAAACATTGTGTGAGGTTAATGCTTTTCTACCACACACACCCCATGTAATCTTCAAGAGTTATGAGAACCAACTTTGTTGCTAGACTAGCCTGTGTAGCCTAGATCCCCCCCTTCCCAATGACTAGTTAAGAATAGCTTAACTACTTTCCTTACACTATTCATAATGAGATCACGCATTTTGATGCAAGCAAAACCACCGCATAATTCAATATAAGATTCAATGGAGCTCTTTTTGTGAAGCCCCTCGAGTCATAATGGAAGAACTTTCCTTAAAGTTCATGTGTTTGTCTTCTCTTTCTCCTTTCTCACTGGTTTGGTTTTGTCTAGGAAATAGAATCCAAAACAATATGGAGCCTTACGATGATGCCATGAGTGATTTTGTGAGAGTTCTACATTCCCATAGGTACAAGGAGTTGAATATCTTTGCATATTTAAGTGTCTTTGTTGTGATTCCTATTTAGATGCATACCAAAAGGGGGGGGCATGACAATAGTGAGTTGCTCTCTCAAAATGGAAAAGCAAAGAAAGAAAAGGCATAAAGTGCTTGAAAGTGGTCACGTATTGTTAGCTTATATTTCTCATTATGGAGAAATTGTATGAAGCTAATTAAGACAAGGATTTTTTAGTAAACCTCATTAATCCTAGGACTTAACTACTAGATGAAGCAAAATGCACCTAAATCTGTGTAAACTTACATGGATAATACATATCGGAGTACACATTGAGAAACACATCTTTCTAAGAAAATTATGCCTTCTAAGAAGCCCAAGACCTGGGGAGCAATACTTGATCCTAACTAATTAGAGAAAGCTAAGAAGGAACATTTATGCTCTACAAAAGTTTCCCCCAACCATATGATCAAGCACTCATCTAATGAGATGAACCCTTATTGGATGGGTCAAGATGAGGGAAAGTTGAACTAGAAGATCACTTAGTTCAGCCCTTGATTTTGAGCAAGGGCAAGATTTGATTGTATGAAGCTACAAAACATTGATAGGTTTCATAAAATATCAAGTAATCTTGATAAAGACTAATTCAGACACTCAGGTATTAGATGATGCAAAAATGCACCTAAAAACACTTAGAGATGAAGTCAAAATCATGAATATCTGCATGGATGGTGCACACCAAAATTGATATCTCCAAGGTAACGACATTGAAAGAACATATCTCACGAGTATAGAGAGAGAGAGAGAAAGAAAGAGAGAGAGAAAGAAAGAGAGAGAGTAAAAATAATGCCCAAGAGAAGTATGCCTTGTAAGAAGCCCAAAACTTGTACTAATTGGAACAAGCTAAGGAGGAAAACTTGTTCCTTATAACCTTTTCCCCCTACCATATGAGCGAGCATTCATTTACTGGGAGCTAATGCAAGGGACAAAGAAGGTACAAGAGAGCTGAAGGAATGTACAAAGAAGGATGATAATCCTTTCATCCCCTTTATGTTGGGGGGGGGGGTACTCTTGAAGTTGACGACTCTTCTACCAAGGTAGTCTAGGGATTTTTCTATGGACCACTCTTTGGGGTCCCACAAAAGTTCACTACATACCTTTCCTTGCAAAGTTTGCACTTGTGAAAACATTCCATTGAAGAACATCCTATAGCCTCTCCAAGCAGAGCTCGCTTTCACAGGAGAGGTGACCGGTGTCTTCTCTACCACTATAACATGTTTTGCACCACGGGAGGGACCCGCATATTTTGTTGGCTCTTGCATTGGTCCAGATCTGATGGAGAGTCTTAATCTCCAAAAAAAACAAGCTATCCTTGATGTTAGACCACCTCTATATATAGAATAACTTTAAACTCCAACCAATTTTGGAAGACAAGCACCAAACTATCAAGAATTTAGCTAACTGTGAAGAAAGTCATTTCACAGAAAAGTCTGATGCACATTATTGACTTATTGATTGATCATTTGTGTAACGTTTTTTATGAAACTTTGTAGAATGTGTTGGCTAGAGTTTGCACACCTCCTCCAAGTTAAAACACTTCAAACACTTAAGTAGGTTATGAGAAATGTTTCAAACAATCTAGCTATGTCTAAGACTGCCTTTCTGTAGAGTCAACTTTGACACCTGCAACTTCTAACACATAGTTCTCCCAAACTAGAACCCGTTTAAGCGAATGCTTTTAGCCATAGATGGCTTACCTTTGAACTTAGATTTTGACTCCTCATTTGTGTAAAACTTTACACTATGCACTGAGAACTGACCATTTCTTTGACCATCGGGATTGCACCTATTTGAGAAGACACTCAATACTTTCTCACATATATATGTTCCTACACAAAATTCTCTCAGCCTATTTGCAATTGGACTCTTATACTTTAACCATAGATAGATTAACTATGGACTTAGATGTGCGCAAAAGGATTTCTGATAAAATCAAACACAAAAGGAGAATTAGAGAAAAAATTGACACGCAATTCTCTGAACATTCTTTCTATTCAACTCTTCATACATCTGATGGATGATACATACAATACTCATCATCTATTCATCTATATTTCATATCTCACTCTCTATACGATCATATACACGTATATATATATATATATATATATATATATATATATATATATATATATATATATATATATATATATATATATATATATATATATATATATATATATATATATATATATATATATATATATATATATATATATACATATGAATATTGATTCATCATTACTTCAAGTATATTGAAGTATTTACAAAACTAATGTACATATGTTTAAAGAACTTTTCTTCCTGAACCTTCACTTCACTTCATGAAGTTGAACTTCAATCTTTTCTTCATATCTTTATTTCTAGGCTTCATATAATCACCAATTGTTGATTGTCCTGCTCCAACAGCTCCCCCTCAATCATCAATTGTGATTACCTGCATCTTCTTTATTCCTGGCATATCTTTAAACCACTGTATGTTGCTTCTTAGAGCACCATGAAATTAGCTTATCTCCCACATAACACAAATATCCATGTGTTGATCTTCTATCATCAGAATTACCTGCCCAATCTGCATCACTATATATCTTGACTCTTGTATCTGAAGTAAATCCATAATACAGACCTTCTTTAAGTGTGCCCTTGATGTACCTAAGTACTCTTTGTCCTACAATCCAATGTTCCTTTCTAGGACAATGCATGAATTGAGATAGAACTCCAACTGCATATGATAAATCAGGTCTTGTTAATGTAGCATAAATCAGGCTACCCACCAAACTCTGATAAAGCTTCATATCTTTGAATTCTTCTCCTCCATATCTACTCAATCTATGATTCACTTCCATTGGAGTCGGTGCTATCCTGCAATCTTCCATTTTATATTTGGTTAGCAAATTTTTTAGATACCTTTCTTGAGTTACATATACTCCATGTTGAGTATATGAAATCTCCATTCCCAAAAAGAATTGAATTCTTTCTCCATCTGCTTCTTAATCATGTGTATACCTTTGTCATCTGTTCCTGTAAGTATTATGTCATCAACATAAATACAAACATAAATAAATCCATCCTCACTTGCTTTGACTAGCAAGATACTATCTGCCTTTCATGCTTGAAATCCAAGTTCCTTTAAGAATTTTACAAGCCTATAATTCCATGCCCTTGGGGCCTGCTTCAATCCATACAAAGCTCTCTTAAGCTTACACACATAATTTGGATACACTTCATCTTTGAAACCATCTGGTTGTTCCATATAAACTTCATCTAAAATATAACCATTCAGAAATGCATTCTTCACATCTAATTGAGATAATTTCCAACCTTTGCAAGCAGCAATTGCTATGAGAGTCCTTATGGTTTTCATCTTTGCAACAGGACTATAAGTTTCATCATAGTCCACACCATATGTCTGTGCATATCCCTTTACAACAAGCATGGCTTTGTACCTAGATACACTTCCATCTGCAAACCTTTTTGTTTTGTAGACCCATTTACATCCAATGATCTTCTAACTATTTGGTTTAGGAACCAAATCCCAAGTCTCATTTTCCATCAATGCATCATATTCCTCCTGCTTAGCTTTTTCCCAATTCTTCTTCCCTTTGGCTTCATCATATGTGGATGACCTTAGTATTCAAGAATGAAGTATCATAGCTATACCTTATAGGTTGCCATTTGTGCCTAGATGACCCAAGAAAAGTGGTTCTGTAAGGTTCTCATCTTGACATAGTAGCGCTTTGACTTTCATTGGAACATCTTGAAGGTAAATGGGAAGTTCCACCTTGCCCAAACAAGGGGTTTCCACACCTCCCAATCCTATGAGATAAGCTTCTATGGGATTGATGTTCAACTGCAAGTCTTGGCAGTAGGAAAGTCTAACTACACTACTTGTTGCACCAGAGTCAATCAATGCTTTCACCATTCTTGCACCCTTCCCTTGTCCTATCTCTATGGTCACAAAGGGTCTTCGGTCAATGGCTTGAGAAGTCGCTATGCCTGACTTTTGGCACATATCCATGTGATATTTTGGGGCTTTTGAGTTGACATCTAAGCCTAGTCGCCTTAACTTATTTCTCCTAATACGCTCTCTGGCCTCTGCCTATGCTTCTTCTCTCACTCTGAACTCTTCTTCTTTTCGTTTCTTAGCAGTGTTGAGTCTCATTAGCATGTCCTCTGTAAGAAGTTCTTGATATAACTTGACTCTACAACCACTAATATAGTTTGGCAAGATATCACCTTCTAAAGTAGCCAATTGAACCGTGCCGCTAGTGGAAATTCTGTTAATGATCATGGGTCCATATCCTCGTTTTTCCAACTTATGGGCATGTTGTTTTAGTGTGTAAACCAACACTAGATCTCCCTCTTTCAGTCCCTTATCCTTAATGTGTGCATCGAAGTATGCCTTTTGCCTTTTCTTTGCAGCGTAGATGCCTGCAGCCGCTCGTAGCCTCGTCTCACCTAAGCGTTCTAGATCAAAGATCCTAGATGACAATTCATGTCCATTCCACTCATGCTCTTGTGCTACTGTTAAAACCAGGGATTAAGAAGTCCAGTGGTAGCACCGCATTCTGTCCAAAGACCATCTGAAACGGGGTGGCATTGAGTACCGTTTTGTAGGCAACTCGGTAAGCCCAAACAGCATGATGAAGTTGTTTGTCCCAATCAGAGCGTTTATTATTTACCAAATTTGTCAATACGTTACAAAGGATCTTATTAGTACTCTCGGCTTGTCCGTTAGCTTGTGGATGACAGGGGGCAGACTTCTTATGTATCACCAAGAATTCTTGGAGAAGATTTTCAATGACTTCATTCAAGAAGTGTGTGCCTCTATCGCTCACCAACTCTATTGGTAGTCCATATCTCGTGAACACATTCTCGAATAAGAACTTAGCCGTAGTCTGAGCATCATTCTTTGTTGTGGCTTTCACTTCTACCCACTTTGTAAGGTAATCTGTGGCTACAATAATATATTCTGCATGGGAGTTTCTAGCTGGGGGGTTAATAGGACCTATGAAGTCTATGCCCCACTTCAAAAATGCACGCCCTCCCATCATTGGCCTCAAAGGCATCTCGTCTTTTCTAACTGGATATTGTGCACGTTGGCATGTGTCACATTTCTTCACATAGGTATGTGAATCCATATGAAGAGTGGGCCACCAAAGTCCTGAGAATAGAATGGTCTTGATCACTCGGTCAGGACCAAAATGTCCACCTGCAACACCACTGTGTGCAGTCTCTAAGACCTTTAAATAGTCTGATTCATGAACGCACAGTCTTAAGTAACCATCTTTGCCTCTTCGGTATAGGTTCTCTCCTACTAAGGCATAGCCTTGAGCCTCTTGCTCCATGCTTCGTCTTCTTGCTAGACTAGCCTCTTTGGGTAATCTTCCCGATCTCATAAACTCTACCAATGGAGCGCTCCAATCTAGAATTAATGATACTTGATAAAGGGTCGCATGCTCCACTGGTGGTCTCTCTCTGCACATTGGACAATTCTTGATCCACTCATGTATTGCTTTGTCCATGCTAGGCCAATACACTCCTAAACGTTTCAAATTCTGCAATGTTCGTTGTTTAGAGTAGTGATTTCCTAGCATTCCTTCATGGGCTTGTTGCAACCAACTACTATGTTCATCGTCCGCAACACAACAACCTAATACACCCTCAGTATCTTGTTTGTACATGCTTCCTGCCAATATGTGATATTTTTGTGATCTTACAATTTCTTCTTGTGATGTTTTCACATTCTTATTTGCAGGGCCGAAGGTTAGGACTGGTACCAACTTATTTGCCCATTTAGGAACAACTTCTAAATTGAACAGATAAGCATCGGGTAATTCATCAGACACTCCTTGCGGTGACTCTCCTGAAGTGATGCGAGAAAGGTGATATGCCCGAAGGTGGGTTCTACCTTTCCTGACAACAACTTCAAAGTCATACTCCATTAGTAAGAGGAACCATCTTACTAAGCGTCTAGTATTGCAAGGTTTATTGACCAAATATAACAAAGCTTGATGATCAGTGAAAAACCTGAACTTGTTGGACAATAAATAGTGTCTAAACTTCTTCACAGCATATACCATGCCTAACCCTTCTCGCTCGGTTGTGGTATAATTTCTTTCGGCTGGGTTTAGTTGTCTACTAGCATATGCTATGGGCAAATCTAAATTCCCTTCACCTGTGGGTTGTGCTAGCACACATCCTATGGCATGATTGGATGCATCCACATGGACGTTTATTCCAATCAGGAGTGGTCAGTATTGGTGCTGTGCACAAACATTTCTTCAGTTCATTGAAAGAATTCTCGCATTCGTCGTTCCACTCAAAATTAGACAACAAGCCATAAAGGGGTCTAGCTATGATTGCGTACATGTGGATAAACCTACGGTAATATCCACAATGGCCCATAAAGGCTTGTACCTCTTTAACATTCCTTGGCCGTGGCAGCTCTGCTATGGCTCCTACCTTATCTTCATCTGTTGAGATTCCATTCTTAGAAACAATATGACCTAAGATTTTACCTTGATGCACCATGAACACACACTTTTCTGGGTTCAGACACACTCGATATTCTCTACACTTGTTAAAGATTTGTCTGAGTTCAGGGATGTGAAATCTTCTTTCTTAGGAATGAGCACATAAATCATCCACATATACTTCTAAGCTCTTTCGCAAGAACTCTTTGAAGACATGACACATGAGCCATTGGAATGTTGCAGGTGCATTTGTGAGCCCGAATGGCATAACACGAAATGCAAAGATTCCCCACTCTGTGGCAAAAGCTGTTTTGTGTTGATCTTCTGGGGCAATGGCTACTTGATTGTAACCTGAAAATCCATCAAGGAAGCTATAAACTTCCTTGCGTGCAACACGCTCCAATAGGTGTTCTGTGACTGGCAGTGGATAACTATCTCTGATCGTAGCGGTGTTGACAGTATACGGGAAGAAGCAAGTACGGACACACATGCAGATCTAGCACTAAGGCAACCCTTCATTTTTTTCAAAACCCTTACATCATTTTTAAGTGATTCTCATCACTAAAAACCCTTGTAAATATCATTTCACCTTTTTGTAGCTCCATTTTGTACAAGCCGAGGAGTCCTCGAGCTTGGGGAGCCTTAGAAGTAGTTGCCTGCCAATTTTCATAATTTTTAGATCTCGTTTGAACCCTCAAATAAGCCCTGGAACCTAATTTTTAACTAGGCCGGACACTAGGTCTGGACAGGGCCAAAGCTAGTCAAAAACTATAAATAGAGCTAGAGAGCTCATTTTTGGGTTAGCTTCTGGTAGTTTGAGTTTGTATGAGAACTTGGTTGCAATAGAAGTGATTCCATTGTCTTACTCTCTTTGTTCTTGCCGTGTGTGCGCGTGTGCGTGTATGTGTGTGCATGCTTGTGTGCTTCTCACTCACGCACTTGTGCTTCCACTTGCTCGTGGTCTTCATACCATCCTCACGTCTTCCCGGATTGACATTAAAGGAGGTGCTACTCATCACTGAGCTACACCAAATTTTGGCGCCGTTGCCGGGGAGATGGGAAGGGTGACCTATTATGGTTGGATCGGTGGCCGGATGACCGGTATGAGGTTCAAAAATTTGGGTGGAAGTGTTGGATGTGGGTAAAGGGAAGGATGTAAAAACGGAGGTGTGTATAATGGTTTCGTGATGGGTGGATATCGGTTGTTCAGGAGGAATAGTGGAGAAGGGTTCTGAAGGGTGGATGGAAGGTGGCAGTGGAGATGGTACGTGTGTAATTTCCTCTTGTTCGTCAGTGGGACTCGGGCTCGTCATGTGAACATCCTCTGAAATTATAGTAGGCAAGGCGGTAGAGGCTTCCATTTGAATCATTTTCCCACGTCGTGGCCGTGTATCAATTCTTCGTTGATCATAGACAGGGTTTTCCTGATAGACCATTGTCCTCAATGCTTCCCCGATCCCACATGTCTCTGCCAATAGATTCAATGATTCCACAAAGTGTGAGTCGACATTCTCGGTTTGAAGCATCTGGTTTACTAGAGCTCTATTCGCCTCTTCTGTCATCTTATGTCTTCTCTGTACCTGCTTGATTGTCTTGTACAGCCGTCTGAGTTGTGCTGTGTAGGCAGGGGCCTCCTCTTCACTGTCTTCCGGGTCATTTCTTTGTGCACCTTCCTGAACTTGTGTGTTTGGGTCATGAGGATGTTGTGCCACTTCTTCCCCATGTACTCTGCTCGTCTCGCCCCGTGGCTGTTCTCTTTGGGCTGATGCACCCGGATCCACATTGTCAAGGGAGTCTTCACTGTCGGATAGGGGGACCGTCTGCAGGAATCTTTCAAAATCAAAGTTTGGATCTTCTGTGAAGGTGGCCATAGATGCAAACTCTGCATCGGTAGGTAGTGGAGGGGCGGATGGAACGGGTTGTACCACCTCCCTAGCTTGAACTCCTTGAAGATGGATCGTGAAAGGTGTGACCTGAGCTTCTGGTCGGGGAGAAGCTTCGGTCGTGGCTTCTTGAGGGATCCTTACCTGGGAGAGCGATCCACGCATTCGTTTTGCAGGCTGGCTCCCTGACTTCCGCCCTTTGAACAGTTCCAGGTGTGCATACTTTAGGACTCGGGCAACTGGCACATCATATGCAAGACATCTGTAGATGATTCTTGTCAACGCACAACAACCATGTAAAGTGGGCTTCCTCACTCCCCGCTTGCCTGCCTCATACACTTGGTCTAAGATCCATACCGGCATCTTAATGGGCAAGCTTCCAGTCTCTGCTAGATATAGCCCATACCATATTTTCTTGTGAGGTTGAGTGAAACGGTCCTGCGCGGGGAATGCGAAGTGTTGGAGGCACATCCGCAAGGGTATGGCGATGTTGGGGGTGAGGGCGCACATTTCTTTTAGTTTCTTGATCCTATTGCTTTTCATCGATTCCGGTATCAAGGGGTCGCGGTCAGAAGGGACATGCGTGCCATACATCTGAAGTGCTTCCCTGATTAAAGTCACATTCAATTCGAACTTCCTCATTTCCTCCAGATTTGACAAGGAGGGCACCCAGAATGTGCCTGAATGATCCTTATCCCCTGTCGGCTTCAGCGTAGCAATTAGGTAGTAGCACCTGAGGAAATCTGGTTTAGGCAGAGCTGCACTGAAATAAGTTTGTAATCCTGCTTTTTGCCAGATATCTTGAAGTGGAGCTGCATTTTGCAATGCTTCGAATACTCGTGAGAAGAATTGGAAGGTCCACCACACTCCTCCACATTCCATCTTGGATTCCCAGATATGATCCACGTCTCCCAAATCTCCTGGCATCTCATTGAACCAGTGAGAATGCCCCTTTACTCTTTCGGTTAGGCCATTTGGTGGATCTGGAATAGGAATCCTCCGCACATTCACGAACTCCTCAGGCCGGGCTGTTGGTGGGGCCTCCACCGGCATGGCATCCCAATTGATTGGAGCACCATATCCTGCCTGAGAGCTTGTGCCTGTCGCTGTTGCCATGAGAGTAGGTTGCTTATCTGCTGGAAGACGAAAGGCACATTAGTGTTGCATAGGAAACAAGATGTAATGGTGTTCCCTTCACAATACTAACATGACAATCCCGGAGGTCAGTGGTTAGTGGTGAAGTGTTTGTGATAGGTGTGAGTGGTGATTAAAGGTCAGTGTCATCCTAGATGCATACTTTGGTTATGCAATGGGCTCGGAATGCTCCTGTGTTAGTGTGGACGGATTTACAGAATAGGGTCAGGGGGTTTAGTACACAGTTTAATTCTCCACACTTTGATAGAGGAGTCGTAGCTCTTAGAGCTAAAGACAAGTGAAGATTTCTGTATGAGAGTGTGATGTAATTGGGACCTTTTGGGTACCCATTTCCAGACATTCCTAGGGTTGATGGAAGTGGGGATAGTGAGAGGTGTAGGTATCTTTTCATTTTCTGAGTTGTTGGCCACGAGTGCTTGTGAAAGTTGCTTCATCCTAGTGCCTGAAGGTGAAGTAATTTGGGCTTGTAAGCAAGCCTTGGGCACCCATATCTGTCTAGCATTAGGGGTAGCCTTCATTGACCGCTTAGGGACCCAAATAGAAATGGTATGCCTTTGGGTTATCCTAGGGGGCTTCTTCACTTCGTTCCTTGACGGTGAGGCTCGTTTCTTGTCTTCTTGAGAGTCTGCTATTAGAGTTGTGGGTTTTCCATCCTTGCGTATCCAGATCTGCTTCGCGCCCCGAGGTGCTCTGTGTTGCACGGGTTGGTGCTTCTGCCTCTTGATCAGCAGCCTCCTTCGTGTCAAGTGATGTTTGGTCTGCTCGTCTAGGATCTTCTTTGGATCAGTTAGGAACTCCTTATTGGCTCCTGTACCTTCAGTAAGATTGACACTCCTCTGCACCATAGAAGTTTGTACAAGAACAACATTGTTATCTTCATGTGGATTCCTGGAGGGATCAGGAGTTGGTGCCTGTTCTATTGGTTTGAGTGCTTGATTTTCTAATTCAATCGTGAGATGGCTTTGGCCCACCCAAGCCTGAAGAAGTCCACTTCTTAGGTTGAGGTTGACTGCGTGATCATAGATCCAGTCTTGGCCTAAGACAAGAGGTTCGGTCAGATCCTCGTCTTCACACACTAGCACTTTTGCTGGCATGAGGACCTCTTGTATGTAGAGGGGAAGATTCACCTCTCCCATGCAAGGGGTTTCAACACCTCCTAATCCTATCAGATATGCTTCTAGGGGTTTTACCTCCAATTGCAGCTGCTGGCAATACGAAAGCCGAACTGCACTTGTGGCTGCTCCTGAATCAATTAATGCTCTCACGCTTGTGCTGCGGTCTCTTTGTCCTATTTCTAGGGTCACAAAAGGTCGTCGGTCCACTATCTTATGGGTACGTTCACCTGCAGTCTCACACATGGCCATGTGATAGCCTGGAGACTCTTGAGTGTCAGTCATAGGCTGATCCCTCCCTTGTCTCCTCAACTTCATTCGTCTGATACGCTCTAAGGCCTCTGCCTGTGCTTCTTCTCGAATTCGTTTTTCCTCCTTTTTTCGTTGCTTAGCAGTATTGAGTCGGCTTAGCATTTCCTCCGTGAGGGGTTCCTGATAAAGCTTGACTCTGCATCCGCTAATATAGTTTGGGAGGACATCCCCCTCTAAAGTGGCTAGTTGTACTGCTCCACTCGTGGAGATCCTATTAATGATCATAGGTCCGTAGCCTCTCTTTTCTAGCTTTCTTGCGTGTTGTTTCAATGTGTAGACTAAAACTAGATCTCCTGCTTTCAAGCCCTTATCCTTCACATGGGCATCAAAGTATGCCTTTTGCCGTTTCTTTGTAGCATAGATGCCTGCTGCTGCTCGTAGCCTCGTCTCACCTAAACGCTCTAGATCCAAGATCCTAGAGGACAACTCATGTCCATTCCACTCATGCTCTTGTGCTACTCTTAAAGCTGGGATTAGGAAATCTAATGGTAGCACCGCATTCTGTCCGAAGACCATCTGAAATGGGGTGGCATTGAGTACCGTTTTGTAGGCAACTCGGTATGCCCAAACAGCATGATGAAGTTGTTTGTCCCAATCAGAGCGTTTATTATTTACAAGTTTCGTCAATACATTACACAGGATCTTATTCGTGCTTTCGGCTTGTCCGTTAGCTTGTGGATGATAGGGTGCGCACTTCTTGAATGAGGTCATTGAAAATCTCCTTCAAGAATTCATGGTGACACATACGTGGTTTCAACCACTAAATGAGAGGCGTTTCAGAAACATAGACCAGCTCTTAGAGGCATTTATTGTTGAGTTTTCTAAGAGTGGAATCAGGCATAACACCTCCTCACTAATTCATAGCTTCAAACAAACACCTCAAGAGACGGTCAGACTAGCTGGAAGAAGATTTAGACAGTACCTGGAGAGATGCCCGATGCCGGAGTTACCCACACCAGCCAAACAAGTGGCCTTGTTCCTAGATGGATTGTTGAGCACTAAGCTCAGGTCATATGTGTACCTGAAGGACCCCAGAACGATAGAAGAGTGCGTGCGCATGTGCATAGACATTGAGGACAATCTAGGTGAGGAATTAGAACTATCAAAAATCTATAAGGATTCTGATAGCTCTAGTAACATGACATCTGGTCAATCCACATCCATCGAGGAACTTGCAGAGAAGGTAGCCCAAAAACTAGGTGTCTCTAGCAAGCAAATTCCGAGATTTGCCCCAGTTAAGCGGTGTTACAATTGTGGCGGTGAACATATGGCAAGTGTATGTCCCATTATGGCCCAACCCCAGGCGAATCCTAGTAGCCAGTACTGCACCATAGAGCGCAGGTACACCAACCACACTGCACAAGACTGCCCATATAACAAACAAACTGTTAGGCAAAATTATCCTCAGCCATATCCACAACACGGTAGATATCAGAATCAGTACCCACTACAACAATACAACAGACCACAGCAAACTTATCAACCACCTTACCAAGGGCAGCAGAGACCTCAACCAGTCCTAGTACAGCAACCCCCTGCTCCCACCAATGTGATCCCAGTGAAATATGCATCTACTGAAGAAAATCCGAATAGAGCCATAGTCCCAGTCACCCCATTGCTATCAGATAGTGATCCAAGTGACCATAGTTTTGACTCCACACATATGGATAGCCCACAGGCTTACTACATGCAGTCACCCGAGCATAACGAGTCATACTATTATGAGGACCCAAGTGAAAATAGTGGGGAACCTGAGTATGCTAATGTCATGTACACAAACCCCAACTCTAGACCTCAACCTAGGCAGGTACGACCCCCATTTCCTAGAGGACCATGCTTCAGATGTCAGGGAGATCACCTTATACGTGATTGTCCACTACCTGCCCCTACACAACCTCAACCAGTAACCATTCAGGGTTTCTGTCAAGACTGCGGGAAAGAGCATCTCCTACGAGATTGCCCAAAGAACCCTAATAACATGCCTAAAATCACTCCTATCAATGTTGTTGGGTTAATCGTAGACTCCACAGGGAGTGTGACTTCCACTGCACCTGTGCAGGTGATCACAAGAGCCCAGGCACTTCAACAACACCAAGGTGTTGGTCCCGAAAAGAGCCCCGAGGTGAGTGAAACAGAGAGCATAACCAAAAAGAGGACTAGAGCCTGGAAGGATAGTCGTGAAAGGATGAAGAGGCAATGGGCAAAAAAGATAAACGAACTTGAAGAAAGCTTGAGAGAAACCAAGGCAAAAATCACAGAGATCACATCTCAACCGCACTCCCACACACTTCCACCACTACCTCCCCCATCTCCCCGCCCTTGGACAACCACTTGCCAATAGCCAGACCTCATCCCATCCTTTTCCATTCACCCACACCCAAACCCTATCCACCACTCCCCTAGCAACTGCCTCACACTCAACCCAAGTCACACAACCCTCATTCTGGACAAACCTTGTAAATATACTCCAACAGGTGGATAAGTATAATAAAAAGTCCCTTTCCCAACCCCACTCCCCCACATTCACTGCCACCACTATCACACCACCCACCATTCCTGTATTCACAGTGCACGAATCACACACTCTCACGTCCGATCCCATGGACATCTCACCATCCACAGGATCACCCACCACCACTGTTAGTCCAACATCACCACGTATCATTTCACTCACGCCGCCATTTCCAAGCACTGTAGGCACAACATCCACTTTTCCCTTTCCCATCTCCCGACCCCTTGCATCTTCCACCTTTACCCCTGCACCCACTTCATTTAGTCTTGCACTCAACACCATGCTCGAAGCTGCTGCACAACTTAAACAGGAATACAGGTTACTAGAAGAAAACAATAAAGAACTCTGTACTTTGTCAGCCCATCTCCAGGCACGTGTCACTGCCTTGGAGTTGTCTACTACGGAGTTACAGCAGGAGGTGACCACCCTCCAACAATATCAGGTGGAGCTCGAGTCCACACATACAGAGAAGAGTAGGGCAACGGAAGAACAACTTAGAGATCAGCTAGCCCGTAACGCTAGACTACAACGAAACATTGCTCTACTCCGACGCCATTTAGCGGCTGCCCAAGAAGAAAACAAAAGACTACAGCAGCAAAATCAAGACAACCTCGAAGCAGCCATGGAAAACACTCCAGGGGCACCCATTGACCCGGCTAAATTCCAAGCCACCCCCTCAGAGAATATACAACAAATATTAGAAACCTACGCCACTCTCTTAGAAGCTCATGATCAGCTTGCTGACCAAGTCAAAGAACTACAGAAAGCCCAAGTGCCTGCACCACACCAACAAGGACCTATAGAGATGGCCAACGCTGCAACCTCACCAGAGCCGGAATTATCAGTAACCAATGAAGTACTTGAGCTAAGGCAACAGGTTGCAGAGTTGAAAATCAAGTTGTTACAATATGAACGACCTCCTTCCCCACCTAAGCAACCCATGGAAGAAGAAGCAGTTATTATTCCAGTGGAGGAAGCATTTGAAGAGAACTATGAGCCTCAACCTTTTCCCGGAGGCACAATCAATGAGGAGGGACAGGACACTTATGAGGAACCCCCATCGGCATGGATGAAACAGGTAGAAGAAATGGGGCAGACTCATGAAGAACGTATCTCCTACCAGATGTTGGCCATGAAGACCATTGAAGAAACCATACTTCAATCAGACTACTTCAGACATCTGGCCCCTAGAAGACTAATAACCAGCTCAGAATTACAATATAAGCCATACTTTGTACTGTTGGCAGACTACAACGCCGAGATCAAACGTAAGACCAACAAGTACCCAACTTTCGCAACACAATTTGAACCTGAGGACATTCCAGAGGAGGCGCGCAAAGGGAAAATACACCAACCCATCTGGAGGCAAAAGCTATTGGAAACCTATCCCGAGATGCTACGGACATGGGACCACGCACCCATGCATTTAAAGTATAACAATTGCTATGGACCAGTGCAACGGAGAAGGACATGGAAGTCATTTGCCATCAAAGTCAAGAACAACGCCAATTGCAAAGAATGGCTCAATTACCCTGCCATTGCACCCCCAAACGGCACGCCTACTGTAGCCTACATGATGGCTACCATCAGACATTGGCTTCCCCGCCTCCACCCTATGCCAGATGTGGCTGCCCAGATGATGCTCAAGATCTTCGATATGATGCAGGTTGTGCTCAAAACTTTCCGAAATGTCTGTCATATTCAACCTCCGATTCCCGGGTTTGTGAATGGTAATTATGACCTGCTATATGATATGAGCACCACCCCGAGCATACGAGTTGCTTATGCATGGCACGCACGCATCAAATATCTCCCTGCCTGCTACAAGCAAACTTTCGATGAAATGTTCACCACGGGGTTCTGGGAAGCACACTCAGAGGTATTCGCGCCAAGGCCCACCCATTTGTTACACCTCTTTGCCTGCGAACAAACGATGCACTCAGAACTCTACACAACGCCACAGCCGGACATACCGGGCCCAGTCAATTGGGATACCTTGCAGAGAGACCTGATCCGAGGGCTGCGAATCAAAGAACATGATGTGGGAGCTGACATTCTCCAGAACTATATTGATCAACCCGCAGATCAAAGGTCTGTCAACAGTATACGGGAAGAAGCAAGTACGGACACACATGCAGATCTAGCACTAAGGCAACCCTTCATTTTTTTCAAAACCCTTACATCATTTTTAAGTGATTCTCATCACTAAAAACCCTTGTAAATATCATTTCACCTTTTTGTAGCTCCATTTTGTATAAGCCGAGGAGTCCTCGAGCTTGGGGAGCCTTAGAAGTAGTTGCCTGCCAATTTTCATAATTTTTAGATCTCGTTTGAACCCTCAAATAAGCCCTGGAACCTAATTTTTAACTAGGCCGGACACTAGGTCTGGACAGGGCCAAAGCTAGTCAAAAACTATAAATAGAGCTAGAGAGCTCATTTTTGGGTTAGCTTCTGGTAGTTTGAGTTTGTATGAGAACTTGGTTGCAATAGAAGTGATTCCATTGTCTTACTCTCTTTGTTCTTGCCGTGTGTGCACGTGTGCGTGTATGTGTGTGCATGCTTGTGTGCTTCTCACTCACGCACTTGTGCTTCCACTTGCTCGTGGTCTTCATACCATCCTCACGTCTTCCCGGATTGACATTAAAGGAGGTGCTACTCATCACTGAGCTACAAGCGTGTTGGGGATTCGGGGACAAGAAGGAGTTTGAGGGTTTGTAGGAGAAAAAAGAGATGATGAAAATGGAATAATAGTGAGAACTTCTGCAAAGGAATACTCTTGGAACCCTTGAATATTACTTATCCTGCAACAATTACAATGACTGCGCACAGTCCAATCAATGACTAAATACAACTTCAGAGAGTATCAATTACTGAAGACCAATTATCTCAAGTCCTCTAGCGGCGGCCTCTCGTGCGCCAATCCTTCACTTGCTTCCCGCTTCCCTTGTGCACACCTTGCACTAAGCTTCCGCCAAGCTAAGGAATTGGTATCACTGCGCAGCACGCAATAGCCCTTGGAACTCTTGGAATCCAGCCCGCCTTCTCTCTTCTCTGCACACTTTCCTCTTGACACCTCTTGCACTCTTGAATGTCGTCGCACACTGGAGGCTCTTCTTGCTTCCTTTCTTGCTCTTCTGAAGCTCTCTCTTGCTCTCAACTCTCAATGTGCAAGAATAGCCTTTGTCCTTCCTTTTGTTTGAGAGTCCGCCGGTTCGCGCACTCTAACTGCAATACAATCTTGGTGTCCTTTCAATGTCCCAAGATTGTCTTTTTGAACTGGTCCTTAACGATTCGCTACTTTGTCTTGTAGTGACTTTAGAGCAAGAGTGACTTTTAAAATAAAATTTTGATTGGGCGGCCTATTTCCACCTTTGCGTACGCGGCCTTCCACCTTCACCTTTCCTTTTAATTCTTTCACTTTTGCACCTTAAGATTTTAGATTCAACCTTTGAACCTTAAGAGGAAAAATACTTTGTACCTTTAGTTTCGACCGGTTAGGGCTCTACAGATGCCCACCACCTAAAGATCTCTCCGTCCCGGAGAGACAACAGCGATACCAACTGAGAAATTGCAAAGACACAGAGATGAAAATAACGGAGGCAAGGAGAAAATTTAAAGGGTGTGTATCTTATTGGGAAGAAAAAAATATAATGCACCCGACAAGAATGATGAGAGATCAAAAGAATGAGGTAATTATTGTAAAATGGATACTGGAAACTAAGAGTAATTATTCTGACTGTGGATGAGCAATTTATTTAGACTGAGGGCAATTTATTGTGGAGGTTGATTGAGGTTGTCAGCCGAGGTTGATGGAGAAGGGGGCAAAGGAGCAGAAGCTTGTTCGATCGTAAGCTGTAGCGAACTAAGGCATTGTCTAAGGTGATCCCTTTCCCTGCGGATACGTCGGCATGCAGCATTAGCACAAAGCCCTAAGTTGGAGCGATTCTGAAGATCTTCTAAGGCTTTCATCGCAGAGTCGGCCATATCGCGATAATGATCTCGCTCTTCTTTGAGCAATCGGGCCGTTTCGTTGAGGGAGTGCCATTGAGAGGTTGCCATGCGATTTATGTTTTCTATTGTTGAGATATACTGTTGATGAACCGAAGCTGCTGCGGAAACCGAATCCAAGGAAATCTGAGAGGCCTGAGCATTGCCGATAGCGACTACACTCGCGTCCTGGAGTAATTGCAAAAATGAAGGTGTTGATGGTAGGTCAAAAGGCGGAGTGGGATTGACCGTAGGAGCAGGAGGGGGAGGGGGAGGGGGAATATACGGCGGAGGAGTATGAAGGGTTGGAGTGGCCGATGGAGTGGGAAGTGAAAGATTGGGGGAAGGGAGATGTTGACTGACAGGAAGGTTACTGATAGAGGGGGATGTGAATTCCGGGTGAATTGGTGGAATACAGGTGGGGTTTTGAGGGTTGAGCTGGGTTGGAATAAGTGGGGTGAAATCGGAAGAGAGGGGAGGTCTAGGGATAATAGGAGGGGTAGGCATGGATGGAGAATTTGTAGATACAGGAGGGAAAGGGGAAGAAGATTGGGTAGTGAAGGAGGGGACGTGAGGGGGGGGAGTCATGAATGGAGAGGTGGTGGCTGTAGGCGGGATAGGTGAAGAAGATTGGGGAGGGAAGGAGGGCACATCAGGGGGATTAGTTAAGAACGGAGAAGTGGTAGAGGCAGGAGGGATAGGTGAAGAGGAATGGGGAGGGATGGAGGTTACATCAGGGGGGTTAGTTATGAATGGAGAGGTGGTAGATGCAGGAGGGATGGGTGAAGAAGATTGGGGAGGGCAGGAAGTTACATCAGGTGGCGCGGAGGTGGGTGTCGAGGCGGAAGCTGAGTCAATAGAGATTAGAGGGGGGGAGGGAGATGGAGCAATGGAATGTCCAGGTTGGGAAGGGAGATAAGCAGCATTGTGTGCAGAATGTGCGGGAATCTGATATAGCCAAGCTAAGAAGGGTGCAGAATATATGGAAAATGCATGAGAGCCTCTAGAGATAGCCTGGCGTAGGCGACGGGAGCGCAACATCAAGGAACTATAAATGAGGTGTGCGTAAGGGTAGGGGCGGCTATGGAGAAAGCAAAAGAGCGGATCAGCGATACGAATATCAGACCACGGGAGGGAAGAGGTTTGGCTGCGTAGTAAGAAGAAAAAAATGAACGCATTGAGAAGGGTGGTCATGCGGAGCGAAAACCTAGCATTACTTTGAAAATGTGTGTTACAAAAGGCGATAGTGGCTGAGGCGGACAGTCCCGAGTATAGGAAAGGGGGAGCACGAAAATCTATTAGGGGAGACCCAATACTTGCAGCAATGTCTGGGATGAAGAGAGTGCCGGTTCTAAAATGAGGGAAGAGGCGGAGGGCTTCATAAACCTGGGTAAAATTGGCGGGGTTGAAGAAAACATTAGCCAAGCCCCACAAGCCCGCCTGTTGAAGATCCTCAATAGAAAACATTTGACGAAGGGCAATGGTAGGTATGGAGAGATACATTCGGATTTGCAGATTTATGTCAGGTGGGAGAAACAGGCGCATATAATCACCGGTTGGTGAAGATGGGTGGGATGAATGAGACATAGATGGGGAAGGAGAAGGAGGGTGCGGGAGGGGAGGTGGGGAATAAAGGTAGCTGGAATCTGAGTCTATGGAATAAAGGGGAAGATCTAGGGTCATAGGAGCTGTTGGAGTCGCTTGAACAGATGGGTCTGCCGATGAAGGAGGAGGTGGATTGGGATGGGCAGAAGCAAGTGTGGAGGTAGGAGCAGAACTATCATCCGGAGCGGGGTCCGCCATTGATGAAACTGGGGAAAAGAAATTGAGCAGAAGAAAGCCTCTTCAGGGGGAGAGGAATCGATGGGTTGAGGTGGTGGGAGGAGGGCAGAGGGCTTGATGATTTGAGGGTGTTGGGAGGAAGAAGGGGGCGCACGGTGGAGGAGGGAGAGGGTACGGTGGGGTTGGAGGCAGAGAGTGGGAGGGGGTGTGGTTGTGGAGGGTCGGAGAGGGGGGGGGGGGGGTTGGGTGTGTTGAGGAGGGGGTGTGTACCGGGCGGGGGGCGCTGGGATGTGGTGAGGTGGGGGTGTTGGGGGGAGCGGTGTCGGGAGGGGGGGCGCGGGGTGTGATGAGGGGGGGGGGGTGTTGGGGTGAGTGGTGTCGGGAGGGGGGGCGCGGTGTTTTGATGCGGGGGGGTGTTGGGTGAGTGGTGTCGGGAGGGGGGCGCTGGGATGTGAGGAGGGGGTGGGTGTTGGGGTGAGCGGTGTCGGGAGGGGGGGGCGCGGGGGTGTGATGAGGGGGGGGGGTTGGGGCGAGCGAGGTCAGGAGGGGGGGCGGTGGGGTGAGACGAGGGGGGGGGGGGGTTGTGGTGAGCGGGGTCGGGAGGGGGGGCGCTGGGGTGAGATGAGGGGGGGTGGGTTGGGGTGAGCGGGGTCAGGAGGGGGGGCGCTGGGGTGTGATGAGGGGGGGGGGTGATGTGTGATGGGTTGAGGGGGGGTGTGCCGAGCGGGGTCGGGAGGGGGGGGAGGGCGCTGATGAGAGGGGGGGGTGGTGTGTGATGGGTTGAGGGGGGGTGTGCCGAGCGGGGTCGGGAGGGGGGGGGAGGGCGCTGATGAGAGGGGGGGGTGTTGGGTGATGGGTTGAGGGGGGGTGTGCCGAGCGGGGTCGGGAGGGGGGGGAGGGCGCTGATGAGAGGGGGGGGGTGGTGTGTGATGGGTTGAGGGGGGGTGTGCCGAGCGGGGTCGGGAGGGGGGGGAGGCGCTGATGAGAGGGGGGGGGTGGTGTGTGATGGGTTGAGGGGGGGTGTGCCGAGCGGGGTCGGGAGGGGGGGAGGGCGCTGATGAGAGGGGGGGGTGTTGGGTGATGGGTTGAGGGGGGGTGTGCCGAGCGGGGTCGGGAGGGGGGGGAGGGCGCTGATGAGAGGGGGGGGGTGTTGGGTGATGGGTTGAGGGGGGGTGTGCCGAGCGGGGTCGGGAGGGGGGGCGCTGGGGTGTGATGAGGGGGGGGGTGATGTGTGATGTGTTGAGGGGGGGTGTGCCGAGCGGGGTCGGGAGGGGGGGAAGGGCGCTGATGAGAGGGGGGGGGTTGTGTGATGGGTTGAGGGGGGGTGTGCCGAGCGGGGTCGGGAGGGGGGGGAGGCGCTGATGAGAGGGGGGGGTGGTGTGTGATGGGTTGAGGGGGGGTGTGCCAAGCGGGGTCGGGAGGGGGGGGAGGGCGCTGATGAGAGGGGGGGGGTGTTGGGTGATGGGTTGAGGGGGGGTGTGCCGAGCGGGGTCGGGAGGGGGAGGAGGGCGCTGATGAGAGGGGGGGGTGGTGTGTCGAAGGGTGATGAAGAGGGTGGGGAGGTGGAACGTAGAGGGTGGGAGAGGGGGGATCGTTGGGTGCCGCCGGGGGGGTGGGTTGTGGAGGGTCAGAGAGAGGGGTTGAAGAGGGGTGTGATGAGGGGGGTGTCGAAGGGTGATGAAGAGGGGGGAAGGTGGAACGTAGAGGGTGGGAGAGTGGGGATTGTTGAGGGGGATTGAGGGTGAGGGGGTGTGAGATGCTCTTCTTCTTTCCTCCCTAGCACAACTGTGTGTGCACTGAAAATAAGAACGGAATTCCTGAGGATGTTGAAGCAAGAATGAAAAAAGAGGCCATATTATATAGCTAGTTCGAATGAGGGAGCACCTCTCAAGAAGGAGCGGTCTAGCATAAAAAGGTGATCAAAAGAGAGGAGATGACAATGTTAATCTCATCCATCCGAGAGACAAACAAAGGAAAGGGCAAAACTGAAAGTTACTTAGCAAAACTAAGAGCCATTCAAAAATTGATGCCCTTTTTTATAAAGTGATGAATTTCTTGATTTATTGATGGAAAAGAAAACTTGCGCCAAAAATTTTATTTTTGATATTCATTGATAAAGAAAAGAAAAAACGTGCGCCCAATTTTTTTTCTGATTTTCATAAAAAACTACGCCCAAAATTCTGTGAGCTGATTATTACTACTTATTAAAACAATCCAAAACCAACAAGATAAAGGAAAATGCAATGGTTATGATACTTGATAATAAGCCTTGAGTCTGGAAATGTTAACTAAAGGTAGGGTGTTGCCATCGAGTGTTTCCAATTGCACTGCACCCCACTGCAGCATCTTCGTAATGCGAAAAGGGCCTTCCCAGTGAGGGATCCATTTCCCTTTGTTTTGATTAGAAATTTGTGGTCTGTGTAGCAGGGTTAAATCTCCAGGCTTCAAATTGTTTTGCCATAGATTTTTGTCATGAGTCTCCTTCCTGTGTAATTGCAGCTTCTCTAACTGTTTGGATGCTAAAATTCTCGATTCTTCCAGTTTATGCAAAGCAGTCAGTCTTGCTGAAACTTCCATCCCATTTTTCTCTAGTCTTTCCGTTCTTATAGAGCCTCTGATAAATTCGAATGGTTCAATAGGAACCAAGCCATAAACTAATTGAAAGGGGGAATACCCAGTCTCTTTATAGGCCAGTCTGTATGCCCATAATGTACCCAGATAGGCCCGTCCCCAAGAGGTCGGCTGCAACATGCATTCTTTTCGTAACATTGAAATTAATACTTTGTTCGTTGACTCGGCTTGTCCATTAGCTCGTGGGTAGTATGCACAAGAATTCCTGTGTAAAATGCGATACCTGTTGGAAATTTCCTGCAATATTTTGTTAACAAAATGAGTACCCTGATCGGTACAGATTTCCAGCGGGCATCCAAATCTGCAAATGATGTTACAATACAAAAAGTCAGCCACTGTTTGTGCAGAGCAATCCGTTGATGCAATAGCTTCAGCCCATTTTGTTGCGTAGTCCGTGGCTATCAGTAAGTACTTTTCCTTTTTTGGAAGTGCCGGAGGGTATATAGGCCCAACAAAGTCTAATCCCCACTTCTCAAAGGGCTGCCAAGAAGTGGAAACTACCAAAGGGTGATGTCTTTGCTTGGTGGGTTTAGGTCCACACCTCTGGCACACATCACATGTTTTTCTCCAATTATCTGCATCCCTAAAGAGTGTAGGCCACCATAGACCAGCATCTAGTATTCTCTGGCTCATGATATGCCCTGGAAGGTGCCCACCACCTGTTCCTTCATGTGCAAATTGCAGTATTTCCCTCACTTCATCTTCCTCTAAGCATTTCCTCATCCTGTCATCTTTGCCCTGTCTGTAGAGTTTACCCTCAATGAAGGTATATGGTCTACTCTTGATAAGCAGCCTCTTTCTTAGTACAGCATTAGCACTTTCTGGATACAATCCAGTATTAATGAACTGCTTGATATCATCATACCATCCTTTAGGTTGTATAGCAAACAAGTGTGCATCAGGGAAATCATCATTGATACCACTGGTTTGATCCTTCCTATTGATTCTGGACAAGTGATCTGCCATCACATTTTCTCTTCCTGGCTTATGGATTACCGAGAAATCGAACTCTTGGAATAACAGTAACCACCTCCATATTCTACCAGTAGCATGTGGTTTGTTGAGTAAGTACTTGAGAGGTTGGTGATCTGATATAATAATAAATTTTACCCCCAATAAGTAATGGCGGAATTTTTGAACTGCAAAGACCATTGCTAGTGCTTCCCTTTCGGTAGTACTGTAATTTCTTTCAGCCTTGGTCAAGATTCTACTGGCATATTGAATTGGCCTGTCCATTTTAAATTCTTCACTGGGTTGAGTCAGAACGGCTCCCACTGCATATGCACTGGCATCAACATGTATATGAAAGATTTTTGACCACTCCGGGGTGACCAAGATAGGAGCACACACTAGCCGTGACCTTAATGTCTGATATGCTTTTTCCTCCTCTTCTTCCCATTTGAAAGGTACTTCTTTACCTGTGAGTTTAGTCAGAGGTCTAGCTATCTCTGCATACATTTTTATAAACCTTCTATGATAACCGGTATGCCCCAAAAAACTCTGGATCTCTTTAGGAGTTTTGGGTTTAGGTAACTTTAATATAGAAAGAATTTTGTCAGGATCTGGGGCCATACCTTTAGCGGATACCACATGTCCTAAGAGGGTTCCTTCTGTCACAAGGAAATGACATTTATTTGGATTGAGCTTTAACTTAGTTTCTCTGCATCTTTGGAAAATATTCTGCAGCTGTCTCAGGTGCTGGTCCAAACAATCTAGATGAGTTTCTTTGTGAGATCCTGAAAATGAAGAGAAATCATCCATGAAGATTCTAAGTGATTCCAGCAATAAGGGCCCAAAAATGAGATTGACCGTTCTGTTAAATGTGGCTGGAGCATTTCTTAGCCCAAATGGCATTTTTACATACACATACGTTCCCCACGGTGTGATAGAAGCAGTCTTTTCACGATCCTCTGGGTGTATTGATATTTGATTATAGCCACTGAAGCCATCCATAAAACTATATAGTGCATGCCCCGCTACTTCTTCAATGACCTGTTCTGCAAAAGGCATAGGGAACCCGTCTGGAATGGTCACCTTGTTGAGAGCTCTAAAGTCCACACAAATCCTGATTTTATTAGTATTCTTCTTTGGTACTATAACCATAGATGAGAGCCACTCTGAGTGTTCCACAGGAATGATGATTCCTGCATCTTCCATCTTTTGGATTTCCACATAGACAGCTTCGGCATACTTTGGATTGAGTCTATAACTCCTTCCTCTGATGGGTCTGGCTCCCTCAACCAGAGGAATTCTGTGCTCTCCATAAGATGCAGGCACTCCTTCTAAGTCTTTATAATGCCAGGCAAAAACATCTGCATACTGGGTTAAGAATGAGTTTACCTTTTCCAGGAGCTTTGGGTGGCTCCACAACCAAGTGGCCACTAGAACTGGTTGATTATTGTTTTGGGTGCATAAATGTACTTCTTGAACCGGATTTCTTGTTACCAGATTATCTTCTTGTGCATCTGCTTCCTTGTCTTCTTCTACTAGCTTTTCGTGCATTGCTTCATAAGCAGGTGTATTTTGAACTTCGATGTTTTCCTCCTTGTCCTGTATCCATCCTGCAGGGATTTCTTGAATTGGGAAAGAACATTCAACCTCAGAATTTTTTACCTTGCTTTTAGCTTGGGAAACTTCCTTATCTGATGTTGACACATCCTCCTCCACTTTGTATTTGAGGGGTATCTTCCTGCCCCTTCTGTGGTCAGTGATGGGCTCTCCCAATCCATCAACCTGGACCTTTCCTTTGTCTTCATCATAGCCTCCAAATGTACCAGGATTATCAAGAAAAATTCCAAAACAAGAAGAAGAGTTGCCGGCATGAAGCCAACTTAAAATATCCTCTTCTTCCTCAAAATCTATTTGGGGCTGATCCTCCGCTTCTGTTTCCATGCAAATGCTCACTGTTTGCATCATACTCGTGTTTCCTTGATTGTCTGGGCCTTCTTCTAAATGAATTTGTGTCAGCTCCTGCCCTTTCTTTTGTACCCACATGGTGTCCTTACCCCAATCATGAATGACACTGGCATGCCTCAGCCAAGGTCTTCCAATTAAGAGAGGGAATCCTCCTTCAACCTGGGGCAATCTTAAAACCACAAAATCCAGGATAAATAGATTACCTTGTACTTCAAGTGGAACTTTTGGGATTACCCCTAAGGGCCTTACTTTGCTCTGATCTGCCAAAGTGACCGTGAAATTTGCAGGTCTTGAAGGGTGGAGTCCAATCCTTTTCATGGTATGTTCAGGCATCAAATTAATGCCAAAACCACCATCTACAATAACACCTTGAAATTCATGGCCCTTGATTGATATTGTGAGCCGAGGGCTTTTATAATCTGTAAGGGGTGCTTCCCCCCTGATTATCCCTTGATGTAAGATAGCAGTCTTAGCTACTAAGCTTGTCGTAGAAGCTTCATCAATTATCTGTAATAATTCTGACCTGAATTTCCCATCCATCTTTATTAAATCAAGAATACTAACCTCCTTTCTCATGGACTTGAGCAGTCTGGAGGCTTCTGATTCCTTAAGAGCTTGGGCTCCATTTGACTTATCCAACTCCTCATGAGCCCTGCTGAATGCCTGTCCAATGGCATCACTGGTACCTGTGCAATTTTCCTTTTTCCTTGTGTCTGCAATTGTGGTGGCTAGGTCTTCGGACACACCTTTGTCTCTGTTTAATCCATTAATCAATGATTCTTGACCCACGTCCACTGGAGCCTTCCCCTTGCTTCTTGTCTGCACAGTAAAAGAGTCAATTTCCTTTAACTGCACCACCCTGGTAGATGGTGACGGCACCTTAACTTGATTTGCCATTTCTTCTTCCTGCACAGAAATCATTTGGATATGGGGCCCTGATGAAGAGGCTTGATTCTTAGGACAACAATTTGTATAATGGTCTCTGGCCTCAGGGCAGTTCCTGCAAGGAGGTGCATTCTCTGGTAGGGTGCACCTACTTTGGTAGTGCCCACATTCTCCACACCTGAAGCAAATAATTGGCCTTCTAGGCCCATTTGCAAGGTTAGTTCTTGGTCTAGGATTATAGTTATTACCTTGGTTTGTTGCTGCTGCCATTACATTTGCTGGTGGCAAGAGCCCGCCTTGTGTCCAGTATGTCGTTGTCGGTATTCCCCTTGATTGGCATTCATGGGCCTCATGCCCAATCTTTCTGCATAATTGGCAAGTCACATTTAGCAAAGGACATTCACTTACTATATGTCCTTGCTTACTGCACATGGAGCACCATAGTCCGTTCTTAATGCCGCCTCCTTTTAGTTCTTGCAACTCCTGCCTCAGCTGAGCTAGTTCCTCTGCTTGGGCTTCCTCTTCCTTTTGGAGCTTGAGGGCTTCAATCTCTCTTCTCAGCTGAGCTACAGTAGTCTCCTCCTCTGTATAGGGCTTATTCCTCTTCAAGCCTTCCAATTCCCTTCTTAACTGGCTCACTGGGTCCTCCAGTTCTGTACCATATGATAGTTGGGAAGACGTTGTACCATACTGGTGCCTTATTTGTTCCAAGCGGGTGGCCGTGTTGATGAATTCCTCAACAGAGGCCGTAGGTAGCACCAACTCTTTTATTTTGCATTGGGTGACCACAGGTAAAGGTTTGGCTAACCACTTCTTGACAAAGAAGTCGTGTGGTGGATCCGGTAATTTAGCCATTAATGCTTTTGCCCTGGTCACGAATTCGGGGAACTTCTCTCCTGGACCCAACTTCAAGTTTTCCAATTCTTCTATAATGATCTCAGCCGTGTTGCCCTGCTGAAATTGATTCTTAAAGGCCTCTTTCATCAAATCCCAAGAGGTAAAGTGATTTTCGGCAAACTGACTAAACCACTTGTCTGCCAGACCTTCCAATGTGGCGGGGAAGAGTATCAAGAAAGCATCTTCCCTAGCCATTAGTCCCCTAGTCTTACATAATGAAAGAAATCGTCGAATGTGCTCATCTGGGTCCTCATGGGCTAATCCTCTGAAGGAGGGGAATTTTATGTTTAACCTGGAGAGCAAGATTTCTAGGTCCACCTGTCCTGCCATACTTCCTACCGATGCAGTCGATGAAAGTGGACTCGATGATCTTCGGTTCCTCTTTCTTCTTGTCTGCTTGCACTTGATTCTCAAGGTTTGTGACCAGGTCGCGGTCATGAGCTATTCATAGTCCACTTAAAATGAGACCTTGATAGAAGGATGTACCTTTTGGCCCACTGGAGTAATGTTGTCGACACTGGAATGTTGTCCTCCAATGGCAATATATAGTCTCCTATGCTCAAAGCTCCTTGGAAGTCCCACCGGGCGTGCCAAATTTGTTGGGGATTTGGGGACAAGAAGGAGTTTGAGGGTTTGTAGGAGAAAAAAGAGATGATGAAAATGGAATAATAGTGAGAACTTCTGCAAAGGAATACTCTTGGAACCCTTGAATATTACTTATCCTGCAACAATTACAATGACTGCGCACAGTCCAATCAATGACTAAATACAACTTCAGAGAGTATCAATTACTGAAGACCAATTATCTCAAGTCCTCTAGCGGCGGCCTCTCGTGCGCCAATCCTTCACTTGCTTCCCGCTTCCCTTGTGCACACCTTGCACTAAGCTTCCGCCAAGCTAAGGAATTGGTATCACTGCGCAGCACGCAATAGCCCTTGGAACTCTTGGAATCCAGCCCGCCTTCTCTCTTCTCTGCACACTTTCCTCTTGACACCTCTTGCACTCTTGAATGTCGTCGCACACTGGAGGCTCTTCTTGCTTCCTTTCTTGCTCTTCTGAAGCTCTCTCTTGCTCTCAACTCTCAATGTGCAAGAATAGCCTTTGTCCTTCCTTTTGTTTGAGAGTCCGCCGGTTCGCGCACTCTAACTGCAATACAATCTTGGTGTCCTTTCAATGTCCCAAGATTGTCTTTTTGAACTGGTCCTTAACGATTCGCTACTTTGTCTTGTAGTGACTTTAGAGCAAGAGTGACTTTTAAAATAAAATTTTGATTGGGCGGCCTATTTCCACCTTTGCGTACGCGGCCTTCCACCTTCACCTTTCCTTTTAATTCTTTCACTTTTGCACCTTAAGATTTTAGATTCAACCTTTGAACCTTAAGAGGAAAAATACTTTGTACCTTTAGTTTCGACCGGTTAGGGCTCTACAAAGCGGCATTAACTTTTTTAAGGTTAATACACACTCGCAACTTCCCGTTCTTCTTGGGTACCACTACAATGGGGGACACCCATTCAGTATGCTCAATCTCATAGATGAATCCAGCTTCAATCAGCCTATCAATTTCTTCTTTTATTTTGGCTGCATAGGTATCATTATATGTGTAGGGCTTCTGTTTGGTGGGCTTGGCATCAGCAGTCATGGGGATAGTATGAGAGAAAATTCTTGGATCTACCCCTTTCAAGTCTCTATAGTGCCATGCAAACACATCCCTATATTCCCTTAATAGAGCTACAAGCTCCATTTCTTCTCTGGCACTTAGGTCATCTCCTATATATGTGCATCCCTCTTCGTTCTCTTCGATGGTCCCTACAATCTTCTTGGTCTTTTCTTTATTATCATATGATTCTCCTATGATGACCTCTCTCTTAGGCATTCGTACCAAAATTTTGGGTCGTCAACTTCATATTTCTTGAAGTTTTCTGGTACTTCAAACAATGATTCCTCCTCTTCTTGTTTCACAGCTTTTCTTTTCTTTTTCTTTTGACTGCTCTCACTTCCATCCTTCGAATTTACCGTTTCAATCTTCTTCTTTCTGGGTGAACACTCCTATATCTTCTAGATAGTGCTGCTCTGAGTTAAAGCAACTATCCATCACAATGGACTCTATATCATCGTCATTCTCTTCTTCTTCTTCTATGACATCACTAGGGTCACATTCTTCTAGCAAGGGCTGACACATGAACACTGAGATATCATAACCCTCCTCATCACAATGAGGTGTCCATTGTTCTTCATTGACAGCAATGTCCATGGTGGCTAAGATTTCAGGCCAGCCATGAGGCTCAAATTCCTCATCTGGAAAGATCATCGGCGTGTAGGCTGGGTCTCTAACTGGTCTATCTCCTGGTGAAGTTCCTTCTTCTCTCGCCTTCAAGCGTTTTTCCTCTTCCTCTGCGACCTTGCACATCCACAAATGAGTATCTTCATGCAGCCATGATGGATCAGGTGAACTTTCAGAATGCATAGAGATTGAATCTTCTTTCGCTTTGTGGATAGGATTCCACTGTAGGGGTGGTACATCTCTGAAGGAGTAATCCTTCAAATTGACCTTGGTGGTGACCCCTAAGTGTTGTAAGTACAAGGAGTTGGTTCCCCAATCTTGTACTATTTGCAATTGTCGTAGGAAGGGTCTTCCTAGGATCATCTCATAGACATTATTTTTCTCAAAGTCACATATAGAAAATGTATGCTCAAACTCTACACCACAAGTGGTTAGAGTTATCCCTTCGAGCAATCCTAGAGGTCTTTCAAAATGACCGTCGACCATTTGAAGCTTCATTCTAGTTGGTCTTAATGTGGGTTCGCCCCATTGCTTCCACAAGGAGGTGGTCGCAATGGCAACACCAGCACCTGAATCTATGATTGCTTTGGTTGTGTAACCTTGGTAGGTGATTGGAAGATAAGTATTACCTTCTTCACCCTCACACATGTCCCCTATTTTGTCTAGAGGTATCTCTGGTACCCTTTACTTAGAGCCTGCTTTTGGCATGTTGGAATCAAGTTCTGGAACCTGATCCTTCACATGATTCCATAGCTCAGGTTTTGCTTTGAGCAGCTCTTCTACAGTGAGATGACACTGAACCTTAGTGTTCTTCACGACATCCGTGTTCCTTGGAACCACTGAGTCTTCATTTCTTACTAGTATTGTGGGAGCTCTAATCTGGAGAGATTCAGATTCCCACGGGCCTGGAAATTGAGGCAATTCTTCTAGGGTATTAGATTCAAAATCTAATCTTTCGTCTTCTTGTTGTTCTACTTCATCTCCATAAATAGATGGAATGTCTTGGGGAAATTGATCATGAAGATCATCAATCTTAGGAATAGGAGGGGAATTACCCTTCTCCTTGACCCATTTCTCTTCTTGTATTTCCCGCAAGAACTCTTGAGAGTACTGTTGAATTGAAGGAGGTGTTCCAGCATCTGTGGAATTAGGAACATAAGCTCCCATTGGTGGTGAGCTTCGTCTTTCAATAACTGGTTGAGCCTGTGGAGGTAAAGAAACTTGTGGTTTGTTTACCAATTGCTCTAATCTTTCTAGGAAGCCTTGGAAATGCAAATCTAGTTTGATAGAGTTTGTCTGATTGAACTTTTGACTAGTCTCACGTATAGCTTGAGCTTGTTCTACCATTTTCATGCACATTTTCATTCGTTCAATCTCTAAATCCGCTCTAGGGTAACTCTTGTCTAGATTTGCAGCTGTTGGCCCTTCTTGAAGACGAGTCTGGTAGGCCTTGAACATCATGTCCAAGCCTTCTGGGGTTGGATCTGCAAGAACAGACCCTGGTTGCGGTCTATTTACATTGGGTGGTGGGGTGGGATGAGGTGGAGTGGATGGAGTTTCAGCATGCGAGGGGATGTGAGATGCAATGTCTTCTATTTTTGTTTTCACTTCTTTTAAGCTTTCTTCTAGTTCCGATAACTTTTTATTCCACTTGCGATTGGCCTTCTCTCTGGTATCCTTCCATGTTCTTGTTTTCCTCTTACTAGGCTCTCCTGATTCACTCGACTCTTATTGTTCTGCTGGTTTATCTTGTTTTAAGGCTTGTGCTCTAGTGAAAGCTTGTATAGGAGCCACATTGCTACTACTTGAACTTGAATCCGCCACTAAGCCTACCACATTAATGGGTGTAATCTTGGGTGCACTGGAGGGGTTTCTTGGACAATCTCTGGGGAGATGGTCTTTGCCACAATCAGGACAAAAAGCCTGTATTGTGATAGCCTGTCCTTGACTCGGAGATGGTGGGTGGGGACAGTCAGGAATGAAATGGTCACCTTGACATCTGAAACAAGATCCTCTAGGGGCTTGTGGTCTCATTTGTCTCAATTGGGGCCTAGGGTTAGCATTTGTGTACATGAGATTTGAGTACTCAGGCTCCCAATTTTGTTCCATAAGTGGTGCCTCATATTGATATGGATAAATCTCACTATGTTCAGGTGACTCTGTGTAATAAACATGTGGACTACCTTCATGGGAGTAGTCTGAACTGAGAGTCATTCTCTGAGATCAATGGGGTTAGTGGCACCAATGCTCTATTTGGATTTTCCTCTCCCACAGCATACTTGACTGGAATCACGTTGGCAGGAGTTGGTGGTTGGTTTCCCAAGATAGGTTGTGGCCTATATGGTGCCTGATATTGTTGTTGTGGTCTGTAATATGGCTGTTGGTATTGGTTATGATACCTATCTTGTTGGTAAGGTTGCTCATAAGTTTGTCTAACAGCCTGCCTATTGTAGGGACAATCTTGAGCCGTGTGGTTCATGTATTTTCTCTCAATAGTGCAATATGGAGCATTCCTTTCTCTAATGTTTTGGTTTTGCATTGGGCATACATTAGCCATGTGGTCCCCTCCACAAGTATAACATCGGTTCAATGGGGTGACTCTTTGTGTTTGTCTATTTTGGACTCCCAGCTTCTTGGCAACTTGCTCAGCTATCTCATCTATTTCCGTGGAGATTTTTGAAGTATGACTAGTAGAACTATCAGAATCCTTATAGAGTTTGGACAATCCTAACTCCTCACCCAGGTTATCTTCTATGTCAATGCACGTCCGCACACACTCTTCTATGGATCTGGGCTCTTTCAAGTACACATATGATCTCAACTTTGTGCTCAGTAAGCCATCTAAGAACAAAGCCACTTGTTTGGCTGGTGTGGGTAACTCGGGAGCAGGGCATCTCTCTAAATACTGTCTGAATCTTCTACCTGCTAGTCGCACTGTTTCTTGGGGTGTCTGCTTGAAGTTGTGGATCAGGGATGATGTGTTATGTCTGATACCACTCTTGGAAAATTCTACAATGAATTCGTCTAGCAGTTGACCTATATCGTGATAGTTGCGACTACTCAGTGGCTGAAACCAAGCTAAGGCAGTGCCCTTAAGAGTCAAACCAAATGCCTCGTACTGAGTGAACAAATCCTCAACCTGTTCAGCTCTTAAAACTTGTTTGAACTCGGCCACATGATCATAAGGATCTCCTGATTCGTCAAAATAATTCTTCATTGCCTTGATCACTTGAGTGGGTCTAAGGGTTCTTGTGTGCTCTCGGGGTCTGGGCAATGGAAAATCATGTTCATCTCTTTGTTGCCTATGTGCTTGATGTCTCTCTCTTTCAGGTCTTTCATTTTCAAATCCTGCTCTATTTCTGCCCATAGGGTGTGCAAAACTTACCTCAGGTCGCTCTCTAGTTCTTTCTCTCTGGGCTTCATGAGCTTGGGATGATCCTACTCCTTGGGGACCATGGGAAACATTGGATCTTGGTGGAGGGAAAATCAATTCAGTCTTCCAAGTATATGCATGTCTATCATGTTCTGTTACCAAGAAAAGTTTCTCTGATGTGTTATCCAGGTAGACCACTTTGCCTGGTGTCTCTGGATCTTTGAACTCGTAGATGATGACTATGCCCAATTGGCTAGATTGATCTGGCTTGAATCTCCAAAAGGCTTCCTCTGTTTCTCTATTCAAGAATAGTTCTATGCTTTTGTTGTCTTGAGGGATCCAATCTGGAGTGATCACTCGGTTCAAAACTGACTTACCTCTAGGAGTCTGGGGTCCTTGTCCTACATTTCCTTGTTCTAGGTCTCCTATCTCATTCTCATGAATGACATTTCCAAACTCATCGGTCCTATCTGGTAGGTTGGTGACCACATACATGGTTCCTTCCTTATCAATGTATGAACCCTCTTCGAACTTGACCACCAGGTGTTCCAGTCCAAAGGGTTGATCTGGATTTTTGAGTTGGACCACTGATCGCCTCAGGCCATCCTCATAGATGCGAGCACCTAATCGGTTGGTCCGAATATATTCCAATTGTGTCTTATAGGGTCCTTCTGGTGTTTGTAGATAATCAGTTCCTGAGCCACCTACAGGTTTCCCCATGCTAAAAGACATTTCTGAATCACTTGTGTCTGAACGTAGTCTGTAAGGATGACCACTTAGTTGTTGTGCCCAAGACTTAGTTGTATGGTTGACACTAGCCTCAGAAGATCTAATGCTTTGTTTATCCTTGCCTAGGTGTCTACCTGACCTCAGGTTCATAAGCTTTGTCTTCTAGTCCCAAAATTCCCCTTTGTATTGCTCACAATCCCTTGGGCCCCCTTGGTTTCCTAGTCCCACTGGAGGGTCAACTTCAAAATATCCTAACTAAAAATCAACGAGCTTTCCAACAAGCTATAGAGCTCAAAAAATGGACTTTGGATGAAAAAGTTATGTCAATTCAGGCTCTTGGGGGTCAAAACAGGCAAACAAGACCTTTTGGAAAAATTCGCGATTTTGTGAGCTTCAAGAGAATCGCGATTTTGTAAACCTCAAAAGAATCGTGATGCTGTGAAGTCAAAGAATCGCGATGTTGAGCACAAAATCGTGTTTTTGAAAATCGCGATGTTGAGCACAAAATCGTGTTTTTGAAAATCGCGATGTTGAGCACAAAATCGTGCTTTTGAAAATCGTGATGTTGAGCACAAAATCGTGTTTTTGAAAATCCCGATGTTGAACACAGAATCGTGTTCTAGAGAATCGCGATTTTGTCTCAAAGAATCGTGATTCACAAAATCGTGTTTTTTCAAAATCGTGGTTCTCAGAATCGTGTATTTTTTTTACATAAAAATCGCGATTGTCAACAGAGAATCGTCTTTCCACAAAATCGTGTTCTCACAGAATCGTGTTTTTGGCTGAAAATCGTGATTTGTGAGAATCGCGATTTTGAGCACAACCACAGAATCGCGATTCTAAGAATGACCACAGAATCGTGATTCTTTCAGCAAGCTTTTAGGAAGGAAACAAAAAATCGTGATTTTTCAAAAAATTTTGAATTTTCACAGAATCGCGATTTTCATCACAGAATCGCGTTTTTTCGCGGGAAATTCAAATTTTTGAGCGCCGGCAATGGCGAGCTCCGTATGAGCAGAAAATCATGAAAAAAACACAGCGCTTGCTCTCCCTTGCACCTCCTAACTCCTTCCCACACAATAATGCATGAAAAATGGTATGAAAATGGTGAAAATGCACTAAAAAACAAGAAATTTCTATGAAGAAGAAGATGGAAGATGGTGGAGATGATGATGATGAAGAAGATGAAGAAGAACAATCAGAAAAAAAATGACAGTTTTTTTACCTTCCAACGTCGCAAATCTACGATCTTACCATCACAACGCTCGTCCTCGAAGCTCTCTCCCCGGCAACGGCGCCAAAATTTGGTGTAGCTCAAGCGTAAGCACCACCTCCTTTACTTGTCAATCCGCGGAGACGTGAGGACCGGTATGAAGACCACGAGCAAGTGAAGGCACAAGTGTGTGAGAGAAAGCACACGCAAGCACACACACACATACACACACACACGCGCACAAAGTAAGATCAAAGAGAGGAACAATGGAAAGTTTCGATTGCCAAAGAGTTCTCTTACAAAAGCTCTAATCTCTAACAAGCTAACCCCAAAAATGAGCTCTCTAGCTCTTTTTATAGTTTTTTGACTAGTTTTGGCCCTGTCCAGACCTAGTGTCCGGCCTAGTTAAAAATTAGGTTCTAGGGCTTATTTGAGGGCTCAAACGGAGTCTAAAAATTATGAAAATTGGTAGGATGATAGTTCTAATACTCCTCAAGCTCAAGGACTCCTCGGCTTGAACAAAATGGAGTTATAAAAATAGATAATGGTATTTACAATGGTTTTTAGTGATGAAAATCACTATTTTTGTAGGGGATTCTTCTGAAAATTTGACATACACTTCTTGGAGCTCCCTACTTGATCCCTTTCCTTGTGTGTCCTCCTTTTGATGTGCTTCCATGCTTTGTCCTTGACTTTGAGCTTCAACATAGATGGACTCCACAACCTATAACCCATTTGCTTGTCATCATAACCAATGTATACACACTTCTCTGCTTTAGGTTCCAATTTATGCCTCAATTGAGATGGCACATATGCATATGCCAAGCATCCAAATATTTTACAATGATCCAAGGTAGGTATCTTATCCCACCAATCTTCATATGGTGTCATACCCTGCAAAGCTTTACATGGTAACCTATTGACCAAATATGTGGCTGTGTTTACAGCCTCAGCCCACAAATAATTAGGGCAATTTTTCTCCTTCATCATGGATTTTGCAAACTCAACAATAGTTCTGCTTCTTCTTTCTGCTACCCCATTTTGTTGAGGAGAGTACCTGCAAGTAACCTCTCTCTTTATACCTACATTCCATAAATAATCATTGAACTCATTAGAGAAATACTCTCCCCCTCCATCTGACCTTAACCTCTTCAATTTTTGACCTGTAATTCTTTCTGCATATGCATGATAGTGTTTAAATGTATTAAACACTTCTCACTTATCTTTGATCACATAGATTGTGATCCACCTGGTAGCATCATCAACATATATGACATAATATCTTGAACCATTTATACTGAAATCCTTTGAAGGACCCCACACATTTGTATGTACCAATTCAAGTCTTTCTGAGTACATAAAACCATCCTTATTATATGATTGCTTATGAGCCTTACCTAACTAACATGCTTCACATCTGTATGTCATGTGTTGACCTGCAACATTAGGCAATCCAAGCACTAAACCATTGTTAACCATTTCTTTAATACCTCTTTCATTAAAGTGTCCAAGTCTTTTATGCCAAAGATCCAATTCAGACACCTTTTGCTCTCCATATGTAAACATAGCATGTCCAATATTACCTTGTATCTTTAATGTGAAGAGCCTTCCTTCCTTCCAAGCAATACACATATTGTTGCAGAGCAAAGAGGCAAGAAAGGGGAGCCCCAAAATTTTCAAATTAATGGGCATATTTTTCTTCTTCAAAGTCTTAGGAAATTCCCTCAAGCCTTGTAAATGCACTAGAGGAGTCCTCTAGATGCATAATCCCAACTCATTGTAATATATTCCTTGTAAATTAGTAGGAAATTCATCTTTTAGTTAATAAAGTGCCGGTCTCTTGTGTGAAATGACCATTTTTAGGGCACATGTATATAAGTCACTTTATGACTCTTTTTAGAGACTTTTTGCGATTATGAAAAAGCAGAGCTCCTGATTTTCGAATTTGCTTCTTCCTTGCAGATTTTCATCTTCTCTTTGATATTCTATGTGTGTGTAATGCTTGGAATGTGTGTGTAGGACTATTGTCTACCCCTCCCTACTATTTTTGAGCTACTGTAGTGTGTGTATGAGCTTGTAGGAGTTGTGGAGTGAGTGTGGGTGTTTCCCGCCATTCACTATTTTGGTCATAACTTGAAGCACTGTTGTCAGAATCGAATGAAACACCTCCAATAGATGCGCCTCATCGAGAGCTTTGAAAGGAACCCGATATTGGCCATATTTGGAGCTCGGAGCTGGGAGAAATCCTCGATTTAGTGAAAACTGATGTAAGTGGTATCGCAACAGACACTTTCAGTATTTCAGTGAGTTAGAGAGGTGGATTAGTCTTTTCTCATGCATATAAGCTGAACCACTTCATTTCCCATCACGTGTGCACATGTCCTCATACACTTGGTTAGGTCGTTTCATCGGATTGACAAATAAGCATGTGTCAATTCCCCACTATACGCACTTGTGTGGCAAATGAGATTTAGTCTCTTTGGCACAAGTCCTTAAGTCTTCTTGACTTAGGTACACACATTTTTGGCACCGTTGCTAGGGAACATCTCAACCAAGGTGCCTTTGTGATGGTTATAGCTCGTGCGTGATGAAATCGTACTTGTAGAAGTGAATTTGTTTAGTGGCAAGTAGTCAACCACTTCAGCACTTGTTACGTCACATCCTGGAGGTGTGTATAATGAGTTTTTAGGTTTAGGGTTAGTAGGAAGGGAGAGAAGGAAGAGTTAGGGTTAGGTTAGGAGAAGAGGAGTGAAGTAAGAGTAAGTCAAGATCACCAAGAAAAATCCCAAAAAAATTGTCAAATTAGGGTAGTTAAGTTCAGTCTCCAAAAAAATATAAAAACCAGAAATTTTAGATCATTTCTCATTTGTTCAGAAAGCAGTATCGTTTGAGCGCAGCGATCGATATCGTCGGGGTCGTATCGTGCTTTCTAGGCCTTCCAAGCTAGTTAGTGAGCCCAAGGCACAAGCAAGACACCTCAGAGGTAAGATTCCATCAGATTCCATTGGCAAGAACACTTTAGAAGTGCACTAACATGTGATTACTTGCACATTTGGTATCACGGGGAGGGACAGAGTGTTTTTTGAGCTTCTTTGAGTGAGATAGTAGGATAAGAGTGAAGAGGAGTGAGAGAAGAGTAAGGGGGAAGATTTTTTTTTGAATTTGGAAGTATTTTGGCTTGAGTATCGCGATCGGTTGAGTTTTTGGTATCGTGATACCAAAAATTCCCTTGTATTGTGATACTCACCGAAGTATCGTATCGTCGATTACCAGCCTTGGTATCACGATACCACTTGTGGTATTGTATCGCCGGGTTGGTATCGCGATCGCACTTTACCAAGGTGGTATCTGTGAAGAGATGGATATGTATGTTCTTGAAGATGAAGAGGTGTTGCAAAATCCTTGATCTACACCAGCCAAATGAACTCCAGGAGTATATGGTGGGCCCTTTTAGCTTTCCAATGGATGTATTAGACACCCTATGTACCTTGGAAGATCACTCTCAAAAAGATAGATCAAAACAGATAAGTTGGAGTTAGCTCAGAGGTGAAGAACTTGCTATTTTGGTTCATACACCTGTCCAGTGTTTTGCATAATTCTCTAAGCACAGCAGCAATTAGCTTAATTCCTCTTGGAGAACCCTAGTTAACTTAAAGAGCTAACTTTCAAGAGTAATCTCATAAAAAATAATGAACCACACACTGAGAATGATGTTTAGCAAGGGATGACATCATCCCGATTTTCACGGGCTGCTATAGTTTGAGACCAGTGAGCGAAAAAATGAACATAACTCCACATTTACGAATCCAATGATTATTCCAATTTGTATGCTTATACTAGACAGTATGTTGAATCCAACAAGCTTTAAATCATTGAATTTGGTAAGTACACACAGAGAAACAGCTCTGACAAGATGAGTAAAAAAGTCGGGTACCTGACAGAGAAGTGAAAATGAACAAACACTGTTGACTTCAACTGAACATAACTGAAGATTGAAACACTCAAATGAAATGCAAATTGGTGAGCATATAGTAGATTTATAGAGCTAACTTTACCAAGTTAAATCACTGAAAAGGATGCACCAAGCCCAGAGAAACCATCTCTGCAATCTGATTGAGAAAACTGAGAGATATGGCAGTGAGTAATACACTTCACAAGAACATGGAAATATGAACTCAAATGATCATGAAAATGAAAGTATATTGCTTGTACAATACAATGGACTTACTGATACATATATGTGCCTTGGAATCACACCTTGATATGGCATAAAGCTCAGCTCTTGGAGGTCTTCACATAGGTCTCTGTAACCACGACTAAAACTACCATCTATTTATAGTTGAGCTTGGGAGGCTAACTTCCCTCAATCACTCTCCAATCAATTAGTGATTGATTTGATTCTCTACCTACCACAAATCACGAATTTGTGGCTCCTCTTTCCCTTTTTGATCAAGTGGACTCAACCACTTAAGATTCTTTCACTTTTACATTAAGTAAAGTCTTCAAAAACTACAAGAGGTAGTTCACAAGTGAACTTTACATAGTCTTCATTTTAAGGCTTCTTCTATGACTTTGTGGGACTCAAGCCAATACTTAGGCTTGTCATAGACTTGCTGCAATAGCTCCCCCTCAAGCCAAGTATGCTTGAGGTCTTCAATCTTCCAAGATTACCTGCAAACCAATCATGGCTTTGAACTTGCAAAGCTTTGTACCATCCAATGCTTTGGTTAGAATATCTGCACATTGTTGATGAGTGGACACATATGATATTTGAATCTCTTTGCTTAGAACCTTTTCTCTTACATAGTGATAATGAACTTCAATATGTTTAGTCCTTGCATGAAAAATAGGATTAGCAGCCAAATGAATAGAACTCATATTGTCACCATAAATAGTTGGAGTTCCAAACTCCAATCCAAGATCTTTGAATAATGTCTTCATCCACATAGCTTCCTGAGTAGATATGGAAAGACCTCTATATTCAGCTTCAGTAGAAGAGAGAGCAACTGTGGGTTGCTTCTTGGATGACCATGAAATAAGCTTTGAACATGCAAAGGTAAGATAACCTGAAGTGCTCCTTCTATCTTCTTTGGAGCCAGCCCAATCTGCATCAGAAAATAGCTTCAAACCTAAATCAGATACATAAGGGTAATAAAGTCCTTCATTTATGGTTCCTTTGAGATACTTGAGAATCCTTTTGGCAGCATCCATATGTGGTTTCCTTGGTGTGTGCATAAATTGACTTAGCACACTCACACTGTAACATATATCTACTCTTGTCAATGTGGCATAGTTGAGACTACCCACTAGACTTTGATATGATGTGATGTCCTCTATGAGTTCACCTTCATGTGAGCTCAATTTGTGATTGACCTCCATTGGAGTACCTGCAATCTTACAATCTTGCATCTTGAATTTTGCCAACATGTCCTTAATGTACTTTCTTTGAGTGAGAAACAAACCATGATCTTTGTAGACAACTTCCAAACCTAGGAAGTAGGTAAGTGAACCCAAATCACTTATCTTGAACTCTTCTCTCATCTGATCTTTGATCTTCTTCATACCATCTGCATCATTCCCTGTCAATATAATATCATTTACATATACACATAGGTAGATGATCTCAGAATTACTCTTTTTAATAAAGAGTGAAGGATCTGCCTTGCTTGGTTGAAAGCCTTTGTCCTGCAAGAATGAAACAAGTCTGAAATTCCAATGTCTTGGAGCTTGCTTGAGACCATACAATGCTTTGTTAAGTTTACACACATAATCGGGATAAACTTGATTCTCAAAACCAGGTGGTTGTGCCATATGTACCTCTTCTGTTATCCAACCATTCAAGAATGCATTCTTTACATCTAGTTGAAGTATCTTCCAATTCTTGGAAGAGGCAATACTAAGCAAAACCCTAACAGTAGGCATCTTTGCCACAGGAGAGAAGGTCTCCTCATAATCGATTCCTTGAGTTTGTGCAAAGCCTTTTGCTACAAGCCTTGCCTTATACCTGTTAATGGAACCATCAGAATTCTTCTTGAGTTTATAGACCCATCTTGAGCCTATTACCTTCATGGATGAAGTCTTGGGCACCGAATCCCAAGTGTTGTTTTCCTCAAGTGCTTCAATCTCTTCCTTCATTGCATGCTTCCATTCTAATTTTGCTTTGGCATTTTCAAAGGATGATCGCTCCTCTTGATTTATGTCCTGTGCTGTGTAGATAGAATGTTTAGTTACTAATGAGGTGTCAAACCCATACCTTTCTGGTTTTTTTTTTCCCTCATAGATCTTCATAGGCCATGATGTGATGATTCTGCCTCATGTCCAAGTTCCAGCAATTTTTCTTTACCTTTAGACTTCCATGCTTTTATCTTTTCCATCTGAGATTCTTCATCATCCTCTAAGGTGTCTTGTTCTTCAATCTTCGGTTGTTCTCTACCAAGCTTTGGAAAATCTTTTTCAAGATCATATGGTAAATTGACCTTCCTGCATGAATCTTCATACCATGAATTGTTTTCATCAAAAACTACATCTCTGCTTACCAAGAATCCTTTGTTGGTAGGGTTGTATAACCTATAGCCCTTTTGATTGTTGTCATATCCAATAAATACACACCTTTCTGCCTTTGGATCCATCTTGCCTCTAACCTGTGAAGGAACATGAGCAAAAACAATACATCCAAAAATTTTACAATGATCTAAGCTTGGTCTTCTTCCATTCCAAGCCTCATATGGAGTCATCCCATCAAGGGATTTTGAAGGTAACCTGTTAATCAAGTAAGTGGCTGTAGATACAGCCTCTGCCCATAGATAATTAGGCAAATGCTTTTCATTTAACATGGACCTTGCAGCTTCAACAATTGTCCTATTCCTTCTTTTTGCCACTCCATTTTGCTCAAGAATGTACCTTGTAGTTACCTCTCTTTTGATTCCTCTTTCTTGAAGAAAAGAATCAAACTCATGGGAGAAGTATTCTCCCCCTCTATCTGACCTTAGCCTTTTTAGTGATTTACCTGTTTGATTCTCCACAAGAGCCAAATATCTTCCTAAAGCAATTTTCAGTTGTATGATTAGTTAGTCCACAAATAGAACATGAGTTGGAGTCTTGGGATCTCCCCCTGCCTTGTGTACCTCCTCTTCCTCTACCTCTGCCATGTCTTCCTCTACCTGCAGAGTTAGCTTGATATGTACATGCTTCATCATCCACTTTCTTTGCCTTTCCTTTGTTATCTTTGGACTTGCTTTTATCAGTGTATAAAGCTGAAGATTGATTACCTTTAGAGCTTTCTCCATTTTTGATAAGCTTTGCCTCTTGAGTAAGTAGTTGTCCAATGAGTGTATTGAAATCAGGTACATGCATGTCCATGTACAAATCTATAGCTGTGGTGAATGCTTCCCACTTGTCATCTGCCTTCAAGCCATTGATGACCTGCCTTACAATTTGCTCTTCATCTATTACCTCTCCAATGCTTCCCAACTGATCTGCTATGTCCTTGAGCTTTGTGACAAAATTAGTCACATTTTGTTTGGGAGCCTTCTTGAGGGTTGTGAAATCCAGCCATAGTTGATGCTTCCTAGCTTTGGTACTTGAAGAGAAGAAGGCTTCAAGTGCATCCCACACTTCCTGAGATGTCTTACAACTTCTAATGTGAGGCAACAAAAAATCTGAGATAGAGTTGAGGAGATAAGACCTTGCAAGTGCATCCTTGGAGCACCATGTGCTCAATCTTTCTTGCTCTTCTTGTGTTGGTTGACTTTTGTTCCTGAAACTTGGCATAACTTCATCTCCAGCCACATAACCATATAAACTTCTACCTTGGAGATAAGCTTCCATTCTTAATGACCAACCTATGTAATTACCTCTGTCCAATTTGTCAATTGATGAAGGAAATCCATCTGCCATGTTGTCCAACCTTGCTCTGATACCACTGTGAAGATATGGATAGGTATGTTCTTGAAGATGAAGAGGTATTGCAAAATCCTTTATCTACACCAGCCAAATGAACTCCAGGAGTATATGGTGGGCCCTTTTAGCTTTCCAATGGATGTATTAGACACCCTATGTACCTTGGAAGATCACTCTCAAAAAGATAGATCAAAACAGATAAGTTGGAGTTAGCTCAGAGGTGAAGAACTTGCTATTTTGGTTCATACACCTGTCTAGTGTTTTGCATAATTCTCTGAGCACAACAGTAATTAGCTTAATTCCTCTTGGGGAAGTCTAGTTAACTTAAAGAGCTAACTTTCAACACTAATTTCATAAAAAATAATGAACCACACACTGAGAATGATGTTTAGCAAGTGATGACATCATCCCGATTTTCACGGGCTGCTATAGTTTGAGACCAGTTAGCAGCCAAATGAACATAACTCCAGATTTAAGAATCCAATGATTATGAAAATTTGTATGCTTGTACTAGAAAGTATGCTGAATCTAATAAAATTTAAATCATTGAATTTGGGTAAGTACACACTGAGAAACAGCTCTGACAATATGAGTAAAAAAGTCGGGTACCTAACAGAGAAGTGAAAATGAACAGACAGTGTTGACTTCAACTGAACATAACTGAAGATTGAAACACCCAAATGAAATGAAAATTGGTGAGCATATAGTAGCCTTATAGAGCTAACTTGAACAAGTTAAATCACTAAAAATGATGCACCAAGATCAGAGAAACCATCTCTGCAATCTGACTTAGAAAATTGAGAGATATGGCAGTGAGTAGTACACTTCACAAGAACATGGAAATATGAACTCAAATGATCATGAAAATGAAAGTATATTGCTTGTACAATACAATGGACTTACTGATACATGTGTGCCTTGGAATCACACCTTGATATGGCATAAAGCTCAGCTCTTGGAGGTCTTCACATAGGTCTCTCTAACCACGACTAAAACTGCCATCTATTTATAGTTGAGCTTGGGAGGCTAACTTCCTTCAATCACTCTCCAATCAATTAGTGATTGATTTGATTCTCTACCTACCACAAATCACGAATTTTTGGCTCCTCTTTCCCATTTTGATAAGGTGGACTCAACCACTTAAGATTCTTTCACTTTTACATTAAGTAAAGTCTTCAAAAGTTACAAGAGGTAGTTCATAAGTGAACTTTACATAGTCTTCATTTTAAGGCTTCTTCTATGACTTTGTGGCACTCAAGCCAATACTTAGGCTTGTCATAGACTTGCTCCAACAGTATCGTATCGCGGTCCACTTTCTGGTATCGTATTGTGTCTTGTCTAGTATTGTATCACGATACCATACTAGAACCGTATCGTGCAAGTTGGTGGTATCGTATTGCCACTTGCATTGGTATCGTATCGTGCTTAGTGGCAGTATCGTATCGTGCAGCCCTCAAGTATCGTATCGTCTCTCATTCCGGTGTTGTATCGCGATACCATTTTGGTATCGTATCGCCACCTGCTGTGATATCATATCGTGCGAGAAGGTCAGTATCGTATCATGCAATACTCGGGTATCGTATCGGGCCAAATTCCAGTATCGTATCGTGCCTCTTTTTGGTATGGTATTGTCCAAAAAGTGGTATCGTATCGTCTAGGTTTTCAGTATCGTATCATCCCAGTTTTAGTATTGTATCGCCAGAGTTCCTGGTATTGTATCGGCCAGTGCATAAGTATCATATCGTCGGTTTTCAGGTATCGTATCGTGGACTGCTTAGGTATCGTATCTTGTTTGGAAGTGGTATTGTATCGTTTCAACGTGAGGTATCGTATCGCCTGTTGATCTCAGTATCGTATCGTCTACTCTTCAGGTATCGTATCATGAGCTTTTGTGGTATTGTATCGTGGACAACGTGGTATCGCCTGAAGCAGTATCACCAAAAGTGGTATCGCCTAGAATTTTTTTGAAGCATTTTCAAAGACAAATTTTAGGGAGAGTTTCAGGGACCTAGAGAGCCCAAGGAGGGTGAATGAACTTGAGGTTAGGAAGGGTGCTAAGTAGCTGGAGAAGTGTCATATCTTCTGTTGGAAGTGCCACTTAGGCCAGTCACCATTCTGTCCATTCCGACACCTCTAGTGACTCAGAGGAAGAGATACCCATGGCTTCCGAAGACATGCAGTGTCCCACTCCCGATAGAAACTTCATGACCACTGTTGAGGAGAGTACCACACTTCTTTACAGTACATTTCTACTAATGCCCAAGAGATTCCCATCTACCTGGATGGTTTAAACAGATCTGTGGCTAGGATGCCACGATTGTGCCCAGACCGGCTGTTAAGTATGAAGGAAGAGCATACATGGACAAGATGGGTCACATCTACTTAGTGACTGAATTTCGTGATTTGATCAATGAGAGGGGAGAGTTAGTGGGACAAGAGAACTCAGGGGGACCAAACCCTAAGGAATTAGTGAAAACCCCTAGAGGCAAGTCCCAAGTGACTCGAGTCTTGAGAGGGGACTTGTGTTGGAAGCAGCCAGAGGCACAGACGACACGGAAGCATGTAACGACAGAGTAGGGAGCCAGTCGAATCGTTTTTCAAAGAACTATGTTTTCAAATACTTTCCAAAAACCTCCAACAGTGATTTTTATCACTATTGTAACATATGTAACATAGAAAACCCCATTTTGTAATCCATAGCTCCATTTTGTGCAAGCCGAGGAGTCCTCGAGCTTGATGAGCTTAGGTAGAACAAGCGTATCAACTTTCGTTATTTTTAGATATCGTTTACCCTTCCAAATAGCATCTAGGACCTAATTTTTAACTATGCCGGTCACTAGATGTGAAACCGGTCAAAACTAGTCTAGAAACTATGAAAAGAGCTAGAGAGCTCATTTTTGGGTTAGTTAGTGTTAGCTTGTTTGAGGTTAGAGTTCTTTTGAGCTTGTAATAGTGTTCTTGAGTAATAGAGTTGATTTCTCACCTTCCATTGTGTCTTGCTTGTCTCTTCGTAGTGTGTGTGTATGTGTGTGTGCATCTTGGTGCTTCTCACCTTCACTCTCACTTCATCTCACATTCACGATCTTCATATCACTCCTATCTCTTCCGCGGATTGACAATTAAGGAGGTGGAGCTTCTTAACGTGGTTCTCACCATTGTGCTAGAGCAACACCAAATTTGGCGCCGTTGCCGGGGATCGAGTCTAGGACGAATGTGTGATGGTAAGAGTATAGCAAGAAGTGGCGTTGGAAGGTAAAAATTTCAGTTTTTGTTGTTGTTTTTACTTAGTTTTTAGTGTTTTTCACCTCCCCCACACTCCATCTTCATCACCGCATCATCATCTTCATCTCCAAAAAAATCAGAAAATTCACCATATCCACCCATTCTCCTCATTTCCCCTCATTTGTGCTTGCGAGAGAGTGAGAGAGAGCTTTTGTGCTTGTGTGTACTTTTGCTTTCTTGAGTTTTCTTACAGGAACAGTACTCCAGTGCATCAGGAAGGCTGCAAAAAGGTAAGAAAATCACCTTCTGTCAGAAATTTCCGAGTGTGTCAGACCATCGCGATGGTCTGCAAACTTCGGAATTTTTGGTAAGCGACCACACAGGCGTGTAGGCGACCCTTGCGCTTCTACGAATCCACAGACGCATTTGCAAAATCATCAGTTTGGTGGACCATCGCAACGGTCTCAAACCATCGCGATTGTGTCACACCATCGCGATTGTCTCACGCCATCGCGACGGCTCGGCCGGACCATCGGGACGGTCTCACGCCATCGCGACGGTTCATTTGGACCATCGCGACGGTTCGCGGACCATCGCGATTGCTCGGTTGACCCCACACCATCGCGATTGGCTCACGCCATCGCGCCGACGGTGCCACGTGGCAAGCTAGACCATCTCGACGGTTCATTTTTTGGACCATCGCGACGACACCCTCACACCATCGCGACGGTTCACTTTGGACCATCGCGATTGTGCACGTTGACCGTTGACTGACGCCATCGCGATTGTCCGCCTGATCAAGCCATCGCGACGGTTCACATTCACGCCATCGCGATTGTCCACTTTCGAGCCATCGCGACGGTCCACTTTCACGCCATCGCGATTGTCCACCCTCACGCCATCGCGACGGTCCCAGACCATCGCGATTGTCTCACACCATCGCGATTGTGCACCCCCATCGCAAATTTTAGGGTTTCAATTTTTGGCCAATTTTGGGGCTATTTTTGGGAAATTTTTGGGTGATTAGACTCATAGGAGACCCCTTAGCTCATATTTGGAGAAAAACCTGTTTGTCAGTTTTTACCCCCCAGGGCCTGAACGGTCATAACTTTTTCATCCGAAGTCCGTATTTTTAGACAAGCTATTTTGAGGTTGACCTAGTTTGGGACTAGGAAGCCAGGGGGCAAGCATTAAAAAGTTGGGCAAAAGGGAAGGGACTTAAAAGGTGTATATACTCAAGTGCTTGATCATCCAACTGTGAATTGGTCTAATATTGGATTTTTCCAGGTCTAGCAAGGGCAATCAAAGGCAACCGAGGCAAGGCAGTGAAGGGCATAAAGCTTGGGAAGCACGGCTTCTTGGGCATCAGAGCAACCAGAAAAGCTGACTCGAGGTTGGAAGATTACTCAACCCCCTCAGTCAATTCTTAGCTTAGGAAAAAACGTTATCATTGTGGATTAAAGACGATAGGAACGCCTCAAGTTCAAGAGAGTTAAGTTTATCAAGTTCAAGACTAAAGTAAAGGTGTGTGTGACTAAAACCTAAAGGAAAGAACCTAAGTCTGACGGAACGAGAACTCAAAATTATAACGGAAAGTCGAATTCCTGACGCATACATTAAGACAAGAATCTAAAGAAATCTAAAAAGAATTAAGACAGTAATAACAAAGAATAATTGACGATCTGAGCGTGTACTGAGTGTGCAAGGAACAAAATTAATGAACCTTAGATCGGGCAAACATATAGGTAAGTCAGACCGACGAAGCCTTAGATCATCAGAGGCAAGTGTAAGAACTACTGCTCGATCGTGGGCTCAGCAATTGAACACTAGTTATCCCTACGAGAGCTCAGATACTAGCGAATCAGAAATGGCATTCAGCACAGAAAGACCAGAAGGAGGGTCGAATGTAGCCTATTTAGAAAAACCAGAAGGACCCTATAGAATGCAACTAGAGTTTCTCCAAACCAACCGATTAGGTGCTCGCATCTATGAGGATGGTTTGCAAAGGCAAGTGGTGCAAATGCACAACCCCGATCAACCCATTGGATTGGAACATCCAGTGGTGAAATTCGAGAGAGACGCGTACATAGACAAGGAAGGAACGATGTACATCTTAAGTACGCAGCCAAACAATACCAACGAGTTTGGCGTGATTCAACCAGAGACAGAAACAAAATCTCAAGGAAAAGAACCATTAGAAGAGCCTAGAACACCTAGAGGGAAATCTGTACTGACACGAGTACTAATCCCAGAATGGATCCCTCGGGACAACAGAAGGATAGAGTTGTTTGTAAATAAAGAAACTGATGAAGCCTTTTGGAGATACAAGACAGAACTACTTAGTGAGGTAGGTATCATCACTATATACGAGTTCAAGGACCCGGATACACCTGGAAAGGTTGTATACCTGGATGAGACTTCAGAAAGAGTCTTTGTGGTGCCTGACCGCGCTAAAAACACATACACATGGAGAGGTGAATTGGTATTCCCTCCATCTAGAGCAAACATGAATACGAGTCAACAAGGAGCAGGAACATCCTCAGCCCATGGAAATCAAAGAGAGGGAAATAAAGAGAGACCGGAAGTAAGCTTTAATCACCCCATAGGGAGAGATAGAACAACTACAGACACTAATAGAGCGGATAGACAAAGAGATCATGGAATACTAGGTGGTAGAGATGATTTTCCTCTACCTAGACCACGTGAACACGCAAGAATACTGAGACCCACTCAATTAGTGAAATCCATGAAAAATTACTTTGATGGGACAGGAGATCCCTATGACCATGTCGCAGAATTTAAGCAAGTACTAAGAGCAGAACAAGTCGAAGACATGTTCACTGAATTCTCTAAAAGTGGGATTAGACATGACACGTCTTCGTTGATTCATAGCTTTAAACAGACCCCTCAAGAAACAGTAAGACTGGCAGGACGTAGGTTTAGACAATATGTTGAACGATGTCCAATGCAAGAGCTACCCTCACAGGCCAAGCAAGTGTCATTGTTTCTAGATGGCTTGTTGAGCTCTAAACTACGCTCCTACGTGTACCTAAAAGAACCCAGAACGCTAGAGCAATGTGTGAGAATATGTATAGACATTGAGGACAACTTAGGAGACGAGTTGGAACTCTCAAAGGTCTTTAAGGACTCAGACTGTTCATCTCTAGCATCCACAAAATTATCTAGCTCAATAGAAGACCTCGCAGAAAAAGTGGCCCAGAAACTAGGAGTTTCTAGTAAACCTAGGGTACTAATGAACAAGCGCTGTTACACCTGTGGTGGCGACCATATGGCAAATGTGTGCCCCAATGCACCACAACCACAAGCCAACCCTAGTGGCCAATACTGTACAATTGAGAGAAGATACACGAATCATACGGCTCAGGACTGCCCATACAACAAACAAACCGTGAGACAGAACTACCCGCAAGCATACCCGCAGCCAGGTAGGTATCAAGGCCAATACAATGCTCAGCCTTATTACTATAGGCCTCCTCAGAACTACCCATACCAGGCTCAACAGAGACCTCAACCTGTCTTAGCTCAGCAGCCACCCCCACCAGCTAATGTCATCTCAGTCAAATACGCTGCTGCAGAAGAGAACCTAAGTAGGGCCTTAGTGCCTTCTTCACCTTTGATCACAGAGAGTGACCCACACTCAAATAGTTTTGACTCTACGCATGTAGATAGTCCACCCGCATATTACACGGAGTCACCAGAACATGTGGAGACATATCATTATGATAGTCCACCAGTGGAACCTAGTTGGGAGCCAGACTATGCTAATGTGATGTACACAAACCCAAATCCACGGCCCCAATTAAGACAACAAAGACCACAGGGCCCTAGAGGACCATGCTTTAGGTGCCAAGGAGATCATTTCATAAAGGACTGTCCACATCCCCCGATAGCAGGACAATCACAGTACTATAACATCCAAGGCTTTTGTGCTGATTGTGGCAAAGAGCACATAATCAAAGATTGTCCTAAAAATCCAGTTAACGCGTCGAATGTGACACCGATCAACGTGATAGGTATTGTAAATAACGGAGATGGATCCAACCCTACATACGTGCCTATCCAAGCTATAACAAGAGCCCAGGCACTCGTACAGAACCAACAGTTTAATCAAGGGAAAGTAGCCGGAACTAGTGAAGTTGCAGAATCTAGCAGTAAAAAGACAAAATCTTGGAAAGATTCTAGAGAAAGAATAAAGAGAAAGTGGAGTAAAAAGATAACTGAGTTGGAAGGAAGTTTAAAGGAATCTAGAGCCAAAATCCTAGAATTGACTTCACAGGACTTGAATCAAGAGAATCCAGCTCAGAAATCAGGATCAGTTTTAGCGGAACCCATACCAGGAAACCTAGACATGATGTTTCGTGCATATCAGACTAGATTAAAAGAGGGACCTCAGGTAGCTGAAATGAGCAAAAACTACCCTCGAGCTGATCTAGAAATTGAGAGAACTAAACTTTGCATGAAGATGGTAGAACTAGCACAAGCTTTGTTCGAAGCCTCTAGATATCTTAATTGGAATAACATGGCAAAACCGGAATTACATTTTCAAGGACTAATGGAGAGGCTAGAATACTTGATAGAGAGCAAAGAGAAAAAAGATCAGCCTAGGAACCCTATTGTCCCAGAGACACAGGAAAGGAATGCACCATCCCTGTCTCAAGTACCCAACTCAAAAAGTCAAGACAATTTATCTTCCATACATAGGTACTCACATGAATTTTTGAGAGAGATCCAAGAAGAGAAATGGAGAAAAGAACAAGGAACCCATCCTCCTATTCAAGAAATAGATGACTTGCAGGAACAATTTCCCCAAGACATCCCCTCTATATACGATGATGTAGAGGAAGAACAACTGAGTGAACACACAGGCTTTGAATCTAATTCTTTACAAGAATTACCTCAGTTCACAGGACCTTGGGAAGCAAAGTCTATTAGTATGAGAGCACCCACGATAATAGTGAGGAATGAAGAATCAGTAATCCCTAGAAACACGGAAGTGATCAAGAATACCAAAGTACAATGTAATCTCACTCTGGAGGAGTTATTAAAGGTTAAACCAGAATTGTGGAAACATGTAGCAAATCAATTCCCCGAGCTTGCTACTACTCCCTCACAAATAGGATCACAAAATAAGGTACCAGAAATACCCGTAGAAAAGATTGGAGATGTAAGCGAAGGAGAGGAAGGTAACACTTATCTTCCGATAACCCATCAGGGCTACACCACGAAAGCCATCTTAGATTCAGGAGCCGGAGTAGCCATAGCTACCACCGCTTTATGGAAACGTTGGGGTAAGCCAGCATTGAGACCCACCAGGATGAAGCTACAAATGGCTGACGGACACATAGAAAAACCATTAGGCTTACTAGAAGGCATATCTCTCACCACTTGTGGCGTAGAATTTGAGCATACCTTTGCCATTTGTGACTTTGCAAAAAATCATGCATATGAGATGATATTGGGACGACCATTCATGCGTCAGTTGCAAATTGTACAAGATTGGGGAACTAATTCTTTGTACTTGCAACATTTAGGAGTGACTACCAAAGTCAATCTTAAAGACTATTCACATAGAGATGTACCCCCAATACAATGGAATACCATCCATAAGACACAAGTAGAAACAGAATCCGTGCACTCATTAGAATCAGATCCTTCTTGGTTGCATGAGGATACTCACTTATGGATGTGTAAAGTAGCAAAACAGGAAGAAGAAAGGTTAGAAGCCAAGACCTTAGGTGCAGAACAACATCCACGAACCCTTCAGGATCCAGCTTATGCACCTATAGTATTTCCAGACGAAGAGTTTGAACCCCATGGTTGGGCAGAAATCCTAGCAACCATGGACGTAGCCATCAATGAAGAACAATGGACACCCCACTGTGACGAGGATGGCTATGACATTTCAGTTTTCACGATAGAGCCAATCATGTGCGATGCGATTTTAGAAGAGTGTGAACCTAACACTGATGCATTTGAGGATGCAAGCGATTTTGATTTAGAATCAATTATCATGGACCCACCCTTTGCATCAGAGAAAGAATATTTTTTCGAGGTAGAGACTCACACTCAGAGACACGAGGAAATTACGAATGAGGTGAGGTTAGCCACTCAAGTGACTACTAAGAGTGAAGGCAAGAAAAGAAAGAAGAAAGAAACCATGTCAGAAAAAAAAGAATCTTTATTTGAAGTACCCGAGAACTTTAAGAAATATGAAATCGAAGATAGAAGGATCATGGTACGAATGCCTAATAGAAAGGCGAATGATGGACAAGTATATGATAACCGAGAGAAAACCAAGAAAATAATAGTTGCTATCGAAGGAGAAGAAGAAAAATGTACATACATAGGGCATGATTTGACAACTGAAGAAGAAGAAGAGCTAGTTGCCCTATTGCGCGAATATAGAGATGTTTTTGCTTGGAGTTACAAAGATTTGAAAGGAGTAGATCCAGATATATGTTCTCATAGAATCCCTATGACTCCAGATGCAAAACCGACAAAACAGAAACCTTACACGTACAATGATAACTACGCTGCGAAGATTAAAGAGGAGATAGATCGCTTGATAGAAGCAGGATTCATTTACGAAATTGAGCATACCGAATGGGTATCCCCCATTGTGGTTGTGCCCAAGAAGAATGGAAAATTGCGTGTGTGTATTAACCTTAAAAAAGTTAATGCCGCAACGATTAGAGATAGTTATCCTCTTCCTATCACAGAACATCTATTGGAAAGAGTTGCGGGCAAGGAAGTTTACAGCTTTCTTGATGGATTTTCAGGCTATAATCAAGTAGCCATTGCTCCAAAAGATCAACACAAGATGGAATTTGCCACTGAATGGGGCATATTTGCATTTCGTGTGATGCCATTTGGCTTAACAAATGCACCCGCCACTTTCCAGCGACTCATGTGTCATGTTTTCAAGGAATTCTTACGCAAGAGTTTGGAAGTTTATGTCGATGACTTATGTGCTCATTCAAATGTAAGACAGACGCATATCCTAGAGTTAAGACAAATATTTGACAAATGTCGAGAATACTAGGTTTGTTTGAACCCAGAAAAATGCGTTTTCATGGTCAGACAGGGCAAAATTCTAGGACACATTGTGTCAAAAAACGGAATCTCTACGGATGAAGAAAAGGTGAAAGTAATTGCAGAATTACCTAGACCAACTAATGTGAAAGAGGTACAAGTATTTATGGGCCATTGCGGATATTATAGGAGATTCATACACATGTATGCAATCATAGCCAAGCCTTTGTACTCTCTTTTAACCAACTTTGAATGGACAAATGAATGTGAAAATTCATTCAATGAACTTAAACGACGCTTGTGCTCAGCACCTATATTGACTACCCCAGATTGGAGTAAGCCATTCCATGTACATGTGGATGCATCCAATTATGCCATAGGATGCGTGTTAGCACAACCCACGAATGAAGGTAACATAGATCTCCCCATAGCTTACGCGAGAAGACAATTGAACGCAGCAGAAAGAAATTACACCACGACGGAACGAGAAGGATTAGGGATGATCTACGCAGTAAAGAAGTTTAGGCACTACTTGTTGGCCAACAAATTCAAGTTCTTTACAGATCATCAAGCCCTATTGTACTTAGTCAACAAGCCATGTAACACCGGACGACTGATACGTTGGTTTCTATTACTCATGGAGTATGATTTTGAAGTCGTAGTCAGGAAAGGAAAGACACATCTTAGAGCTGACCACCTTTCAAGATTAACCTCAGGAGAAGCTCCTCAAGGAATAGCGGATGAATTACTAGATGCTTATTTGTTTAATCTTGAGATAGCACCAGAATGGGCTAAACCTATAGTCCCTATTCTGACATACGGACCCAAGAATCCTAGGATAAAGATCAAAGAGGGAGAGATTACCAAGTCTCAGAGATACCAAATAATGGCAGGAAGCATATATAAACAGGATAATCAAAAGATTCTTGCTTGTTGTGTAGATGAATCAGAACATGTGAATTGGTTGCAATTAGCACACATAGTTGCATTAAAGCAACATGCAGACTCTGCATAGATTAGGAGTATATTGGCCTACGATGGAAGCAGATGTCTACAAGTTGTGTAAAGAATGCCATGTTTGTTGTGAAAGACCACCAGTAGAGCATGCTACATTATATCATGTGTCTCTCACACCATACTAGAGTGAACAATTAGTGACATACTTGAGGACGAAGACATTCCCTCAAGGCATGACCTTAGCTCGACAACGTAGTCTAGAGCAGGAAGCTCATGACTATTCACTTATTGGCGATAATCTATACAAAAGAGGACGAAATGGATATCTAAGACAATGTGTTCATGAGAGCGATTATCTGAGCATACTAGAGACTGCACACCAAGGTGTTGCAGGAGGTCATTTTGGACCCGATAGGATAATCAAAGCCATCCTCTTTGCAGGATTATGGTGGCCCACTCTTCACATGGATGCTCATACCTATGTAAAGAGATGTGATGTGTGCCAAAGAACTCAATTTCCTACTCGCAGAGATGAAATGCCATTGAAACCCATGATGGGCGGACGTGCATTTTCTAAGTGGGGTATAGACTTTGTAGGACCCATTAACCCCCCTGCAAAAGGTACACATGCTGAATACATTATTGTTGCCACAGATTATCTTACGAAATGGGTAGAGGCAAAAGCCACGAAAAAGAATGATGCACACACAACTGCAAAATTCTTATTTGAGAATGTCTTTACAAGATATGGATTGCCTATAGAGTTAGTGAGCGATCGCGGAACTCACTTTCTAAACCAAGTCATTGAATATTTGTTACAAGATTTTATGGTGATTCACAAGAAATCCGCACCATATCATCCTCAGGCCAATGGTCAGGCTGAAAGCACTAGTAAGATCCTTTGTAACGTACTGACGAAACTCGTGAACAACAAACGTTCAGATTGGGACAAACAGTTACACCATGCTGTTTGGGCATATCGAGTGGCCTACAAGACCGTACTCAATGCAACTCCCTTTCAGATGGTTTTTGGTCAGAATGCTGTGCTTCCTTTGGACTTCTTGATACCGACCCTTAAGGTTGCACAAGAACATCAGTGGACCGGCCATGAATTATCAGCGAGAATAATGGACTTGGAACGATTAGGAGAAACCAGGCTAAAGGCAGCAGCAAGAATATATGCAGCAAAGAAGCGACAGAAAGCATATTTTGATGCACATGTGAAAGATAAAGGCCTAAAAGAAGGAGATTTAGTTCTAGTATATACGCTAAAGCAACACGCACGGAAGTTAGAAAAGCGAGGTTATGGACCTATGATCATTAACAGACTCTCAACAAGTGGAGCAGTACAGTTAGCCACCTTAGAACGAGACGTAATGCCTAATTATATTAGTGGCTGTAGAGTCAAGCTATATCAAGAACCTCTTACTGAGGATATGCTTAGACGACTCACGTTGGCAAAGAAGCGCAAGGAGGAAGAAAATAGAATACGAGCGGAAGCTCAGGCAGAAGCAATAGAACGCATTAAACGCATGAAGTTAAGAAGACAAGGACTAGGGAGAGAACATTATAACCATCTGGAAACTACACCCAGATACCCCATGGCCATGTGTCAAGTAAAGTCAAACACTCATCCTAGTATAGTGGACAGGAGACCATTCATTACAGTCAGGTTAGAGCACGGCAACCCTTGCCAAGAGCTCAGGGCTTTAATTGACTCAGGTGCTGCGACTAGTGCGATTAGATGGTCCCACTATAAGGATTCAGGAATAGAAATGCGGCCAATTGAGGCATACCTCATAGGGCTAGGAGGCATGGAAACCCCTTGCATGGGTGAGGTGGACCTTCCTATCCTCATTAAGGATGTGACCATGACAGCGAAGCTACTAGTGTGCCATGATGACGACCTGATAGAACCCCTAATCCTTGGCCAAGATTGGCTATACGATCACTCAGTGGATCTAAATCTTAGACAAGGCTCCTTACAGATTGGAACCTTAGAGCAGAAGCGAGTGATACCGCTTGACTTCCCTAATTGCATTCCGATTGGGGTTAGTAACCCTAGACCCTATGAAACGCATGCGATGGAAGACCGGAAGATCTTAGGTCAGACCAGTCACGTTACGTCTACACCAACCCACTCGGGCTTGGCTATGGACAGTTGTCAATCAGAAGGACGACAGGAGATCTTCCCGGGGGCTTCCTGCAAACTAGAAGGGGCAGCTACCCAACCGCTAGGGCAGATGAACACAATCAGCGGTCAGGTGGGTTGCATCAGCGGCCAAATGAGCACAAGACCCTGCGGTGCTCATCCTTCAAAACTTGCTGCGGACTGGCCTAGATTAAAGATAAATAACGAATCACTTCCTAATGGGCAGGTCACGCAAGTGTTGGATCTCCCTTCTTTTCCAAAGTAGAGCGTCCATTGGACCTCTCAAACCCAACCACGAACGAGTCAACCACAACAGAGGAACCTAGACCGACGACACCACCAGACAAGGCAAAGAAAGCAGCAGTATCAACATCACAGAACAAGTGGCACGAAACAAATATGGGTGCCAAAAGGATAGCAACCACAGCCTATTAGCAACACCGCAGACAACAACAGGACAAAGTTTCACCAGAAGCAGAGTCAGCATCCTAAGTCCCCTCGATCTTCTTCTACAAGTACCAATACTCGACAGATTTGGATCGCCAAGAAATACCTTATCCATAGACCCACACCCATGCAGATTTGGGTACCCAAACAATGTATTATAGCCCAACCCTCAAGCCATGTAAGATATACCCCTCAAAAACCTTTTCATCCTTCAAGAGCACCAAACCCGATACCACTTTTTGTCCCTCAGTAGAAACATACCACCCACTCCAAGACTCTTAGGAAATGGATACCGAAACGTATCCAAACGTCTTCTTGTACCATTGTATCTAACAATTCTCCCACCCCGTTTAAACTCCACCCTTGTACTAATTCACCTTCAACCAAACCTTGTATAAATTCATACACCCAAACCCCACATCATGCATAATAAAAGCTCATCAAGAAATGTAGGCATAATCTGAACCATGTAGGTGTCTAGAGACCTGCATTAGCTCTGCAAAAAGATCATTGCATCAATCACTTCACGACACTTGGCTACACGGGTTACACATCGGTTATGGAAAAGGATTGCGGTCTCACCTTAATGGGATCATAATTAATTTCCATACTAATGTGCTAATCTTTTGTAGCAGATCTTTTCTATTAGCTCGTCAGTCATCATGCAAACTGAAGCAGGACCATTAGAAGCTGGCCCCAGTGCACCGATGGCCACTATTGGAGAATTACTCGCGGAATCTTATCCTACTATGCAACCACCAGAGTTTCAAGGTTTTCTAGGACCCATGCCAATCGATGATCCTCCTAGAGGATATACTGAGAAGATTCATCGTAATTCTCACTGGTTTCAAGGCCTAGCAGGACCATTAGCAGATGCTGATTTCATATTTGAGGCCAATTTGGCATTTGATTTACGCACATGGGCCAAGTACCAGTTCTTTTCACGAGAATTTGAAGGACTGCAGAATACACAAGATCTAACGCACGTTTGGGCACGAGCGGGATTTACAGAGTATTTTAGCGACCCTCTGCCTAAACCCGATTTTTACAGATGTTTTTACTTGGTAACCACCTTAACAGCTTCAGAAAACAAGGATCTACCTGGCACATTCATGTTACCATCCTTGGTAAATGATCCTCCATTCAGAAGGTTTTATTTGTCTAAAGATTTAATTCGCGTAGCTCTGAAAATACATGGAACACACACTCCGACGGAGAGAGAACGGCTAGTCCCAAAGCAGATGAAACGTGGTGACGTAACTAAATGGGAGGATATTTCAGCCATAACCCCTGAGCTTTCCAAGCCATTACGGATATGCATGCAGCACTTTGCTTTCCCAGCTCAGGATCGTTTTACCATGCCTCACAAGAGAATCTGGTTTGGATTGTACTTAGCATGTACTGGATCGCAAACGGTTGATCTAGCCAGTTGGATAATTGATCAGCTCTATTTGGCACAACATAGGTGGGAGCGAAAGAAGGTAATCAATGGGTGCTGCGCCCTCACCAAGATCATATACATGTGCTTGGCGTATGACTTACCAATTGAGCGTGCCATGACCAGTGAGGAACTGAAAGCATTTAAAGGCACCACTAGGAAGGCTAGAAAGTCTAGCAAAGGCAGAGCCGGAAAGCGGATGAGAGGTACTATCCCGTGCCTACAAGTCCCAGAATCACCCTCGCCACAACCATCTCCAGCGCAGTCACCAACAGCAGCCACTCCCGCGGTACCACCAATTCGTATACGGTTATCAAGACTAGTTACGCCGGAGGGCACCACTAGTACTGTTGCACCTCAAGCAGCCACAACCACAGAACCTATCACCACAGCAGCTGAACTTCCCACCACTATTGGTGCGGAAGCTTTCTCTTTTCCAATACCCCATTTAGAACCAGGACAAGCAGAGCCACTGGACCAAACTTTTGATTTTGAGATGCCTGATGCATTCTCCAATGAGTTCCAATTTTCAGAAGGACAATTGTTTTCTCAAGAATTTGAAAGGCCTAGCTACCCTACCACACCCAGGGATCAGCCACAAGGACAGATCGTGTCCAGCTCTGATGACGAAAGAACAGCAATTGATGACGACGAAGGAGACGACGAAGCTAGCCAGGGAACTCAGGAATCCCAAGAGCATGAACAGACAGATGGCCAAGGACAACAAACAGACACACATGGTGATACAAGTACCCATGAAGATGAAACTTACGAAGCAGCCGCTTACACACTGGCTATTAAGAAGCTGTATAGAACTATGGAAAAAGTTTGGGCACGCAAAAAGCTGACAGAGGAAGAGAGTCAAACAATAATAGAACAAGAACTTGTCACAGGCGGATTCGAAGACGCATACATCAAAGGATTCAAAGAATTAGTCAAATCAGTAGGCTCCAACGAAGCACTCAGGTACTTGCAAAGAAAGCCACTACCACAGTTTGACCCCCGTAGAGTACGACTACTTTCAAAGCCCGACGAATACATTCGTGTACCAACCGGAGCACAATCTTCAGAACAAGCCAGGGAGGCATGCCTCGTCCCCGAAAGTTCGTTGGCTGTAGAAACCATCTTTGTAGATTCCCCACCCCGCGCTATAGCTATATAAACCTCAGTAGTCACTGAAGTACCGACCACCCCAACCGCTCCTCTCTCACCGCCCGTCCATCCAGCCTCCCCTCTTCACCCTCCTTCCCCCAGACCAACATCTTCACTCGTCGGTGGCATAGCAGAAATCGCCTTTACGACCACTCACCCCACAATTCCCGCGCCCATTAGCCCTAGTCTACCCCCTCCCACACCCACCTTTCTATCCAACCCATTCCTTCATCAATCTTTTCCATCTTTCCCCACAACTCCAAGACCCCTTTTTCCATTCCCCCCGCCCTCAACCTTCTCCCCCGTCTCACCTCCCCGACCCACTGTAACCCCTCTTTCCCCTTTCTACCAAGCTGCTCCAGCTAGCCCCCCTGTAAATTACCCCTCAACCTTTGTAAATCCCGTATTTACACCAGCACGAGTACCCACGATCACACCCATATTCATGGTCACCGCACTAGATACGTCCACTGACATGGACATCTCACCACCCACTGCACCATCACTCACTTCACTCACGGCACAAACATTTTTAGGCACATCACAATTTTCAACAATCACTACATCATCCACCTTCCCATCCCCATTCCCCATTCCCGTTGCATCTACACCAACTGCATCTTCATTTAGCACCCCATTAATACTATCACCCACTGTAGATAATGCATTCCGACAGATGTTCATGTGTATGACGCAAGTAAGAGATGAGTTCACATCTCTTGGTGATAATTATCAGCAGCTGCAGAGGACAACCAATGACTTACAGTCGCAGCTTAATTTATTGTCTATTGAGAATGCCTCTCTGAACACCCGCTACCAGGAATTACGCGAGGCTTATCACAAATTGGAACTAGAAAGCGAAGAAAAGACCAAGGAAGCCATTGCTGACCTGGATAACTTATTAAGAGCCCAGACAGTCCGCAATGCAACGCTAACACGAAACATGGGCTTACTACGAAGACACCTAGCAGCCGCCAAGGAAGAAAACCAGCGCTTACAGGATCAGAACCGAGAAAACTTAGAAGCAGCGCTCGACCACCCAGACCAACCGCTCAGTCCTAGCAGGTTCAAAGCCATTCCTTCAGACTCGATGAGGATGCTGCTAGACAATCATGTGAGATTGCTAGATGAGTATGACCGCATGAACGAGGAGTTACAGAAACTCAAAGAAGATCACAAATTACTCCAGTTACGAGAACCGGCACACCAAGACATACCAGCACCTGTGGACCCCTCTCTTGACCTCCTAGAGGAACTCAACTCATTACGGGCCCAGGTATCACACCTTGAATCAAGGATCGCAGTATATGAAGCACCACCAAGGCCAGATTCCCCACCTGAGCTTCCAACTGAGGAAGAAACGGTCACCATCCCGGTGGAGGAAACGTTTGAAGAAGCGTACGAGCCACAACCCATCCCAGGCGGACGCGTCACGGCCGAAGGTCAGATGACGTCCGAACTTCCGACCCCCGCGTGGATGAAGACTATTGAGGAACTTGGAACAACGCACTCAGCTAGAGTAGAGGCACAATTACATGCCATGGCGATGATAGAAGAAAGAATTTTACAGTCTCCATTCTTTGCTCATTTGGCCCCACGACGATACATATCTGGGCATGAGCTACAGTATAAACCGTATTTCATGTTAATGGCTGAATACCAGTTAGCCATTGAGAAAGAGACAGGTAAAAAACCATCGCATGCAACTCAATTCGAGGCGGCTGATTTGCCACTAGATGCACAGAAAGGAAGGATCTATCAACCAGAGTGGCGAAAAGATTTACTACAGCAGTATCCAGAGATGATGAGTACATGGGTAAAGGCACCTTTGCATTTGAAGTACAATCCGTGTTGGGGACCAGTACCACGACGCCGCTCCTGGACTGCCTTTGCTATTAAGGTACAAAACAATAAGCAGTGTCAGGACTGGTTGAATTACCCCTATTTTAAGCCACCCATCGAGTTACCAACTGTAGGCTACATGATGGCTACAATTCGCCACTGGCTCCCTAGATTAAAGCATATGGACGATATAGCGGCGCATATGACTGTCAAAATCTTTGACATGATGCAAATGATTTTTAAAGTCTTCCGACGCGTCAAGGCACCACATGTCAACACCCCGGGCTTTGAGCATGGCAATTTTGACCTGGTATATGATATGAGTACAACGCCATCGCTACGGGTGTGTTATGCCTGGCACTGCAGAATAAAGTACCTACCGGCGTGCTACAAGCAGACATTCGAAGAGATGTTCACAACCGGCTTCTGGGAATACCATTCAGAGGTATTCATAAGCAGGCCTACACATTTATTACACTTATTTGCCTGTGAACGAATGGTCAATTCCACACACTATCAGCTCCCGCCACCGGAAGAACCGCAACCAATCGACTGGGAGAAACTCGAGGCAGATCTGGCCCGAGGCATTCGTATCTCCGAGCACACCCTCGCTCAAGACCTCCTACAAAACTATATCCGGCAGACCTCACAGCAAGGTTCTGTCAGGGACGACAGAAGCGAGAGGGAGGGGGGTGTTGGAAGCAGCCAGAGGCACAGACGACACGGAAGCATGTAACGACAGAGCAGGGAGCCAGTCGAATCGTTTTTCAAAGAATTATGTTTTCAAATACTTTCCAAAAACCTCCAACAGTGATTTTTATCACTATTGTAACATATGTAACATAGAAAACCCCATTTTATAATCCATAGCTCCATTTTGTGCAAGCCGAGGAGTCCTCAAGCTTGAGGAGCTTAGGTAGAACAAGCGTATCAACTTTCGTTATTTTTAGACATCGTTTACCCTTCCAAATAGCATCTAGGACCTAATTTTTAACTATGCCGGTCATTAGATGTGAAACCGGTCAAAACTAGTCTAGAAACTATAAAAAGAGCTAGAGAGCTCATTTTTGGGTTAGTTAGTGTTAGCTTGTTTGAGGTTAGAGTTCTTTTGAGCTTGTAATAGTGTTCTTGAGTAATAGAGTTGATTTCTCACCTTCCATTGTGTCTTGCTTGTCTCTTCGTAGTGTGTGTGTATGTGTGTGTGCATCTTGGTGCTTCTCACCTTCACTCTCACTTCATCTCACATTCACGATCTTCATATCACTCCTATCTCTTCCGCGGATTGACAATTAAGGAGGTGGACCTTCTTAACGTGGTTCTCACCATTGTGCTAGAGCAACAACTTGATACCTCAAGACGACTACTTACTGGAAGTCTATTCGATCCATGGTTTGGACTTGTTGCTTTAGACTGACTCACCGACTCAGGGAAGAGAAGAAAGTCCTATGACTTTTTATGAGTTGAAGGATCCGAAAGACGAGACTAGAATAACATACCTAGACAAGAACCAAAGAAGGTACTGGTTGGTAGATGCCATAGATACGGCTCAACTGAAATACATGAGATTGCCTGTATTCCCTCAGCGAGAGCAAGCAACCACCTCTCAGAACCCCTTTGGAACCCAACAAGAGGCAGAGCACACCATCTCGGGACAAACTAGCCAACGGAGTGTTCCAAACCGAACTCATGTACAATTCGCTACTCTAGGAGTGCAACCACACAATCAGACCCGCCCAGGAGTAGGAAATCAATACCGACCACCAGTAAGGCCACGACCACCAGTAGGAGGGCAGCCAGGAATACCCCCAGTTAGACCAGTGGTTCCTGCCTTCCCTGCAATGCCTAGACAACCAGAACCAATGAGAAGATTGAGACCTATTTAGGTGGCCCAATGTGTGAGGAACCACTACGACGGATTGGGAGAACCCTATGATCACATTGCTCAATTTAAACAAGTTCTAAGGGCAGAACAAATAGACGACTTCTTCGTGCAGTATGAGTCTTTCGGACTCACCCTCACAGGAACAACTCTGACTTGGTTCCAGCCATTAGATCCCAAACAATTTGGAAATATGGAGCAATTCTTCCAAGAATTCATTGGGGAATTCACTAAGAGAGGGATTAAACACAATTCTGCGTCTTTAATCCATAGCTTTAAACAGAACCCTAATGAAACTATGAAAATAGCTGCCCAAAGATTCAACTAGTATGTTGATAGATGTCCAGCTGCAGAGAGACCCACTTAGGAAAAAATAATTTCATTACTTTTGGATGGACTCACGAATGGAACCCTAAGAACGCTAGTTTATGCGAAGAGATTACAAACCCTGAGTGAGTGCCTTCAAGAGTGTATTGACCTAGAAGACAATCTAGCTGAGGATCTCAAGAGCACGCCCAGCCCCACTAAATTAGAAGACTCCCGGAGTACTATTACATCCAACTCCAGTAATGTGGAGGAATTAGTGGATATGGTAGCAAAGAAATTAGGAGTCCAAGGACAGAGAAATTACCAACACCCTGCCTTAAGGGTGCTCATGCTATGAAGATGTAGTCTATGTGGAGGAGATCACCCCACGCACATGTGTGTATGAGGAGGAACTGGTGTACCTCATACCTATCCTTACAACAGACAGCCCCATCAAGGAACTGCCTTGTATTGCCACATAGAACAAAAATACACCAACGACACCACTAAAAACTGCCCATTCAATAGGCAGACACGGCCCCTCCAACCGCCTCAGTATCGACCATATGGATATCCACCTAGAGAGCTAGGTAGAGATATGCCTAGATACAATTCCTACCCAGCACCAGCAGGAGCTCCCAGGCCATATGAAACAGCACAATTTGGAAACCCTCAACTAGTGTTAGGACCACAACCTCCACATCCTCAGCATGTGGTACCTGTGAAGTATGCCTAGCCAGAAGAAAATTTGGAAAGAGCCATAGTGCCAGCCTCAACGATGACCAGTGTAGAATCAGCAAACCCTAGATATGAGCTACCCCCAGGAGATTACTATCCCTATGAATCCAACATGTTAGAGTGCGAACCAGCATATGATTCGGCATACTATGGATATGAAGGCTATGATCAAGCTTATCGAATGGAGGTAGCAATTTTAATGTATAATGCGCCTAAAGCACAACCACCTAGAAGACCACCCATTAGACCACCTGTGCCGAGAGGACCATGTTACAGATGTGGAGGAGGCCATTTTATTAGAGAGTGTCATCGGCCTTACAATCCACCACCCCCTAGGACTTGGGAATGATACTGCAATGATTGTGGAAAGGAACATCTCTTCCGTGATTGCCCAAAAAATCCTAACAAGGCTCAAGACACTGCACCTACTAATGTAATCGAAGTGATAGAAGCACCTGGAGGTGATAAGGAATACACCGTGCCCTTAAAGGCCATAACCTGAGCTCAAACAAAAGAACAAAAAGGAAAGCAACTAGAACGGGAACAAGAGAACAATATAATAGTAAATCCCAAAATTCAAATAGTAGAAGATTCTGAGGACCCACGTGAGAGTACCCAGAACATAAAAGCGCAAAAATGGAAGGAAAGAAGAGAGAAGCTCAAAGATAAATGGATGAAGAAAAAAATTCAAGAAAATAAGAAACACACAAGAAGCAGTAAGGAGCCTAAAGAACCAAAGAATCGAGAAGAGGTTCCCATTATACCGCTTATCGGAGAAGTAGAGAAACCAGGATCAATTCTAGCTGACCCAAAACTGGATGATTTAGACATGTGGCTGAAAGCTTACCAAGCTAGAATTAAGACTAGACCGAATGTGGAATAGCACGAAAAACTTTATCCATAGGGAGAATTAGAAAAAGAGAGGCTTGCGATATGTAGGAAACTTATAGAGGTAGCACAAGCAACCCTAGAAAAGACTATCCCAGCCCTTCGAGAGACAAGGATAGCAGAGGAGCAATACAAGGAGTGTGTCAAAGCCAAGGATAAAGAACTTAAAGAGAAGAATGTCAAGTGTGAGCGAGTGAGAACCCAGGACGAACCTATGTCAACAATATCTGACTTAGAGGCTGATTGGCCAAAAGAATTATGGAATAGAATCCGGGAAGAGTAGTGGAAGAGGAATGGAGAGACCAAACCTCCCTTTGAAGAATTAGATGTGGAAGTTTATCAACCGAATCCCAACATGGAAGAAGTATATGAGGAAGTATCAAGACTAGACCGAAATAGAGAAGAAGCTCAGAGCATTTCAACCTTACCAAATTACTTGGGAGAATACGAAAAGGAATCTATGATAATCCGAGCACCCACAGTACATGGAAAAGAAAAAGGAAACTCAGATAAGAATTCACACAACCTAACGGAACTTAAGAAGACGAAAGTACAATGCAAACTAACTGTGGAAGAATTACCTCGGGTTAAACCACAATTATGGAAACAATTAGCAGGTCAATTGGAATTAGGACAAGAGAAGGAAGAAAAGGAAAACAAGGGAAAAGAAAACTCATCTAAGATACAAATCCCAGTGGATAAGGTGGGAGAATTTAGTGAAGGAGACGAAGGTAATACATGCCTGCCTGTCACTTACAATGGGTACATGACCAAGGCTATACTAGACACAGGATCTAGAGTAGGAATAGCCACCAAGGAGATTTGGGAGAAATGGGGAAAGCCTGCCTTACAGCCCACATGCATGAAGCTCCAATTAGCAGACAGTCATGTGAAGAAACCCTTAGGAATATTAGAAAAGATCAAATTAACCACCTATGGAGTTGAATTTGAACACACACTAGCCATTTTTAAATTTGAGAAGGCTAACAATTACGAAATGATATTAGGACGACCTTTCATGAGACAAATGCGGGTAGTGCAAAACTGGGGACGAGATTCATTATATCTGCAACATCAAGGAAATACCACCAAGATAAACTTGCATACAATTTCATATCGAGATGTCCCTCCACTACAATGGAATCCCATACACAAGGAGGAATATGACCTATCTATTCTTAGCGCTGGATCAAGCGATCAATCATGGATGCATGAGGATGCCCAATTATGGATGTGCAAGGAAGCTAAGAAAGAGGATAATAAAAGGAAGTTGTGGCCAATAGGACATTCTAACTAACGACCTGTAGAGGACCCAAGGTATATGCCTCAAATCTTTCCTGACGAAACCTTTGAACCGCAAGGATGGATGGAAATCTTAGCAACCTTAGATGTATGTGTGAATGAGGAAGTCCTAACTATGAATGAGTGCATAGACGAAGAAGGCTATGATGTAAATTTGTACATGGTTGTCTTTCAAGAAGTAGAAGCAAGGGAAATCTTACAAAAAGAGTGGGAAGAGGAATATGAGAGTATAGAAATGGAACTAGAATTTGATTCAGAGGAAAGCTATCTAGACACCATTCGAACTAAAGATAAGCAGGGACTGACCAAGATTTTGGCAATAGAAGCTGCCCCCATAGTACGAGAGCATGAGGAAAATGTGAGTAAAATCGGACCAAATCCTGACCTATTTGAGGTCCCGAAGCATTTTAAAAGGTACGAAGTAGAAGAGAGAAAGATAGCCTTCCAAATGCCTAAGAGAGAGGCTAGAGAAGGAGAAGCATACGATAACAAAGAGCAAACAAAAAAGATCATAGTAACAGTGGAAGATGGAGAAGAAAGATGTACATACATAGGTAAAGATGTGTCAATTGAGGAGGAAGAAGAATTAATACAATTGATCCGAGAATATCGAGATGTATTTGCGTGGACTTATAAGGATCTCAAGGGTGTGGAACCCTCAATTTTCTCTCATAAAATACCAATGATGGCTGAGGCAAAACCATCAAAACAATGCCCTTATACATACAATGAGGTCTATGCTGCTAAATTAAAGAAGAAATAAACAAGCTATTAGCGGCAGGATTCATATATGAAATAGAGCATACCGAGTGGGTATCACCACTAGTACTTGTGCCAAAGAAGAATGGAAAATTGAGAGTGTGCATTAACTTGAAAAAGGTCAATGCAACCACTATATGTGATAGCTACCCATTACCCATTATGGACCACCTATTGAAAAGAGTTGGAGGAAAAGAACTCTATAGCTTCTTAGATGGATTCTCTGAATACAACCAAGTAGCTATTGCTACTGAGGATCAACATAAGACCGCATTCGCGACTGAATGCTTTCCGAGTGATGCCTTTTGGACTCACCAATGTGCCTGCTACTTTCCAACGATTGATGTGTCATGTTTTCAAGGAGTTCCCAAAAACGAGCATGGAAGTGTATGTAGATGATCTATGTACATATTCAAATCAAAGACAAGACCACATTCTGGAGTTGCGAAAGATATTTAATAAATGGCGACAATATAGAGTTTGTTTGAACCCAGAGAAGTGTGTCTTGATGGTAAGACAAGGGAAGATCTTAGGACACATAGTCTCTAGAAATGGAATATCCATAGATGAAGACAAGATTAAGGTCATTTTGGAGCTTCCTAGACCTAAGAATGTGAAAGAGGTGCAAGCATTTATGGGACATTGTGGATACTACCGATGATTTATCCACATGTATGCCATAATAGCCAAACCCTTATATGGACTGTTGACTTAAATCATATGGACAGAAGAATGCGAGAAGGCATTCAGCGAGTTAAAGAAGCGGCTTAGCACAACCCCAATTCTGAAAACACCAAATTGGAACAAGCCATTTCATATCCATGTGGATGCTTCTAATTACGCAATAGGATGTATCTTAGCCCAGCTAGCAGATGAAGGAAAGTTAGATCACCTGATTGCTTATGCGAGTAGGCAATTAAATCAAGCGGAGAGGAACTATACAACTACAGAACGAGAGGGATTAGGAATGGTCTATGTAGTGAAGAAATTTAGACACTACCTCTTAGCCAACAAGTTCAAGTTCTTCATAGACCATCAGGCCCTATTGTACCTAGTCAATAAACCTTGTAACACAAGAAGATTGGTAAGATTGTTTCTACTATTGATGGAGTTCGACTTCGAAGTAATAGTGAAAAAAGGAAATACTCATGTAAGAGCAGATCACCTCTCTAGGTTAGCACATGGAGAACCACCAAGTGGAGTACCATACGATTTGCCAGACACTTATTTGTTTAATTTGGAAGTGTGTCCAAAGTGGGCAGAGAAACTAATTCCTATACTCACTCATGGCCCTCAGCACTCAATCAATAAAGAGAGTAAGAAGGAAATCCTACAGTCAAGAAACTTGCACATTATTGCGGGAAGTGTGTACTACAAGGAACCTAACGGTGTACTGCTAAGATGTGTTGAGGAGGACGAACAATTGAAGCTGATGGAACAAGCTCATGTAAAAAAATGGAGGACACACAAAGGAACTCATGGAACTATTAGGGAGTTAAAACGATTAGGAGTATACTGGCCTGACATGCCTAAGGATGTCCATGACTATGTGAGTAACTACACAGAATGCCAGGAGACTATCCCCGAGGATCATACCTCCATACCCTTCTCCACAATAGCACCCAATTGGAGCAAAACATTGGTAAAATTCTTAAAGACAAGAGAACATGAGGAAGGAGTTAGCTTGACAAAAAAAGATCCCTAGAAGAGATGAGCAAGGATTATGTACTCATGGGAAGAAATTTATTTAGGAGAGGAAAAGACAACCAATTACGATTATGTGTGCATGAGGGAGAATATTTACCCGTATTAGAGATGGCACACACAGGTGCAGCAGGAGGTCATTTCTCAGCCGAGAGAACTGTGAAAATGATCCTCTTTGCGTGCTTGTGGTGGCCAACTTTACATATGGATGCGGAGACCTATGTACGAAGCTGCGAGACATGCCAAAGGGCTAAATACCCGATTCGGAGAGATGACATGCCATTGAGACCTATGGTTTGTGCTAGAGCATTCTCTAAATGGGGTATAGATTTCATAGGACCCATTAACCCACCGACCAAAGGATCACATGCCGAATATATCATATAAGACATGAATTATTTGACCAAATGGGTAGAGGCAAAAGCTACTAGAAGGAACGATGCTCAAACCACTGCTAAGTTTCTTTTTGAGCATATATTCACTCGTTTTGGATTACCAATTGAGATTGTGAGTGACCGCGGAACGCACTTCATTAATGAAGTAATAGAGTCTCTAATGAATGAGTTTTTAGTGATCCATAAAAAATCAACTCCATACCACCCCCAAGCCAATGGTCAAGCAGAAAGTTCCAATAAGGTGTTATGCACAGTATTGACTAAGATTGCCAATAATGGGAGGTCTGACTGGGACAAACAATTGCATCATGCAATTTGGGCCTTCCGAGTCGCGTACAAGACTGCCATTGGAACTACCCCTTTCAATCTAGTCTATGGACAGAACACAATTCTACCAATTGATTTTCTGATACCCACCTTGAGAGTAGCCCAGCAACAAGAATGGATTGGACATGATTTATCCCAACAACTAGACCAAATCAAGAAGCTTCATGAAACTCGGTTGCAGGCGGTAGCAGGAATCTATGCGGCCAAGAGAGGCAAAAGGCATATTATGATGCACACATAAAAGACAAAGGACTAAAAGAAGGAGACCTAGTCCTGGTCTACACCTTGAAGAAACATGCCAAGAAGTTACAAAAACGTGGATATGGAGCTCTAATAATTAATAGGATCTCGACAAGTGGAGCAGTTAATCTAGCCACTCTGGATGGAGATATTCTTCCTAATTACATAAGTGGATGTAGAGTGAAACGGTTCATGGAGCCATTGACGGACCAAATGTTAGCACGTGTCGTAGGTGCGCAAAATAGGAAGAAAGAGGAAGAGAGGATTAGAGAAGAGGCATGGCAAGAAGCCCTAGAACATATTAAGAAATGGAAAAAGTGGATTAGGCAAAGATACGAACAGTATCTCCAAGGAGCAGAGCCTATCCCCATGGCTAATTATCAAGTCCATAAGTCTACCACAACTAATGGCTACATGACACAGCCTTATCTAAACCTAGGAATTGGAACAACGGAGTATCAGTTGATAGATGTTTTGATAGACTCAGGAGCAGGACTCAGTTGCATACGTAATACTATCATCCGAGATCTTCAAACAATTATGACTCCCACGAAAGCTCATATGATAGGTATCGGAGGTCAAATCATAGAATGCATTGGCGAAACTAGTGTATACCTCCACCTAGGAAATTCCTCCATGGAACAACGAGTCTTAGTGTGCAAGGACAAAGACTTAATAGAAGACTTGATCCTAAGACAGGATTGGATCATTGAGAATGAAGTAAGCATCCAACTAGTGCAAGGATACATTTCAGCCACAATAGGGCACAAGGAAATTTTTAGTCTATTAGGGGAGAAGCCCTCACAGAAACCAAAAGCCATCAAAAGTGCGGAAGAACTCAAAGAGGAGCACATAGAACATGATTCCAGACACAATCTCTTAGAAGCAGTTTTGAAAGAAGCAAAAATTTCAAACCCTAACACATCAATGGAAGAAGTGGAGTCATCCTAATCAGTTGAGGAACAGAAAGACACCAAGGAAATCAACACTCTTGGAGTTTCTCACATGACAAAAGGATCACCTAATTGGAAAACCACCATCAAATACTCGCATCCAGGGAAGGTCAACTTCAAATGGGTATGCAAGGATCGAGTGAAGAGATCGGAGATTGCAGCACCAGCTCATAAGGCGAAAGAGGAAGACAAGCATTCATCTTTACTGAAGTCCGAACCAAAATGACTCTTGCAGGTATGGCTTCCTAGGTCTCTGATTGAAGCTCAAAAAGCACGGAAGCAAATATGGAATCCCAAGAAGGTCAGACAAGTAGCTAATCAAGAGATAAGCAAACAGGAGGATACATTACACCAACATGTTCGGACAATGAAGACAAGACAGACTTGTCATAGAAATGTGAAGAGAACGACCTCTATCACTCGGACAACAGAAGAGACAAAAGAATCATAGGCAGCTTGAGGAACCAAAGAAAAGACATGGCCTATCAACCAACCACGAGATGGATTTGGAAACCAAAGCAACTGTGAATATTGGAACACTAGAAAAGCTTTCTGTAGCACTCATGAAGTATCGAATGCACCTAAAGTATGCATGATAGGGCCACATTACAAGGCCAGGCATTCGGCACTTGAAGTACATAATAAAATTAGTGGTGCACATTCTCCAATGAGGAATAGGTCATAGCTTCAACTTCCTTAGGAATGGACCTATTATGTAAATAAATAAACGCTTTGGCTATACTAAGCCTTGTTTTCTTTCAGAAAAGAAATGAAAAATATGTGGTAAGAGATCTCACTTATACAAGCAAGGGGAACGGAGTGATGAAATGACAACATGACACTACAATGCACAGCACAATGCTATATCTTCTATTTTGAAGCTAATGCACTTTTCATTACAAGTGCAGATGGCTTCTGAAGATTCTGAAGCAACAATTCAAGAAGAAGTATTGGGATTCCCCTTACAAAGTGTAACTAAAGCAAAGGGACACTAGTTTAAGGAAGATCAACCAGCTGGGGAGTATCTCTTCCTGGTGACCATCAAAATCATGGACATGGATCATCAATTTCAAATTATGTCCCAAGATTTTAAGGTGGTGCACGAGCTTCCGTTTACAATTGATATCATGAAGAAAGCGGGCCTACACAAATATTTTGAATTACCAATCTACAAGCACGACTTTCAAAGATGTACGCAAGTGATGAACACATTACAGCCAGCACTGCATGACCCATTGGTGCCAGAGGCCAGAGTTATGGATGCCATCAGTGAATGGGTGGTAATTCAGTTTACACATGAGTTGATCAAGGAAGCTTTTGGATGGGAAAAGGATGGAACTACGGTAGTGAAAGAAGAGAGTCGAGGGGCAAAGACCAGAACCTTTACCGACTTCAATCGAGTTGACATTGAAGAAGAAGTTAGACTCATTCACCAACACTTCTACTTCCCTAACATGCATCGATACACTGATCCTCAGAAGATTATTGTCCAGCTGCTATCACATGCCATTAAACAAATTGGTAATTAAGTTAATCTGACTCCCTACATACAGGAAAGGCTATTCGAGGCAAAGAAGCAATGGAATTACAAGAAGTTCCTCAACGGTAGTGTTGCTCTGACCATACTGATTTATCATGCTCTAAGTATTAGGGAGCACCTCCAGGAAATGCCATCATCGATAGCCATGGCTAAGTATGTCAAGGTTGCCTCAGTCCCAAGAAAGAAAAAAGGAATTAAGATTGTTGAGGAGGCACAAACTAGCTCTCAACCCAAGATGAGAGGTACAAAGAGATTAAGGGAGGTAAAGCAAGTAGAAGAAGAAATTCCAGCCATGAAAAGGGCACACCTACTCCCAAAGACAAGAATTGAAGGGCAAAGACCAATTACAGAAGAGGAGTTAACTAAAGCCCTAGAAGACACACACCAATATACGGAAGGTCAAGTGAATCTACCAGTACAAGGGCACCATTACCAGCAAACCCACCAAGATACGGAAGCTAAAACAAAGCTCAAAAAAGTACATCGATACAGAGAAATAGGGCTAGATAATTCAAGCTCATCTTCGGATGCACAAGAAGAACCCGACACATCCTTATTAAATGTGGACATTCAAAGTGAATCCAAGGATGATGGCCAATGGGAGGAACTGAATGAAGTTAGCTACAACGCAGAAGAAGAGGCCATAACGGTAAATCAAACTACCATCAACCCCAATCAAGACACCGTAGACACAGAAGGGGTACATGTTATTCAAATAAATGAGACTTCAAAAATACAAATCAAAGAGACAACGCTTAAAGGAGAGGGATTACTAAAGAATCCAAAGCAAGAACCAAAAGAAGCTTTGGTATAAGAAACAAAACCCTTCACTCCAATAAGGGTCGTGGCAGAACCCTCCCCCATGGATGTTACATTTCAAGGGAGTGCCACTAAAGTTATTGAACTAGACGAGGAAAGAAAAGAACCAGGAATCCAACTATAAATACGACAACCACATAACGTAACTATCCATGTGGAGCATAGAAAGGATGTACAAACAGGAGAAGCTCCCAACATTCCAAGAACATGGTTGAATGTTGACATAGCTCAACTCAAGCTCGTAGTGCAAGATATGATCAGAACTGCTATGGATACGCAACAGTTAATGCTTCAGGCTGATCAGCGATGCAGGACAAGCATGAACTTCAAGAAATGGGTAAGAATCTTTCAGCACAACTAAAGCTAGCAAGAGAGCACATATCACATAAAGAAAATGAGGTTCAAGAAGCCAAGAAGCAGTGCAAAACTTTAGAGATAGAAAATGCAAATTTAAAAGAAAAACTACAGGAATTATAGCAGAAATATGAGGCTAGCAAGGCCGAGAAGACGCGGATGAATGCACGAAGCAAAATATTAGAATCACAGACAAAGGTATACATGGATGAGGCTGAAAACCTAAGAAACAGAAACAAGGAGTTGATGACAGCTCTCTTGAGTAATCAACCCATAGAAGTTCAGGAAAGGCCAGAAAAAGACATCAAGGAAATGGAAGACAAGATAGCTAAGTATGAAGATCAGCTCAAGCAAGAGCAGGCAACCATTGCCGAACGGGAAAAGAGATATATGGATGATACCACGGCTCTAAGGACTAAATGGAAAAAGGCTGAGAATCGATATCTTATGCAATGTAAAGAAGACACTGATTACCTTGCTGTAGTGGCATAAGAAATCCAAAAGAATAAGGAAACAATTTTGAAGGCCCAGGAAGAAATTAGGCAAAAGAAGGAAATGATAAAGCAACTAGAGGATCAGCTAGCACAAAAGGCAACGGAGGGGACACCAGTAGTTCTAAAATCCACAGTGGCTACTGAGGAGATTGAGGTACGTCCTCTCTCTCCCCCCTTACATCATTCGCCAATAAGGGAGGAAATGGAGATCCAATTTGAACATAATCATCGGGATATTGCAGAATTGAGCCGACCTCATAGGGCACTACTGGTGTCCCAGCTTACTGCTGAATTTGAAGATCAAATAATCCAAGTCATGAAGGAAGCTAAGATTGAGAGCAAACACTTGCAAACAATTTTGAAGCCATTTAATGTACCATATGGACTACTTTAAGAACAAACTCGGCAATATATAAGGACAACTACAAATAAAGAGCCTGACAACAACCTCGAGTTCAACAATAATACTTTCAATTATACTCAAGAGGAATTCAAGAAGGCTGATCCTATATGGAGGCAAAAACTTTTGGAAAAGAACCCTACACTGCGGGTACAATGGGAAGCATCGCCATATGCTCTTTAGGTAAACCCATCTTTTTGTCCAGTACCCCGCAGACGCTCCTGATTGCAATTTTAGGAAGGACAACACCAAGGGAAGCATCAATAATCAATGGCTAAATTATCCGTTGTTACCCAGCCCACCACATAATTACCTACCAACAGCGACTGTCCCAGATTTAGCAATCAAAATGACAAACAAGATTTTCAGCATGCTTGTGATGGTGATTAAAGTCTTCCAACATGCGAAATATACATTTTTTAACTTCATCGGCATTACACAGGGGTCCAAAGCCCTCATTTTTTATCTTTCAACCATCCCGAGCTGTCTAACACTTATGGCATACTATTCATGACTTATGTTTTTGCCTAGCACATATATGCAAACGCATTCTGGTTAGCCGTGATGTTGTTTTTGTGGAAGATGTTATTCAGCCATTGCTTTCATGTACCAAAGAGACATCTGTTAGCTCCAAAGACATGTATGATACTTTGATGCCTCTTTTTACAGGTGGACAATCTAGTGCTAGTCCTAATGAGGCAACTTCTCAACCTTTGCAGGTTTCATGTGATGATGCAGATAATTCTATTTCTGATGCAGATGTACATGATGCACTTATTGATGAGAGAGCTGATATTGAGCAGGCAAGAACTATGCCAAAATGGCTGGTGCAGACTTTGCGTGACAGCAAATTAGATGCACCTTTGTCATATCGTACTCGTTGAGGCTCTCATAGTGCCTCCTTTGCATCAGATTGCTATGCTATGGCTGCATCTAGTCTCTGTGATGAGAATGAGCCTGTTTCTTTTGATGAAGCACAGAATTCAGAAAATTGGATGGCTGCTATGCAATCTGAATATGATGCTATAATGAAGAATGGTACATGGTCTTTATGTGACTTGCCTCCTGGCAAGAAAGCCATTGGCACTAAGTGGGTATACAAGCTGAAGCGTAAACCTGATGGTACAGTTGACAGGTATAAGACTAGGCTTGTTGCAAAGGGTTATGCGCAGGAAGGAGGCATTGATTTTGATGAGACCTTTGCACCTACATGCCGTATGACTACTGTTCGGAGCATTTGTGCACTTGCAACCCATCATGGTTGGAATGTACATCAGTTGGACATTAAAACAGCATTTTTGAATGGTGACTTGCATGAAGAAGTGTATGTTTTTCAGCTCCGTGGCTTTGTGCAGAAAGGGCATGAAAACCAGGTGTGCAGGTTAAAGAAGGCATTATATGGTTTAAAGCAAGCACCACGTGCTTGGTATGAGAAGATACATGCCTATCTGGTTGCACATGGTTTTGAGAACAGTCCAACTGAAAGCACCTTATATGTTAAGCGTGCTAATGATGTGCTTCTGATCATTGTTGTCTATGTTGACGACATGCTGCTCACTAGTCCTATTGAGAAGCATATTGCTGATTCTAAGGCTGATTGCATGCCTCATTTGAGATGTCTGATTTGGGGCATTTGCATCACTATTTGGGCATTCAGTTTATGCAAGTTGATGGTGGAATGGCTTTGTGTCAAACGAAATATATTGACACATTATTGCAGCATTTTGGCCTTGAAGACTATAAGCCTATTGCCACTCCTATGGAGACAGGTTTACAATTGAGTTTTCATGATGTTGGAGATGCATTTGATGCTATTCTCTATCAGCAGGCTGTTGGATGCTTGATTTATTTATGCATTACTCGACCAGATATTCAGTTTGTTCTCTCACAGATGAGTAGGTTTATGCATTGCCCAGGAGTCACGCATTGGAAGGCGGTTAAGCGCATCTTTCGCTACTTGAGTGGTACTCGGCTACTTGGGTTGTTTTATCCCAAGGGGGGATCACTACCGCCAGATTTGCATGCTTTTTCTGACTCAGATTGGGCTAGTTGCTATGACACTCGTGTGTCCACCAATGTTTTTTGCTTCATGCTTGGTAGCTCATGTATATCTTTGTTGAGCAAGAAGCAGCCTACTGTGGCCACTTCCAGTTGTGAGGCTGAGTATAGGGCAGTTTTCACAGTGACTATTGAGTGTGTGTGGCTCAGACGCCTTATGGTTGATTTGGGTGTTGGCCAGTCTTCTACCACCACCATCTTCACTGACAGTCAGAGCGCATTGGCAGTTGCGAGGAACCCTGTGTTCCATGCTCGCACTAAGCACATTGAGGTGCATTATCACTATGTCAGGGAGAGGTTCTCTGCTGGGGAGATCAGCTTGGCATATGTGCCCACGCAGGAGAACATAGCAAACCTTTTCACGAAGGCTCTGCCTAGGGAGAAGTTTGAAGCTTTCCGCAAAGCTTTGGGCTTACTTCCTTTTGTGGAGTGATTTCCACATAGCTTGGCACTTCCTTATACATGAGTGCCAGCTCCTTGTTCACCACATCACTCCCAGGGGGGATTTGTCGATATATTTAGGTATGATGTGTGTGGACACACTAGGACCACCGGGGCACTTTTTTCCCTCTTTAGGAGGTTTTTTTTCCCCCGGCTTGTATATACGCATATTGCCCTAATGGGCTACTTATCTTTGTACATTATCTAGTAATGCATTCAGTATTGTGTGTTTGTGCTCCAAGCTTCTTCTTCTTCCTTGTGCTGTTCGCGTGCTTCCGTAGACGTCTAACTCCAACATTGTACAAGTGCTCTCCTATTCCCTGGGAGGGAAATGTGCATCACTAATAAGTAGAAGAAGAATTCTGTGTCAAATGCATGGCCTTGTAATGTGGCCCTATCATGCACGTTTGAGGTGTTTGGAACTCAAGATGTGTGCAAGAAGAAGTTGTTGGTGGGTTTGTAGATGGCGATCGAGATTTGGGTATCCAAATCAGCTTTACTTTGTTGTTCTTGACTGCAACTTTTTCTCCTCTTGTGCTTTGTGTAGCTGTTGTATTGTGATTCTTCTTTGCTCGCCATACATATCTTTGAGTTGATTTCTTTGAGTGCTCCTATTTTTGCAATTTTGGGTTATCACACTTCATTTTGGATGGATCCTTCCTTTGTACTGGTGTCTTCATTTTAGTTTTCTTCATTGGCATAGTTGATTTGGGAATCCATATTTGCATTCTTGAGGGTTGAGCAACAATCAGTTTCTTTGGGATCCATAATTGAACAATATTATGTAGTCCTAGTGATCCAGTTTGGCTTGTAGTCTTGACTTGTTGTTGGTTCCTTTATAGGTGATGACTTTGTTGTTGATGATATGCTGCTACTTGATCTTTCCGAATCCATGTCTCTCTGGTTCCTTGAATGGGATATATTCTAATATGGGAAGTTTTGGGTTGATTACTCTGACTAGTTGCTCTTGGGCTCAATCCCACACTAGGGCTCTCAATGGACATGATGTTAGTTGAAAAGTCCAATGGATGATGAGGAGCTGTGAGTTTAATAAATGGTGTAAACATAGGTGAAGTACTTTGAGGTGAGGGTTCCACAGTAGAGGTAGATGCACAATCAGATTCATGTGTTGGTTTGACTGGTCTTTCATCTAATAAAATAAACACTTCGTGATGTCCTATCTTGGCTGAGATGTAGCCTAAGGACAATTGAATGGTTACCTCATATTCGTATATCCAATCTTGTCCGAACACAAGTTCTTCTAGTAGATCTTGAACATTGCACACTAATAGCTTTTGTTGCATCGTGTTATTTCCTAGGTGCAATGATAAGGTAATCTCATCTATGCATTGAGTAACATTGCCTCCTATTCCAATCAGATGTGCTTTGGTTGGATGTAATTGGGCTTTGAGCTGATGAGTCAAAGAGGATCTGATGCGGCTGATAACTACCCGTGTGTCAATGAGGGCATCCACCAAGTGGTACTCCTCTATTCCCACTCCTAGGTTCAAATAAGGTTGTCACACTTGATGTCCTAGGGTTTGTGAGGCTCTAAAATTAGCCATTGGGATGGGCTCTTCACCTTGGCGGTATCTCTCATCCCTTTCTCTCATCCACTGCTTTCATTTTCTTATTCGTTCTAGGGATTCCTGTTGTTCTTCCTTGCATATTTTTTCATCTTCTTCTCGTCTACTCCTCCCATCTAGGGTTGCTAAGTTGATAGCTCCACTATTTGATATACGATTGATCACCAAGGGACCATATCCTCTTTTTTGTAGCTTCTTTGCATGTTGTTTTAAAGTATATACCAGGACTAAATCTCCTTCTTTCAGACCTTTACTCTTGATATGAGCATCAACATATGCTTTTTGTCGCCTTTTTGCAGCATAAATGCTTGCTACTGCTTACAATCTTGTTTCATGTAGCTTCTCGATTTGTTTTAATTGATTGAATAACTCATGTCCCGTCCATTTTTAGTTCGAGGCCACTCTAGGAGTAGGAACTAGGACATCAATCCATAAGATGGCATTCTGGGCATACACTCGATTAAAAGGAGTAGTTCCTATGGCTGTTTTATATGCTACTTTGAATGCCGATAAAGCATGGTGCAACTGCTTATCCCAATCAGATCTTCCGTTATTAACAATCTTCCTAAGCACTATACACAAGATCTTGTTCGAACTTTCAGCCTGTCCATTGGCTTGTGGGTGATAGGGAGCTGATTTCTTGTGAATCACTAGGAATTCATTCATCAAGGCTTCTATTACTTCATTGATGAATTGTGTGCCTCTATCACTCACAATCTCTATTGGCAATCCAAATCTAGTGAATATGTTCTCAAAAAGAAACTTAGCGGTGGTCCTTGCATCGTTCTTTTAAGTTGCCTTGGCTTCTACCCATTTGGTCAAATAGTCCATTGCTACAATTATGTATTCTGCATGGGAACCTTTGTTGGTGGGCTAATAGGTCCTACAAAATCTATTCCCCATTTGGTAAATGCTCTGGCACTTATCATAGGTCATAATGGCATTTCATCTCTTCTAATAGGATACTTTGTTCGTTGGCAAGTGTCACACCTTTGGACATATGTGGCTGCGTCTTGATATAGAGTTGGCCACCACATTCTAGCAAAGAGAATCATTTTTGTAGTTTTATCTGCAGAAAAATGTCCTCCTACGACTCCTGTATGAGCCATTTCCAAGACTGAAATATACTCGTCTTCATGGATGCACAATCTCAATTGGTTATCCCTTCCTCTCTTGAAAATTTTTTTGCCTATGGGTACATAATCTTTGCTTTTTTCCTCAAGGGCACATTTTCTTGCCAAACTAGCTTCTTCTAGGTACTCTTGTGTTTTCAAGAATTTCACTAGAGGCATACTCCATCTCAGTGCTACCGTAGAGTAACATAAAGTAGAGTTCTCTTCGAGTGTTCTTTCTTGGTAAATGGGACATGCTGAGACATAAACATGTGTAGCTTTCTGCATATCTGGCCAATACACTCCTAATCTCTTAAGCTCTTGCCAGGTTCCATTAACACTTCGATGGGTTTTCCATTGATTCACGCGTGCTTTCTGAAGCCACATTTCTTGCTCATCTTGTTCCACACATCTCAAAAGTAATCCACTTGACTCTTGGTGATATAAGCTTCCAGCTATGATATGAAGATTTTTAGTTTTCCATAACCCCTAGCTATTGTTTAAATTGATCCTATGTTGAGGTCCATGCATGAGTATGGGAATCAATTTTTCAGCCCATTGTGGACATACTTCTAGGTTGAAGAGATAAGTATCCAGCAAATCATCTCGCACTCCTGTAGGAGGTTCTCCATGTGTCATTCTTGATAGATGGTCAGCACGGATGTGTGTATTTCCTTTTTTGACTACTACTTCAAATTCAAATTCCATTAACAATAGAAACCATCATACTAGTTGTTTGGTATTACAAGGCTTATTGACTAGATATAATAGAGCCTGATGATCAATGAAGAATTTGAATTTGTTTGCCAATAAGTAGTGTCTAAATTTCTTCACTACGTATACCATTCCTAAGCCTTCTCATTCCATAGTAGTGTAATTATTCTCTGCTTGGTTTAATTGTATACTCGCATAGGCTATAGGAAGATCTAGCTTTCATGTATCTGCTGGATATGCTAAGATGCAACCAATGGCAAACTTGGAGGCATCCAGATGAATATGAAATGGTTTATTCCAATCTAGTACTTTCAAAATTGGTGCTAAACTTAAATGACTCTTTAATTCATTGAACCCTTTTTCACATTCTTTTGTCCAAGTAAACTGAGTCAGCAATCCATAAAGAGGCCTCGCGATTATGGCATACATGTAAATGAATCTACCATAATATCCACAATGTCCCATAAATGCTTGCACTTATTTAGTAGTATTTGGTCTTGGCAAAACCAAAATTACTTTGATTTTGTCTTCATAAGTGGGAATTCCATTCTTAGAGACAATGTGTCCTAAGATCTTTCCTTGTCGCATCATCAAGATGCATTTTTCCAAATTAAGGCATACTCTATAGTGAATACATTTGACAAATATTTTTCTTAGTTCTGGCATGTGCTTTGATCTTATAATTGAATAGGTGCATAAATCATCCACGTATACCTCCATACTTTGTCTCAAAAATTCCTTGAACACATGGCACATTAGTCTTTGGAAAGTGGGTGGGGCGTTAGTTAGACGAAATGGCATAACGCTAAAAGCATAAACTCCCCATTCAGTTGCAAAAGCTATCTTGTTTTGGTCTTCAAGAGCAATGGCCACCTTATTATATCTTGAGAAGACATCAAGAAAGCTATTGACTTCCTTACCTGCAACCCTTTCCAACATATGATCTATGATGGGTAATGGGTAACTATCACATATGGTGGCAGCATTCACCTTTTTAAGGTTAATGCACACCCTTAATTTTCCATTCTTTTTCGACACTACCACTAATGGAGATACCCATTCCGTGTGTTCAATTTCGTAAATGAACCTGCTTCTAACAATTTATCTATCTCCTCCTTAATTTTTGCTGAATAAGCATCATTGTAAGTGTATGGTCTTTGTTTGGAGGGCTTGGCTTCTGTTGTCATAGGGATTCTATGAGCACAAATAGAAGGATTTACACCTTTTCTACAAGTTAGATCTCATAGTATAGTGTAAAGTTTTTCATGAATGATAGCTTATCTTGAAGCTACTAACCTCAACTACAAATTGATCAAAAGCGTTTCGTGAAACGGGACATGTACACACAGTACTGTGTCTGACAGTAAAGGCATCCAAACTGATGAAGTTTTTTCTCAAACTTCAGATAGAGTTCATTCATTAAAGGAAGCTCAGGTATTATTTCCTTACTTCATTTACAATCATTTGAAGTAACTACAAACAGAATTGCAGTTGATTCCAGTAACATCCCGGTATCATTACGGTGAGATTACGGTGACATTCCGGCAACAGTCCGGTCGAATTCCGGTGTGATTCACGTGAGTTTAAAACATAGTTTTGGCACATTTAAGTGGCGGAAAGAATATCTAATAGTAAGCAAACAAAAAATTGTAAAGATTGAAGTAATTCAGATCAGAATTGAAGCCTGAAGAAAAGACAAAGTTTTCTGTAAAGTGAATTTTCAAATTTCATTAAACACAGTTATAAAGTTTTCAGCTTCAGAAAGGTTGCTAAGCTACTGATGATTATAGAGGTGTTCTAATATCACATTAGCTTAGTTCTTGTGGCGTGGAGAATTTCGTAGTTTAATTTCACGTCAACAAGTGGTATCAGAGCATAAAGGTTCTCAAGAGTAAATGGAAGTGCAGATACAAGAGAAATTGAAGAATTCTTCATAGGAAAGGTGAAAGTTGAGGTGATCAACAACAAACGGCATCAAAGAAGCATTCCAAAGTCATTCTCAAGGGTAAAGGTTTAGGAAAGGCAAAATCTTTTAATGTTACACTCACAGATAGCAACAGAAACAAGAAGATCATGGCATATCATATTTCTATTGATAAATTGGATAGAGATAATTATCCCGCATGGGTAATGTGAATGGAAGCCTTACTTATGAGTAAGGATTTAATGATATATGTGACAGGAGAAGAAAAGAAGCCTACTTTTGGAAATGATAGTCAACCAAGGAAAGAAGAGTTAGAAGCCTTGAAGTTGTGGCAGAAGAAAGATGCAACTGCAAGAGCTTATATTTACAATACCATTACAGATCATCTACTACCACACATTAGAGGTTTGGAAAAAGCACAAGACATATGGAATGCATTGGAAGATCATTTCCAAAACACTACCAAAGCTAGGAAGGCTAGCATATGGTCAGAGTTTACAACATTCAAGAAAAAGCAAAGTCAAAGCATTAGTGATTATGTCACTAAGATGAAGGACTTAGCAGATAGTCTTGGATCTATTGACGAGGATATTGAAGACCACAGGTTAATAGCACAATTGCTTGCAGGATTCAGAGGAGATGAACGGTGGAAACCTTTTGTACTCTCAATTGAACTTTCATTAAATCATTTTGTACCAGATTTAAATCAGTTGCTTGGACTAATGCTTACATTTGAGCAACATTTGAAGACAGATGGAGAAAAAGGACATAGTTCTGCTATGTACGCAAAGAGTAAGAAGAAAGGTGATAAATGTAAAGAAAAGGATGAAGAAGAGATAACTACTCAAGCAAATTATGCAAGAGGAAGAGGTAATGTCAGAAGTAAAAGTAGAGGTAATACAAAAGGAAGAGGTAATCAGAATAACAACAAGAAGTCTTGTTGGATGTGTGGATTAAGCAATCATTTGGCTCATGATTGTTGGCATAATTCTCAAGGACCAAGTCAAAATCAAAATAACAATAGCAAAGGCAGAAGCGGAAGATATCAAAGAGGTAGACAAAGCCAAAGAGGTGGATATGGTAGAGGTGGAGCAAGAAGTTGGGGACAGAATCAGTCCTATAACACCACCTACTACAACTATGCAAATGATACATAGAATGAAAATTATACAGCATTGATGATGAATTCGATAAGTGTGTCAGAGAATGAAGATCGAAAGGTATTCTATATTGACTCTGGTTGTCCAAATCATTTGTCAGGTAATATAGAATTGTTATCAGAATTGGAAGGAGGTATTTCAAATCATACAGTACAAACAGGTGATAATACAAAACATAATGTGCATTCAATTGGAAAAGTAAAGTGTAAGAATGGAGCTGACTTGCTAACAAATGTTTTGTATGTTCTAACAATCCCAAAGAATCTGATCAGCGTGGGACAGATAGTAGAAAAAGGTTTTCAAGTCAGGTTTACAAATGAAGGAGTATTTGTTGAAGATCTAGAGAATGGATAGAATCAAATTGTCTATGGTAAAAAGGAAGGTAGACTTTTTACTCTTAAAGTGCAAGGAAATGTTGGTCAAGCTTTAATCACACATGGTGATGAAGTATTTACAGAATTAGACCTCTGGCATAAGAGGTTAGGACACTTTAATGAAAAAGGAATCAAAAATATGGTGGAAAAACAATCTGTAAGAGGATTACCAAATATGAAGAATCAACATATGATTCACAAATGTGAAGCCTGTCAAATGGGAAAAGCACACAGGTTACTAGTTCAGAAGAAGGGTTACAAACACGATGGTTTGCTAGAACTCATACATACAGATGTATGGGGACCAACAAAAGAAGGGTCTATTAGTGGCTCAAGGTATTACGTTCTTTTTATTGATGATGCAACAAGATGGATAACTCTGTACATTTTGAAAGATAAGTCAGAAGTGTTTGGAGCTTTTAGGCATTTTCATGCATATGCTGAAAGACTTACATGACAAAAACTCAAAAGGCTAAGGTTTGATGGAGGAGGATAATATTTTTCTCAAGAATTCAATGATTATCTGTGGAATGCAGGTATCAAAAGAGAAATAACTTGCAGGTATACACCACAAAAAAATGGAGTAGCAGAAAGGAGAAACCAAACTCTAGTTGAGTTTGCCAAAGCAATGTTAAAGGAGAAGAATTGCCCAAATTATCTTTGGGCTGAGGCTGTAAATACAACTACATATCTTGTAAACAGATTACCCTGTGAAGCTTTAAATGGAATGACCCCTTATGAAGCTTGGTGGGGTAAGAAACCAACACTTGATCATTGCAAAGTGTTTGGATCAGTTGCTTATGCTTATGTACCATCACAACTTAGACATAAGCTTGAACCAAAAGCTGAAAAATATGTGTTCATTGGATATGATGAAAAGCAAATGGGTTATAGACTATGGAGTCCTTTAACCAAACAGTTTATTGTTTCCAGAGATGTGACATTTGATGAAGGAAAGAGTTGGTATGCAGATACAGAGCATAATGATGAAACGTTTGAAGAAGAGGTGAGAAGAATTGAAAAAGGAAAATAACATATGCAGGTAAATGGAGATGAAGATTATATGCAGACAAGTACATCTAAGATTGGATCAGCTATGAGAAATGAAGATGGACCGAGATTTGATGAAGAAGTGTATTCAGATACACATGAAGAATATGAACCAAGAAGGTCAAATAGATTAAGAAAACAACCGACAACGTATTCCTATGATACTTCTTTTTTGACTCAGAAAAATTATGCTTACTTAGTAAAGGAAGATGAAGAACCTCATAATTATAATGAAGCAAAAGGTAAGAAACAATGGGAACAAGCAATGAAGGAAAAGTTCAATGCGCTTGAAGAGAACAAGACTTGGGAACTTGTTCCAAAACCAAATGGTAAGAAAGTAATTGGAAATAAATGGGTTTACAAAGTTAAGAAGCTTGTAGATGGAAGAATAGCCAGATACAAAGCTAGAATGGTGGTCAAAGGATACGCTCAAACACATCGCATAGATTATGATGAGACATTCAGTCCTATAGCAAAAATGTCAACCATAAGGACAGTTATTTCTATAGAAACATCAAAAGGATGGAGGTTAAGTCAGTTGGTTATAAAGAATGCAATTCTAAATGGATATATATGAGATGAAGTTTACATGGAATAACCTAAAGGCTTTGTAAGTTCCAGTTGTCAAAATCATGTTTGTAGATTAAGAAGAGCACTCTATGGATTAAAGCAAGCTCCAAGAGCTTGGAATTACAGACTTGTGAAGTATCTCAATGATTTTGGATACCAAAGTTCAAAGGCAGATGCAAGTCTACTCATTAAAAGAACAGATGAAGGTATGATCTACATTTGTATTTATGTAGATGACATTATAATCACAGGTACTTCAGATGAAGGAATCAAGGAGGTAAAGAGATTGCTTGAGAAAGAGTTCAAGATCAGTGATCTAGGAAAGTTATCATATTTTCTTGGAATGGAAGTTACATATACAGATCACGGTATATATGTTTTGCAAGAAAGGTATCTTCTCAACTTACTGAAGAAGTTTAACATGGAGAATTGTAGAGAAGCCTCAACACCACTTGAGGTCAATCATAAGCTCAGTAAATATGATGGTGCAGAATACAAAGATATGAGAAAGTATCAGTCTTTAGTGGGTAGTTTAATTTATGCTACACTAACAAGACCTGATCTTAGTTATGCAGTGGGAGTTCTCTCACAGTTTATGCATTGTCCAAAGGATCAACATTGGATTGCAGGACAAAGAGTTCTTAGATATATAAAAGGAACCATAAAGGAAGGATTATATTATCCTTTTACATCAGATATAAAGCTGAGAGCCTACAGTGACTCAGATTTGGCAGGAAGTCAAGATGATAGAAGGTCAACACATGGGTATATGATATACCTAGGAGATAAGCTTGTTAGCTGGTGTTCAAAGAAGCAGCATACAATGGCTTTATCGTCAATTGAAGCTGAGTATAAAGGACTTGTGGAAGCAGCTAAAGAAGTGATATGGATGCAGACCTTGTTCAAAAGCTTAGGAATTGATCAAGGTATACCTATCATACATGGAGATAATATGAGTTCATTGTATCTTGCAGCAAATCCAGTATTTCATGCAAGAACAAAGCACATAGAAATTCAATATCACTTCCTAAGGGAAAAGGTAATGGAAAAGGAGATTGAAATAGTATACACTCCTACAAAAGATCAGATTGCAGATATTATGACAAAGAGCTTGGATGGAGTAAAGACAAGCATATTCAAAGAAATGGCAGGAATAAAAGAAAAGAAGAATATACGAGAGATCAGAGGATGCTAATTAGTGATTGAGGGGGAGCTCTTGAAGAATCACTCACTAATTAGACATAAAGGCATGAAGACATATGAAGGATAAAGAAAAACAAAGAGAAGCAGAAATAAAGCATTCAAAAAATCAAGCCTGAGTGAACGGACAAATTCACGACTATAATATAGTGCATAGAAACTTCCAGAATTACGAGTTTTGAATCTCGCAACAAATGTGTATATAAATGAGTTAGAAGATCATAATATATGAGTGGCTGCTGAGTGAGTGAGAGTGTGCGCATAGAGTAGAAGGAAGTGTGCGTATGTAGAGATGAATAATAGAACCTAAACAGTCAGTTATTCATCTATAAGAGAGATGGTAAGGAACTCAGTATGCGAGAGTTTTCCAGGGCTATGAGCAAAGTGAGGCCAAGCCATTCTATACACATCTTCTCTAATAGAAAACACATGTTTGTGTAGAAGAATTTGAGCGTATTCTTCTTGTGTAAAGAAATCTAAGTATTTTCATGTTACTGTGAAAGTTAGTTAACAGTTATAGTTTTCTCAGCGCACATTTTACGTGACTTCTACAAGTTAGATCTCACAGTATAGTGTAAAGTTTTTCATGAGTAATAGCTTATATTGAAGCTACTAATCTCAACTACAAACTGATCAAAAGAGTTTTGTGAAATGGGACACGTACACACAGCACTGTGTCTGACAGTAAAGGCATCCAAAACTCATGAAGTTTTTTCTCAAAATTCAGATAGAGTTCATTCACTGAAGGAAGCTCAGGTATTATTTCCTTACTTCATTTACAATCATTTGAAGTAACTACAAACAGAATTGCAGTTGATTCCGGTAACATCCCGGTATCATTACGGTGAGATTACGGTCCCGTTTCACAAAACTCTTTTGATCAGTTTGTAGTTGAGATTAGTAGCTTCAAGATAAGCTATCACTTATGAAAAACTTTACACTATACTGTGAGATCTAACTTGCAGAAGTACCATAAAATGTGCGCTGAGAAAACTGTAACTGTTAACTAACTTTCATAGTAACATGAGAATACTTAGATTTCTTTCCACAAGAATAATATGCTCAAATTCTTCTACACAAACATGTGTTTTCTATTAGAGAAGATGTGTATAGAATGGCTTGGCCTCACTTTGCTCATAGCCATGGAAAACTCTCCCATACTGAGTAGTTCTTCCTTACCATCTCTCTTACAGATGAATACCTAACTCTTCACGTTCTATTATTCATCTCTACATATGTGCACTTCCTTCTACTCTATGCATACACTCTCACTCACTCAACAGCCACTCATATATTATGATCTTCTAACTCATTTATGTACATATTTGTTCCGAGATTCAAAACTCGTAATTCTGGAAGTTTCTATGCGCTATATTACAGTCGTGAATTTGTCCCTTCACTAAGGCTTGATTTTCTGAATGCTTTGTTTTCGCTTCTCTTTGTTTTTCTTTATCCTTCATATGTCTTCATGTCTTTATGTCTAATTAGTGAGTGATTCTTCAAGAGCTCCCCCTCAATCACTAATTAGCATCCTCTAATCTCTCATATATTCTTCTTTTCTAATATTCCTACCATTTCTTTGAATTTGCTTGTCTTTACTCCATCCAAGCTCTTTGTCATAATATCTGCAATCTGATCTTTTGTAGGAGTGTATACTATTTCAATCTCCTTTTCCATTACCTTTTCCCTTAGGAAATGATATTGAATTTCTATGTGCTTTGTTCTTACATGAAATACTGGATTTGCTGCAAGATACAACGAACTCATATTATCTCCATGTATGATAGGTATACCTTGATCAATTCATATGCTTTTGAACAAGGTCTGCATCCATATCATTTCTTTAGCTGCTTCCACAAGTCCTTTATACTCAGCTTCAATTGACAATAAAGCCATTGTATGTTGCTTCTTTGAACACCAGCTGACAAGCTTATCTCCTAGGTATATCATATACCCATGTGTTGACCTTCTGTCATCTTTACTTCCTGCCCAATCTAAGTCACTGTATGCTCTCAACTTTATATCTGATGTAAAAGGATAATATAATCCTTCCTTTATGGTTCCTTTTATATATCTAAGAACTCTTTGTCCTGCAATCCAATGTTGATCCTTCGGACAATGCATAAACTGTGAGAGAACTCCCACTGCATAACTGAGATCAGGTCTTGCTAGTGTAGCACAAATTAAACTACCCACTAATGACTGATACTTTCTCATATCTTTGTATTCTGCACCATCATATTTATTGAGCTTATGATTGACCTCAAGTGGTGTTGAGGCTTCTCTACAATTCTCCATGTTAAACTTCTTCAGTAAGTTGAGAAGATACCTTTCTTGCAAAACATATATACCGCGATCTGTATATGTAACTTCCATTCCAAGAAAATATGATAACTTTCCTAGATCACTGATCTTGAACTCTTTCTCAAGAAATCTCTTTACCTCCTTGATTCCTTCATCTGAAGTACCTGTGATTATAATGTCATCTACATAAATACAAATGTAGATCATACCTTCATCTGTTCTTTTAATGAGTAGACTTGCATCTGCCTTTGAACTTTGGTATCCAAGATCATTGAGATACTTCACAAGTCTATAATTCCAAGCTCTTGGAGCTTGCTTTAATCCATAGAGTGCTCTTCTTAATCTACAAACATGATTTGGACAACTGGAACTTACAAACCCTTCAGGTTGTTCCATGTAAATTTCATCTGATATATATCCATTTAGAATTACATTCTTTATATCCAACTGACTTAACCTCCATCCTTTTGATGCTGCTATAGCAATAACTGTCCTTATGGTTGACATTTTTGCTACAGGACTGAATGTCTCATCATAATCTATACGATGCGTTTGAGCGTATCCTTTGACCACCATTCTAGCTTTGTATCTGGCTATTCTTCCATCTACAAGCTTCTTAACTTTGTAAACCCATTTATTTCCAATTACTTTCTTACCATTTGGTTTTCGAACAAGTTCCCAAGTCTTCTTCTCCTCAAGCGCATTGAACTCTTTCTTCATTGCTTTTTTCCATTATTTCTTACCTTTTGCTTCATTATAATTCTGAGGTTCTTCATCTTCCTTTACTAAGTAAGCATAATTTTTCTGAGTCAAATAAGAAGTATCATAGGAATACCTTGTCGGTTGTTTTCTTAATCTATTTGACCTTTTTGGTTCATATTCTTCATGTGTATCTGAATACACTTCTTCATCAAATCTCAGTCCATCTTCATTTCTCATAGCTGATCCAATCCTGGATGTACTTGCCTGCATATAATCTTCATCTCCATTTACCTGCATATGTGATTTTCCTTTTTCAATTCTTCTCACCTCTTCTTCAAACGTTTCATCATTATGCTCTTTATCTGCATACCAGCTTTTTCCTTCATAAAATTTCACATCTCTGGAAACAATAAACTGTTTGGTTAAAGGACTCCATAGTCTATAACCCATTTGCTTTTCATCATATCCAATGAACACATATTTTTAAGCTTTTGGTTCAAGCTTATGTCTAAGTTGTGATGGTACATAAGCATAAGCAATTGATCCAAACACTTTGCAATGATCAAGTGTTGGTTTCTTACCCCACCAAGCTTCATAAGGGGTCATTCCATTTAAAGCTTCACATGGTAATCTGTTTACAAGATATGTAGTTGTATTTACAGCCTCAGCCCAAAGATAATTTGGACAATTCTTCTCCTTTAACATTGCTCTGGCAAACTCAACTAGAGTTCGGTTTCTCCTTTCTGCTACTCCATTTTGTTGTGGTGTATACCTGTAAGTTATTTCTCTTTTGATACCTGCATTCCATAGATAATCATTGAATTCTTGAGCAAAATATTCTCCTCCTCCATCAAACCTTAGCCTTTTGAGTTTTTGTCATGTAAGTCTTTTAGCATATGCATGAAAATGCCTAAAAGCTCCAAACACTTCTGACTTATCTTTCAAAATGTAAAGAGTTATCCATCTTGTTGCATCATCAATAAAAAGAACGTAATACCTTGAGCCACTGATAGACCCTTCTTTTGTTGGTCCCCATACATCTGTATGTATGAGTTCTAGCAAACCATTGTGTTTGTAACCCTTCTTCTGAACTGGTAACTTGTGTGCTTTTCCCATTTGACAGGCTTCACATTTGTGAATCATATGTTGATTCTTCATATTTGGTAATCCTCTTACATATTGTTTTTCCACCATAGTTTTGATTCCTTTTTCATTAAAGTGTCCTAACCTCTTATGCCAGAGGTCTAATTCTGTAAATACTTCATCACCATGTGTGATTAAAGATTGACCAACATTTCCTTGCACTTTAAGAGTAAAAATTCTACCTTCCTTTTTACCATAGACAATTTGATTGTATCCATTCTCTGGATCTTAAACAAATACTCCTTTGTTTGTAAACGTCACTTGAGAAGCTTTTTCTACTATCTGTCCCATGCTGATCAGATTCTTTGGGATTGTTGGAACATACCAAACATTTGTTAGCAAGTCAGCTCCATTCTTACACTTTACTTTTCCAATTGAACGCGCATTAAGTTTTGTGTTATCACCTCTTTGTACTGTATGATTTGAAATACCTCCTTCCAATTCCATAACAATTCTATATTACTTGACAAATGATTTGAACAACCAGATTCAATATAGAATACCTTTAGATCTTCATTCTCTGACACACTTATCGAATTCATCATCAATGTTGTATGATTCTCATTCTGTGTATCATTTGCATAGTTGTAGTAGGTGGTGTTATAGGACTGATTCCGTCCCCAACTTCTTGCTCCACCTCTACCATATCCGCCTCTTTGGCTTTGTCTACCTCTTTGATATCTTTCGCTTCTGCCTCTGCTATTGTTATTTTGATTTTGACTTGGTCCTTGAGAATTATGCCAACAATCATGAGCCAAATGATTGCTTAATCCACAGATCCAACAAGACTTCTTGTTGTTATTCTGATTACCTCTTCCTTTTGTATTACCTCTACTTTTACTTCTAACATTACCTCTTCCTCTTGCATAATTTTCTTGAGTAGTAATCTCTTCTTCATCCTTTTCTTTACATTTATCACCTTTCTTCTTACTCTTTGCGTACACAGCAGAACTATGTCATTTTTCTCCATCTGTCTTCAAATCTTGCTCAAATATAAGCATTAGTCCAAGCAACTGATTTAAATCTGGTACAAAATGATTTAATGAAATTCAGTTGAGAGTACAAAAGGTTTCTATTGTTCATCTCCTCTCAATCCTGCAAGCAATTGTGCTATTAACGTGTGGTCTTCAATATCCTCGTAAATAGATCCAAGACTATCTGCTAAGTCCTTCATCTTAGTGACATAATCACTAATGCTTTGACTTTGCTTTTTCTTGAATGTTGTAAACTCTGACCATAAGCTAGCCTTCCTAGCTTTGGTAGTGTTTTGGAAATGATCTTCCAATGCATTTCATATTTCTTCTGCTTTTTCCAAACCTCTAATGTGTGGTAGTAGATGATCTGTAATGGTATTGTAAATATAAGCTCTTGCAATTACATCTTTCTTCTGCCACAACTTCAAGGCTTCTAACTCTTCTTTCCTTGGTTGACTATCATCTCCAAAAGTAGGCTTCTTTTCTTCTCCTATCACATATATCATTAAATCCTTACTCATAAGTAACGCTTCCATTCACATTACCCATGCGGGATAATTATCTATGTCCAATTTATCAATAGAAATATGATTTGCCATGATCTTCTTGTTTTTGTTCCTATCTGTGAGTGTAACGTTAAAAGATTTTGCCTTTCATAAACCTTTACCCTTGAGAATGACTTCGGAATGCTTCTCTGTTGCCGTTTGTTGTTGATCACCTCAGCTCTCACCTTTCCTATGAAGAATTCTTCAATTTCTCTTGTATCTGCACTTCCGTTTACTCTTGAGAACCTTTCTACTCTGATACCACTTGTTGACGTGAAATTAAACTGCCGAATTCTCCACGCCACAAGAACTAAGCTAACGTGATATTAGAACACCTCTATAATCATCAGTAGCTTAGCAACCTTTTTGAAACTGAAAACTTTATAACTGTGTTTAATGAAATCTGAAAATTCACTTTACAAAACACTTTGCCTTTTCTTCAGGCTTCAATTCTGATCTGAATTACTTCAATCTCTACAATTGCTTGTTTGCTTACTATTAGATATTCTTTCCACCACTTAAATGTGACAAAGTTGTGTTTTAAACTCACCTGAATCACACTAGAATTCCACCGGACTGTTACCGGAATGCCACCATAATCTCACTGTAATGATATCGGGATGTTACCGGAATCAACTACAATTCTATTTGTCGTTACTTCAAATGATTGTAAATGAACTAAGGAAATAATACCTGAGCTTCCTTCAATGAATGAAGTCTATCTGATGTTTGAGAAAAAGCTTCATCAGTTTTGGATGCCTTTACTGTCAGACATAGTACGTGTGTACATGTCCCATTTCACAAAACTCTTTTGATCAGTTTGTAGTTGAGGTTAGTAGCTTCAAGATAAGCTATCATTCATGAAAAACTTTACACTATAGTGTGAGATCTAACTTGTTGAAGTACCATAAAATGTGCACTGAGAAAACTGTAACTGTTAACTAACTTTAACAGTAACATGAAAATTCTTAGATTTCTTTACACAAGAAGAACACGCTCGAATTCTTCTACAGAAACATGTGTTTTCAATTAGAGAAGATGTGTACAGAATGGCTTGGCCTCACTTTGCTCATAGCCATGGAAAACTCTCCCATACTGAGTAGTTCTTCCTTACCATCTCTCTTACAGATGAATACCTGACTGTTCATGTTCTATTATTCATGTCTACATACGCACACTTCCTTCCACTCTATGTGCACACTCTCGCCCACTCAGCAGCCACTCATATATTATGATCTTCTAACTCATTTATATACATATTTGTTCTGAGATTCAAAACTCATAATTCTGGAAGTTTCTATGCGCTATATTACAGTCATGAATTTGTCCCTTCACTAAGGCTTGATTTTCTGAATGCTTTGTTTCTGCTTCTCTTTGTTTTTCTTTATCTTCATATGTCTTCATGTCTTTATGTCTAATTAGTGAGTGATTCTTCAGCACTTATGACTAATCTTATGACCTTAGTCATAGAAGTTATTCCACCTATGAAAATACTATGGTTGAGAATGGGCAATCCTATGAGCCATATACATATGGATCTGATAGTTATGATGGCTATCTCGGATATGATCAAGACTATGTGTCACTAATGTACATTGCTCCAAGAGCACTCTTACCTCCAAGGCCAATGAGTATACCACCTGCCCCTAGAGGACCATGTTATAGATGCGGAGGAGATCACTTTATCAAGGAGTGCACATTACCCAATCCACCTCCACATCAGAAAGTTTGGGAAGGCTACTACAGTGATTGTGGCAAGGAACACCTTTTTAGGGATTGCCCTAAAACTCCCAATAAAAACAATCCCACTACACAAATAAATGTTATAAAAGTGGTAGAGTCATCAGGGAGTGATAAGGAATACACTGTGCCATTGAAAGCAATAACTAGGGCAAAAGCAAGAGAAACCCTGGATAAATCCAAAGAAAATGATAGCCCAGACAAAGAGTTGAACACCCCAACACCATAAGTAGTTGCAGATTCAGAAGAGTCTGAGAAAAGTGCTAAGTCTAAACAAACCCAAAGATGGAGGACTCATAGAGAAAGATAAAAGATAAGAGACTGCAACAAAATTTAGGGAACGAGAATAATAAGCAAAGCCAAGATGAAAAGCAAGAATCTAAAGGAAACCCTAACAATGAGACAGAAAAGCATTAAAAACGAGAGGTAGGATCAGTTTTAGCCGATCCAATGCCGAAAGATTTAGCCATGTGGATTAAGCATATCACGCACGAATAAAGGCAGGCCCAACCATTGAGCAACACGAAAGAGAATACCCAAGAGGTGACTTAGAGAAAGAGAGATTGGAAATATGTAAGAAGCTAATTGAAGTGGCTCAGCAAACCGTGAAAAAACCTGTTCAACCATTACCAAGCACAAGGATCCCTGAAAAGGAATTTCAAGAATGTGTAGCCCCTATTTACCCTAAGGAAGGAAAGAAAAACGAGAACTATGAAGAAAAATGCCATGAAAGTAAAGAAGAAGGATCCATAATCCCTGAAGTAGACACAGAATGGCCTAGAGACTTATGGGCAAGAGTCCAAGAAGATAGATGGAAGAAAGTAGAAGGAATTGAACCACCTTTTGAGGAGTTAGAAGCAGTATGCGAGCTTAAATTGTCAATTCTTGAATTAAACCCAGAAAGATCATCTCAACTGGATGACAAAAAAGATGAGGAAGGCAGTGTGAATGCATTACCAAACTACTTGGGAGAATATGAACATAACTCAGAGTTGTATCATGTTCCCACCATGAGGAAAAAGGAACCGAACACATCCATCCGAACTTCGGATATAGTACAACACCTGGGAAAAGTAAAAATACCATGCTCCTTGACTTTAGAAGAACTCTTGAAAGTGAAGCCTCAATTAAGAGATAAAATCATCAGCCAACTGGAAATTAATTCAGACAAAAGCGAAATGAGGGATGAAGTAGCTACTATTAAAATCCCAGTTGATAAGGTTGGAGATTTCAGTGAGGGAGATGAAGGAAATACATGGCTCCCTATCACTTATAGAGGTTATACCACTAAAGCCATATTAGATTCGGGAGCTGGAGTGGGAATTGCAACCAAAGAAATATGGGAGAAATGGGGAAAGCCAGCCCTATGACCCACTACGATGAAGACTCAAATGGCAGATGGACATACGGAGCGACCCTTAGGATTATTGGAAAAATGTAGTATTTACCACTTGCGGAGTCGAATTCGAGCATAACTTAACAATATGTCAATTCGAAAAGGCTAGCAATTATGAGATTATACTTGAAAGGTCTTTCATGAGACAACTTAAGGTAGTGCAAGATTGGGGTAAAGATGCCATGTATTTGCAGCATGGAGGCACTATGACTAGGATCAACCTCCATAATTATGCATATCAGGATGTCCCACCACTGCAATGGAACCCGATACATAAAGATGATGATAATATATCCATGCATAGTGTAGGATCGAGTAGTCAAAATTGGATGAACAAAAATACTCATCTATGGATGTGTAAGGCAGCAAAACTAGAGGAAGAAAGGAGACAAAGATGGCAGCCAGGACAAGGAATATCGAGGCATGTAGAAGATCCCACTTACATGCCTCAAATATTCTTAGATGAAGATTTCGAACCCCATGGTTGGATGGAGATTTTAGCCACTCTGGATGTATGCGTAAATGAAGAAGTAATAACCACGAATGAATGTATCAATGAGGAAGGATATGATGTAAGTCTTTACAAAAAAAAAATGACTGTTCTCGAAGAGGATGATGAAGGAGAAGTAATAGAAAAGGAGTGGAATGAAGACTATGAGAGCATAGAAATGGAAAGGGAAACATTTGAGGAAGAAAACAAAAGAGAGGAAGTAAGTGCCATAACTAATGAATCAAACCAAGGCATGACACAAATGGAAGAAAATGAATCGGACATGGAAAATGAAAAAGAAGAAAACACACCTCAAGACCAATTCGAGGTACCTGAGCATTTCAAGAAATATGAACTAGAAGAAAGAAAGATTGCTATTCAAATGCCAAAACGAGAAGTTACAACCAGGGATAGCATATGACAATAAAGACCGGACCAAGAAGATTGTAGTAGCTATTGAAGAAGGAGAAGAGAGATGCACTTTCATAGGACAAGATGTCTCGCCAAAGGAAGAACAAGAATAAATACAACTTATAAGAGAGTATCAAGATGTCTTTGCATGGACTTATAAGGATTTAAAAGGTGTAGATCCTTCTATTTGTGCTCATAGAATCCCTATGACAACAGAAGCCAAGCCCTCCAAACAAAGACCATACACTTACAATGATGTTTATTCAGCAAAAATTAAGGAGGAGATAGATAAACTGTTAGAAGCAGGCTTCATTTATGAAATTGAACACACATAATGGGTATATCCATTAGTGGTAGTGTCGAAAAAGAATGGCAAATTAAGGGTGTGCATTAACCTTAAAAAGGTGAACGCTGCCACCATATGTGATAGTTACCCATTACCCATCATAGATCATATGTTGGAAAGGGTTGCAGGTAAGGAAGTCAATAGCTTTCTTGATGGCTTCTCAGGATATAATCACGTGGCCATTGCTCCTGAAGACGAACACAAGATAGCCTTTGCAACTGAATGGGGAGTTTATGCTTTTAGGGTTATGCCATTTCGTCTAACTAACGCCCCACCCACTTTCCAAAGACTAATGTGCCATGTGTTCAAGGAATTTTTGAGACAAAGTATGGAGGTATACGTGGATGATTTATGCACCTATTCAACTATAAGATCAAAGCACATCCCATAACTAAGAAAAATATTTGTCAAATGTATTCAGTATAGAGTATGCCTTAATCTAGAAAAATGCATCTTCATGATGTGACAAGGAAAGATCTTAGGACACATTGTCTCTAAGAATGGAATTCCCACTTATGAAGACAAAATCAAAGTAATTCTGGTTTTGCCAAGACGAAAGACTGCTAAATAAGTACAAGCATTTATGGGACATTGTGGATATTATCGTAGATTCATTCACATGTATGCCATAATCGCAAGGCCTCTTTATGGATTGCTGACTCAGTTTACTTGGACAGAAGAATGTGAAAAAGCATTCAACGAATTAAAGAGTCATTTAATTTTAGCACCAATTTTGAAAGTACTAGATTGGAATAAACCATTTCATATTCATGTGGATGCCTCGAAGTTTTCCATTGGTTGCATCTTAGCACAGCCAGCAGATACATGAAAGCTAGATCATCCTATAGCCTATGCAAGTAGACAATTAAACCAAGCAGAGCATAATTACACTACTACGGAATGAGAAGGCTTAGGAATGGTATATGCAGTGAAGAAATTTAGACACTACTTATTGGCAATTTAATTCAAATTCTTCATTGATCATCAAGCTCTATTATATCTAGTCAATAAGCCTTGTAATACCGAACAACTAGTATGATGGTTTCTATTGTTAATGGAATTTGAATTTGAAGTAGTAGTCAAAAAAGGAAATACACACATCCATGTTGACCATCTATCAAGAATGACACATGGAGAACCTCCTACAGGAGTGCCAGATGATTTGCTGGATACTTATATCTTCAACCTAGAAGTATGTCCACAATGGGCTGAAAAATTGATTCCCATACTCATGCATGGACCTCAACATAGGATCAATTTAAACAACAACCAGGGGTTATGGAAAACTAAAAATCTTCATATCATAGCTAGAAGCTTATATATCACCAAGAGTCAAGTGGATTACTTTTGAAATGTGTGGAACAAGATGAGCAAGAAATGTGGCTTCAGAAAGCACACGTGAATCAATGGAAATGCCATCGAAGTGTTAATGGAACCTGGCAAGAGCTTAAGAGATTAGGAGTGTATTGGCCAGATATGCAGAAAGCTGCACATGTTTATGTCTCAGCATGTCCCATTTACCAAGAAAAAACACCCAAAGAGAACTCTACTTATGTTACTCTACGGTAGCACCGAGGTGGAGTATGCCTCTAGTTAAATTCTTGAAAACACAAAAGTACCTAGAAGAAGCTAGTTTGGCAAGAAAATGTGCCCTTGAGGAACAAAGCAAAGATTATGTACACATAGGCAAACAAATTTTCAAGAGAGGAAGGGATAACCAATTAAGATTGTGCATCCATTAAGACGAGTATATTCCAATCTTGGAAATGGCTCATAGAGGAGTTGTAGGAGGACATTTTTCTGCAGATAAAACTGCAAAAATGATTCTCTTTGCTAGAATGTGGTGGCCAACTCTATATCAAGACGCAACCACATATGTCCAAAGGTGTGACACTTGCCAACGAACACAGTATCCTATTAGAAGAGATGAAATGCCATTATGACCTATGATAAGTGCCAGAGCATTTACCAAATGGGGAATAGATTTTGTAGGACCTATTGGCCCACCAGCAAAGGTTCCCATGCAGAATACAATAGTCATGGACTATTTGACCAAATGGGTAGAAGCCAAGGGAACTAAAAAGAACGATGCAAGGACCACCACTAAGTTTCTCGAACATATTCACTAGATTTGGATTGCCAATAGAAATTGTGAGTGATAGAAGCACACAATTCATCAATGAAGTAATAGAAGCCTTGATGAATGAATTCCTAGTGATTCACAAGAAATCAGCTCCCTATCACCCACAAGCCAATGGATAGGCTAAAAGTTCAAACAAGATCTTGTGTACAGTGCTTACGAAGATTGTTAATAACAGAAGATCTGATTGGGATAAGTTGTTGCACCATGCTTTATGGGCATTCAGAGTAGCATATAAAACAACCATAGGAACTACTCCTTTTAATCGAGTGTATGCCCAGAATGCCATCTTATGGATTGATGTCCTAGTTCCTACTCTTAGAGTGGCCTCGAACTACAAATGGACGGGACATGAGTTTTTCAATCAATTAGAACAAATCGAGAAGCTACATGAAACAAGATTGTAAGTGGTAGCAAGCATTTATGCTGCAAAAAGCCGACAAAAGGCATACTTTGATGCTCATATCAAGAGTAACGGTTTGAAAGAAGGAGATTTAGTCCTGGTATATACTTTACAACAACATGCAGAGAAGCTGCAAAAAAGAGGATATGGCCCTTGGTGATCAATTGTATATCAAATAGTGGAGCTATCAACTTAGCAACCCTAGATGGCAAGAGTAGACGAGAAGAAGATGAAAAAATATGCGAGGAAGCACAACAGGAAGCCCTAGAACGAATAAGAAAATGAAAGGAGTGGATGAGAGAAAGGGATGAGAGATACCGCCAAGGTGCACCCAATGGCTAATTTTAGAGCCTCACAAACCCTAGGACATCAAGTGTGACAATCGTATTTGAACCTAGGAGTGGGAACAGAGGAGTACCACTTAGTTGATGCCCTCATTGACACAGGAGCAGTTATAAGCCGCATCAGATCCTCTTTGACTCATCAGCTCAAAGCTCAATTACATCCAACCAAAGCACATCTGAGTGGAATAGGAGGAAATGTTACTGAATGCATAGACGAGATTACCTTATCATTGCACCTAGGAAATAACACAATGCAACAAAGGCTATTAGTGTGCAATGATCAAGATCTACTAGAAGAACTTGTGTTCGGACAAGATTGGATATACGAATATGAGGTAACCATTCAATTGTCCTTAGGCTACATCTCAGCCAAGATAGGACATCACGAAGTGTTTAGTTTATTAGATGAAAGACCAGTCAAACCAACTTGCTTAGCTCTGAGAGATCAATTAAGCATGCATGAAGCTGATTGTGCATCTACCTCTACTGTGGAACCCTCACCTCCGAGGACTTCACCTGTGTTTACACCATTTATTAATCTCACACCTCCTCATCATCCATTGGACCTTTCAACTGACATCATTTCCATTGAGAGCCCTAGTGTGGAATTGAGCCCAAGAGTGACTAGTCAAAGTAATCAACCCAAAACTTCCCACATTAGAATATATCCCATTCAAGGAACCAGACAGGCATGGATTCGAAAAGATCAAGTAGCAGCATATCATCAAAAACAAAGACATCACCTATAAAGGAAAAAACAACAAGTCAAGACTAAAAGCCAAATTGGATCACTAGGACTACATAATATTGTTCAATTTTGGATCCTAAAGAAACTGATTGTTGCTCATGTTAGTATATGATCAATGTCTACCCCTCATGATTGTATGCACATTTTGTAAGGCCCCCTTTATGAGGAGAAGCCAAGCGTGCATTACCCAATTGATGGGAATCCCAACTTGAATGTTGGATGAAGGTCATATTGGACCATGTAAGATATTATAAGGAAAGGGAGTTACCAGGGTCCCCAATTGTGGGGTCCGGGGCAGCGGTGAGCAGCCCCGGCTGGGGGGTCCAAGGGGGCCAGCGGGCCCCCTGGCTGGGGGGTCCCAGGGGGCCAGCGGGCCCCCTGGTGGGGGTCCGGGGGCAGCGCCCCCGGCGCGACGGTAAAGGGAATATTCCATGGAATATTCCCTGTCGGAGTCAGAAATCATTTATATTTGTTAGGTCGGTTCAACCAGTCAAAGACGTGTATGGCAATTACGCGGGCGGTGGCCGCCCACGCTCTACCGCCCATGTATTGCCGTCCATGGCAGGCCACCCATGATCCTATATATACATGACTTCTGTACTACCTAAGACACTGAGTTGAGCCAGCATACCTCTACCTTGTATCTCCCTATCTAGAGTTGTCTAGATCACCATTTAAGCTCTACCTTAAGAGCGCACGGGTGGACAACGCCATCATCTTTGTACTTGCTGCTAGTAGAAAATTGTTGAGATTCTCCTATATCTGTTATCTTCTCTGCTATTGCTCCTGTGTTATATTGCGTAACTATTGTCTTACATGGTATCAGAGCTGTAAGGTTCGAATAGCTTGAGAAGTATCATTATTTTAGCCTACTAGCAGACTAGAATATCAATAGATTATTCGAGTGATTACATGATGGCTTCATCGTCGAACAGTAGTCTTGGTGCTTTAGCTAATGTTAATGCTGCACCTATTCGAATTCGTCCACCTGCATTCACTGAAGGGAAGCTGGATGGAACCAACTATACACTCTGGAAGTTCAAAATTTCTGCAATTTTGGACTCCTATGAATTACTTGACACTGTCATGGGACCGATGGGATTGGATCCAGAGCCTATACCAGTTGAAGATCTAGCAAATTCAAGATTGATGATTCAGCCAGATCCAGATCTTCTACGAGCTTGGAAGAGGCGGAATGCTGATGCATTATGTGCGATTGTCACTAGTGTAAGTGATTCTGTGCTTACTTTAGTTCAACATACTACTAAAGCACATGAGGCTTGGGGCATATTGGCTCGACAATATGAGACCAAGAACCACACTAGGATACAGAATTTAGAAAATCAGTTGGCAAATGAAAAGCATTCTGATTCTGAAAAGGCTGAAGATTTTATCAAACGGATAAAGCATCTTCAAGATCAATTGGCTGCAGTTGGTGTTGTTATAACACCAGAAGAGCTGGCTCGAAGATCTATACGTGTTCTTCCAGCAAAGTATGATGGATTAGTAACAGCCCTTAACACTCAGGTAAGGCCAACTCCTCTTACATTTGAAGAGTTTTGTGCCATGCTTTTAGAAGAAGAGATGCGGCTGAAGAATCGGCAAAGTACAACTGATGCTGCATTCTCAGCAAATGCAAAAGGTAAAGGCTCTTCAGAGGGATCAAAGAAGAAGCCAAAGAAGAAAAAGTTCACAGGAAGTTGCTTCTATTGTGAAAAGAAAGGCCATGCCATCAAGGATTGCAGAAAGAAGCAAGCTGATGAACGGAATGGGACTATAAAATCATCATGGAAGAACAAAGAGTCTGCAAACAACACAGAGCTGGAACTTTGGGTAGCTATTGAAGAGGTATGTTCATCTGCTCAAGCTCGTGTTGATGAGCCATGGATTTTAGATAGTGGAGCTTCTCGCCATATGACTAGTAAAAAGGATTGGTATAGTTCCCTAGTGCCTCTGCGGGAATCCATCAATGTAGTGGTGGGAAATGACTCCAAGTGTCCAGCTGAAGGAACTGGAACCATCTCTTTTATCACTTCTCCAGGTGGTGAGAAAAAGTTATCCGATGTTCTCTATGTACCTACACTCAAAAGAAATTTGTTGTCAGTTTCTGCAATAACAGATCGTGGACTTGAAGTTCACTTCAATAAGAGTGGTGCGGAAATCATGGATTCATCAGGTAATGTTGTAGGTAAAGGCATTCGACGGGATAACTTGTATGAGTTAAGTGCTTTAACTGCTACAGAAGATAAAGATGTAAGCAGGTTATGGCATCAACGATTTGGGCATCTCGGATTTGCAGTTTTGAAGGAGATGCAACGAACAGGGATGGTTGCTCATATGCCTGCATTTTCAGAGTTGCAGGAACCTTGTGAAGCTTGTATGATGGGCAAGCAACATCGAAAGGCATTTCCAAGAGAGACCAGTAATCGATCTCAAGCTCCTCTAGAGTTGGTACATGCTGATCTCTGTGGTAAAATGTCTACACCTGCTTTAGGAGGATCTTTCTACTTCTTGCTGTTAGTCGACGATTATAGTAGAAAGATGTGGGTTTATTTCATTCGAGAGAAGGCTGATGCTTTTGAAAAATTTAAAACGTGGCATAAGTATGTAGAAAATGAATCAGGAAGGAAACTAAAGAAATTTAGAACAGATAGAGGAGGTGAATTCTTGTCAACAGAATTCAACAATTACTGTAAGGAGCATGGTGTGAAAAGGCAACTTACCACAGCTCATACACCCCAACAAAATGGCGTTGTTGAGCGCAGGAACAGGACAGTAGTTGAAATGGCTCGTTGTATGTTGAAGGCTCAAGACATGCCTGATTCATTCTGGGCAGAAGCAGTCAATACAGCAGTCTACATCCTCAATCGAAGCTACACAAAAGCACTGAAGGGGATGACTCCTCAAGAAGCATATTCTGGTAAAAAGCCTTCAGTTTTGCATTTCAGAATTTTTGGTTGTTTCTGTTATGCACATATTCCTAATTCAACAAGATCAAAGTTGGATTCAAAAAGCAAAAAGTGTGTCTTCCTAGGATATAGTGAAGAGTCTAAAGCATACAGGTTATGGGATCCTGAGGCAAGGAAGATTTTTGTCAGCCGAGATGTGGTGTTTGATGAACGACCACACTTAGTAGAAGATAAAGGTAAATCTACTATCTCATCAAGCGGAGAAATATCTCACCTTGTGCCTATCAAAAGACAGGTTAAAGTTGAGGAGGAGGAAACATCTGATGGAGAAATTTCCTCAATAAAAAGCCAACGAGTTGTAGCTGCACTGCGTAAGCCACTACCGAAGTGGGCACAACAGCTCTTTGATGATCACAATCCACATGTAGATGTACCAGAATCATCATCAGATGGATTACGAAGATCAAAGAGAATAGAGGAGCAAAGAAGAGCCTCAGAACACATTGTTAACATGGCTCTAATGGCAGATATCATGGGTTCGATAAAGGAACCTACCACCATTGAAGAAGCCATTGATGATCCAGATTGGAGAGCGGCAATGCAGTCTGAGTATGATAGTATACTCAAAAATGATACATGGGATCTAGTCGACTTGCCGCCAAAGAAGAAGGTAATAGGTACTAAATGGATTTGGAAAGCTAAGTATAAAGCTGATGGAACATTAGAAAAGTATAAGGCACGATTAGTTGCACAGGGTTTTTCACAGATTGAAGGATTTGATGTTCAAGAAACTTTTGCACCAACAGCACGCATGACAACTATTCGGACGGTACTTGCAGTAGCTGCACAAAAGTCTTGGCCTATTTTCCAGATGGATGTCAAATCTGCATTTTTGAATGGTCACCTCAAGGAGGAGGTATATGTATCTCAACCACCAGGTTTTGAGGTGCCCAATTCAGAAAATAAAGTTTGCAGGTTGAAGAAAGCTTTGTATGGACTTAAGCAAGCTCCACGGGCTTGGTACCAACGAATAGATCATTTTTTCAAAAATATGGGTTTTGAAAGAAGTACTTCTGATGCTAACTTGTATGTAACGAAAAGGGATAGCAAGCTAGTTGTTGTCATTGTATATGTAGATGATTTGATCATTACAGGAGATCATCTAGAACTCATCAATCAAACTCGGATCAGCTTGGGAACTGAGTTTGAAATGACAGACTTAGGTCTACTCCATTTTTGTCTGGGAATTGAAGTATGGCAAAGGAAGGATGGCATTTTCATCTCACAACAAAAATATTCCAAAGAAATTCTCAAGGCATTTGGAATGATGGATTGCAAACCAACTAGCACACCTATGGAGGTAAATCATAAGCTATCTATGGATGATAACATGCCTGATGTAGATGCTAAGAAGTATAGGAAGCTCGTTGGAAGTCTTATTTTTTTGTGCAACACTAGACCAGACATTTGCTATGCTGTTGGAGTGTTAAGCAGGTTTTCCAACAAACCTAAGGAGAGTCACTGGAATGCTGGAATGCGAATTCTAAGGTACATTGCAGGAACCTTGGATTTTGGTATTTTGTATACCACAGGTGATACACTCCAAGGATATTGTGATTCAGATTGGGCTGGAGATTGTGATTCTAGAAAATCAGTTTCTGGATATTGTTTCTCACTTGGTTCAGGAATATTTTCTTGGGTAAGTAGGAAGCAACCAACTCTCGCACTCTCCTCCACTGAAGCAGAGTACAAAGCAGCTTGTTTTGCTTCTTGTGAGGCAGTCTGGTTAAGGAGAATTCTTGCAGATCTAGGCTTTCCATCAAATATGCCAACTGTACTCAAGTGTGATAATCAAAGTTGTATGGCTATTGCAAAGAACCCAGTATTTCATGCTCGCACCAAGCACATAGAAGTACAGTACCATTACATTCGTGAGCTAATAGAAGATGAAATTGTGGAGCTAGAATATTGCCCAACAGAGGCAAATCGTGCTGACATATTCACTAAAGCACTTGGAAGAGAGCAGCTCAACAAGCATCTTCAACAGATGGGCATAGGACCGAGACCTACTTGATTTATCATCGGTAAACATTGAGGGGGGGTGTTAGTATATGATCAATGTCTACCCCTCATGATTGTATGCACATTTTGTAAGGCCCCCTTTATGAGGAGAAGCCAAGCGTGCATTACCCAATTGATGGGAATCCCAACTTGAATGTTGGATGAAGGTCATATTGGACCATGTAAGATATTATAAGGAAAGGGAGTTACCAGGGTCCCCAATTGTGGGGTCCGGGGCAGCGGTGAGCAGCCCCGGCTGGGGGGTCCAAGGGGGCCAGCGGGCCCCCTGGCTGGGGGGTCCCAGGGGGCCAGCGGGCCCCCTGGTGGGGGTCCGGGGGCAGCGCCCCCGGCGCGACGGTAAAGGGAATATTCCATGGAATATTCCCTGTCGGAGTCAGAAATCATTTATATTTGTTAGGTCGGTTCAACCAGTCAAAGACGTGTATGGCAATTACGCGGGCGGTGGCCGCCCACGCTCTACCGCCCATGTATTGCCGTCCATGGCAGGCCACCCATGATCCTATATATACATGACTTCTGTACTACCTAAGACACTGAGTTGAGCCAGCATACCTCTACCTTGTATCTCCCTATCTAGAGTTGTCTAGATCACCATTTAAGCTCTACCTTAAGAGCGCACGGGTGGACAACGCCATCATCTTTGTACTTGCTGCTAGTAGAAAATTGTTGAGATTCTCCTATATCTGTTATCTTCTCTGCTATTGCTCCTGTGTTATATTGCGTAACTATTGTCTTACAGCTCAACCCTCAAGAATGCAAATATGGATTCCCAAATCAACTATGCCAATGAAGAAAACTAAAATGAAGACACCAGTACAAAGGAAGGATCCATCCAAAATGAAGTCAAAGGAGCAAGAAAGATGTGATAACCCAAAATTGCAAAAACAGGAGCACTCAAAGAAATCAACTCAAAGAAATGTATGGAGAGCAAAGAAGAATAAGAATACAACAGCTACACAAATCACAAGAGGAGAAAAAGTTGCAGTCAAGAACAACAAAATAAAGCTGATTTGGATACCCAAATCTCGATCGCCATCTACAAACCCACCAGCAACTTCTTCTTGCACACATCTTGAGCTCCATACACCTCAAATGTGCATATGAGGGCCAGATTACAAGGCCATGCATTCAGCACAAAATTCTTCTTCTACTTATTAGTGATGCACATTTCTCTCCCAGGGAATAGGAGAGCACTTGTATAATAACCTCAAGGAAAATAATTAAAAATAAAATAAAGCTTCGTCTATTCACTAACATTTTTGTTTTCTTTTAGCAAAAATAAGAAAAATTATATGAAAAAATCCCAAGTATTGCCTTCCTTACACCCACGTTGAAGGACGACACAAGTCACTCGGAGAACTGTTCGATTTATGATGGCTAAGTGGAAGATAAGTGATGCAATCACATTGACGCTGATTGTGGTGTGTTTCAAGTGCAGATGGTTTCTGAAGATTCCGAAGCAACCATTCAAGATGAGGTGTTAGAATTACCGTTGCAGAGTGTGACCAAGGCCAAACAAAGAAGTAAATTTGGTAGAGGAAGCAGAGACCAGTTCTCAATCATGCATGAGAGGAACAAAAAGATTCTGAGAAATGAGTAAGGGAGAAGAATCACTTCCTACTCCCAAAAGAGTGCATGTCCTGCCAAAGACCAAGCTTGAAGATTCAAAGCCTATTACAGAAGTAGAGTTACAAGAAGCATTAGAAGCAACTCATCAATATATGGAAGGTCAAGTCAATCTGCCAATACAAGGGCATCATTATCATGAGTCCCGTAAAGAAATTCCTCAAGAAAAGAAATTATCAAAGTCCGACACCTATAAAGAGTTGGGATTAACAACCTCAAGTTCATCCTCAGAAGCTAAAGAAGATCAAGAGACATCCCTAATGAACGTGGACCTAAAAAGTGATTCGGAGGACGATGGAAAATGGGATGAAATAAATCAAATCGAGGATTCTATTGGCGTCGAAGAAGAAAAACTCAATTAGAACACTGACAATGTAGTCATCCAGCCAACAGAGAAACCATCATCCCAACAAGAAGTTCATGTAATCAAGATGAATGAAGATATGCACATTCATATTACAGACACACAATTGGATGTGAACAGATCATTGAAGAAACCAAAGGAGGAAAAAGAACTGGAAAAGGTGGAAGAATCCAAGCCATTCATGCCAATCAGGGTTGTAGCAGAACCCTCTCCATTAGATGTCACCTTTCAAGGCAGTGCTACAAGATCAACCACAAATGAAGAATAAGAAAGAGAGAGAGAAGTGCACCTTCAGATAAGACAACCACACAATGAAACGATACATGTGGAACAAGGCAAAAATGTTCGAACATGGGAAGAACCAAGTATCCCCAAAACATGGTTAAATGTGGATGTAGCTCAATTAAAGCTGGTAGTAAAGCAAATGATACAAACGGCTATGGACACTCAGCAACAAATGCTCGAAGCAGATGCAAACTATGACAAAGCTATGAGAGAGAGAAGCCAATTCCAAGTGATGAGCGAAAACTTGTCTGCATAATTAATTAAAGCCGGAAATGCACTCTCGGCAAAGGAAATACAAGCTCAAGGAGCTAACGACAAATGCACCACTTTAACAATTCAGAACTAGAAGCTCTGAGATCAACTTAAAGAGCTACAAAGCAAATATGAAGCTAGTGAAGTGAAGCAAGCAAGAATGAATACCAGAAGTAAGCTACTTGAAACCCAAATCAAAGTATATATGGAGGAAGCAGACAATTTAAGAAATAGAAATAAGGAGCTTATGACTGCCATACTATGCAACCAACCCATAGAAGCACCAGAAACGACTGCAAGCGGCACAAAGGTGTTGGAAGATCAAATTGCAAAGTATGAAGATTAGCTGAAACAAGAGCAAGCTATCAGAGAGGAATGGGAAAAGAGATATATGCATGACACTAATGAACTTAGGAAAAAAAGGAAGATGACAGAGAATAAACTCATTGAACAATGCAATGAAGATGCTAATCAAATGGCTGCCATAGGAGAAGAACTCTTGAAGAACAAGGAAACAATCATGCGAGCCACCGCTGAACTCAAAGAAAAGGATGAAATCATTGCAAAATTGAAATCTCAAATAGAACAACAGGTAACAATGGGGACACCAGTAGTTCCAAGCTCCCAAGTGGCTACTGCGGAGAATGAGGTACGTCCTCTTTCTCCCCCCATGCATCATTCACCAATAAGGGAGGCAGCAGAGCCAAACACTGAAAGCCATGATCGGGCTATTGAAGAACTAAGCGGACATGAATGGGCACTATTGGTGTCACAACTTATAGAACAATTTGAAGATCAAGTGATTAAAGTCATGAAAGAAGCACAGATCGAGAATAAAAGCCTCCAGCAAATTTTGAAGCCATTTAATATACCTTACGGCTTGTTAAAAGAAGAAACATAACAATATATCAAGAAACTAACTAATAAAGAACCACATCAGGATCTTCAATTCAATTTACAGACATTTATGTATACACAGCCCGAGTTTGACAAAGCAGATCCGATTTGGAGGCGCAAATTTTTAGAAATGATTCCAACTTTGATGGTACATTGGGAAGCAACACCATATGTACTTCAAGTGAATCCTGCTTTTTGCCGAGTACCGCGAAGACGTACCTGGATGCAATTTTGGGAAGCACAGCGCCAAGGTACATTAAACAATCAATGGCTAAATTATTCGTCACTGCCTAGTCCTCCACGAAACTCTCTGCCAACAAAAGAGTACATGGTAAAGACCATAGAATTTTGGCTATCCAGATATGCCACAGTGCCAGATTTAACTATCAAAATGATAAATAAGATATTGAGCATGCTCCTCATAGTTCTAAAGGTATTCAAACATGCGCAATATAGATTTTAAAATTTTTTCCCTCAGTGAACCTGCAAGAAAAATACTTACCTGTACCTGCAAACAACACTTCATGCACTGTACAAGACTAAACAATGTTGGAACTACGCATATACTTAATTTGCTATGCAAAAATGCATTTTCTATATGCAACATAAATCAAAAGAAAGCAATAATGCATTAAAATTGACCAAAAAGCTTATTCAAAGGTCCAAAAGTTGATATGCATGTGAATGTAGGTGTTGAAGATGGTCCAAACTCCTTCCTTTTGGCTTTCCAAGAATCTCTCGATAGTTGTTGCATCAATTCCTTCCTCACTTGTGGCTAGCAAGTGTGCAATCTAGGTATACATTTCGTCCTTTTTGTTTGCAAATTTGTTGTGGAAACTCTCTATTAGTGTTTGTGGATCCACCAAATGATGTGGATTCAATTGTTTTCATGAGTGGTAAATGCAATGTTTCAACGACTCTGATGAGCCTCGCCAACATCTTGAACACATTGGGGGGGGGTTGATCAAAGATGCCAATGGAGACAAATTTGAGAAAAATACTATGGAAAAAAAGCATGCTATCCAAATCATGAAAACATGATGATGTGTTATGCTAATTAGCCCTGTCAATAATCATAAACATTGGGTGAGGTTAATGCTTTTCTACCAGAAACACCCCATGTAATGTTCGAGAGTTACGAGAACCAACTTTGTCGCTAGACTAGCCTACATAGCCTAGATCCCCCCTTCCCAATGACTAGTTAAGAATAGCTTAACTACTTTCCTTAAACTATTCATAATGAGATCACGCATTTTGATGCCTTACGATGATGCCATGAGACTTGATAGGTTTCATAAAATATCAAGTAATCTTGACAAAGACTAATTCAGACACTGAGGTATTAGATGATGCAAAATGCACCTAAAAACACTTAGAGATGAAGTCAAAATCATGAATATCTGCATGGATGGTGAACACCAAAATTGATATCTCCAAGGTAACGACATTGAAAGAAGATATCTCACGAGTATAGAGAGAGAGAGAGAGAAAGAGAGAGAGTAAAAATAATGCCCAAGAGAAGTATACCTTCTAAGAAGCCCAAAACTTGTACTAATTGGAACAAGCTAAGGAGGAAAACTTGTTCCTTATAACCTTTTCCCCTACCATATGAGCGAGCATTCATTTACTGGGAGCTAATGCAAGGGACAAAGAAGGTACAAGAGAGCTGAAGGAATGTACAAAGAAGGATGATAATCCTTTCATCCCCTTTATGCTGGTTAAAGGAATGTACATACCTTTCCTTGCAAAGTTTGCACTTGTGACAACATTCCATTGAAGAACATCCTATAGCCTCGCCAAGTAGAGCTTGCTTTCATAGGATTCTTTCAAAAATCTTCCAAACACAGATACTCTTGAGACAAGAGAGAAAGAGGTGACCGGTGTCTTTTCGACCACTATAACATGTTTTGTACGATGGGAGGGCACCGCATATTTTGTTGGCTCTTGCATTGGTCCAGATCCCATGATGGAGTTTTTTCCACAAAAGTACTTCGTGGAGATTTTTCCACAAAAGTACTTTGCTATCAGGTGCCAAGGCTCGGTAAACTTGAATCACTTTCTAATCCAATATTGGTGGATTCTACGAACAAATGTTGCTACAAGGAAGAAGATTGATGTGGACAAATGTTGCTACAAATGAGGAAGACGAGATGCAACACATAAAAAAACGGCATATGCATGGCTAGAGTGGGGGAGGGTCGATTTCTAAGCAATGCAATGCAGGTGGGTTAAGTTGGCGTACCTGTCACGGGTTTACACATGATTATTAGGACACCCTCACTTTTCAAACAGATACTACTACTAGTAGGTCCCTGATGCGGTGAGCGTGGATCGAACACGCGGCCTTCATCTTCAGTCTGACGCTCTCCCAACTGAGCTATCCCCGCAATGATGGAATCATGCCATGTTTATCTTTTAGAGGTGAATCTATTTTAGCGAAGCATTTTGCAACCAACCATCACGGATAAAAAAGTATTTGGATAATGATCGAAAAGAAGCGTATCCATGTCCTAGAAAAACATCCGAGAACATTAAGCGACTTGTGATATTCTTGGATATCAAGAGAATTAATACGTCACTCACGTTCCATGCGAGGACGTGGTCAAAGATGGAGGAGGAGGAGAGAAGTACAAGAAGAAGAAGAAGAAGGAGGAGGAGGAGGAGGAGAATTGAAAAGAGGTACAAAATAGGCTCATAATCCCCTCACGCTCACTGAACGTGTCTTTCCGCCTTATGGGTCATGGAACGAAAATATTTGAGGAAGAAAAAAAACAGGGAAAAGAAAAAAACCAAAAGGGAAATAGAAAAAAATTGGGGAAAATGAAGAATAGCCGGGAAGAAATGAATATATCAAAACACAATCATGTGGTAGCATCGTCAAACACAATCGTCCACCATCACACTTCCTAACACTTCAATATTGGTTACAACATACAAAAAAAATCCCTACACATGTGTAAGAAATGAATATATGAAAACACAATCATGTGGTAGCATCGTCAAACACAATCGTGCACCACCACACTTCCTATCAAACCAATCTCCCTAACCAATCACACATTTCATAAGCTCCAAGGATTTGTGAGCACCATAAGCTAAACACCTAACTCCTAGGTTAACCGGAATGCACCTAAGAACCTTAAGGAAGAGCCCAGAAATGTGTGCAAATACAAGGATGACGCACCTCAAAATAGACACTTCAATATTGGTTACAACATACAAAAAACATCCCCTTTTTCTTTTTCCTCCCCTTGATCAAGCAACACTGAGAACTAAATTCATGAAGGAAAAAATACGTCTTGTGCAGGCCGCAAGAACCCGCTAATGAATACAATAATCACTTACAACCGGCAAGGTCATAATCAGACCCTAATGTTGGGTGGGAAACACGACTATCAATCCAACACATGCAAGTCAAACTTCCAGGGATAAGACCATAAGAATTCTTAGGGATAAGACCATAAGAATTCTTTCTCAGGAATACAAAGATGATAGTAGCCCCCTCCATTCATTGGGCTGAAGTAAATCCAAAAGTCCAATGCCTTTGCAGAGAGCATTAGACATTGACTGCATACACCTATCTCCAATGGTATGCATAGATTTTCTAAGAGAATACATGGAGTTCTTATCCCCTTTGTTGAACTTCTTATGATTCCTACTAAGCCAACTATACGAGAGGATCTAGCTTCTCCACAACTTCCAAAGGAACAAGTCCTTTTGTTTACCATAGCCAAGCAGAATTCCATGCTCACCCATTTGAGGGGTGGCCTTTAACTCTTGATAAGGAGATCAGGTCTGCCAAAACTTCTTGGGATGCCAACAGTGCCAAAATACGTCTGAAATATCCTCCTCCCTGCCACAAAATGAGCATTTTCCCTCATCCACTTTAAGTTTCTTGGCTCTACCATTAGAACAACAAGCTCACACCATGCTCAAGAAAGATTTGTTCTTGAACACAAGTCATTTATGAAGAGAACCATAACATGATGATACTTCTTATGATCTCTCATTCTTGCAAAACTCCATACGTATTTATGGACTCTAGATATTTATTCTTGTTAAAGGATAAAAAATAAAACGAGTTATGAAGTTGGCAGTAAATCAACTACCTAAAACACCTTTTTGAACTTGATTCCTTCTTTTCCTAGATTATAAGAAAAGTCATCACAATCACAACAAACTATCCTGCGAGTTATTTTAAACACAAATTGGCTATAAAGAAGTTGTGGAATCCACAAGGAGTCTATACAAAAACTCTAAAGCAATTGTACAACTATTTCTCATCTCCATCTTGATTGTTCCTTAATTCTTAGCATCATCTTCTCCAAAGTCTATAGACTTCCAAAACCTGGTTATCACTCCTTAAAGGCCCAATGCTTATGTGTAAGGGTTTATTGAGAAGATATTTGCCTTCAATTTATGTATATAAAGTATTGTATCATTTGGTTTGCAGATTGCAAGAAACAGATGTTTTAAGCTCTTGGGCACTCCTGAAAAATGCGGGATCACCACCTATTGATGTTAAACCTATAATTAAATCGCATCTTGATTATAAATCTGATTCTTATGGTTAATAGCTGCTTTAGGCCATCATCCTCTAATACAAATTCAGCCGATTGTGATCAATTTGGGGGCACTAAGCATTTGAAGTTGCAAGTTTCACTATAAAAAGCAAGTTCCACGCACTAGCTTATGAAATAAACAATATGTTTTCGATCAATCTTTTCTCAATGATCTTCCAAAGCACAAAGGTTGTTTTGTTGCATCAGTTTGAAGCTTATACGGTGTTCTAAAACCTCCAATAGCCAAAGGATAGGTGTTGTGCTAGTTAGGTGGACCAAAATTCAACATCTTCAATCACATATTTCTATGAATCTTTAATTCTCCAAGCATTTTCAATGGTATTTGAGCCACATCAAGATGGGTGATGGTTTTCCTTCAATGATAGAGAATCTTGATAGGAACAATTATATTTCTTGATAGACGAGAACAAAAACTTACTTTCAAGGTAGAATTCGTTATGGAATTGTAGGAGGTGATGAAGTTATGCCTCCATGATCCAAAGGAGGACCTATACAAGAAAAAATTGAAAAGCTTACATTATTGTGTGCAAGAGATGCTCAATTCAGGTCTTATATCTCAAAATCTATCTCTAATTTCTTGTTACCACACATTAGAGGATACAAAAAGTCACAAGAAACGTGGGATGCACTTGAGACATTCTTGTCTAATAGCACCAAAGCTAGAAAGAACCACTTATGGAATGACTTCAACCAAATGAAGAAGACAGAGGATGTCATGAGGCAGATCCTAAATGGTATTAGTAGTGAAAAGCAATGGCAATCACTTACAACTCCTTGTGCTCTTATCATGGATGTGTAGGCAACTCACTTCAACATATTTCTTAAGCAACTCTTCAATAAAGAGGCCAACAGCCAACTCAAATGGTTGCTGATTATCCTTCTTTATTTTGGAGCACCTTATGCCAGATACTAGAGGATGAGCAGCCTCCAGAAGATGTGGTGTGAGGATATCATACAAATGTAGAAATGTAGGACATGTCGTGGCTTTCTATGCTTTAAACTAGGTATATTGTGCAATATCTAATATAATGAATCATAGTACAAAACAATGTAGATATAATACCACAAATCAGATAATAACAACAACCATATTCAATCTGAATCCTAGTATAATGATCTTTGGTATACACTACCTTATGTGAGTAATATTAATCCAAGTGACTTAGATGATTGTAGAGATAGGTTCGAACCAAGCTGTTCTGGAAAAACTGCTCAAGGATGGAGAAATTTTTCAGCATATGGGAGAGGATGAAGATCCTTCAACATATATTTTCGAGATGAAGGGGATTATTTGAAGGAAGGCAAGGGATCACAATGCCGATGTCGTGAAGGGCTCAGTTGGGTGGATCAGGCCAACTGCTTGTGTTCCAAATAGACGGTACACGCAGGGTGCTTCGGACAACTTAAGAGGTAGAATTCAAATATAGATACTCACAGATAGTCAGATGAGATCATAACTCAAATCACACGTACAATTCATCAACACCATAAGAGAGAATAGAAAGATAAGTGAGAGGTGTGAAACTCATCATATGAGAGACAATTAATTCATAATAATGTGTCCATACAAATATAATGCAAATAACGAAAACAAACACATCATAAGAGAGTTTGGAAACGAGAGAGATGTGAGGAAATTGGAGAGCCAATTAATTCATAATAATGTGTTCGTACAAATATAATTCAGATAACGGAAATAGATACAAGTTATCAAAACATCATAAATCATGATGTCCTCCTCATGCGAGCAGAACCTCCACACTATGTGTGGACCAACACTCCTCAAGTGTGTGAGAACTCCTCCTCCAACTCCTCCTCCAAAGTCTCCTCCAAGATCTCCTTGAGTAGCTTGAGAAGATAGCTTCAGATAATCTCCAAGTTGATTTCCGATGATATCAGATAATATCAGATAATCTTCGGTCTTCAAGCTTGAGATTCTTCAAATCATATCAGATGATGATTTAACAATGAGGCCAAGACCTCTTTTTATAGTTGTATCTTCTTCAAAAGCACTTACGAAAAATCATACGAAAAAATCTGATTTCTTTTTCCCCAAATAACGATCGCTATTTCCATTGCTTTTCGGATTAAAACTTCATCGCTATTTGCTTTTGAAATAACCCGATCGCTATTTTGTATTTGAAATAACCCGATCGCTAATTGATGTTGCTTTTAGATTGTAAAATAACGAATGACTTTTGTTTTGTTTTCTTTTAGTTTCTAAAGAATGGTTTCACACTATGAAGATTCAGGTTCATATGGCACAACTAAACATGGGTTTCATATGTGTGCTAACACATAAAATATGATGAATCAAATGATTTGCTGACTTGACAATTGACTCCAATAATCCTCCCTTCACAATAATGGTACAATCTTCAATAATCCGCAAATCTTCTCATGACTATTTTTTAGCCAATGCTTCGGTAAAATATCTGCAACATTCTCAGTAGAAAATCATTCTTTAAATTTGGATTATTCAAACACTGGATACGTAGAGATTTGGATACGTAGAGATGTAAATCTCTACGACATTCACCCCTACTAAGTTCAAGTGCAAAGTCGAGTGATCATGGTATTTACAAATTTTCTTATCAACTTCAGTGACCAATTTAAGTTTACAAGCATTCTCATATGCATTACAATTCCAAAACATATGGCCAAATTGATCACACCAAAAGCATCTTATAGGTTGATTTAATCTTCTATAAGTAGCTCTAGGGGTGGATCTTCTATGGTCAGATGAATGTCTTTTATCAAAAACTTGAGTAGACAAACTTTGTACTTGATGCTCATATTTACACTTACATGTGGTAATTTCTTTTACTTGATTGGTTAGAATTTCAATATTTTCTTTCAAACTTGAATTTTCATAGCTAATAGTCTTTGATGTTGCAAGTTCTCTCACATGATTAGATAGATTTTCCATACTCTCTATCAAATTTGAAAGTTCATAGTGAACAACTCTTTTTGAATTCCCAAATTCTTGATTAAATTGTGTATTTAATGATTTCATAAGTTCATTAGTTTTTCCCAATATTGAAGTCATCATTGAGATATATGAAGTTAATGGCTCAAGTTTTTCATTTATGGATGCAATTATTCGTGACTCCATATCTTTAAATTGTTCATCATATTCTGGAGACTTCTTTTCAATTAATGCTTCCACACTAGAACGTATGTCTTGTGTGGTGTGTTTTGCAACCCCCTTTTTGCCCATTGTTCACTAATATAATCAACGTAGAAGTAAAATATGCGTACCTAGAATTGAGCTTGATATTGTACCTCCTAATTGCCAAATGCCATGGAACAATTTCACGTCGGGTTCAAATGTCGTGAAGGGCTCAGTTGGGTGGATCAGGCCAACTGCTTGTGTTCCAAATAGACGGTACACGCAGGGTGCTTCGGGCAACTTAAGAGGTAGAATTCAAATATAGATACTCACAGATAGTCAGATGAGATCATAACTCAAATCACACGTACAATTCATCAACACCATAAGAGAGAATAGAAAGATAAGTGAGAGGTGTGAAAATCATCATATGAGAGACAATTAATTCATAATAATGTGTCCATACAAATAAATGCAAATAACGAAAACAAACACATCATAAGAGAGTTTGGAAACGAGAGAGATGTGAGGAAATTGGAGAGCCATTTAATTCATAATAATGTGTTCGTACAAATATAATTCAGATAACGGAAATAGATACAAGTTACCAAAACATCATAAATCATGATGTCCTCCTCATGCGAGCAGAACCTCCACACTATGTGTGGACCAACACTCCTCAAGAGTGTGATAACTCCTCCTCCAACTCCTCCTCCAAAGTCTCCTCCAAGATCTCCTTGAGTAGCTTGAGAAAGCTTCAGATAATCTCCAAGTTGATTTCCGATTATATCAGATAATGTCCTAACAATGAACCCAAGGTGTTCTTATATAGTATTTTTCCACCTCTCCAAAAGCACTTGCGATCCATCATAAAGCTATAGCGAAAGAGTTTTTCGGAAAACTCAAAATCTTTGTTCGCATCGTAATTGCTTTTTCATATCGCTATTTTGACTTTGCTTTTAGTTTTGAAATAACGATAGCAGATTGTTTTATTTAGCTTTTGAATAAAGATTGGTTTCACACTAGAAAGATTCAGGTTCACATGGAACATGGTTTTCTTATGGGTGCTAATCACATATCAAGTGATGAATCAAGTTATCTCTTGACTTGACACTTGACTCCAATAATCCGCTCTTATCATCCGATCATGCTCATCCAAATTCATCGGAAATTGACCTCCTTTTAATTACCAAGAGAATGCTTTGTATCACATGTTAGACGGTATTCACGTTAAGATAACTGAAATTCTTCTGTAACCAAACTGACTCTAGATATGTAGAGATGTAAATCTCTACGACACCGATTCTATCTTCAAGTTGGACATATACATGTTAATTGTTCAAATGCACAAGATTATGATCGACAGAAGTAGGAAACTAATTTTTTAAAGTCCCCATGACAAACATGGTGAGTTTAACTTTTGAGGATTGGTTGGCCCGAGTTGTCATACGATCTGGGAAGATGCATAATAATAGTGATCCAATGTTACCTCTAGACATTTTGGCATAGCTTAAGGTATCTGACCAAACAATGAAATGGGCAAGGTAGGCTCCAATAGAATTTTCAAGATCTAGTAATAATCTATAGGCAAGGAACGAATCAACTAACCAAGGATTTGAGTTTAATGACAAGTGTTCGCAAAGAATCCATAATATCTCTCAGAAAGATAATACTTTCTCCTGGGAATTTTCCAACAATAGAATAATGTATTTATATAGCAAATATAGGTGTAGCTCAGTGATGAGTAGCACCTCCTTTAATGTCAATCTGGGAAGACGTGAGGATGGTATGAAGACCTCGAGCAAGTGGAGGCACAAGTGCGTGAGTGAGAAGCATACAAGCATGCACACACATACACACACACGCACACACACAGCAAGACAAAGAGTGGGAAGCAATGGAGTTTTTAGATTACTTTCAAAAAGCTCTTACAAGTTCATTTCAATTACAAGCTAACCTCAAAAATGAGCTCTCTAGCTCCTTTTATAGTTTTTGACTAGCTTTGGCCCTGTCTAGACCTAGTGTCCGGCCTAGTTAAAAATTAGGTTCCAGGCTTATTAGAGGGCTCAAACGAGATCTAAAAAATATGAAAATTGGCAGGTAGATACTTCTAAAGCTCCTCAAGCTCAAGGACTCCTTGGATTGCACAAAATGGAGCTACAAAATACAAAATGATATTTACAAGGGTTTTAGTGATGAAAATCACTATTTGTGTAGGGGTTTTCTCTATTGATTTGTCATACATACCTTCGAGCTCCCTACTTGCTCTTTCTTCTTGTGTGTCAACTCCTTGATGTCTGAAAAATTTAGGTGGCCTACTTGCCAGATCTTCTGTGACTGCCATGTCTGCTTGTGCTGTCCCTTCGCTCTGACTCTCTTCGTCTTGTGGCTCCTTCGGTTCCCTGACTGCTGCCAACACCCCCCCCACTCTCACGTCTGTCGCCCCTGACAGACCCTTGTCTAGAGGATTTTTGAACATAATATTGGACGACATCGGAGGCTAGGTGATGTTCTTCGAGTCGCAAGCCGCGTGCTAGATCTGTGAGCAAATCATCCCAATTCACAGGTCCGGGAACATCTGGATGAGGCACGCTCAATTGTTCTGAGTAAATAGTTCTCTCCACAGCAAATAATTGGAGGAGATGTGATGGTCTGGGTATAAAGATTTCGGAGTGATATTCCCAGAATCCTGTGATGAACATCTCCTCAAATGTCTGTTTAAAGCAGGCTGGGAGGTACTTGATTCTGGCGTGCCAAGCATATATTACTTCAATTGATGGGGTGGTACTCATATCGTACACCAGATCCTGGTTTCCTGTCACAAAGCCTGCTCCTGAGAAGTGGGGGTCCTTAATGTTCTTAAATGTCCTGAAAGTGATCAACATTAATTCAAATATTTTCATACACATCTGGGCCATCACATCGGGGTTATTGCGTAGCCGAATGCTCCAGTGACGGATTGTAGAAATCATGTAGTTCACCGTGGGGGGTCCTCGTGGAGGTGCTAGATAAACGTAATTTAACCATTTTGCGCAGGCTTTGATGTCTCTGACGGCGAGAGTGAATTCAGGCCAGGTGCGTCTTTGAAGAACTGGAACGTAACAAGGATTATATTTAATAAACAATGGCATATTATTCCAGGTTCGGACCATTTCAGGATATGTTTCCAAAAGCCTGATCCTCCAGGTGGGTTGATGGATGGACCCACGCTTAGCACTTTCCGGTATATCATCTGGACCAAATTGTGTAGCAAATGTGGGAGGCTTGCCGCATCGTCATTGAATCTCGGTGTTGTAATCGGCCAAAAGTATGCAGTAAGGCACATATTGGTCATTATTGGTGCCGATCCATCTATGATGAGACATGCTTCTGAAATATTCTGACTTTATGACAGTTTCTTCTAGGTTCGCTAGTGATTGGATCTGAATGGCCACCCGTTCTTCGTGTGTGTTTGCTGTCTTTTCCAGTGTCTGAAGCCACTCGGGTGCTTCCACTTCCAAGGTGTCTAGGCCCTCTGAGGTTCGTTGCCCGCCTGGCATTGGCATAGGAACATACGGTTCTTCGTACGAATCATCTACCTCAATAGGGACCAACTCTTCTGGCTCTGGTTCTACTACTGGAGAGGGCTGCCTCTCGTATGTCAGTAACCTCTTTTGTAATTCTGCCACCTGCTCAGTTAAGGCCTTTACCTCGTCTGAGGTAGAGGTTGATGGGACACTCTTCGGTTGTTCTTCCTGTTCCTTAAGTCTGCTCCGTAGTGTGTCACGTTCTCTTTCCAAGTCATCATGGGCTTCTAGGAGATCTGCATAGCTTTCCAAAATGGTTTTCATCGTCTCCGAGGGAACTGCTTTGAACTGCTCTGGATCTATCTCGTGGGGAGAGCCTTCCATTGCCGCTTCCAGATTCTCTTCATTTTGTTTCTGCAGTCCCTTGTTCTCTTCAAGTGCCGTGGCCATATGTTTCCTGAGTAACGCCAAGTTACATCTGGCTCGTAGGTTATCGGCCTGGTATACTTCGAGCAAAGCTTCTAGTTGTTTGACACCTGATTCTGTCGATGGTTGGGGTGCCTCCAATAGTGTTTGGTGAGCCTGCTCAAGCGTTGTATAACGTTGATTCACATCTGCATTTTCCTCTTCAAGAATTGTAAGTTTCCTTTGTAAGTTCTGGTGATTTGTTGTCAGTTGTTGATACCGGTCGTCAAGAGCTCTGTACTCATTCTGAAGCTGATATACACATTGATTTAATGCTAGAAATATACTATTTACATTAAATGATGCAGGGAGGGGTGAAGATGCAGGGGGAATGGGGGCGGGAAAGGGAGTTGTGAATGATGTGGATGCAAGTGGAGATGTGGGTGGAGGGGGTATGGGAGATGGAGGTGGCATGGGGGGAGGGAGCGGTGCAGTGGCAGGAGATGTTTCCATAGTGTCAAATGTTTGAGTGACCGTGTAGATGGGGATCGTGGGTGGGGTAGATGTGACGTTAGTGAAGAGAGTGGTGAAGGTGGGCATGGTGATGATAGTGTCATGTGGTGGAGTGAGTTGTGTCGTGAGAGGTGGGGAGGGTGGTGACAGTGGTGCTTCTTGATGTTCGTCTGCTTGCGTTGTCTCTCCTGATGCTGATACGTTGACATGAATTTGTTTCCCAGACCTCATGGGACGGGCGGGAACTCTTTTCTCAAATCGGTGAATGTAGGCCATTGCCTCATGAATGGCCTCATCCAATCCTACTGCATCTGCATGTAGGTTGATGGACTCGATGAACATATCATCCACACCTTCCTCTGCCAGCAATTGGTTCATGAGTTTCTTGCCTGCTTCCAGTGACATTTTATGTTGTTCTTGAACTAGCTGCATGGTTCGATATAGTCTTTTTATTTGAGCCGAATATGCGGGGGCACTTGCTAACTCTGGAATTTCATTATACTCTTGTTCTTCGTAGTCTTCTTCCTCTTGTTCGGTCTCTTGTTCATCGACGTCGACCTCTACAACTTGCGGTCGGGTGGGGGCTGATGTTGTTGTATGGGGTTGTGGTTCCTGAGCTCGCTCTGTTTCCGTCTCGAGATTAGAGTCGTAGATTAGTCTAGCCACTTCTTCATCAGTGAGATCATTGAGAGTAAAGCCCTGTGGAAATTCCAAATCTGATGGGACGGGTGGAAACACCAAATTGGGTCCCTCTGTACTTGGTCTTGGTAGCCGAATGGTGAATGGTCTAATGCGTCGTGTCTGGGGAGGGGTAATTTCTGGTGTAGTGGTGGCTCCCATTGGTTGAGCGCAGGGTAATTGGACTCCCCCTCTCATCTTCTTTGATGGAGGACCTGCCGCTGACAGCCTTCTCTGGAATTCCTGGGCCCGGGACCATACGAGTGCCCGCTGAATAGGCACGTCATAGGCTAGACATCGATAGATTATCTTGGTTAGAGCACAACATCCGTGAAGCACATTTTTCTGCTTCTTGTTCCACCGTTGATGGGCTAGGTGAATCTGATCTATGATCCAATGTGGTACGTTGATAGGGAGGCTTTCTGTTTCTGCCAAATACAAGCTAAACCATATCTTCTTTGGGGGCATGGTGAATCTTTCCTGGGCGGCGAAAGCAAAATGCTGCATGATGGTCCGTAGGTGAAGAGCGATGGTCGGTGTCATAGCTACCATATCCTTCAGCTTATTGAGATCTTTATGTTTCATTCTGCCTGGAACCATTGTTTCCTTTTCAGTAGGAATGTGCATACCATACATGCCCAATGCTTCTCGTACCAGGTTGAGGGTCAGTTTGAATCTTTTAAGTTCGTGCCCCGGCAACAGTGAGGGTAACACAAAGGTGCTGTCGCCTCCCTTGGCCCTGCTTGGAGTGATGGTATTGATAAGATAAGAACAACGCAAGAAATCCGGCTTTGGTAAGTGGGCCCTGAAATAACTGTCCAAGCCAGCTTTGGTCCATACTGAACGCATTACTTCGGCATTCTGATAGCTCTCAAATTCGCGCGTGAAAAAATGGTAGCGTCCCCATTTACCATTAAACTCCAATTCAGCTTCCCAAAAATAGGTTCCATCACCCAATGGTCCTGCAACATCACTGAACCAATGAGCGTGTTTGCCCACCTGAGAGGTGTGTCCCTGAGGAGGATCCTGAATTGGGAGCACATGCACAGCTTGAAGTTCTTGCGGTCTTTCGGTGAGATGTGGCTCGAGGAGGAGTGTTTCTATATCCACAATCTGTGCGCTGGATCCGGCGTGAGAACTGGAACCTCCAGCTTCTGCCATGGCACTGCTTGCTTGTTGGTTCTGTGAGAATATAGAACCATGTGTTAACATTGTAATGGACAGAATAAACCCGTGGTTGTCCCCGTTACAACATTAACATGAGGTAGATGATGAGTCAGTGGTTAGTAAGTGCACGATGACAGTGTGTGTAGTTAATGCCTGGATAGTCCTAGGAGCTAGATGGAAAGATGCACTGTCTGACTAATGCAGTTAGTAAGTGGAGATGAATTCATAGATTGGGGTCGGGGGGTTTATTACAAGTCTTAGGTGGCCAAACACCATGGATGGCTTTTGGTCTTGGTTTTGTGGAGACTCGGGAGGGTTGCATGAGTAATTCTGCTGGAAGTTGTCGTGTCATTGGGACCCATCTACGAGTGAGTCTGTGCGTGCTTCTAGGTGGCAGTGTGTTCGAGTGTATCAGACAAGAGTGGGTAGTGACTGCTTGACCGAGTGAACCCTGTCGTGTATGATGTGAATTGTGTGGGGTTAGTTGAGCCCGCAAGCAAGCCTTAGGCACCCAAATTTGTCTTGATTGTGGGTCAGCCTTCATCGACTTCTTGGGTACCCAAATAGATTTTATTTTCTCCACCGAGGTTTTAGGGGTCCTCTTATTAGCATCAAGTTGTTGATTACTAATAGGAAGTTGAGACCGTTGTTGCAGCTTAGTTACGGCCGGCAGCTCGTCTTTCCGCACCCACATTTGTTTCATCGGCTGAGTTGTTCTGCTTCGCACGTTCTTTTGGTCTCTCGCCCGGAGAGTCTTCAGTGATTGATCTGCCCTTCGTTGCTGCCTCCTTCTGGCCTTTGGAAAAGAAGGGAGTTCCATTGTGGTTCTGACTCCTTTTTTGAGATCTTCATTCTTCTGCATCACATAGCCTTGGACAAGAACAGCATGGTCAACTTCATGTGCACCCCTGGAGGGACCAGGAGTCCGTGTCTTTTCTAGTTCCTTGAGTGCTCCATTATTTAACTCAATTGTAATTCTAGTTTGATTCACCCATACCTGAAGAAGTCCACTTCTTAGGTTTAAGTTGACTGCTTGGTCATAGATCCAGTCTTGACCCAAGACAAGGGGTTCCGTGAGGTCCTCATCTTGACATACTAGTACTTTAACTGTCATTGCCTCATCATGAATATAGAGGGGAAGTTTCACCTCACCCATGCAAGGGGTTTCCACGCCTCCCATTCCTATGAGATATGCTTCCACAGGATTGACAGTTAATTGCAACTCTTGACAGTAAGACAATTTAACAACACTAGTGGCTGCACCTGAGTCAATCAAGGCTCTTACAGTCCTTGCACTCTTTCCTTGTCCTATATCTAAGGTTATGAAAGGACGTCGGTCAGTTATTCTATGTGAGCTAACACCGGAAACTTCACACATAGCCACGTCATATCCTTGATCTGCATATGCATCTTGCCTAGGGTGCTCTCTACCTTGTCTTCTTAATTTCATTCTCCGTATGCGCTCTAGGGCTTCTGCCTGAGCTTCCTCTCGAATTCGCTTTTCTTCCTCTTTGCGTTTCTTAGCAGTATTGAGTCGACTTAGCATTTCCTCCATGAGGGGTTCCTGATACAACTTGACTCTGCATCCGCTAATATAGTTTGGGAGAACATCACCCTCTAAAGTGGCTAGTTGTACTGCTCCACTCGTGGAGATCCTATTGATGATCATAGGTCCGTAGCCTCTCTTTTCTAGCTTCCTTGCATGTTGTTTCAATGTGTAGACTAAAACTAGATCTCCTGCTTTCAAGCCCTTATCCTTCACATGGGCATCAAAGTATGCTTTCTGTCTCTTCTTAGCTGCATATATCCCTGCAGCTGCTCTCAGTCTTGTTTCTCCTAATTGTTCAAGGTCAGAAAGTCTAGAGGAGAGTTCATGACCCGTCCATTCATGCTCTTGTGCCACTTTCAATGTAGGTATCAAAAAGTCTAAAGGTAGCACAGCATTTTGACCAAACACCATTTGAAAGGGAGTGGCTTGGAGTACCGTTTTGTAGGCAACTCGGTATGCCCAAACAGCATGGTGTAGCTGTTTATCCCAATCAGAGCGTTTATTATTCACTAACTTGGTCAACACATTACATAGAATCTTGTTTGTGCTTTCGGCTTGCCCATTAGCTTGTGGGTGATAGGGAGCAGATTTCTTATGCACTACCAAGAATTCTTGGAGTAGATTTTCAATCACTTCGTTCAAGAAGTGAGTGCCTCTATCACTAACTAGCTCTATGGGTAGCCCGTATCTAGTGAACACATTCTCAAATAAAAACTGAGCTGTTGTTTGAGCTTCGTTCTTCGTTGTGGCTTTTACCTCTACCCACTTAGTTAGATAGTCTGTTGCAACAATGATGTATTCTGCATGGGAACCCTTAGCTGGGGGATTAATAGGACCTACGAAGTCTATTCCCCACTTAGAGAATGCACGTCCACCCATCATAGGTTTCAGTGGCATCTCATCTTTACGTATAGGATACTGAGTTCTCTGACAGACATCACACTGTTTCACATAGGTATGTGCGTCCATGTGAAGGGTCGGCCACCAGAAGCCCGCAAATAGTATTGCCTTGATCACCCGATCTGGTCCAAAGTGTCCTCCTGCTACACCTTGGTGAGCAGTTTCCAAGATCTTAAGATATTCACTTTCATGGACACATAGCCTCAGGTAACCATCTTTACCACGCTTGTATAGATTATCACCAATGAGTGAGTAATCCTAGGCTTCTTGTTCTAAACTCCTTTTTCCTAGCCAGAGTCATGTCTGGAGGGAATGTTTTCGTCCTCAGGAAGGATACTAGTGGTTCACTCCAATCTGGCACTATGGACACTTGATAAAGAGTGGCATGTTCCACAGGTGGTTTAGTGCAACAGATTGGGCATTCCTTGCACAACCTTTGGACATCAGCTTCCATAGTTGGCCAATGTACTCCGAGTCTCCTTAGCGTCTGTAAGGTTCGTTGCTTTGAGTAGTGTTGCTCTAATGCACCTACATGTGCTAAATGCAACCATTTATTGTACTCGTCCTCTTCCACACAACAAGCCAAGATTCCTTGATCTGTGTGCTTGTACATACTTCCTGCCATGATGTGGTACTTTTGGGCTTTCACAACCTCTCTATTCGGTGTGTTTACTACTGGATGGTTAGGCCCGTATGTCAATACTGGCACCAATGGCTTAGCCCATTGTGGCACCACTTCCAAATTAAACAAGTAAGCATCAGGAAGGTCATCTAACACTCCTTGTGGGGCTTCTCTAGATGTGAGCCTAGAGAGATGATCTGCCCTCAAATGAGTCCTACCCTTCCTTACCACAACCTCAAAATCATATTCCATTAGCAAGAGAAACCATCTTACTAATCTTCCTGTATTGCATGGCTTGTTTACGAGATATAACAATGCTTGATGGTCAGTAAAAAATTTAAACTTGTTTGCAAGCAAATAGTGTCTAAATTTCTTAACTGCATATACCATGCCTAAGCCTTCTCTCTCAGTAGTGGTATAATTCCGTTCAGCTGCATTCAATTGTCTACTGGCATAAGCAATTGGAAGATCCATGTTACCTTCACCAGTAGGTTGTGCAAGCACACATCCAATGGCATAATTGGATGCATTCACATGAACATGGAAAGGCTTGTTCCAATCTGGTGTGGTCAAGATTGGTGCTGAACATAATCTTCGTTTAAGTTCCTGGAAGGAATTCTCACATTCATCAGTCCACTCAAAGTTAGTCAGCAGTCCGTACATGGGCTTTGCAATGACAGCGTACATGTGAATGAACCGGCGGTAGTAACCACAATGTCCCATGAAAGCTTGTACTTCCTTGACATTCCTTGGCCTAGGTGGCTCTGCTATGGCTCTCACTTTCTCTTCGTCAGTAGATATGCCATTCTTTGACACTATGTGTCCTAGAATCTTGCCTTGCCTGACCATAAAAACACACTTTTCTGGGTTCAGGCAGACTTGATATTCTCTACATTTGTCAAAGATTTGTCTGAGTTCAGGAATGTGGGTTTGTCTAATGTTGGAATGAGCACAAAGATCATCAACATATACTTCTAAATTCTTCCTCAGGAACTCCTTAAATACATGGCACATTAGTCTCTGAAAGGTAGCTGGTGCATTGGTAAGCCCAAATGGCATTACACGAAAGGCAAATATACCCCACTCTGTGGCAAAAGCTGTCTTATGCTGATCTTCTGGAGCTATGGCTACTTGATTGTAGCCCGAACATCCATCGAGGAAGCTGTACACTTCCTTGCCTGCTAGTCTTTCTAAGAGATGTTCTGTGATGGGAAGCGGATAGTCATTAACCTTCTTCAAGTTAATGCATATACGCAGCTTGCCATTCTTCTTGGGCACCACTACGATGGGGGATACCCACTCAGTGTGCTCAATTTCATAGATAAATCCAGCTTCAACCAGTCTATCTATCTCCTCCTTAATCTTGGCCGCGTAATTATCGTTATAGGTATAGGGCTTTTGCTTAGAGGGTTTAGCATCTGAGGTCATGGGGATAGTGTGTGAGCATATGTCAGGGTCAACACCTTTCAAATCCTTGTAACTCCAAGCGAATACATCTCTGTATTCTCTTAGCAAGGCAATTAATGCATGCTCTTCTTCCTCTGTTAGGTCATGGCCTATGTACGTGCATCTCTCCTCTCCTTCTTCTAGGGCCACTACTATTTTCTTGGTGGTTTCTTTGTTATCATAGGCCTCTCCTGATTGCGCCTCTCGTTTAGGCATTCTTATCATGACTCTCCTGTTGTCTATCTCGTACTTCTTAAAATTTTCTGGAACCTCAAACAAAGATTCTTCCTCTTCTGGTGAGACTTCTCTCTTCTTTCGTTTCTTTCCTTCTTCCTTAGGTGTCACATGTGTGGCTAATCTTACATCGTTTGTAAGCTCTCCATGCCTCTGGGGTTGAAATTCTACTTCATGGAAGTATTCTTCATCTGATGCAAAAGGTGGGTCCATAATGATTGACTCTAGATCGGAGTCACTTGCATCCTCAAATGCATCAGGGCAAGGTTCGCATTCTTCTAGAACTGCCTCTCCCATGATTGGCTCTATGGAGAAGACTGAAATGTCATAGCCATCCTCATCACAGTGAGGTGTCCATTGTTCCTCATTGATGGCTACATCCATTGTTGCTAGGATTTCTGCCCAGCCGTGGGGTTCAAATTCCTCATCAGGAAAGACTACAGGTGCATAGGCTGGGTCTTGAATTGATCTATGGTTTTCTTTTGCACCTACCTCTCTGGCTTTCTCTCTCTTCTCTTCTTCTACTGCTACCTTACACATCCATAAGTGGGTGTCTTCATGCATCCACGAGGATCCGGATTCTATGGAATGCACAGACTCAGTCTCATCTTTGGCTCTATGGATGGGATTCCATTGAATAGGTGGTACATCTCTATGAGAGTAATCCTTAAGATCGACTTTGGTCGTAACGCCTAAGTGCTGCAGGTACAAGGAATTGGTTCCCCAGTCCTGTACCACTTGCAACTGTCGCATAAATGGTCTTCCCAAAATCATCTCATAGGCATGATTTTTGCTGAAGTCACATATAGCAAATGTATGCTCAAACGCGACACCACAAGTGGTGAGAGTTATTCCCTCTAGCAATCCTAAGGGTCTCTCAATATGACCATCGGCCATCTGCAATTTCATTCTCGTTGGCCTGAGGGCTGGCTTGCCCCAACGCTTCCATAGGGAAGTAGTGGCAATTGCAACTCCTGCACCTGAGTCCAAAATTGCCTTGGTGGTGTACTCTTGGTAGGTAATGGGAAGATAGGTGTTCCCTTCTTCACCTTCACACATATCTCCTATCTTATCCAAGGGTATCTCTGGCACTGTTCCATGTGATCCTACCTGGGACCGAGGTTTTGCTATCTCTGGTACTTGTTTGGCGACATGTTTCCATAATTCAGGTCTAACCTTGAGTAGCTCTTCTAACTTGAGATTGCACTGCACTTTCTTGTTTTTCACTACCTCTGTGTTCCTAGGTAAGACTGAATCTTCGTTTCTTACCATGACTGTAGGTGCTCTCATACAGGTGGACTTTGCTTCCCATGGGCCTGTGAAATGGGGTAGTTCTTGTAAAGAATTAGATTCGAAGTCTAATCTTTCTTGAGATTGGGCACTCTCCTGTTCTCCATAAATGGAAGGAAGGTCTTGTGGGAATTGATTGTGTGTGTCATCCACTAGCTCAAAGGGAGGAGGGGCTTCACTTTCTTTAGCCCATTTGTCTTCTTGAATCTCACGTAGGAATTCTGGTGTGAACCGATTCATAGAAGATGATGTGTCTGGCTCCGTAGAGTTAGGCACATAGGCTTCAGGCACATAGGCTTTCTGGGTAGGAAAACCTACTCTTTCACTAGCCCTGTCATGGTGTTGATGGGCGAGTTCCTTTTGTGATTGTGCCCTCAGATTTTCTATTCTTCCTAGGGAAGGGGGGTTGTCTGGTTCAGTGGAATTGGGCACATAAGCTTCCGATGGGGTATGGGTCATGTTTTTGCTTGCTTTATCTCTTTCTTGATTTTTTTCTTCCTTGGCAGATCTTGCAATTATGCCCTCTAACTTCTCTAGAAGTCCATCCAAGTGTAATTGCGTCTTGGCTGAGCCCGAGTAATTGAAAAGGCGACTGGCTTCAAACATAGTCTGAGCCAATGCGACCATTTTCGCGCAAAGCTTGGTTCTTTCTATCTCTAGGTCAGCTCTAGGGTAGCACTTGTCATGATCCGTGACATTTGGCCCTTCTTGGATTCTGGCCTGATATGCTTTAAGCATCATGTCTATGTCTTCAGGAGTGGGATCAGCTAATACTGATCCTACTCTAGGGGGTGGTGGAACCGTATGAGGTGGGTTGGAAGGTGGCGGGTCGGATGGCGATGGGAATGGTGGTGGTGGGGTAGTGTGAGAGGGAGTTTGAGATGTGAGTTTAGTTATCCTGGCTTTGGTTTCTCTTATGCTTTCCTCAAGTTCACTCATCTTTTTAGCCCATTGTCTTTTCATTCTTTCCCGACTATCTTTCCACGCTCTAGTCCTTTTCTTTGTCACGCTCTCGGTTTCACTAGCCTCAGGGTTCTTATCCTGGTTTACCCCTTGGTTCTGCTGCAATGCCTGAGCTCTAGTCACTACCTGTACTGGTGCGGTGGATGTCACACTTCCTGTGGAATCTACCACCAACCCAATAACGTTAATAGGAGTGATTTTTGGCATATTATTAGGATTCTTGGAACAATCTCGTAAGAGATGCTCCTTTCCACATTCTTGGCAAAAGCCCTGAATTGTCACTAACTGGGGTTGTGTAGGTGGAGGTAAGGGACAATCACGAATGAGGTGATCTCCCTGACATCTGTAGCATGGTCCTCTAGGGAATGGGGGTCTCACCTGCCTAGGTTGAGGCTTAGGATTGGGGTTCGTATACATGACGTTTGTGTAATCTGACTCCCAACTAGGTTCACTCGGTTCCTCATTGTAGTAGGACTCACCATGTTCAGGAGATTGCATGTAGTAAGCATGGGGACTATCGACATGTGTAGAATCAAAGCTATGGTCACTGGGGTCACTTTCGGAAAGCAGTGGGGTTACAGGGACTATAGCTCTATTTAGGTTTTCTTCTGCTGCTGCATATTTTACTGGGATCGCATTAGCGGGGGCAGGGGGTTGTTGAGCTAACACAAGCTGAGGCCTTTGTTGGTTTTGGTATGGTTGCTGATAAGGTTGTTGTGGCCTGCCATATGGTTGTGGAGGGTACGGGTTCTGGTATCTTCCCTGCTGAGGGTAGGGTTGAGGGTAGGGTTGCCTAATCGCCTGCTTGTTGTATGGGCAATCTTGTGCGGTGTGATTGGTGTACCTCCGTTCTATGGTGCAGTACTGGCTACTAGGATTTACTTGGGGCTGAGCCATAATGGGGCAGACATTTGCCATGTGGTCACCACCACAAGTATAGCACCCTTTCACAGGGGCAAACCTTGGGATTTGTTTGCTAGTTACACCTAGTTTTTGAGCAACTTTCTCTGCAAGTTCCTCAATCGATGTGGATTGCGTGGAAGAGAGGCTAGAGGCACTATCTGAATCTTTGTATATCTTGTAAAGCTCTAACTCCTCCCCTAGGTTATCCTCGATGTCAATACACATGCGTACACACTCTTCTATGGTCCTAGGGTCCTTCAAGTACACATATGATCTTAATTTGGTACTTAGCGATCCATCCAAGAATAAAGCCACTTGCTTAGCTGGTGTGGGTAGCTCAGGGACAGGGCATCTTTCAAGATATTGCCTAAATCTCCTTCCTGCAAGTCTCACGGTCTCTTGAGGGGTTTGCTTGAAGTTGTGAATCAGTGAGGAGGTATTATGTCTTATGCCACTCTTAGAGAATTCAATAATGAAGGCCTCTAGGAGTTGGTCTATGCTCCTGAACTATCTCTCATTCAGTGGTTGAAACCACGTAAGGGCCGTGTTCCTAAGGGTTAGACCAAAGGCATTATACTGCGTGAATAAATCCTCCACTTGTTCAGGTCTCAGGACTTGTCTAAACTCAGCCACATGATCGTACGGATCTCCAGTGCCATCGAAGTAGTTCTTCATAGACTTAACTAGCTGAGTCGGTCTCAAGGTCCTTGTGTGCTCTCTAGGTCGTGGTAGAGGGAACTCATCCGCATTTCTTTGATTCCTATGAGCTCTCAGCACCTCAGGCTCTACTCTATTTGTTTCCGTCCTCGTTCTTTCTCTGCCCACTGGGTTGGCGAAGCTTACTTCTGGTCTATCTCTACTTCTGTCTCTTTGCATTCCATGAGCTTGGGATGTTCCAGCTCCTGGGTGACCAAAGGACACGTTCGATCTTGGTTGGGGGAAAACGAATTCACCCTTCCAAGTGTAAGCATGCCTATCATTCTCCGTAACCACAAAGATCCTCTCCGAAGCGTGATCTAAGTAGGTCACTCTGCCTGGGCTATCAGGATCCTTAAACTCATAGATCATAATTGTTCCTATATCAGTTGGCTGATCATATTTATACCTCCAAAAGGCTTCTTCAGTTTCTCGATTGAGGAGCAAATCTATGCTCTTATTATCCTTGGGAATCCACTCCGGTGTTATAATCCTAGTGAGAACCGATTTGCCTCGAGGGGTTCTAGGTTCTGTACCCATGTTTCCTTGCTCTAGGTCCTCTAAGTCCGCTTCTGAGATCACATTTCCAAATTCGTCCGTCCTATCTGGGTGACTGGTGACTACGTATATGGTTCCTTCTTTGTCCAAGTATGCTCCATTTTCAAACTTGACAGCTGGGCGCTCTAGTCCAATGGATTGATCAGGATTCTTAATCTGTACCACAGATCTTCCTAGGCCGTCCTCATAGATGCTGGCACCTAATCGGTCGGTCCTAAGGTATTCCAACTGCGTTTTGTATGGGCCTTCTACCCTGTGGAAGTATGGCACTCCTGAACTTCCCGTAGGTCTGTCCATGCCTTGAGACATCTCTGATTCACTAGTATCAGAGCTAAGGTAATGCGAGTGGTGACTCAACTGCTGGGCCCAAGACCTCGCAGTATGATTGACACTAGCCTCTGAAGACCTAAGGCTTTGTCTATCCCTTACTAGATGTCGTCCTGATCTAAGGTTCATATGCCTATTTAAGTAGCCCAATTTTTTGCCCAGAGTACAACCTCGTTGCCGATCAATTGGTATCAGTCACTTGATTCTTTTTGAGTGTGTTATCATGTTTATGATTTTGTCTGATAGTGCGTCGTCAGGAATACTTGAGTAGTTTTCATACTTGGAGTTGATCGTTCCACGTTAGGTTCTTTTCCTTTAAGGTTGTCGTTCACACACACAGGTTATCTCTTGTCTTGAACTTGATTTCTTAGATAGTCTTTGATTTATCTCGTGCCTATCGTTGCCTGGAATTACTTCTAACACTACCCGCACTTAGCCTAAACTAAGAATTGATAGAGGGTGTTGCGGGTTTTCCAACCTTGAGTTCCTTTCCTTGTGTTGTTGCCCTGGTGTGCCCAGGACGCGCGTTCCCAAGCCTGCACTTACTCTTGCTTTGCGTACCCTTCGATGCTTTCAAAGGACCTGTAAAAGGCCCACTGTTAGCTCAAGACTTAAATTCAAAAGATAGAACCAATCACTTTTATTCATGTAACACCACCAATTTGCACTATGATTTTTGGACACAACTCTAGAGATCACTGAATTTTGTTCCCCCTAGGTATGGTCAACTTCAAAATACCCTATCTAATATTCCTGATCTTAATTTAACCGTAACCAGTCGATGTTTTTGTTGTACTCCCCGCGAGCTTTCCAACAAAACAGAAATCACAGCAAACGGATTTCGTATGAGAAAGTTATGCCAGTTCAGGGTTTTGGGGCTAAAACAGGATTAAACTAGGTTAACAGGCAAATAGGAATTCTCGAGTTACTTGGGTCATGCCCTCGTAATGCAATACTACACCCTAGTGTTTGTCCCACACTTGGCCAAAATTTATACCATTATTTTTGCCTTAAAAATTTGACCAATTTGCCCTTCTAACGTGTTCGCAAAGTCTGTCGGTCGCGATTGACAGGTCAGTCGCGATCGACGTGTCGATCGCGATTGACAGGTCCGTCGTGGCTGTCAGTCGCGATTGACTGGTCAGTCGCGATTGACAGGGGTTTTGAAAAGTCAATCAGTCGTGGTCAAAGGGTCGTTGACTCTGTCAGTCGCGATTGATGGGTCGATCGCGATTGACAGGTCGGTCGCGAGGGTCTGTCCGTCGTGGTCAAACAGTCGTTGACTGTGTCGGTCGCGATTGACAGAGCCGTCGTGGGCTGTCAGTCGCGATTGATGGGTCGATCGCGATTGATGACTCGATCGCGATTGACACGTGTCACGCGTATGATCCGTCGGTCGTGGTCAATCGATCGTTGACTCTGTCGGTCGCGATTGACAGAGCCGTCATGGGCTGTCAGTCGCGATTGACTGGTCGATTGCGATTGACAGGTCTGTCCGTCGTGGTTTGTCGATCGCGATTGACAGAGCGATCGCGATTGACAGAAATCTGAGGAGTTTCAAAATTCTAAGCACATTTTTGGGAAGCTCTAGGCCTGTAGATCATGGTTTTGCACTTTGTTTGGCAATTTGAGCATTTTTTCTGTCGGTCGCGATTGACAGAGGTCGGCGACACACAGACAGTTACTTCGAATTCCGTACCTGCGCAGAGTGCTGGGGACGATGATGCGGCCTGTACCTGCAATATAGCTCAAAAAACATGCAAAAACAGCACACACAATTTCGCTCTCTCGCTCTCTCTCACAAGTGAAATGAGGGAAATGAGGTGGAGAAGGTGATATGATAAAAAAAACTGAAATTTTCGCGATGATGGAAACGGAGGTGGATGATGGTGATGATGGTGGTAAGGTAAGAAAGAGAAAAATAGGAAAAGTAAAGAAATTACCTACAACGCCAACGTCTCCAATCTACGTCTTACCATCACACGCTCGTCCTCAAAGCTCGATCCCCGGCAACGGCGCCAAAATTTGGTGTAGCTCAGTGATGAGTAGCACCTCCTTTAATGTCAATCCGGGAAGACGTGAGGATGGTATGAAGACCTCGAGCAAGTGGAGGCACAAGTGCGTGAGTGAGAAGCATACAAGCATGCACACACATACACACACACGCGCACACACAGCAAGACAAAGAGTGGGAAGCAATGGAGTTTTTAGATTAGTTTCAAAAAGCTCTTACAAGTTCATTTCAATTACAAGCTAACCTCAAAAATGAGCTCTCTAGCTCCTTTTATAGTTTTTGACTAGCTTTGGCCCTGTCCAGACCTAGTGTCCGGCCTAGTTAAAAATTAGGTTCCAGGCTTATTAGAGGGCTCAAACGAGATCTAAAAAATATGAAAATTGGCAGGTAGATACTTCTAAAGCTCCTCAAGCTCAAGGACTCCTTGGCTTGCACAAAATGGAGCTACAAAAATACGAAATGATATTTACAAGGGTTTTAGTGATGAAAATCACTATTTGTGTAGGGGTTTTCTCTATTGATTTGTCATACATACCTTCGAGCTCCATACTTGCTCTTTCTTCTTGTGTGTCAACTCCTTGATGTCTGAAAAATTTAGGTGGCCTACTTGCCAGATCTTCTTTGACTGCCATGTCTGCTTGTGCTGTCCCTTCGCTCTGACTCTCTTCGTCTTGTGGCTCCTTCGGTTCCCTGACTACTGCCAACAATAGGTATATGGAATTTTGGAATAAATCCATGTTAGATTGAGTGCAAATCCATAATTGAGTTGCTTGTTGGTGATCTGTTGGAATTAGTACCTGCTTTTCGGGATATTCTCTAGAAGAAAACACACCATCAGGGAGGAAACAATAGAGAAGAAGAATCAATCCAAGTTAGTACGATAGAAACTGTAGAGGATGGACTGGTAGATTATGTAGTACCATTGATTTTAGTATGGTATAGAAATAGATATATTTCCAAAGTATTGATTGATGGAGGTTCAAGAGTAAACGTTGCAAATTTACCTATTTGCTGACAGATGTGTTGGATGGATATTCAACAAGCTCCAATCTACATATGTATGGTGAATGGGGCTCATTAAAGATATACCTATCAAAATATAGGAAATTCCTTTTTAAATTACTTTTCTAGTAATTGAATTAATAGGAAAGAGTAATGATAATAATTTATTGCTTGGGTGACCTTAGTTAAAGCAAGCAAAAGTTTAGCAAGATTCTATTCCTTTAGATGATAAGCAATCATACTACAAGGCTTAAATACCCTCTATTGCAGAACCACCTTATATGTTGGTCGGATTAGAAGAAGATGAAGAAACTCAATTTTTGGAAGCAAATAAAAATTTATGGTCAGTAGGAATTATCAATATTCCATAACTTTTAGTGCAATATAAACAAGGTGCTTTAGTAGCAGCTTCGGTGCAAACTAAAACTGAGATTTGATAATCAGAAGAATAGACAACATGACTTCCAATGGAAGATGTCTTTACACAAATCAGTACCCATGTTCAAGAAGATCAATTAGATTATGTAAAAATTATTAGTGCTTCTTAATAAGTACAAGGATGTATTTGCATGGGATTTTTTGGATATGTGTGGTTTGGATCCTCGCTTATATCATCATTAAATACAATTGAAATCAGATGCTTCTCGAGTGATTGAGTAGTGTGTCGCATGAACCCAAATTTTGCTAAGAAAATTAAGGAGGAACTTGATCGGCTACTTAGAGTAGGGTTCATTGTACCTACTAAATGGGTATCTCCTATCATCATAGTACCCAAGAAAAACAAGCAATTACAAATCTCTGTAGATTATCACAAACTAAATGCAACAACCATTCTATATCCATTTCCTTTACCCTTTTTAGATACAATGTGAGACAAAGTTTTTGGTAGGAAAATGTACTCTTTCTTACATGGATTCAGTGGTTACAATTAGGTGTGAATGGCCAAAGGAGATATTCCTAAAATAGATTTTATTAATATTTGGGGATTATTCACTTGCACCATAATGTTGTTCACACTTTAAATGCTCCTAGCACTTTTCAGTGTTGCATGCAACATATATATGCTCCACATTTAACTAGTTTCATGCATGTGTTTCTACCTGATTTTTAAGTCTTTGATAACCAAGTCGATCATCTGCAACACTTGCAATTATGCTTTACTAAGTGCCATGAAGTTCATTTGAGTTTAAATTTGGCTAAACTAGTTTTTTGTGTGAAATGTGAGAAATTACTAGGCCATGTGATCTCTAGTGTAGGAATTGCACTTGATGCCAATAAAGTAAAAGTGGTGTTAGAGGTCCCTTCGCCAGCAAATGAAAAAGAGGGACTTTGATTCTTGTGTCGAATTCGATGGCCTGGGTAGCATTTTTGATGCTTGGCCCACATTGTAATTCCTCTCAATTGTTTAGCCCGTCAAAAGCAAAGAGTTCCAATGGACAATGTGATCTATCTTTAAGCATCTTAAACTATTATTAATGCAAACACCTATGTTACAAGCTCTCAATTGGACTCAAACTTTCCATGTGTTTGTTGATGCTTTAGATATAGCTATTGGTAGTGTTTTGATGCAAAAACATGGTCATTCATTGTATGGACCTATTTACTATGACAGTCAAAGTTTAACGAATGCTAAAAAGAATTATTTAGTAACTGAGTGAGAATGCTTGGGTTTCATTTACTCCATCAAAACATTTTGTCACTATCTATTAGGCTGAAAATTTACTTTTCATGGAGATCATTATGCTCTATTGTACCTAGTAAAGCAACAAAACTTGATGGGCCACTTGGCAGAGGGGGTACTCCTTTTAGAAGAATTTGATTATGATGTGGTACACAGATCTGGCTCTTTGCACATAGTGGCGAAATGTTTATCTCAGTTAGATAATGGAGAAACTCCAGATAGAATGATGATTATTTTCCCGATGTCAAACTATTTTATGTAGTAGATAGCATTGAACTGAAATTAGGAATTCCAACCTAGTATGATGAAATGCTTTCTTTTCTTTCAACAAGAATTCCTCCTATGCATTTATGATCCACGACCTAGAAAATTTAGAATTATGGAGTCAGATTTTTCAATCATCTTAGATCAACTTTATTTTAATGATATTACAGATGTATGGCTCTGATGTGTACCTCCTCATGAAGTAACTATTTTAATTATGAAAGTTGATTTTGGGATGACTAGTGGTAATTGTTGTATGAACATAATAGTAAAGAATATCCTTCAAAGGAGATTATGGTGGCAAACAATGCACATAGATGTTCATAATTATGTCTAACATTTTGGTCCTTGCCAACGGATGGGTGGGCCTCGAGATATTCATCATTTTCCATTGCAATAGAAAGTATCAGAGGGCAAATAGGGCCAATAAAATCGAACCCCCATTTTTAAAATGTTTTGAAAATGGAGGTTGGATTTTATTGGCCCTATTTGCCCTTCTGTACTTTTCTATCTTTGTGGTCAAACTTTCTTCCTTAATTGTACGGATTATTGCACAGGATGGGTTGAAGCCTAGAGTTTGCGGCATGCTATGGCAGGCAATGTTCCTACAATATTAATTACAGAATTATTTTTGTGGTTTGGAATTCCTTTAGAATTAGTTTGAGATCATGGCCAAATGGCTTGGCAGAAAGTAAAAATAAAGTGTTGCTTATGATGTTACATAAATTTCTTCTTGGATATCCCACCGAATGGGAACAATATCTTTCTTCTTTTTTGTGGACTTATCATACCTCTTATAAAGTTTCCACTAGTTTTACACCTTTCAAATTAGCATATGGCATGTAAGTTATTACTCCTATGGAATTTATAGTTCCAAGATTTAATATTGCTATTCATAATCATTTGTTACTAGAAGAATCAGCTTTCTTTTGACTTGATATGCTATGGCAACTGGAAGAGGATCGATATCAAAGTTTTCTCCTTACACAAGAAGTTCAACAACATCAGTGGCATTGACATGATCATCATTTATGGAAACTTGTAGTTCAAATTGGTGATTTGGTGTTATTTTTCAATTCAAAAATGAAAAGATAGGTGGAAAATTGAAGTTAAGGTGGACTCACCCATCCCAAATTCATTCGGAAGTCAGATCCATGGGGAACGAGTTTCGAAAGAGTCTAGGTTGTAGCTTTAAATTGTTTTTCATGTATTTATCCATGCTTTTTGAAAGACCATACTATCAAATCCCAAAACATGGCAGATGCAACTAGGTTATTGGCTATGTGCTCTATTCAGATAAAAAATAAGAGGAGAATATTTGACCTGAAGTAGCTGAGATGGAGAAATTACAAGTAGAGGTCATTTCCCTCACTCACATAAATATAATATTACAAGATAGTTTGGTTGGTAGAGCCAATATTTCTAAAGAACACGTACAACTAATGAGAAATAAGATTAATTATATGGAAGCTCATATTGAAGAAGTAGGAGAAGATCAACAAGAATTCATCAAACAGCTTCGAACAGTACATGGAGAATTATGGAAGCTTCATGTTGAAAAATGAACTTCAAAATCAGGCTGCATAAGTATTAGAAAAGAAAGATTCTTTGTCATCTCAAATTGTCTCATTGTTAGATAATTTGCAAATATAATCAAGGAATTAGAGTTGCATTTGCAAGATGCTAGGCAATTGATTGCAAACCATACAAGAAATTTGGAGGAAAAAGACTAGAAAATCAGACACCTTCAGAAAGTAGAGATTGATTTGGAAAAGTTAGCTGAGTTGAAGGATGTCACTTTAGTTGTAAAAGAATTTGAGCTTCAATTATTAAAGAATCACACTGAAGAAGAGGTTACAACTAATCAAACTTTCATGGAGCAACTTTCCTCCAAATTTTTGGTAGTGAAGAATGTGAAAGCAGCTTGGATGGCCTAGTTCGGTATGGATTATGGCAATGAGTGTTGAGATATCAAGCTCATAATCTGATGACCAAGGGTGACATGTATCAATTTTCATTTCTCTGACATGTATAGTGGTCACACAAGTATATGTCTAGGATACTTCATTGAGCTTTACTAGATTTACCTACCAAGAGTGATGGCACATTTATTTCTTTCTAGCTCACTCATTCGTGGACTCTAGGATTTTCTAAGAGAATACATGGAGTTCTTATCCCCTTTGTTGAACTTCTTATGATTCCTACTAAGCCAACTATACGAGAGGATCTAGCTTCTCCACAACTTCCAAAGGAACAAGTCCTTTTGTATATAATAGCCAAGCAGAATTTCATCCTCACCCATTTGAGGGGTGGCCTTTAACTCTTGATAAGGAGATCAGGCCTGCCAAAACTTCTTGGGATGCCAACAGTGCCATGTGAAATGTCCTCCTCCCTGCCACAAAATGAGCATTTTCCCTCATCCACTTTAATTTTCTTGGCTCTACTATTAGAACAACAAGCTCACACCATGCTCAAGAAATATTTGTTCTTGAACACATCATTTATGAAGAGAACCATAACATGATGATAGTTCTTATGATCTCTCATTCTTGCGAAACTCCATATGTATTTATGGACTCTAGATATTTATTCTTGTTAAAGGATAAAAAATAAAACGAGTTATGAAGTTGGTAGTAAATCAACTACCTAAAACACCTTTTTGAACTTGATTCCTTCTTTTCCTAGAGTATAAGAAAAGTCATCACAATCACAACAAACTATCGTGCGAGTTATTTTGAACACAAATTGGCTATAAAGAAGTTCTGGAATCCACAAGGAGTCTATACAAAAACTCTAAAGCAATTGTACAATAGAATAGCTGAATGTACAACTATTTCTCATCTTCATCTTGATTGTTCCTTAATTCTTAGCATCATCTTCTCCAAAGTCTATAGACTTGCAAAATATGGTTATCACTCCTTAAAGGGCCCATGCTTATGCGTAAGGGCTTTTTGGAAAGATATTTGTGTTCAATTTATGTGTATAAAGTCTTGTATCATTTGGTTTGTAGATTGTGAGAAACACATGTTTTACGCTCCTGGGGTCATTCTCTATACTCTCCTGAAAAAGGCGGGATCACCACCTATTGATGGTAAACCTATAATTAGAACATATCTTGATTATAAATCTGATTCTTATGGTTAATAACTTTTTTAGCCCATCGTCCTCTAACAGGAATTCAGCCGATTGTAATCAAGTTGGGGCACTGAGCATTTGAAGTTGCAAGTTTCATTATAAAAAGCAAGTTCCATGCACTACCTTATGAAATAAATAATATGTTTTCAATCAATCTTTTCTCAGTGATCTTCCAAAGCACATAGGTGGTTGTTTTATTGCATCAACTTGAAGCTTATAAGGTGTTCTAGAACCTCCAATAGCCAAAGGAGAGAAAAGCACGACAAGTCGAAAGGACAAGAAGTTCAACCTTGTGCCATAGGTAACAAGACCAACCACACCTCTCAAAATTGGTGGTTCAATGGAAGAACAGAGAAAGGAGGAGATAGAGGTGGATTTGGCAACATAAGAGGCAGAGGTGGAAAAAAGAACAACAATAATAGAAATCACAACAGACGGGATTACAACAACTTCTTAGAGGATCAATCACATGAAGATTCATTACTCTTAATTAATTTGACTCATAAGAAGGTAAAGAGGATAAGCATCTATTCTACATAGATTCTAGTTGTTCACACCATGTTGCAAGAAATGTTGTTGTTCTATCAAACTTGGAGAAACCCAATCGTAAGCATGAATAACAAAGAGAGGATGATATTAAACACAATGTCGAAAGGGATGGCAATACCAAAGCACCCAATGGTAGAGAAAACATTTTGAGTTAAGGTTCTCTATGTACGCACTATCATTAAAAACCTAATAAGTGTAGATCAAATAGTTGAAAAAGGCTTAGAAGTTGCGTTCACCCAACATGGAGCTCATGTTGAAGCTCCATGTCAAGGCTTCAAGAAGATATCTAGAAATGAGAAGCATGGTAGACTCTTCACTTTGAAGTGGGAGAAACTAGGAACATCCAAATCTCTTCAAGGTAGGACACCTTCTGAAGAATGGAATGGTAGAAGACCAAGTCTAGGTCATTGCAAAGTTTTTGGTTGTTTGGCATATGTACATGTACCTTCACAAATAAGAGGGAAATCATATGAAAGGGCAACCATGGCTTTGTTCATTAGATATGATTCAACTCAATTGAGCTACATGTTCTACAATCCATTCAAAAAGCAATCCGCCACAAGCAAAGATGTTGTATTTGAAGAACATAGGTCATGGTATGAAGAGAATACACAGAAGGTAAATTCACCTTATGATCTTGATTCAGAGTTTCATCCATCATGTAGCAAGCATGATACATAGGCTAGGACTCTAGGAATTAAATGATGACCAAGATGAGAAGGAGGGAGAGGGATACTAGAATCTCTAGAAATCAAGATGAAAAGCAAAGATATAGGAATGTGGTGAACACTCCTAATTGACTCCTAGAAGATCAACAAGGGAGAAAAGGCAACCTAAAATGTATGGTTATGAATCTACTTTTGTAACAAAACACACTATCTATTTGGACAAGAACTCATGTTCAGAGCAACTTATGAAGATGCTAAAGGTAACCCTAATTGGGAGAAGTCAATGAAGGAAGAAATGGAATCTCTAAGGGAAAAGGACATAGAGAATTAGCTCAATTGCAAACCAATCAAAAGGTATTAGGTAGCATATGGTCTATAAACTGAAAAGGACTTCAGATGGATCAATTCGCAGGTAAAAAGCTTGGTTGCTTGCTAAAGGATGCTCTCCAACTCATGGCAAAGAGTATGAAGAAACTTTCTCACCAGTTGCCTAGATGACCACCATCATGACCTTGCTAAGTGTTGCAGTTGCAAGGAATTGGAAGCAACTTCAAATTGATGTGAGGAATGCTTTTCTCAATGGATGGATAAGTGAAGAGGTATACGTGTCACAACCCCCATGATTTGAAAACCATAATTATCCTACTTATGTATGCAAGCTTAGAAAAGCATTGGATGGTTTAAAACAATCTCCTTGAGCTTGGAACTATTGATTGGTGACCTACCTACAATATCAAGGATTCAAATCAAGAAATGTAGATCCTTCATTATTCATCAAGAGGGTTCATAATGAAGTTATGTGTTTATGTCTATATGTAGAGGACATAATTATCATAGATGATGAATTGAATGGAATAGAAAAGATAAAAAGGCATATGCAGGAAGAATTCAAGATCAATGACCTTGGAGAACTCATATTCTTCTTAGCAATGTAGGTCATCTACACAAATCAAGGAATGTACTTGACTCAAAGAAGGTATATTGTGGATCTACTCTTAAAATTCAAGATGGAGAATGCTAAGCCTGTAGGAACACCAATGGGGATGAATCATAAATTTAGTGTTTATAAGGGTGAATAGATTGAAGATATAAAAAATTATCAAAGTCTTGTAGGTAGGCTAATGTATGCTACACATACAAGGGTGTATATTTCATATAGTGTTGAAGTTCTAAGTAAGTTCATGCACTCTCCAAGAAATCCATATATGGATGCAGTTAAGAGGTACCTCAAAGGCACTATTAATGAAGGTATATTCTACTAATATATCAAATTTGAATTTAAAGTTATAGCTAGATGTAGATTGGGAAGGATCAAAGGATGATAGGAAAATTACATTAGGTTCCCTAGCATTTGCATGATCTAAGCTTGTGTCATGGAGTTCCAAGAAGAAACCTACAATTGCACTATCCTCAACTGAAGCTGAATATAGAGGATTGACCATAAAAACTTAAGAATCCATCTAGTTAAAAGAGTTATATGCAAACTTGGGGATTGTGAGCTCCAAACGTCTCATATTTGGAGTCAACATAAGTTCGATGCATCTAGTGGCAAATCTTGTATACCGTGGAAGAACCAAACATATAGAACCTTATTATCATTTCATTAGGGAGAAGCTCTCAGAAGAGGAAATTGATGTCTTATGTGTTCTAAGAATTTCAAAAATAGCATATATGATGGATAAATCTCTGGATGGAGTCATAGTGGAAGAACTTTCCTTAAAATTTGTTGATATATTTATGTAGTGATGTGTGTGAACACACTGCATATTGAACAAGCATTTTTTTATAAAAACCCAGATGCTCATCCTTGGTGGCAAGTCATTCATATGCAACCTAGAGGTAGGTCATTGTTTGAATAGTTTATTGTTAGAGAGATCGAAGAAAGTCCTCTTGATGATTCAACATCAGATACTGATACATCAACATCTGAAATAGAAATTAGAATCATTATACGTGATAATGATACTAATCTTTTTGATGAAGAGGATAATTCTCTACATGCTGATTCTACTGATGAGGAAGAGGAATTACGAGAAATAGATATTAATCCATCAATAGATGATGTGATTCATGAGAACATAGATTTAACAATAGAAGAAATAAATGAAATCAATAAGGATAATGAAGATGAGACTATATTGATGTCTTACCAAAATGATGGCGATGATGAAAACATATGAGCAGATTAGATAGTAAATTCTACTCTAGTTATCGATCAATAACTTGAAGCTTCTGAATGGATATCAGATAATAGATTTTTTTATTAACTTGAATAACGATGAATCCTACTAGAGAGATGAAATCATGTTCTTTTAAGTTAGAACATGAAGCTCGGGGGTATGCCTAATTATTTTATATATAGCTTTATCTTCGAGGAGCAATTTTTTTTTATGTATGTATGTATATGTGTGTGTATTCATGTGTATTATGTGTATACATATGTTAGTATGCATATATATGTATTTCGTGTATATGTATGTGTTTGCATGTGTGTGATATATGTATACATGTGTAAAATATGCATATGTGTATATATGCATATGCATTTATGTAAAATATTAATGTATTCATGTAATATATGCAAGTGTTTATAATTGTGTGCATGTATATATGTATATATGTATATGTGTCTATGTGTAAATATGTATGCATACATACATACATATATATATATATATATATATATATATATATATATATATATATATATATATATATATATATATATATATATATATATATATATATATGTGTGTGTGTGTGTGTGTGTGTGTGTGTGTGTGTGTGTGTATGTGTGCGTGTAGGCATGTATATGTGACGTGTACATGTATATATGTCTATGTGTAAATGTGTACATGTAAATATGTATGCATGTATATATATATTTATGTGTGCATTTAGGCATGTATGTGTGATGCATAATATATCTACTCCATTTTATATTTATGTATGTGTATCTACATGATGTGTATATATCTTTATATATATTATGATCCTCGTTGATTCGAGTAGCTATCTATAGAGGCATAAGGTTGGGAGGAGAGACATCTCTCTAGTAGGACGTTGGAGGAATAGATGCAATGTGTACATATACTTCAAACATATGGCTAAAAGGTTGACTTAGAGTTTTTAAATTAGGGGTTTTAAAACCCTAATTTTGAAATTAGTGTTTTCAATTTAGGATTTTTGAAATAGGATTGATTTATTTATTTATTTATGCGTATGCATGTGTTGTGTATGTATGTGTATCTATATGTGCATATGCATGTGTTGTGTGTGTATATATGCATGTGTATATGCATGTGTGTGTATAGCATGTGTATATATGCATATGATTTTGCATATATACATGTATGTGTGTGTATATATGCATATGATTATGCATGTGTATGTGTATGTGAGTATGTGTACGTGATGTGTGTGTATGTATAAATGTGCATGTATGTGTATATGTGTGTAAATGTGCATGTATGATGTATATGTGTGTGTATGCATGTATTTGTACCTCTAGTCTCACTCTTTTCTCTCTCTCTCTCTCTCATATACATACATACATGCATAAACACACATACTCATATCCACATATATATACATAAAAGCAGTGCATACCGTGCATTATCGTGACGATGAGCCATAAGTGTCCGCATCTCTTTTAGACACCACTTAAGCGACCATCCTGTCCCAAACTCTGTCTCAAGTGAACTAAGTACGTATTTTTTATCCCTCTCATCATGCTCACTACAAAAATAAAAAAATAAATGTAAATAAAACATAAGATATTTATTTCAATTTATATGTAAAATTTTTACTTACTTCCACAGTAAGTGGATAAGGTGCAGGTAAGAGTCGCATAGTGCCCACATTCTTCTCTTGAACTCCAAGCCATTCCCTATGTACACAATGTTCCCCTCTGGCTCTATATCACACTCTAGTCCTAAGGTGCCTATGCATGTCCTCATAGGCAACTCTGCCCTGCTATCACGATTTGGAGGTGGTATAGGTGTCTTGAAAATAGACAGATAAAAATAAATAAAAATATGTGTTATAATATCATTAAAAAATTTTATGAAAAAAAAACATACCTATGAGCAGATAGCTCTCTTCCTCCATGTGGAGGTGCAGAAGAGCCCTCCTCTGATCACTGAGTAAGCATCTGGATTGTATTGTCCAGCTCCTCATCAGACATCTCTGAGTAATCGCGCATGATGGACCCTAGAGTATCAGACGGAGCCCTTGTTCTCATAAGACTTTTTATGAGAGTGAGTTTTGCCTTTCTCTCTCTACTAGGATCCATAATACCTAAAATATAAAACAAAATTGTTAGAAATCAATATATATATGTGTACATATGTATGTGTGTATGCATTAAGTATGTGTATGTATGCATGTGTATGTGTATGTATGTGCGTGTATGTGTGTGTATGTGTGTATGCATGTGTATGTGTGTGTATGCATCATTATGTGTCTAGGTGTATGTGTGTGTGTGTGTATGTGTATGTGTCTATGAGTATGTGTGTGCATCTATGAGTGTGTATGTGTTTATGTGTGTGTATGTGCCTATGTGTGTGTATGTGTCTATGTATGTATGTGTATGCATGTATGTATGCATATGTGTGTGTATGCATTATGTATGCATATGTGTGTGTATGCATTATGTATGTGTATGTATGCATGCATGTATATATGTATGTATGTATGTATGTATGTATGTATGTATGTATGTATGTATGTATGTATGCATATGCATATGCATTATGTATGTATATGTATGCATGTATGTGTATGTGTGAGTATGTCTCTCTATGTGTGTGTGTATGCATATATGTGTGTGTATGTGTGTGTGTATATGTGTTTGTATGTGTGTATGCATGTGTATGTGTGTATGCATCATTATGTGTGTATGTGTGTATGTGTGTATGTGTGTATGTGTGTGTGTATATGTGTGTGTATGTGTGTGTGTGTGTCTATGTGTATGTGTGTGTGTCTATGAGTGTGTATGTGTTTATGTGTATGTATGTATCTATGTGTGTGTATGTGTATGCATGTATGTATGCATATGTGTGTGTATGCATGTGTATGTGTGTGTATGCATCATTATGTGTGTATGTGTCTATGTGTGTATGTTTGTGTGTGTGTATATGTGTGTGTGTATGTGTATGTGTCTATGTGTATGTGTCGCTATGCGTCTATGAGTGTGTATGTGCTTATGTGTGTGTATGTGTCTATGTGTGTGTATGTGTATGCATGTATGTATGCATATGTGTGTATGTGTGTGTATGCATGATGTATGCATATGTGTGTGTATGCATTATGTATGTGTATGTAAGCATGTGCATTATGTATGCATGTAAGTATGTATGTATGCATATGCATATGCATTATGTATGCATATGCATATGCATTATGTATGCATATGCATATGCATTATGTATGCATATGTATGCATGTATGTGTATGTGTGTGTATGTCTCTCTATGTGTGTGTCTATGCATATATGTGTGTGTATGTGTGTGTATATGTGTCTGTATGTGTGTATGCATGTGTATGTGTGCATGCATCATTATGTGTGTATGTGTCTATGTGTGTATGTGTGTGTATATGTGTGTGTATGTGTGTGTGTGTCTATGTGTATGTGTGTGTATCTATGAGTGTGAATGTGTTTATGTGTGTGTACATGTCTATGTGTCTATGTGTCTATGTGTGTATGCATGTATGTGTATATGTGTGTATGTCTCTCTATGTGTGTGTGTATGCATATATGTGTGTGTATGAGTGTATGTGTGTATGTGTGTGTATATGTGTCTGTATGTGTGTATGCATGGGTATGTGTGTGTATGCATCATTATGTGTGTATGTGTCTATGTGCGTGTGTATATGTGTGTGTATGTGTGTGTGTGTCTATGTGTATGTGTGTGTATCTATGAGTGTGTATGTGTTTATGTGTGTATATGTGTCTATGTGTGTGTATGTATGTATGTGTGTATGTGTATGCATGTATGTATGCATTTGTATGTGTATGCATGTGTATGTGTGTGTATGCATCATTATGTGTGTATGTGTGTATGTGTGTGTGTATGTGTGTGTGTGTATATGTGTGTGTATGTGTGTGTGTCTATGTGTATGTGTGTGTGTCTATGTGTATGTGTCGCTACGCGTCTATGAGTGTGTATGTGTTTATGTGTGTGTATGTGTCTGTGTGTGTGTATGTGTCTATGTGTGTATGTGTATGCATGTATGTATGCATAGGTGTGTGTATGTGTGTGTATGCATTATGTATGCATATGTGTGTGTATGGATATGTGTGTGTATGCATTATGTATGTGTATGTATGCATGTAAGTATGTATGTAGGCATATGCATATGCATTATGTATGCATATGTATGCATGTATGTGTATGTGTGTGTATGTCTCTCTATGTGTGTGTATGCATATATGTGTGTGTATGTGTGTGTGTATATGTGTGTGTATGTGTGTATGCATGTGTATGTGTGTGAATGCATCATTATGTGTGTATGTGTCTATGTGTGTATGTGTGTGTGTATATGTGTGTGTATGTGTGTGCATGTCTATGTGTATGTGTGTGTGTATATGAGTGTGTATGTGTTTATGTGTGTGTATGTGTCTATGTGTGTGTATGTGTGTATGCGTCTATGTGTGTATGTGTATGCATGTATGTATGCATATGTGTGTGTATGTGTGTGTATGCATTATGTATGTGTATGTATGCATGTGCATTATGTATGCATATGCATTATGTATGTGTATGTATGCATATGCATTATGTATGTGTATGTATGCATGTGCATTATGTGTGTGTATGCATGTAAGTATGTATGTATGTACGCATATGCATATGCATTATGTATGCATATGTATGCATGTATGTGTATGTGTGTGCATGTCTCTCTATGTGTGTATGCATATATGTGTGTGTATGTGTGTATGTGTGTGTATGTGTGTGTGTGTGTATGTGTGTGTATGTGTGTATGTGTGTGTATGTGTGTGTATGTGTGTATGTGTGTGTACACTGCATATGTATGTGTGTATGTGTGTGTGTATATGTGTGTGTATGTGTGTATGCATGTGTATGTGTGTGAATTCATCATTATGTGTGTATGTGTCTACATGTGTATGTGTGTGTGTATATGTGTGTGTATGTGTGTGCGCGTCTATGTGTGTGTGTCGATGTGTGTGTATGTGTTTATGTGTGTGTATGTGTGTATGTGTGTGTATGTGTCTATGTGTGTATGTGTATGCATGTATGTATGCATAGGTGTGTGTATGTGTGTGTATGCATTATGTATGCATATGTGTGTGTATGCATTATGTATGTATATGTATGCATGTAAGTATGTACGTATGCATATGCATATGCATCATGTATGCATATGTATGTGTATGTGTGTGTATGTATCTCTATGTTTGTGTATGCATATATGTGTGTGTATGTGTGTATGTGTGTATGTGTGTATGTGTGTGTATGTGTGTATGCATGTGTATGTGTGTGAATGCATCATTATGTGTGTATGTGTGTATGTGTGAATGTGTGTGTGTATATGTGTGTGTATGTGTGTGCATGTCTATGTGTATGTGTGTGTGTCTATGAGTGTGTATGTGTTTATGTGTGTGTATGTGTCTATGTGTGTGTATGTGTCTATGTGTGTATGTGTATGCATGTATGTATGTATTCATATGTGTGTGTATGTGTGTGTATGCATTATGTATGTGTATGTATGCATGTGCATTATGTATGCATATGCATTATGTATGTGTATGTATGCATGTGCATTATGTATGCATGTGCATTATGTATGCATGTGCATTATGTATGCATATGTGTGTGTATGCATGTAAGTACGTATGTATGTACGCATATGCATATGCATTATGTATGCATATGTATGCATGTATGTGTATGTGTGTGCATGTCTCTCTATGTGTGTGTATGCATATATGTGTGTGTATGTGTGTGTGTATGTGTGTGTATGTGTGTATGTGTGTGTATGTGTGTGTGTGTATGTGTGTGTGTATGTGTGTGTACACTGCATATGTATGTGTGTGTGTATATGTGTGTGTATGTGTGTATGCATGTGTATGTGTGTGAATGCATCATTATGTGTGTATGTGTCTATGTGTGTCTATGTGTGTATGTGTGTGTATATGTGTGTGTATGTGTGTGCACGTCTATGTGTATGTATGTGTATGTGTTTATGTGTGTGTATGTGTCTATGTGTGTGTATGTGTCTATGTGTGTATGTGTATGCATGTATGTATGCATATGTGTGTATGTGTGTGTATGCATTATGTATGTGTATGTATGCATGTGCATTATGTATGCATGTGCATTATGTATGCATGTGCATTATGTATGCATATGCATTATGTATGTGTATGTATGCATGTGCATTATGTATGCATATGTGTGTGTATGCATGTAAGTATGTATGTATGTACGCATATGCATATGCATTATGTATGCATATGTATGCATGCATGTGTATGTGTGTGCATGTCTCTCTATGTGTGTGTGTATGCATAAATGTGGGTGTATGTGTGTGTGTATGTGCGTCTGTGTATGTGTGTGTGTGTATGTGTGTGTGTATGTGTGTATGTGTGTGTACACTGTATATGTATGTGTATATATGTGTGCATGTGTATGCATTATGTGTGCATGTGTGTATGCGACATTATGTGTGTATGTGTGTATATGTGTGTGTATTTGTGTGTATGTGTGTGTGTGTATGTGTGTGTGTGTGTCTATGTGTGTATATGTGTGTGTATGCATATGTATGTGTGTGTAAGTGTGTGTGTGCACATGCCTTGCTTCAACGAGATGTCTCTCTCTCTCTCTCTCTCTCTCTCTCTCTCTCTCGGTCTCTTCAAATGTGCCGGGAGAAATCGATTTTGTTTTTTACATTCCACAGCGTCGCTTATGCGATGCTCTGTAGTTTGCCAACGTCGCACATACCATCGCTAGTTAGCGACGGTATTTGCGACGCATTAATTTAGCATCGCATAAGAGATGCAGGCATCCCTTATGCGACGAATGGTTATCGTCGCTAAAATAATACCTTTCATTTGACAAGGATTGTTTAGAGGAAACTTGGCATATGAAAGGCAAAAACTTTTTTTTGCTATGCTAGGTTATACTACCCGTCAATTTTAGGCCCTCTTTAGCCCCCCTCCACAATCATAAGTTATTTTAAAAATTTGGCCGCGATGGATGAGTGCCACATGCATGAATTGCGCACCTTACGTAATACAGAGCAAAACAAACAAACAAACACCTTGAATTTCTTGGAGTTAGAGGTATACGGAAGCATGTGAACAACACAAGGAAGAAGAAGAAGTTTGGAGCACAACACCCAATACTGAATGTATTACTAGAGAATGTACAAAGATAAGTATCCCATTAGGGCAATAGGTGTATATACAAGCTGGGGGGAAAAAACCTCCTAAAGAGGGAAAAAAGTGCCCCGGCAGTCCTAGTGTGTTCACACACATCATTACCTAAATGTATCAACAAATCCCCCCTCGGAGTGATGTGATGAACAAGGAGCTGGCACTCATGTATAAGAAAGTGCCAAGCTATGTGGAATCAATCCACAAAAGGAAGTAAATCCAAAGCTTTGCGGAAAGCTTAAAACTTCTCCCTAGGCGGAGCCTTCGTGGAAAGGTCTACAATGTTCTCCTGCATGGGCACATATGCCAATCTGATCTCCCCAGTAGAGAACCTCTTCCTGACATAATGATAATGCATCTCAATGTGCTTAGTGCAAGCATGGAACACAGGGTTCCTCGCAACTGCCAATGCACTCTGACTATCAGTGAAGACGGTGATGGCAGAAGGCTAACCAACACCCAAATCTGCCATCAGGCGTTTGAGCCACACACACTCAACAGTAGCTGTGAAAGCTGCCCTATACTCAGCCTCACAATTCGAAGTGGCCACAGTAGGCTGCTTCTTGCTCAACCAAGATATACATGAGCTACCAAGCATGAAGCAAAAGCCACTAGTGGACACACGAGTGTCATAGCAACCAGCCTAGTCAGAGTCAGAAAAAACATGCAAATCTAGCGGTAGTGATCCTCCCTTGGGATAAAACAACCCAAGTAGGTGAGTACCACTCAAGTAGCGAAAGATGTGCTTAACCACCTGAAAATGCTTGACACCTGGACAATGCATAAACCTGCTCATCTCTGAGATAGCAAACTGAATATTTGTCGAGTAATGCATAAGTAAATCAAGCATCCAATAGCTTGATGATAGAGAACATCATCAAATGCATCTCCAGCATCCTGAAGAATCAATTGTAAACATGTCTCCATAGGAGTGGCAATAGGCTTACAGTCTTCAAGGCCGAAACACTGCAATAATATGTCAATATATTTCCTTTGACACAAAGCCATTCCACCATCAACATGCATAAATTGAATGCCCAAATAGTGATGCAAATGCCCCGAATTAGACATCTCAAATGAGGCATATAAATCAGCCTTAAAATCAACAATATGCCTCTCATGAGGACTAGTGAGTAGCATGTCATCAACATAAACCACAATGATCAGAAGTACATCACTAGCACGCTTAACATATAAGGTGCTTTCAGTTGGACTGTTCTCAAAACCATGTGCAATCAGATAAGCATGTATCTTCTCATACCAAGCACGTGGTGCTTGCTTTAAACCAGCCTAGCCTTATACCTGTTAACTGTACCATCAGGCTTACGCTTCAGCTTGTATACCCACTTAGTCCCAATGGCCTTCTTGCCAAGAGGCAAGTAACATAAAGACCAAGTACCATTCTTCATTATAGCATCATATTCAGATTGCATAGCAACCATCCAATTTTTTGAATTTTGTGCTTCATCAAATGAAACAGGCTCCGTCTCATCATAGAGACTAGATGCAGCCATAACATAGCAATCTGATGCAAAAGAGGCACTATGAGAGCCTGAACCAGTACGATATGACAGAGGTGCATCTAATTTGCTGTCACACAAAGTCTACACCAGCTATTTCGGCATAGCTTTTGCCTACCCAATATCAGCTCTCTCATCAACAAGTGCATCATGTAAATCTACATAAGAAATGGAATGATCTGCATTATCATATGAAACCTGCAAAGGTTGAGAAGTTGCCTCATTAGGACCACCACTAGACTGTCCACTTGTTAAAAGAGGCAGCAAAGTATCATATATGTCTTTAGAGCTAACAGATGTCTCCTTAGTACATGAAAGCAATGGCTGAATAACATCTTCCACATAGACAATATCACGGCTAACCAGAATGCGTTTAATCTAAGGATGATACAGACGATAGCCCTTACTTTCAGAACTATACCCAAAAAAAATACATTTTACTGCTTTATCATCCAATTTTCTACGATGTTGTTCAAGCACTAATGCATATGCCAAACAACCAAAAACACGTAGATGAGCAAGAGATGGTCTGCGATCATGCCAAGCCTCATATGGAGTGATAGACTACAGCGCTTTAGTGGGACACCTCTTAAGTACATATGTTGCACACATGACAGCCTCAAGCCAGAAACTATGTGGTAAAACCTGACTCTTGATCATACACCTCGCCATCTCCATGAGTGACGTGTTCTTTCATTCAGCAAATCCATTCTGTTGAGGTGTATATAGCATTGTACACTGGTGTTTTATCCCACATTCAGCTAGAAATGCATTAAAATTAGAAGATGTATATTCACCCCCTCGATCAGAATGGAGGGTATCCATTTTACATGCTCACAAATTTTTAGCCAAAACAAAAAACTGTTTGAAGCACATGAACACTTTGAACTTTGCCTTCAATGGATATACCCATGCATGCCTGGAAAAATCATCGACGAAAGTCACGAAGTAAAGACAATTTCCAAAAGAAGGTGTCCGCATAGGACCATAGACATCACTATGTACAAGCTATAATTTTTTAGTAGCCCGAACTAAACCATCTTTTGGAAAGGAAGAACACTGCATTTTGCCCAAAATACAGGCTTCACAAACATGTTTTTCGGGTGCCTCAAGTTTGGGCAAAGAGGACATCATTTCAGATTTCTGCAGGCGTAGCAAACTAGCAAAATTCAGATGACCAAAGCATGCATGCCAAAGCTTTGCATCTGACATAGCCTGAGAATCATATACTGCACATGCCAAATCATTTACAAATCTTTCATATTCAATGAGCTTATACAGCCCACAGCATAAAATGCCAAAAGCAATAATGACATCGCCATTTGATAGATCATGAATTGTACATCTGTCATCAAGAAATTTCACAACCAAACCAATCTTGGCTAATGCAAAAACTGATAACAGATTTTTCTTGATCCCTGGCACAAATAAAGCATCTGATAGAGTGAAAGAACTACCATTAGCAGTAGTCAAAATGATCTTACCAACTCCCATAACAGGATAAGAGGAGTTGTTGGTGCATGTAACAGTATTCCCTATAGGGGCAGGCTCGAGTGAAGAGTAGAAAGTGCGCTGTGAGGTAATATGTTTGGTCGCCCCACTCTCAAAGTACCAAATATCTGAGTCTACTGCAGACATGCACTGCTCATGAGAAGATGGGTCAAAACTGCAAACAATAGTAAACGCCCATTCTTCTTCTTGCACAAGATTAGCGGACTCTGTTTTTGATGTAGAGGCTTCTTCAACAACCATTCCAGCCTCTTTCTTCTTTGCCTCTTTAGCAGCCAGTTTTGGACAGTTCTTTATGATACGATCATTTCCTTTACAGTACTTGCAAACCAATTTTTGCTTTTCTGATTTCTTTTCATCTTTGTCTTCTCCCTTCGATTGTGCAGAATTAGCAGATTTTTTCTTACTATTTGAAGAGCTCCATTTTCCTTTGCCCTTATGACCAGCTAGGAAAGCTTGATTTGCAACATGCATAATGGACCTGTTCTGCCTGGACTGACCTTCCTGCAACAGAATAGAGACTAACTCCTCAAATGACAAGGCATTTGGATTGCCTTTCATCATCAACCGAAGAGTAGAAGAAAAACTCTGATATGAATCAGGAAGACCATTCAGAACGGGCTATACAAGTGAGCTATCTGGTATAACCTCATCAACAGAAATCAACTATTTCTTTAAGTTTCTTAGAAAATTTTCCATAGAATCAGCCTCATTCATGTGCTCACTCTCCAATTGTTTTTGGAGGTAAGCAACACGAGCCTTATTCCTAGCTTGATACAATGTGGTAAGTATATCCGAAGCATCCTTAGCTGTTCTGCAAGAGTGAATGTGAGGAATGATGGCACGTTTGACAAACAAAGCTATCAACGCATGTGCCCGAGCATCTCTGCCATCTCAACGAATTTGCTTTGCAGTAGGTGCAACAGAAACCGTAACACGAACATGAATATTTAGAATATCATCATCTTCGACACCTTCTCCATCAGCTTCAGTACCTGCAGTTGTAACAGTTGCAGGTGTGATAGAACGTTTTTCAACACCTTGCACAATGTTCCACAATCCTTTTGCAACCAATACATGTCGCATCATATAAGCCCATAATGGATAGTTGGTACCATCCAACTTATCCTCAACAGCAAACATACGAAATACATCACTGCTTTCAGCCATGGTTGGTGACTAAAATACCTTGATGCAAAAAATTGACTCTATCTCAAAATATTGAACAAAACTACCCATACGAATTATGCTAGACTTGTAGCAGACTTCGAGATGCTTATACTGACGAACTGAAACTGGTATATACCTTTGGCACAAAAAGACAAAATAGCCTACACAAGCGCTGCGATAGTGCGTTTGGAGGCCGAAATGAGCTCAGATCACGATTTCGGCACCACATAGCAAAGCTGTTTTGATTTCTGAAACACCATGAGTATGCTCACTAAATTTGGTGCGAATCTAAGACTGCAACCGGAGAGGTGTAGACGATGCCCTAGATGAAGCGATGACCTGCTCTGATACCCATTGTTGGAGTTAGATGTCTGCAGAAGCACGCGAACAACACAAGGAAGAAGAAGAAGTTTGGAGCACAACACACAATACTGAATGTATTACTAGAGAATGTACAAAGATAAGTAGCCCATTAGGGCAATAGGCATATGTACAAGCCGGGGAAAAAAAACATCCTAAGAGGGAAAAAAGTGCCCGGGCGGTCCTAGTGTGTTCAGACACATCACTACCTAAATATATCAACACAATGAAGGATCTTACAAAGTGACAAGGCAGGGAAGAAGCAAACATCTGCATTTATAACCATACATATGTTGTCTCTTACTTAATTTATTCTTCTTGTCCCTGTTTCTCTACAGATTGTCAGAATCGTAGATTTAATATCGTCAACCGTGATTTTTTTAGAGAAAAAGAAGCGAATAGTCGATCTTCCATGTTCCAAGTTGCAACAGATATACTTGGTTGAAATGGAAGAAATATCGACTTTTTCTTGTTTGTGTCGAGGTCTGGACTCCGGATTCGGGGTCAGAGAGAGAGAGAGAGAGAGAGAGAGAGAGAGAGAGTTGACCTCAAATGGAGTAGGGCCGGAGATAGATAGGATGACCCAGGAAAATGCATCGTCCTGACTCCTCCGTCTAGTTTACTGCAGCAGATCTGTGGGGCGAGAGAGAGAGAGACTCTGCTTATGGCGGTTACTCTGTATGGATTACCTACATCAAGCAGTACCGGACGCGTGCTTACGACTCTGCTGGAGAAGGAGGTCTCGGACTTCAAATTTCAGCATGTCGATCTTTCGAATGGCGCCCACAAAAAGCCGTCCTTCCTATCGATGCAGGTTCTCTTTCCTTCTCTCTTTGCGCACATGCTCAGACACTCGTGTAGCTAGGTTCCCCTCAAGCAACAGAATGCCCACTCAACAGAAAATAGGATGGATCTCTCTCTCTCTCTCGTGTCTCTCTAATAGCCTAATCCACAGCAAATCCATCTCTTGAATGGGATCTCTCTCTCTCTCTCTCAGATTCAGAAGAAGTGTCGCTGCATTCCAGTTCTTAGTCGTCTCTTCATCAGATTGAAACGCCTTGACTTTGAAATCATGATTTATATTTTAATCGCGCTACTGTAAACTGACTAATTACCTGAATATCGGATATGCAGCCGTTTGGACTAATCCCCGTTTTACAAGATGGAGATCTCACATTATTTGGTGAGTTCAATAAAAGTAGCATACATTTCTGTAGTGTCAAATTTCTCATTTCTAATGACCTCCAAACCTCCTTTCCGCAGGTGCTTCAAAGATGGTTGCATTCATGTGTCAATGTGTATATGCATACATGCAGTATATGTGTACATATGCATACATGTATGTATGTACGCATGTATACATGAACGTCTATATGCATGCCTGCATGGATCTTTGAACGTAGAGATTATTGATTAAAAAATTAAAAAATTATTTATCACATTGGATATTGATTATGTGTTGATTATAAAAGCGTATTGCCATTCATGCATATGGTTATCATCATCGGAAGATGCTAATATCTATGTGTATATGCTTGCGCCAAAAAAAAAAAATTACAGGAATGTATAATGGTATACATACATATGCATGTACATTCATATAGGATGAAAAAGTTATGGATACTGCTATTTTCCAGTAAATTTATAGAACGGAAAAATAATTGAAGATGAATCTGATAGATATTCAAGCTCTGTGTGTATGGTAAGACCAATATCTGATAGATATTCAAGTTCTGCCTCTTCAATTCAATCATTTTCTGAAGACCAATATAAACATTTTTCAGGAAAAAGTTGATAATTCAAGTGCAGACTAAGAAAACGTGTGAATCTTCTTATTGTTCTTCAATCGTGGGAGACCAATCATTGGCCCTAGATTAGATTATAAATGTATTTTTTAATGATAGAATATTAGCAAATTATTGTTGCTCGCATCCGAGCTCGCGTAGCCTAGTGGCTGACGCATTGACCCTGTGGGAGGAAGTCTTGAGTTCAAGTCTTGGCTGGACATGTCCATGAGTCTCTCATGATGGGTGCCTCTACCTTACAAGGTTGGGTGTGTGAGTGTGTAATTCCAATATCATCGTACTGTAAAAAAAAAAAAAATACTGTTGATCGCCATTTTCGTTTTTTGATAGAATCTCGCGCCATATCCAGATACATTGCTCTGAAGTATGAAAATCAAGGGACCCCTCTGTATGGCAGAAATATGAAAGAGAAGGCGTATGTGGAACAATGGCTGGAGGTGGAGTCTCAAAATTTTCATCCATCTGCATCTGCACTTGTTTATCAGTTATCATCTCGACCAAAGAAGGGTCTAAAACCAGAAGAGGAGGTTGTCAAGCAGAATGTTGAGAAGCTGGAAAGAGTGTTGGATGTATATGAGGCGCAACTTTCGCGCAATCCATACCTCGCAGGCGACTTCTTCAGCTTGGCTGATCTTTCTCATCTCCCTCGCACGAAGTCCCTCATTCATTCCGCGAACATACCCCATCTTTTTACAGCACGTGAAAACGTTCACAAATGGTGGGAGCGCATCTCGACCAGGCCATCTTGGGAAAAGGTCATGGAGATGGCGAGTGTTTGACCAAATTTCTGTTTCGTTTTTATACATTTCCGAGAAATAAATCGAGGTTCCATGCAATATTTACTCTTCAGTGTGCAGAATGTTTTGCATTTAGGTTGTTGTACAACAATAAGATTGTAAACGCTCTTTTTTATGATTATATGTCATCAATTTTCAAGGGGATGAATGCTTATTAATGTGAAATTATGTTAAGTGCATCGAAGTATGAAAATTAACTTTTAATTAAATTATATAGTTTTCTCTTCATGAATTCTTATTATGATTCCATTGGCATTTTGTTGATATATTTAGGTAGTGATGTGTGTGAATACACTAAGACTGTCGGGACACTTTTTTCCCTCTTTAGGAGGTTTTTTTCCATGACTTGTATATACGCCTATAGCCTTAACAGGTCACTAATCTTTGTACATTCTAGTGGTAATACATTCAAAATTGTGTGTTGTATTGCTCCAAGCTTCTTCTTTTTCCTTGTGCTGTTCGTGTGCTTTCATAGACCTCAAACTCCAACAGTTGGTATCAGAGAAGGTCGTCATTTCATCTAGGGCATCGTCGACACCCCTCTGGTCATAGTCTCAAAATCACACGTAAGTTGGTGAGATTAGGAGATCAAAACATCTTCGCTTGGTGTGTCAAAATCCTGATTTGAGCTCGTTTCGGCCTCCGAACACACTATCATAGTGCTTGTGTAGGCAATTTTGTCTTTTTATGCCACACATATACATATATATATATATATATATATATATATATATATATATATATATATATATATATATATATATATATATATATATATATTTCGGTTTGCCAATATAAACATCTCTATGCGTGTAATATTTTCTCTTCACTGAAGAGAATGTTTGCATTTAGCTTGTTGTACAACTATAAGATGTAAACGTCTTTTTTATGATTATATGCCATCAATTTTCAAGGGCATAAGTGCGTTTTAATGTGAAATTGTGTTAAATGGATCAAAGCATGAAAATTAACTGTTAATTAAATTATATAGTTTTCCTTCTCATGAATTCTTGATTATGTTTCCATTGACTTTTCACTTTATTTCCACGCCTATCAACAATGATTTTGGTATATGCAAAGCCAACACGCTGATTATTCATATCAATTGTGTTTGTTGAATAGTTTTATTTGAATTTTGTCTATGCTGTTCTGGAGAGCAGGAGATGGGGATGTTGCTCTTCTTCTGTTTTTCTTATAAAGAATTCTCAGAATTATAATTTTCTACATCATGGAAAATATGCCAAGCTAGTCTTCAAACACACTTGGCAAAATTTCTGAGAAAATCTTTTCTTATACAAAGTGTATTTATGATCAAAGAGTATATTGCTATCCGCCCTATAATCTTACAAATTTCTTTTTATCAAGATTGCATTTCAGTCCTTGCTCATTAAAAAGATTATATTCGTAAAGCATTGCTCAGAAATGATTTATTAGTGCATAGTAGAACCAAATTATAAGGCGTTACAAGTAATATCCATCCTTGATTGTACATTTCTATTGAGTGTTCAAATTATAAGGTCCAGTTCATGAGGAAAACGGTATGGGCATCGAGCAAGGACCGTTGTTTAGAAACTACATGTGATTGCACATTACTAAGAGGTGATGTGATATTCAGCAAACGTGTTATATGTATTCTCTATGGAGATTTGAAGTGTAAAATATCCTTATAATATGTCGTTTAAATCTAGCTTCACATGATTTGGAGATCGACTATTAGAATTTGTCATAGGCTGGTGTAACCCTTTCATAGGCTACACAATGAAAGTTCCCCCTTTTTTAAACTGAACATTCCTTACCCCCCTCCCCCCTCCCTAAGGTGGGATTTCTATCCCTATCAAGACTTTGAGAAATCTTGATTCACTTGAATTTGATTTGGAAAACTAGTATATTTATCTGAAACATCTAGTATAGAATATCTATCTGGGATGTTGAAATAGAATACTAGAATATTTCATTTATGTTCTTGTCTTTAGCAACTATGTCATTTCCTAAAGATCACATGTCTAGGTTTCATCTTAAAATTGTAAGTTTTTTAGATGAAATTACAAAGTAACTCTCTAAACCTTATAAGAGGAAAAGTTCTTTCAAAGTTCTTATGTTTTCTTGGCAGTCACATCATTACCATAGATGCAATCTGGTACCTAACATCCATCTTTTGAACTTTAAAGTTCAATTATTTCTAAGTCCAATCACCCTTCATTGGTTTCCATCACTCCTTTGGATCGAATCAAGTGAGATCTTTCATTTGAAAGTGATCATCGAACTATGGAAGCTTTCTTAAGTTATCATTATACCTGGATGTAGGAGAAATACACAAGAAAGTGTAAAATAACTTTCATTTATGACTCTCTAACTATTGCATGGACTTAGACTCATCATAAATCTTTAAATGTTTGCAACTAGTCATGTATTCTTTCCCATCAAGATGGAAATAAAACATAATGCTTGACTTTCTTCTTAGGCCTACTTTTACTAAGCAATAAATCTAGCATAATTAATGTAACTCTTCATTAAGTATGTGATACCTAAGTAGAACCTTGCGAAAGAATGTACTAGTTACTTGACTTGCAATGTTGTACCTAGCATAACTTTGTAACTAACAAGTTTTCTATTTTCGCAAATGCCAAACTTGAGCTTGAAAACGTTAGCTAACTATTATGAAAGTACATTCATTTATCTACTTAGAAACGACCATGCGTCTTATACGTGCAAATGCATATGCTTGTCTGCATCTATTGGCATGCTTTTCATGCCTAAAGTAATTCAAGAACTGCTCATGCTTTCCATGCATATACTTCATGCATCTATGCACAAACAATATAGTAACTTTGGTTCATTTAAAGATATGAACATTCTAATGCACATGCTGAAGCACATCAAGAACCTTTTCTAACAATATGGAAGCTTGTGTGGTGCACTAAAAGGATTCTTTCAGAAGGAGGAATGCACATGCAAACAATCATTCATTTTCGTGCATGAAGTCGAAACAATGATTAATAGATGCAAGAAAATGATTGATGTGTTTTCCAATACATATATGCTCACCCCTTTTGATCTCATTAAACTCTTAGTGCTCCCATAAACATTATCAATAGTGATGGCTTATATCATGCTTCAATCATAATTAGATGCAACCTATATGAAAGCAAAGAGCAAAGAAAGTATTGAAATCAAGCATGAACTTGGAAGATACTTATCTTGGACAAATAGCTACATCCTTCCACTAATCCTCAAGAAGAGCCATTTTTTCCATCTTTGCTTGTTGAAAACCTCTGGCTCTTCATCCCTTATCCTTTGAAGATAAAATTTGGATGCTCCTTTTCTCATGCTCTTTGTGCTTTTTAATCCTCATCTTGAAGGTGTCTTATCTACTTCTCTCTATCTCTCTCTTATTCAAAGTAGGTGTATCAATAGATATATGAGACCTCAAATGCCTTGCAATGAGAGTTGTTGAGTTTGAGTGCCGTCTCTCACATGGTGGCATTAGGGGAAAAAATGAACCTTGCATGGGCTTGTAAGGATCCCTAATTTTTAGGGATTAAAAAGCCCAATCTAGAAGGTTAAAGGGACTTAGAAAACCACTAGTGGTATTTCCAAATAAAATAGTATTTAAAAGAATTTTGTACTTGAATTTGAAAATTGAATTTTTCATGGCCTTTGGATGCTTCATTTTAATGGTCAAGATTGAAGGGAGTAAAGTACTAGCGAGAGAATGTCGAACACACATGGGAGTTAGTAGAATCCAAAAGATTTTTTTGTGCACAGTTTTGCATCATTCTTGGCCATTCAATCTTCGCAAATCCAATGTCCTACCAGATTTGGGGCTGAGTGAAAGTGGCACAGTCCTTGGCAGTTGTCCAATCATCATTTAATCCAATGGCCTAGGCATAAAGGTTCCTTTTCAATTTTATATTTAAACCTCAACCATCAGATCGTATGAAGATCCAATGGCTACAAAATATGGCGCAAAAAATCAATCTTTTTTAGAAGGCATCATCAGATCGAGGATCCAATCGAAGGGTGGATTTTGAATGGCACATTTTTTAGCAAGAATCTGATCTCCACCATTGAAATTCATATAGATCCAAGGGATGATAAACAATATTGCCTTGAGGTTTTCCACACAACCTCCACCTTTGGATCATTAAGACAATCAATGGTTGTAATGCATTTTCAAGCCTATCAAAACCGTTCACACAACGAAAACCAAGAGTTCTAGGTGGTTTTGTTCTCTTTGACCACACAAAAACTAGAGAAGCCTATGCCTAGTCTATATGATTAAGGGACTAGACTGTGTCCATCACCCTCTTCTCATTGATCCATCACTAAATCCTTAATCCAAAATGCCCGTGCAAGGTTCATTTTTTCCCCTAATGATTCTTCTTTTACTTCTAACCAAATATTACTTCTCTATAATAAAAATTATTACTTGTAAAAGGCAGCGAGTAGACAAGATAGCTCGTGTTCCTCTCTCAGACGAGGTCATAGGCCTAAACACTTTGGACCCCATGTGCCATGCCTATAGAATTACTTTTAATGCCTCGTTTTGTTGTACCCTAATATTCCACTATCCACATTCTCGATGGGTGTCAAGATCGAAACTCACTTTTGGCTCTTATAATCGAGAGATAAAATTTGAGATGGAATCATGGCATGGTATTGTGGCTACCTGAAACCCTTGAGAGATCAAGGTTTCTAGTTTGATTCTCAACATCATCCATTCCATAGATAAGAAAACTTACTATTTGAATGACAAATGTTGGTTTTTTTTTTTTACTTGCGGGATAGAAATGCAGGATTTTGCTTCGTGCAGTAGTGCATATATTGATTGAAGTAAAGTGCATTAAGCCATAATTATGTGATGCCCGATTGTTCTCCTTGATAGCACTACCATTAGGAATATACATTTGTGGGAAGAAATCAATACAAAAAATGAAGTAAGCTCAAAGCTTTGCAAAAGCTTCAAACTTCTCCATAGGTATAGCCTTTGTGAAAAGGTTTGCAACATTATCTTGTGTGGCCACATAAGCAAAATCGATCTCTCCAACATAGAACCTCTCCTTGATATAATGATAGTGCACCTCAACATGCTTTGTGGGAGCATGTAACATAGGGGTCCTCACAATTGCCAGTGCACTCTAATTGTCAGTGAAGATGTTGTGGTAGAAGACGAATCAACACCCAAATGAGCCCAAAGATGACTGAGCCACACACACTCAATAGTTGCTGTGAAAGCTACCCTATACCTAGCCTCACAAATAGAATTGGCCACAATACACTATTCTTTCTCAAACAAGTTATGTATGAGGCACCAAACATGAATAAAAAGCCACTAATGGTCACATGGGTGCCATTTCAACCAACCTGGTCCAAGTCAAAAAAATCATGTAAGTTTGGTTGTAATGATCCCCTCTTGAGATAAAACAATCTAAGTACCTGGACACCACTCAAGTAGTGAAAGATGCACTTAATCATCTACCAATGCTTGACACCTATACCTACATGTGGGAGACAAAAAATTGAATATCAAGCTGAGTTATGCATAAGTAAATCAAGCATTCAATAGCCTACTCATAGAGAGCAACATCGAATGCATCTCTAGCATCACGAGGACTCGACCATAAACTTGTTTCCATGGGAGTGGCAATAGGTTTGCAATCTTCAAGGCCAAAATGCTCCAATAATGTGTCAATATATTTTCCTTAACACAGCTTTTTCCTCATCAACACACATAAGCTAAACTCCCAAATAATGATGCTAATGTCAAAAAATATAATATCTCAAAAGAGGCATACAAGTCAACCTTAACTTCATTAGTATGATTTTCATGAGGAATAGTGAGGATCATATCATTAGGGGAAAAAAATGATCCCTTCATGGGCCTTGTAAGGATTCCTAATTTTTAGGGATTAAGCTTAATCTTGTATTTTGTTAAGGGGACAAACTGCATTTAATAGGGCACTTTTTAGTAGACTAAAGTAGTCTTTTTTTAAGGCTGAGCTACGACCATCTCTCTCTTCTACACAAAGAGAGAGAGAAAAGACACTTTCCACCTCATCAAATCCATCCATCTATATTAAAAAATGGTTTGTTTATAAATTTCTCTTTTTCAGTTATTCTTTATTCAAAAGGGCCCATAGTCTTATGCATATGTCAAAAGTTACTTTTTTAGTCCATTTTCTATAAAAATAACACTTTAAAAAACCATACTTTTCAAAATCCATCCAAAAGTTAAGTGCCACATCATCAAACTCATAACTTTGGTTGCCCTGAAACATGAAGTTTTGAAAAAAAAACCCTATTTTCACTCTTAAACACTGGAAAAAATCATTTTGACCTTTCCACATACCAATACACACTTTTTTCTTGCAACAAAACTACTATACATGCCATTCCAGCCATCTTTGCATTTCTTTCTATTCGATACTCAATTTTTGGAACATCATGGTGCTCATATGTATTACGAACATGACACGAACACCTACACGTGCTCCTCATTCAACGATTGTACATGTTCGTGTTCCAACAAAATTTACACCAAGAACTAGAGATAGCAATAACAAAGAGTCTTAAAATGAATGATGTGCAGTTGAAGAGAGGAATATTGATATTTGGATCACTGGTGCATTGTAGCCCTCAGACCCAATGTCTAATTTTCATCCTACATTCCATAGTATCTCCACGTTTCTATAACTCCTTGGCAGTGGTAAAGTTGGACTACTAGGTTATTGCAAGCGATTGTCCAGCCATTGAACATCTATTACAAATTATTGGATGTTATTATGTCATCAAAACCATTTGGAGATGTACATTTTAGAAAGTGTGCTCAAATCTCTAGAAGAGCACAATAATATACTACAACAAGATGTGGAATAAAAGGAGAGCACAATTACAAAGCTAAAAGCCAATCTAGCACAAGTAAAAGAAGCTCCACTTGATATGAGATATAGGAAATGACCAATATCATCCTTTCATGCTCTTTAAATTGGTAGTGGAGCACAAAAGTGACATGTCTATGCACTTAGGTTCATGTTTCACTTGTTTATTTATGTTACAAGATTTTTAGATTGAGTTTCTTATTGTGGAGGTCATTTGTTGAAGATGCCACTGCTTCATTGACAGTAGAGGATCAATTTAAGTTTCTAAACTCTTGTTAGAGAAAAAAAAAAGATGTTCTTACAATTTTGGAGTCACCAATAGGAAATCAAATCAAGACCCAAGTGATTAAAGATTTTGCAAGCAACTTAAAAGATATTATTACTTCTAGGGAGATATAGATGGTATGTGATGAAGCAAGTGTTAGTACTATAGCATACATTGCATTGTATAATCTTTTGAAGTACGCACTAAAAAATAAAGGTATTTTGCAAAGTATTTTTCCATGAACTTACATGGTATCTCTAAAGAAAAAGATGACCAATGAGGATGTAGCTTATAGTCTTGGCCTTTCTACTCTAGCTTCACCCATAGGTACTCTCTCTCATAACTCCTTTTTCGTTATCCCCATGTTTATCCTTTAACAAGAATAAATATCTAGAGTCCATAAATATCCTTCTTTGATTAAAGTACATTCCTTCATTTGTGTACATTACCTACATTCGTAGGAAGAATGTGAGTTCTCTAAGGTCAGTGATCTTGAATTCTTCTTTCTTATGCCTTTTGATCTTTCTTATTCCATTCAAGTGATCATCTATCATAACTATGTCATCTATATAAATGCATAAATAGATAACTTCATTATGAACCCTCTTGATGAATAATAAAGGATCTATATTACTTGATTTTTTAGATAGGTCAGGAATATGTAATTCCAAGCTCTAGGAGCTTGTTTTATGCCATATAATGCCTTTCTAAGCTTGCATACATAAGTAGGATAATTATGGTTTTGGATTTTTTGCATCATCTCATTAGATTAGTGCTTGCTCAAAATGTTTGTTCTTCCATCTGGTGCTGTAACATTGCCAATCCTTTCCACATTGTATTTGGTATCATCCCTTGTTTGTAAATCATGCTTATGCTTGGGTTTCTCAAACTCTAATAGAAGAGCAACATTTCCCACAACATGTTTGGACAACTCGAATCTATGTAGAACAGATGCTCATCCTGTTTACCTTCTTTATGACTCAAATTCATTAAGAGTAATGAATCTTCATGTGATTGATTCTCTAAGTAGTTTTTGAAATCCCTTCTATTGTGTTTTATGTTATTGGTGTTGTATTTCTTTCCACCTCTGCCTTTTATGTTGCCAAATGCACCTCTACCTCCTCCTTTCTCTGTTCTTTCCTCCTTGTTCATTCCTTTGTTTTTTTTATCTTTCTTTTCTACATAAAAGGCACTTGTAGAGTTACCTTGATAAGAATTACCTTCCTTCAAGATATCTTTGGGATCTTCATTGAAGAATTTTCCTATAAGTATGTGGAAGATATGTCCAAGGATCGTACGTTCAAGATATCGGCAAGGCTCATCAATGTCATTGACGCACTGCATCTACCACTAATGAAAAGGATGGAATCCACATCAGTTGGGGGACCCACAAACACTAATAGAGAGTTTCCACAACAAATTTGCAAAAAAAAAAAGAATGAAATATATACCTAGATTGCACACCTGCTAGCCACAAGCGAGGAAGGAGAGACAGCCATCCAAAACCTAAGCATGAATTAAGTTCAAATATGTGGAACCATTCTCTGGAAAGATGTGGAAACTATGGAGTTTCTGCTCTAGTTTTAGCTTTAGGTACTCTCTCTCTCTCAATACTCCTTTCACTTTATCTCCATGTTTATCCTTTAACAAGAATAAATATCTAGAGTCCATGAATACATAAGGAATCTCACAAGAATAAGAAATCATAGAAAATATCATCATAGTATGGTTCTCTTCATAAAGGACTTGTGGTCAAGAAAAAATCTTTATCAAGCATGGTGTTAGCTTCTGGTTCTAACGACTCCCCCTCAAGATAAAGCATGCTTGAATTTTCAACCATTGATGATCTCAATGCCTACAATTGCTTTGAATGTACAAAGCTTAGCTCCATCAAGAGATTTAATCATCATATATGTTGTTTGCGAATTTCTTGGAACAAATGGGACATCAATTTCATTTATGAAGAGCTTCTCCCTAATGAATTGATAATAAGCTTCTATATGTTTTGGTTCTTCCATGGTATACAATATTTGTTGCTAGATGCATCGAACTTATGTTGCGTCCAAATATGAGAGGTCTAGAGCTCACAAACCCCAAGTTTGCATATAACTCTTTTAACGAAATGGATTCTTAAGTTCCTATGGTAAATCCTCTATATCTAGCTTCAATTGAGTATAGCGCAATTATAGGTTGCTTCTTTGAACTCCATGACACAGGCTTATATCATGCAAATGCTAGGAAACCTAATGTAATTCTCCTATCATCCTTGGATCCTTGCCAATCTACATCTCACTATAACTTGAGATTCAAATATGATATATAAGAGTAGAATATACCTTTATTATTAGTGCCTTCAAGGTAATTAAGTAGTCTCTTAGCTGCATGCATACATGGATTTCTTGGAGAGTGTATGAAGTGACTTAGCACTCCAACATTATCACATATCTGCCCTTGTATGTGTAGCATAGATTAGGCTACCTAGAATAATTTGATAATTTTGTATATCTTCACTGTGTGTAGCCTCATAAACACTAAGTTTATGATTCATCTCCATTGGTTTTCCTACAAGCTTAGCATTCTCCATCTTGAATTTTAAGAGTAGATCCACAATATACCTTCTTTAAGTCAAGTTCATTCCTTGATCTCTGTAGATGACCTACATTCCTAAGACAAATTTGAGTTCTCCAAGGTCACTGACCTTGCATTCTTCATGGAAATCCCTTTTGATATTTTCTATTCCATTCAAGTCATCATCTGTCATAAATATGTCATAAACATACATGTTGGAGTTAGATGTCTGCAAAAGCACATGAACAACACAAGGAAGAAGAAGAAGCTTGGAGCACAACACACAATACTGAATGTATTACTAGAGAATGTACAAAGATAAGTAGCCCATTAGGGCAAAAAGTGTATATACAAGCCGAGAGGAAAAAACCTCCTAAAGAGGGAAAAAAAGTGCCCGAGTGATCCTAGTGTGTTCACACACATCACTACCTAAATATATCAACAAATCCCCCTTTGGAGTGATGCAGTGAACAAGGAGCTGGCACTCATGTATAAGGAAGTGCCAAGCTATGTGGAAATCACTCCACAAAAGGAAGTAAGCCCAAAGCTTTGTGGAAAGCTTCAAACTTATCCCTAGACAAAGCCTTCGTGAAAAGGTTTGCAATGTTCTCCTGTGTGGGCACATATGCCAAGCTGATCTCCCTGGTAGGGAACCTCTCCCTGACATAATGATAATGCACCTCAATGTGCTTAGTGCGAGCATGGAACACAGGGTTCCTCGCAACTGCCAATGTGCTCTAACTGTCAGTGAAGATGGTGGTGGCAGAAGACTGACCAACTCCCAAATCAGCCATAAGGCGTCTGAGCCACACACACTCAACAATCGCTATGAAAGCTACCCTATACTCAGCCTCACAACTAGAAGTGTCCATAGTAGGCTGCTTGTTGCTCAACCAAGATATACATGAGCTACCAAGCATGAAGCAAAAGCCACTAGTGGAAACACAAGTGTCATAACAACTAGCCCAATCAGTGTCAGAAAAAGCATGCAAATCTGGCGGTAGTGATCCCCCCTTGGGATAAAACAACCCAAGTGGCTGAGTACCACTCAAGTAGTGAAAGATGCGCTTAACCGCCTACGAATGCTTGACTCCTAGGCAATGCATAAACCTGCTCATCCGTGAGATAGAAAACTGAATATCTGGCTGAGTAATGCATAAGTAAATCAAGCATCCAACAACCTGCTGATAGAGAACATCATCAAATGCATCTCCAACATCATGAAGACTCAGTCGTAAACCTGTTTCCATACACCTTTTGAGAGATCTCTCATAGAGCAATCCATAGCAACAAGAACTTCTGAATTTGGATCTCAATTGACCAAGATATGGCCAAAAGAGTGAGGGTAGGTGGTGTAAATAGACTAGATAAGCAAGCTTGAGTGATGGAAGTAAAAATTCGAATTATCCTTCTCTGGGTGACCTCCTTTAGCCATAGACAAACGTCTAGAAGCTCTGTTATCCCATATATGATGTGTTGAAGTGCCGAAAGTAGGTGTATATAGAATCTCAACACCTTTTATACTTCAACTCAAAAGAGAGTTGAAATTGAACTCTCTCTTTCTCTCTCTCTCTCTCTCTTTGTCTCTCTCTCTCTCTCTCTCTCTCTCTCTCTCTCTCTCTCTCTCTCTCTCTCTCTCTCTCTCCCCCCCCCCAAATGACCACATTGGCAACTCTGTCTGTGTGCGAGCATGCCCTGTGCATACTTGGGTAGCCCCCAATGGGGGACGCCCTATGTGAAATTGGTGTGGTCAAGAGCTCTTGATTGCTCCCATTGGGATCAAGAACATGTTTTTTATTAACATCTACTCTTTGCTATAGCGCGCGATGGTGGTGCTCTTCTCTGAATTGATGAAGAAAATGATGATGGTGGTGTTCTAACATTACTCCCGAGGTGGTCAGCAGAAAACATCACGCCGAAAATTCCCAAACTTCTTCTAAATGTATCTTTGATACCAAGTGTGAGAACTAACTCATGCATAGAAAGACTTGCAAATGATGTGTGTGCAACTCTCCTTCCATCCTTTATATCCTCTTGTATTCAAAAAATGCAATGATCTAGAATGATCTACTACTGCCATGTCGCCATCATGCAACACTCATCCCCATTACTACTGAATACCTTAGGATGTTGCCCAAGCTTGGGACCTTGGCTATGGCTAGCCCTTGTCCCAGACACACTAATGGAATGGTCTTTGTAGAACAATGTTTGACACTTTCCACCTCGTACAATCAAGTCATCAACATTAATAGCCACAATCGTGATGCCATCATCACCCTTCCTTGCATATAATGAATGATCTTCATCACACATAGCAAATCCAATAGTGGTTAAGTACTCAGCAATCCTTGCATGCCAAGCAGAAGGGGCTTCTTTAAGCCATGGAAACAACTTTGCAACCTGCAAACATATTTTAGGTGGTTTGAATCTTCATATCGTTATGGCTGGTCCATGTATACTTCTTCCTGTAACTCACCATGTAGGAAAGCATTGTTCACATCCATCTGATGCAAAGTCTATCCTTTTGCTATAGCTAATGCAACAATATCTCTAATGGTAGAAATTTTGGCTACATGGTTGAACATTTCCTCATAATCAATGCCATATGTCTGTGCAGATCCTTTTGCTACCAATCTAACTTTGTACTTGCCAGTGCTACCATTAGCATTTGCTTTACCTTGTAAACCCACTTGCAACCTATGGATTTCTTTCCATGTGGCAATGGAACCAGCTTCCATGTTTCATTTTTTGTAAAGTGAAGCCATCTTCTCATACATACCTTTCTTCCAATCTACATTCCCAATTACATCTTCAAAACAAGAGGGTTCAAAATCTTGTGTTACCTTTGTCATGTAGGCACAATGACGATCCATGTAACTATCATATTTGAATGTTTGCATTGAATTCTGCATCTGCTTAGATCTTTTTGGTCCTGGGTCGATCCTCCTTGTATCATCTACATGTACATTTCTTACTATCGGAGTCTTCACAGAGGGCAATCAAGGTTCCTCATCAAGACTCTTTTATGAACCGCTTGAATCTCTAGCAATGTCTTCAAAACTTGTAGATGCTATAATACTAGTAGAAAGCTTTTCTTTAAATCTGATGTATTTGATGAATTTTCTAGACTAAAATTTCCATACAATCTTCCACTCCATGGATTTGAGTTGGAACTATTGCTTGGTGAAGCATCTAGTCCACTCAAAACTTGAGATTATGCACTTTTTTTTTTCCAGCATTTTCTTTGTCATTTGGTTCAAGATTAAGTCCTTCTTTGGAATCTACATAGAAGCTTGACATTTCATCAAATAACACATGTCTACTTACCTTCACCTGTTGTGTGAGTGGGTTATAACATTTATATCCTTTTTTCTCAAGGAAGTACCTAATCAAGATACATTTTTTTGGTTTTGGATCAAGCTTTTTCCTTAACTCATTTGGAACATGTACATATGCAATATAGCCAAAAACTTTCATATGTGATAAGTTTGGCTTTTTACCTATGAACTTCTTTTTAGGCATAACTTGATGTACAACAAGAGTCCGAGTTTTGTTCATTATGTATATAGCAATGTGCATAGCGTTTGCCACCTAACAATGAGGCATATTCGTCTTAGCCATCAAGGATCTTTCTATTTTTGCAATATGTCTATTTTTTCATTCAGCAATGCCATTCTATTTTGGTGTGTACTTGCATGAATATTGATGTCGAACTTCATGAATTTTTAGAAAGTTGCTAAACTCATTTGACATGTATTCAGCTCCTCCATCATATCTTAATGTCTGAATAAACTTCCCTATCTATTTTTTGAAGCACTTGGATCAACATACCAGACATTACCATTCAATTTTGGAACATCAATAGAAATCATATTCATCATGTGATGTTGGACCATGAACAACTTCTTAGAATCATCTACACTTGTGGATGTATAGTTGTTTTGCTACCTTTTGTTATTTTGGTTCATCAACTTGCAATCACATTCAAAGTATCCAGGTTTACCACAATTCCAACATCCTTTATTGTCATTACTTGAATTATTTCTTTGGAAATTTTTGCATCCTCTTTGGAACCCCCTGCCTCAAAATTATATCCTCTACCTCTTGCACGATTTGTGTTGTTGACCTTGGTCTTGGTTATTGTGTTTTGTTCCACTTCCAAAGCCTCGACCTCTGCCAGAGTAGAATACCTAGTGAGAGCTAGGTTTTTCTTGGGAGTTTGAGTCCTCACCAAGATTCTTTTCTTCAATAATCAGCATGGACACCAAATCATCAAAACTCAAAATATTTTCCCTAGTCTGGAGAGATGTTCTAAACTACTTATATGAAACTCGCAAACCACAAAGGCACACTTCCACCTTATCATCATCATCTACATTCATGCCAATAGATGCAAGTGACTCACATATGCTTTTGATTTTTAGGGTGTAGTCACTTACCGACACACCCCTTTTCTCTAATGTATGTAGCTTGTTCTTGAGTTGCAATTTTTGTGATGGTCTCATATAATGTGAGCAAATGGTTCCAAGCCTCTTTTAGAGTCTTGGCCTTTTGTATGTGCCCAATCTTGCTATTTTGTATACTAATAGATAGCCAATACATTACCTTTCATTCTCGTTGAGTCCATTCCTCATATGCTCTTAACAGGTCTACAATCCGATTCCTCTCTGGTAATTGTAGAGCATTTTCATTCTCCTTTGATGTACTTCCAGTAGACTTTTCCCATCAATAAATTCACCATTCTAAATCTCCAAGCATGGAAATTGTTCTTTTGCACCTTGTCGCTCATAAATTGACGCATTCCATCAACACTCACCATATTTATAGTAATTCACAACACTACACAGACACAAGAAGTAGTACCTCTGCTTGAATACTATCACACTATGACATGACAATTCGATCTCAGAAAACATAGTTTTTGTGTATCAACAATACACCTAATCGCTTGAAACTCTGAATCTAGAATATTTGAGTGTTGGAAAATAGAATGCAAGTTATAGTTTTGCAAATTGAATAGACTTTTATGTGGGCCCCACCTTAAAGTCTTGAAATGGAGGTCGAGATGGTTCCGAAATTGAAATCTGAGCAATTTGAGGTCAATTTTTGTAGCAATCTAATGTCGTCTGTGAATTGCACCTTCTCCACACCTTCTTGCATACTCTTCACTCTTGGCCTTCTCCATAAGCTCTCTACAACCACATTGGCTTTGATACCATGTCACGAGTAAGGAGATAAGGAAGAGAGCTCACACACAGATTGAGGCAAGGAAGAATAGTCTTCTTATTCTTATATTATATAAAAGGAATGTACAAGAATGACCTAATACAACAATACATCTAGTGCAATATATAAGGAACAATACATAATGAAAATCTTAGTGTCCATGAAAAAGTGAGCTTGAAAGAAATAAATGTGCCATCACTCTTGGTAGGTAAATCTAGTAAAGCTCAATGAAGTATCCCTTACACATACTCGTGTGACCACTATACATGTGAGAGAAATGAAAATTGATACATGTCATCCTTGGTCATCAGATTATGAGCTTGATATCTCAACACTCATTGCAATCATCCATACCAAACTAGGCCATCCAAGCTACTTTCGTAGTCTTTGCTACGAAAAATTTGGAAGAAAGTTGCTCCAAGAAAGCTTGATTAGCTGTAGCTTCTTCTTAAGTTTGATTCTCTAATAATTGAAGCTCAAATTCTTTTACAACTAGAGTGATATCCTTCACCTTAGCTAACTTTTCCAAATCAATCTATTCTTTTTGAAGGTATTTGATTTTCTGGTCTTTGTCCTCCAAATTTCTTGTATGATTTGCAATCAATTGCCTAGCATCTTGAAAATGCAACTCTAATTCCTTGATTATATTTAGTTTTTTCAAGGCCGTTTGCAAATTATCTGACAATAAGACAATTTGAGATGACAAAGAATCTTTCTTTGCTAATACTTATGCAGCCTGATTTTGAAGTTCATTTTTTCTACATGAAGCTTCCATAATTCTCCATGTGATTTTGAAGTTCATTTTTTCTACATGAAGCTTCCATAATTCTCCATGTACTGTTTGAAGTTGTTCGGTGAATTCCTGTTGATTTTCTCCTACTTCTTTAATATGAGCTTCCATATAATTAATCTTATTTCTCATTACTTGTACGTGTTCTTTAGAAATATTGGCTCTACCAACCAAACTGTCTTGTAATTCTATATTTATGTGAGTGAGGGAAATGACCTTTACTTGTAATTTCTCTATGTCACCTACTTCAGGTCCAATATTCTCCTCTTATTTTTTCATCTCAATAGAGCACATAGCCAATAAACTAGTTGCATCTGCCATGTTTTGGGGTTTGATAGTTTGGTCTTTCAAAAACCATGGATAAATACATGAAAGACAATCTAAAGCTACCACCTAGACTCTTTCGAAACTCGTTCCCCATGGATCTGACTTCCGAATGAATTTGGGATGGGTGAGTTCACCTTCACTTCAATTTTCCTACCTATCTTTTCATTTTTGAATTGAAAAATAACACCAAATCACCAATTCAAAATATAGGTTTTCAAAAATGACAATCATGTCAGTGCCACTAATGTTGTTGAACTTATTCTATAAGGAGAAAACTTTGATATCGATCTTGTTCCAGCTACCATAGCATATCAAGTCGAAAGAAAGCTGATTCTTCTAGTAACAAATGATTATGAAGAGCAATATTAAATCTTGGCACTGTAAATTCCATAGGAGTAATAGCTTACATGCAATATGTTAATTTGAAAGGTGTAAAACTAGTGGAAACTTTATGAGGTACCATAAGTCCACAAAAAAGAAGAAAATATTGTTCCCATTCAGTGGGATATCCAAGAAGAAATTTATGTAACATCATAAGCAGCACTTTAGTTTTACTTTCTGCCAAGCCATTCGGCCATGATATCAAACTAATTCTAAAGGAATTCCAAAGCACAAAAATAATTCTGTAATTAATATTGTAGCAACATTTCCTGCCATAGCATGCTGCAAACTCTAGGGTTCAACACATCCTGTGCAATAATCCGTACAATTAAGGAAGAAAGTTTTACCACAAAGTTAGAAAAGTAAAAAAGGGCAAATACGGCCAATAAAATCCAACTTCCATTTTCAAAACATTTTAAAAATGGGGGTTTGATTTTATTGGCCCTATTTGACCTCTGACACTTTCTATTGCAATGGAAAATGATGAATATCTCGAGGCCCACCCATCCGTTGGAAAGAATCAAAATGTTAGACATGATTGCGAACATCTATGTGCACTGTTGGCCACCATAATCTCCTTTGAAGGATTTTCTTTACTATTAAGTTCGTACCACAATTACCACCAGTCATCCCAAAATAATCTTTCATAATTAAAATAGTTACTTCATGAGGAGGCATCAGAGCCATATAGCTATAATATCATTAAAATAAGGTTGATCTAAGATGATTGAAAAATGCCGACTCCATAATTCTAACTTTTCTAGGTCATGGATCATAAATGCATAGGAGGAATTCCAGTTGAAAGAAAAGAAAGCATTTCATCATACTAGGTTGGAATTCCTAATTTCAGTTCAATGCTATCTACTACATAAAATAGTTTGACATTTGGAAAATAATCGTCAATTCTATCTAGATTTTGTCCATTATCTAAATGAGATAAACATTCCGCCACTATGTGCAAAGAGCCAGGCTTGTGTACCACATCAAAATCAAATTCTTATAAAAGGAGTACCCCCTATGCCAATCAGCCCATCAAGTTTTGTTCCTTTACCAGGTACAATAGAGCATAATGATCTACATGAAAAGTAAATTTTCGGCCTAATAGATAGTGACAAAATGTTTTGATGGAGTAAATGCGACCCAAGCATTCTCACTTAGTTACTAAATAATTCTTTCGAGCATTCGTTAACCTTCGATTGTCATAATAAATAGGTCCATACCATGAATGACCAACTTTTTGCATCAGAACACTACCAATTGCTATATCTAAAGCATCAACAAACACATGGAAAATTTGACTCCAATTGAGAGCTATTAACATAGGTGTTTGCATTAATAATAGTTAAGATAGATCACATTGTCCATTAGAACTCTTTGCTTTTGACGAGCTAAACAATTGAGAGGAATTACAATGTGGCCTAAGCATCGCAAATGCTACCCATGCCATCGAATTCAACACAAGAATCAAAGTCCCTCTTTTTCATTTGCTGACGGAGGGACCTCTAACACCACTTTTACTTTATTGGTGTCAACTGCAATTCCTGCACTAGATATCACATGGCCTAGTAATTTCCCACATTTCACACAAAAAACCAATTTAGCCAAATTTAAAATCAAATACACTTCATGGCACTAAGTAAAGCATAATTGCAAGTGTTGCAGATGATTGACTTGGTTATCAAAGACTGAAAAATCATGTAGAAACACACACATGAAACTAGTTAAATGTGGAGCAAATATATGTTGCATGCAACACTGAAAAGTACTAGGAGCATTTCAAAGTGTGAACAACATTATGGTGCAAGTGAATAATCCCTAAATATTAATAAAATCTATTTTAGGAATATCTCCTTTGGCCATTCACACTTGATTGTAACCACTGACTCCATCTAAGATTACATTTTCCTATCGAAAACCTTGTCTCACATTGTATCTAAAAAGGGTAAAGGAAATGGATCTAGAATTGTTGTTGCATTTAGTTTGTGATAATCTACATAGATCTGTACTTTCTTGTTTTTCTTGGGTTCTATGATGATAGGGGATACCCATTCTAGATATTTAGTAGGTACAATGAACCCTACTCTCAGTAGCCGATCAAGTTCCTCCTTAACTTTCTTAGCAAAATTTGGGTTCATGTGATAAGCACTACTCAATCACTCGAGAAGCATCTGATTTCAATTGTATTTTATGCTGATATAAGCGAGGATCCAAACCACACATATAAAAAAAATCCCATGAAAATACATCCTTGTACTTATTAAGAAACACTAATAATTTTTACATAATCTACTTGATCTTCTTGAACATGGGTACTGGTCTGTGTAAAGACATCTTCCATTGGAAGTCATGTTGTCTATTCCTCTGATTATCAAATCTCAATTTTAGTTTGCACCGAAGTTGCTACTAAAGCCCCTTGTTTATATTCTACTAAAAGTTTTGGAATATTGATAATTCCTACTGACCATAAATCTTTATTTGCTTCCAATATATTAGTAGATCTTGAAAATTCTATTGGAGCCTACCTTGCCCATTTCACTGTTTGGTCATATATCTTAAGCTATGCCACAATGTCTAGAGGTAACATTCGATCACTGTTATTATGCATCTTCCCAGATCATATGAAAACTCGGGCCAACGAATCCTCAAAAGTTAAACTCACCTTGTTTGTCATGGGGACTTTGAATCTAGGTTCCTACTTCTGCCGATCATAATCTTGTGCATTCAAACAATTAGCATGTATATGTTCAACTTCAAGATAGAATCGGCATTGTGATCCCTTGCCTTCCTTCAAATAATCCCCTTCATCTCCACAATATATGTTGAAGGATCTTCATCCTCTCCCATATCCTTGAAAAATATCTCCATCCTTGACCAGTATTTCCAGAACAGCTTGGTTCGAACCTATCTCTACAATTATCTGAGTCACTTGGATTAATATTACTCACATAAGGTAGTGTATACCAAATATCATTATACTAGGATTCAGATTGAATATGGTTTGTTGTTATTATCTGATTTGTGGTATTATATCTACATTGTTTTGTACTATGATTCATTATATGAGAGATTGCACAATATACCTAGTTTAAAGCATAGAAAGCCACTACATGTCCTTCATTTCTAGATTAGTATAATATAATTGCCTATATGGATTAGATACGGCAAGGGAATTGAAGTTACTACATTTTTAGCTTCCGCAAAGTGTTGCAAAATTGGATTATTTGCTTTCAAATTTTGTTCTAATAGTTTAGTAGCATCGATGATTTGATCCAAAGTACGAGTACTATCCAATGCAAAAAGACAAATTTTCTCCCTAACTAGATGATTCAATCCGTCCATAAATCATCCTCACACCACATCTTTTGGAGGTCACTCATCCTCTAGTATCTGGCACAAGGTGCTCCAAAATAAAGAAGGATAATCAGCAACCGTTTGAGTTGGTTGTTGGCCTCTTCATTGAAGAGTTGCTTAAGAAATATGTTGAAGTGAGTTATCTACACATCCATGATAAGAGCATAAGGAGTTGTAAGTGATTGCCATTGCTTTTCACTACTAATACCATTTAGGATCTACCTCATGACATCCTCTGTCTTCTTCATTTGGTTGAAGTCATTCCATAAGTGGTTATTTCTAGCTTTGCTGCTATTAGACAAGAATGTCTGAAGTGCATCCCACGTTTCTTGTGATGTTTTGTATCCTCTAATGTGTGGTAACAAGAAATTAGAGATATATTTTAAGATATAAGACTTGAATTGAGCATCTCTTGCACAAAATAATGTAAGCTTTTCAATCTTTTCTTGTATAGGTCCTCCTTTGGATCATGGAGGCATAACTTCATCACCTCCTACAATTCGATAATGACTTCTACCTTGAAAGTAAGTTTTTGTTCTCATTTATCAAGAAATATAATTGTTCCTATCAAGATTCTCTATCATTTAAGGAAAACCATCACCCATCTTGATATATCCCAATTGAAAATGCTTCGAGAATTAAAGATTTATAGAAATATGTGATTGAAGATGTTGAATTTTGGTCCACCTAAGTAGCACAAGACCTATCCTTTGGCTGTTGGAGGTTTTAGAACACCGTATAAGCTTCAAATTGATGCAATAAAACAACCTTTGTGCTTTGGAAGATCATTTAGAAAAGATTGATCGAAAACATATTGTTTATTTCATAAGCTAGTGCATGGAACTTGCTTTTTATAGTGAAACTTGCAACTTCAAATGCTTAGTGCCCCCAACTTGATTACAATCGGCTGAATTCATATTAGAGGATGATGGCCTAAAGCAGCTATCAACCATAAGAATTATATTTATAATCAAGATACGATATAGTTATAGGTTTAACATCAATAGGTGGTGATCTTGCCTTTTTCAGGAGTGTGTAGAGAATGACCCCAAGAGCTTAAAACATCTGTTTCTTGCAATCTACAAACAAAATGATACAAGACTTTATACACATAAATTGAACAACAATATCTTTCCAATAAGACCTTATGCATAAGCATTGGGCCTTTGAGGAGTGGTAACCAGCCTTTGCAAGTCAATCGACTTTGGAGAAAATGATGCAAAGAAATAAGGGACAAGCAAGATGGAGATGCGAAATAGTTGTACATTCAGCTATTCTATTGTACAATTTCTTTAAAGTCTTTGTATACACTCCTTGTGGATTCCGCAACTTTTTTATAGCCAATTTGAGTTCAAAATTTGAGTTTGTTGTGATTGTGATGACATCAAGTTCAAAAAGGTGTTTTAGGTAGTTGATTTACTGCCAACTTCAGAACTCGTTTTATTTTTTATCCTTTAACAAGAATAAATATCTAGAGTCCATAAAGACGTATGGAGTTTTGCAAGAATGAGAGATCATAAGAAGTATCATCATGTTATGGTTCTCTTCATAAATTATTTGTGTTCAAGAAGAAATCTTTCTTGAGCATGGTGTGAGCTTGTTGTTCTAATAGTAGAGCCAAGCAAATTAAAGTGGATGAGGGAAAATGCTCATTATGTGGCAGGGAGGAGGATATTTCACATGGCACTATTGGCATCCCAAGAAGCTTTGGCAGACCTGATCTCCTTATCAAGAGTTAAAGGCCACCCCTCAAATGGGTGAGGATGAAATTGTGCTTGGCTATTGTAAACAAAAGGACTTGTTCCTTTGGAAGTTGTGGAGATGCTAGATCCTCTCGTATAGTTGGCTTAGTAGGAATCATAAGAAGTTGAACAAAGGGGATAAGAACTCCATGTATTCTCTTAGAAAATCTATGCATACCATTGGAGATATGTGTATCTTGTCAATGTCTGATGCTCTCTGCAAAGGCATTGAACTTTTGGATTTAATTCATGACCACCACCCCAATGAATGGAGGGGGCTACTATCATCTTTGTATTCCTGAGAAAGAATTTTTATGGTCTTATCCCTGGAAGTTTGATTTTGCATCTGTTGGATTGATAGTCATGTTTCCCACCCAACATTAGGGTCTGATTAAAACCTTGCTGGTTGTAAGTGATTATTGTATTCATTAGCGGGTTCTTGTGGCCTGCACAAGACATATTTTTTCCTTCATTAATTTAATTCTCAGTGTTGCTTGATTAAGGGGAGGAAAAAAAAGGGATGTTTTTTGTATGTTGTAACCAATATTGAAGTGTCTACTTTGATGTGCGTCATCCTTGTATTTGCACACATTTTTGGGTTCTTCCTTAAGGTTCTAAGAACATCTATTCATTTTACTAGGATAATTTGAGTTTGACCATTGTTGGGACTAGAAAAGAAAGGGGGCATTGGAAAAATTTGGCCATAAGAGGAAGGACCAAAAAAGTGTATATAATAAAGTGCTTGAGCATCCATTTAAGAATTGGTCTAAACATTGGATTTTTACAGGTATAGCAAGGGCTTTCAAGGGCAATCAAAGCAAGGTAGTGAAGAACGCAAGGCTTGGGAAGTGCGACTTCTTGGGCATCAGAGCAATCGAAGAACCTGACTCGAGGTTGGAAGAATACTCAACCCCCTCAGTCAATTATTAGCTTAGGCTAAACAATAGCATTGTGGATTAAAGTAGGACGATACGAACACCTCAAGTTCAAGAGACTTAAAATTTTTTTAAGTCCAAGACTAAGATAAAAGTGTGCGACACAAAAACCTAAAGAAAAGAACTTAAGTCTGACGAAACGAGAACTCAAAAGTACAACGGAAAGTTGATTCCTGACGTATACTACATTGAGACAACAAAAGAATTTAAAGGAATTTAACAAGAACCAAGCAATAAAGAACAAAGAACCATTAACGATTAGAGAAGTTCCAGGAAGTAAATTCATGAACCTTAGATCGAGCAAGCATATAGGTAAGTCAGACCGGCGAAGCCTTAGATCATCAGAAGCAAGTGTAGGAACTACTCCATGTTCGTGGGCCCAACAATTGAATAGTTATCCTTACGAGTTGGGCTCAGATACCAGTGAATCGAAAATGGATTTTAGCACAGAAGGACCAGAAGAAGGATTAAACATAGCATATTTAGAAAGACCCGAAGGACCCTACAGAACCCAATTAGAATATGTCCGAACCAACCACCTAGGTGCTCACATCTATGAGGATGGTTTGCGAAGACAAGTGGTGCAAATGCACAATCCAGATCAACCCATTGGATTGAAACGACCAGTGGTGAAATTCGAGAGAGACGCATACATAGACAAAGAAGGAACAATGTACATCCTAAGTACTCAGCCAAATAATACCAATGAATTTGGCGTAATTCAGTTAGAGATGGAAGCCACATGAAGATGCTACCACATGATTTTGACGATTGTGTTTGACGATGCTACCACATGATTTTGTTTTTCTCATCTATTCATTTCAATGAGCGTGAGGGGATTATGAGCCTATTTTGTACCTCTTTTCAATTCTCCTCCTCCTCCTCCATCTTTGACCACGTCCTAGCATGGAACGTGAGTGAGGTATTAATTCTCTTGATATCCAAGAATATCCCAATTCGCTTAATGTTCTCGGATGTTTTTCTAGGACATGGATACGCTTCTTTTCGATCATTATCCAAATACCTTTTTATCCCTCATGGTTGGTTGGAAAATGCTTTGTCTAAAAGAGATGGAAATAAAATCTTATCATTGCGGGGATAGCTCAGTTGGATCTGAAGGCCGCGTGTTCGATCCACGCTCACCGCAATACTAATCTGCTTGAAATCTGAGGGTGCCATGCATACGCCGTTTTTATGTGTTGCATCTCGTCTTGCTCACTTTTTCCCCGCATGAGGAATCTTCTTCCTTGTAGCAACATTTGTTCGTAGAATCCACCAATATTGGATTAGAAAGTGATTCAAGTTACCGAGCCTTGGCACGTGATAGCAAAGTACTTTTGTGGAAAAATCTCCATCATGGGATTGGGACCAATGCAAGAGCCAACAAAATATGCGGTGCCCTCCCGTGGTACAAAACATGTTAAAATGGTAGAGAAGACACAGGTCACCTCTTTCTCTCTTGTTTCAAGCGTATCAGTGTTTGGAAGAGTCTCAAGAGTATCTGTGTTTGGAAGAGCTCTGCTTGGAGAGGCTATAGGATGTCCTTCAATGGCATGTTGTCACAAGTGCAAACTTTGCAAGGAAAGGTATGTAATGAACTTTTGTGGGACCCCAAAGAGTGGTCCATAGAAAAATCCCTAGGCTACCTTGGTAGAAGACTTGTCAACTTCAAGAGTACCCCCCCCCCCCCCTTTAACCAGCATAAAGGGGATGAAAGGATTATCATCCTTCTTTGTACATTCCTTCAGCTCTCTTGTACCTTCTTTGTCCCTTGCATTAGCTCCCAGTAAATGAATGCTCGCTCATTAGCTCTCTCTCTCTCTCTCTCTCTCTCTCTCTATATATATATATATATATATATATATATATATATATATATATATATATATATACTCGTGAGATATGTTCTTTCAATGTCGTCACCTTGGAGATATCAATGTTGATGTGCACCATCCATGCAGATATTCATGATTTTGACTTCATCTCTAAGTGTTTTTAGGTGCATTTTGCATCGTCCAATACCTCAGTGTTTGAATTAGTCTTCGTCAAGATTAGTTGATATTTTATGAAATCTATCAATGTTTTGTAGCTTCATACAATCTAATCTTGGCCTTGCTCAAAATCAAGGCCTGAACTAAGTGATCTTCTAGTTCAACTTTCCATCATCTTGACCCATCCAATAAGGATTCATCTCATTAGATGAGTGCTTGCTCATATGGTTGGGGGAAACTTTTGTAGAGCATAAATGTTCCTTCTTAGCTTTCTCTAATTAGTTAGGATCAAGTCTTGCTCCCAAAGTCTTGGGCTTCTTAGAAGGCATAATTTTCTTGCACATTGTTTTTATCTTTCTCTCTCTGCTCGTGAAAGATGTGTTTCTCAATGTGTACTGGATATGTATTATCCATGTAAGTTTGCACAGTTCTTAGGTGTATTTTTCTTCATCTAGTAGTTAAGTCCTTGGATTAATTCGGTTTACTAAAAACTCCTTGTCTTGTCTTGTAAGAAAAATCCTTCTCTTCATACAACTTCTCCATAATGAGAAATATAAGCACTTTCAAGCACTTTATGCCTTTTCTTTTTTTCCTTTCCATTTTGAGAGAGCAACTCACTATTGTCATGGTCCCCTTTTGGTATGCATCTAAATAGGAATCACAACAAAGACACTTATTATGCAAAGATATTCAACTCGTTGTACCTATGGGAATGTAGAACTCTCACAAAATCACTCATGGCATCATCGTAAGGCATCAAAATGCGTGATCTCATTATGAATAGTCTAAGGAAAGTAGTTAAGCTATTCTTAACTAGTCATTGGGAAGGGGGGATCTAGGCTATGCAGGCTAGTCTAGCAACAAAGTTGGTTCTTGTAACTCTCGAAGATTACATGGCGTGTGTCTGGTAGAAAAGCATTAACCTCACACAATGTTTATGATTATTGGCATGGCTAACTAGCATAATGCATCATCATATTTGCATGATTTGGATAGCATGCTTTTTTTCCATAGTATTTTTCTCAAATTTGTCTCCATTGGCATCTTTGATCCCCCCCCCCAATGTGTTCAAGATGTTGGCGAGGCTCATGAGAGTCGTTGAAACATTGCATTTACCACTCATGAAAACAATTGAATCCACATCATTTGCTGGATCCACAAACACTAATAGAGAGTTTCCACAACAAATTTGCAAACAAAAAGAATTAAATGTATACCTAGATTGCACACTTGCTAGCCACAAGTGAGGAAGGAGACACAACCATCCAAAACCTAAGCATGAACTAAGTTCAAATATGTGGAACCATTCTCTAGGAAGATGTGGAAACTATGGAGTTTCTTCTCTAGCTCTAGCCTTAGTTAACCTTTAACAAGAATAAATATCATAAGAAATATAAGGAATTTCACAAGAATAAGAAATCATAAACTTGTGGTCAAGAACAAATCTTTATCAAGCATCCTCTGAGAGTGTGGTTCTAATAACTCCCCCCTCAAGCTAAAGCATGCTTGAGTTTTGAATCATTGATAATCTTGATCCATGCAATTTCTTTGAATCTAAAAAGCTTAACTCCATCAAGAGATTTGGTCATCATATATGCTATTTGGGAATTTCTTAGAGAAAATGAGACATCAATTTCTTCTTCCAAGATCTTCTCCCTAATGAAATGATAATAAGCTTCTATATGTTTGGTTCTTCCATGGTATACAAGATTTGCTACTAGATGCCCTTGTATGTGTAGCATACATTAGGCTATCTACAAGAGTTTGATATTTTTTTATATCTTCAATTTGTTCACCCTCATAAACACTAAGTCTATGATTCATCTCCATTGTTGTTCCTATAGGCTTAGGATTGTCCATCTTGAATTTTAAGAGTAGATCCACAATATACCTTCTTTGAGTCAAGTACATTCCTTGATCTCTCTAGATGACATACATTCCTAAGATGAAGGTGAGTTCTCCAAGGTCACTGATCTTGAATTCTTCCTACATATGCCTTTTGATATTTTCTATTCCATTCAAGTCATCATCTGTCATAATTATGCCATCTACATACACATATAATTAGATAACTTCATTATGAACCAACTTGATGAATGATGAAGGGTCTACATTTGCTTGATTTGAATCCTTGATCTTGCAGATATGTCACCAATCTATAGTTCCAAGCTCTAGGAGCTTGTTCTAAATCATACAATGCCTTTCTAAGCTTGCATATATAAGTACGGTAATTAGGGTTTTCAAATCATGGGGGTTGTGACATGTATACCTCTTCACAAATCCATCCATTGAAAAAAGCATTCTTCACATCAAGTTGAAGTATTTAGCAAGGTCGTGATGGTAGTCATCTAGGCAATTGGTGATAATTTTTCTTCATAGTGTTCGCCCTAGGTTTCAACACATCTTGTAGCAACCAACCAATGAGGCTTATCGGCATCATTGAAGCATTGAATTTACTTCTCATGAAAACAATTGAATCCACATCATTTGGTGGACCTACAAAACGTGCTAGCCTGCTAGTCACAAGTGAGGAAGGAGACACAACCATCCAAAACCTAAGCATGAATTAAATTCAAATATGGGGAACCACTCTATATGAAGATGTGGAAACTATGGATTTTCTACTCCATCTTCAACCATAGGTACTCTCTCTCATTACTCATTTTTCGTTAAGTAGTCTCATAGCTGCCCTTGTATGTGTAGCATAGATTAGGCTACCTAGAAATCTTTGAACATTTTGTGTATCTTCAATGTGTGTAGCCTCATAAACACTAAGTTTATGATTCATCTCCATTGGTTTTCCTACAAGCTTAGCATTATCCATCTTGAATTTTAAGAGTAGATCCACAATATACCTTCTTTGAGTCGATTTCATTCCTTGATCTACGTAGATGACCTACATTCCTAAGAAGAATTTGAGTTCTCCAAGGTCACTCATCTTGCATTTTTCATGCAAATGCCTTTTGATATTTTCTATTCCATTCAAGTCATCATCTATCATAAAAATGTCATAAACATACACACATAATTAGATAACTTCATTATGAACCCTCTTAACGAATAATGAAGGATTTGCATTGCTTGATTTGAATCCTTGATCTTGTAGATATGTCACCAATCTATAACTCCAAGCTATAGGAGCTTGTTTTCAACCATAAAATGCCTTTTGAAGCTTGCATACATTAGTAGGATAATTATGGTTTTCAAATCATGGGGGGTTGTGACATGTATACCTCTTCATTGATCCATCCATTGAGAAAAGCATTCTTCATGTCAAGTTGAAGTAGCTTCCAATTCCTTGCAACTTCAACACTTAGCAAGGTCCTGATGGTGGTCATCTAGGCAGTTGGTGAGAAAGTTTCTTCATAGTCTTTGCCCTGAGTTTGCGCACATCCTTTAGCAACCAACCTGGCTTTGTACTTGCAAACTGATCCATTTGAAATCCTTTTCAATTTATAGAACATGTGCTACCTATTGCCTTCTGATTGGTTTGCAATCGAACTAACTCTCATGTGTGGATTTCCTTTGGAGCTTTGATTTCTTCCTTTATGGTAAATCCTCTATATTCAGCTTCAATTAAGGATATTGCAATTGTAGGTTGCTTCTTGGAACTGCACGACACAAGCTTAGATCTTGCAAATTCTAGAAAACCTAATGTACTTCTCTTATCATCCTTGGATCCTTCCCAATCTACATCTGAGTGTAACTTGAGATCCAAATTTGATGTATATGAGTAGAATATACCTTCATTAATAGTGCTTTTGACGTACTTGAGTACTCTCTTATCTGCATCCATATGTGGATTTCTTGGAGAGTGCATGAAGTGACTTAGTACTTCTACACTATATGAAATATACGTCCCTTAATTTGGATTCTTCCCAATCTACATCTTAGTATAACTTGAGATCCAAATTTGATGTATATGAGTAGAATATACCTTCATTAATAGTGCCTTTAACGTACTTGAGTACTCTCTTATCTGCATCCATATGTGGATCTCTTGGAGAGTGCATGAAGTGACTTAGCACTCCTACACTATATGAATGATATGCCCTTCTATGTGTAGCATAGATTAGGTTACCTACAAGACTAATAAATTTTAATATTTTCAATATGTTCACCCTCATAAAAACTAAGTTTATGATTCACCTTCATTGATGTTCCTCTAGGTTTAGCATTATCCATTTTGAATTTTAAGAGTAGATCCAGAATATACCTTCTTTGAGTCAAGTACATTCCTTGATCTATGTAGATTACCTGCATTCCTAAGAAGAATGTGATTTCTCAAAGGTCACTGATCTTCAATTCTTCTTGCATATGCCTTTTGATCTTTTCTATTCCATTCAAGTCATCATCTATCATAATTATATCATCTACATACACACATAAATAGATAAATTCATTATGAAGACTCTTGATAAATAATGAAGGATCTATATTGCTTGATTTGAATCCTTGATCTTGTAGATAGGTCACCAATGTGTAGCACTAAGATCTAGGAGCTTGTTTTAAAGATTAAAACGCCTTTTTAAGCTTGCACACATAACTAGGATAATTATTGTTTTCAAATCCTTGGGGTTGTGACATCTATACCTCTTCACTAGTCCATCCACTCAGAAAAGCATTCTTCACACTAAGTTGAAGTAGCTTCCCATTCCTTGCAACTGAACCACTTAGTAGGGTCTTGATGGTGGTCATTTGGGCAACTCGTGAACATTCTTCACAAACTATGCTCTAAGTTTGAGCACATCCTTTGGAAAACAACCTCGCTTTGTACTTGCATATCGATCCATCTGAATTCCTTTTCAATTTATAGACCTGTCTACTACCTATTACCTTGTAATTGGTTCGGATTGGAACTAACTCTTATGTGCCCACTTCCTTTAGAGCTTCCATTTCTTCCTTTAAGGCCTTCTCCCAATTAGGGTTACCTTTAGCGTCTTCATAAGTTGATGGTTCCTTTGAGCTTTAGTCCTTGTCCAAATAGATAGTCTATTTTGTTACAAAGGTAGATTCATAACCATACCTTTCAAGTTGTCTTTTCTCCCTTGTTGATATTCCAGGAGTGAATTTGGAGCATTCTCCACATTCTTGTATCCTGGCTTTTCATCTGATTTCTAGAGCTTGTAGTCTCTCTTCTTCTCATCTTGATCATCATCTGATTCACTTCTAGAGTCCTACACCTGTGTATCATGCTTGCTACATAATGGATGAAAATTTGAATCAAGATCACAGGGTGAATTTACCTTGTATGTATCCTCTTCATACCATGACCTATGTTCTTCAAATACAACAACTTTCCTTGTGGTGAATTGTTTTTTTGATTGATTGTAGAGCCTAGATCCCATTTGAGTTGAATCATGTACATATAATTATGATAAACAACCAAAAACTTTGAAATGACCTAGACTTGGTTTTCTACCATTCCAAGCTTCATAAGGAGTCATACTTTGAAAAGATTGTCATGGAACTCTATTCACAAGGTACACTATCGTAGACATGGCTTATGTCCAAAGATAGTGTTGTAACTTCTTCTCCACAAGCATAGTCCTTGCTAATCCAACTAGGGTTTTACTCCTTCTTTCTGCATCACAATTTAGTTGAGGAGAGTATCTAGTAGTGACTTTCCTTTTGATGCCTTTCATTTGCACCTACTCTTCAAAATCTTTGGCGAAGTATCCCCCCCCATCAAATCTAAATTTCTTTAATGATCTACATGTATGATTCTCCACATGTGCTAGATACTTCTTGAAGCATTCAAACACTTCACCTTTATTCTTGATAAAAATACAAAATTTCCATCTAATGTGTTCATCAACAAAAGATACATACTACCCCTACCCTGCTAATGAAGGTTCTTGACTTGGTCCCCACACATCAATCTATACTATATCCAAGAGATTATTGTGGATGTAGCCTTTGTAGTTGAAAGGTTGCTTTTGTGCCTTCCCAATTTGAGAAGCATCACACCTATTAATCATGTGTTGTATGAGATTTTTGACAGCTCTACAACACTTTGATCTCAACATATATCCTTCAAATTCCTTTCATTAACATGAGCAAGTCTCTTATGCCACACTTCTAGCTCACTTAGATTTTGAGATCCAAAGACGTTGAGTTTAGCCACAAACTCTATGATTCTTTGCTTTGGTGTCTTCTTCATTTGGTTGAAGTCATTCCATTAGCATTCTAAATTTGGTGCTAGAAGAGAAGAATGTCTCAAGTGCATCCCATGTTTCTTATGATGTTTTGCAACCTCTTATGTGTGGTAATAAGAAATTAGAGATATATTTTAAGATATAAGACCTGACTTGAGCATCTCTTGCACACCATAATGTAATCTAGTTAGTCTCTTCTTGTATAGGTCCTCCTTTGGATCTTGGACTCAGCATAACCTCATTACCTACTATGATTCCATAATGACTTGTACCTTCTAAGTAAGCTTCCATTCTGATCCTCCAAGTAGTATAATGGTTCCTATAAAAAAAATATCTATCATTGAAGGAAAGTCATGGCCCATTTCGATGTAGCTCTGATACCACTAAAAATGCTTAGATAATTAAAGATTAGTAGAAATATGTGATTAATGATGTTTAACTTTGGTCGATCTAACCAAGACAAGACCTATCCTTTGACTATTTGAAGTTGTAGTACACCTTATCAGCTTCAAGTTGATGTAATAAAACAACCTATCTGCTTTGGAAGATCCATGAGAAAGAATTGATCCAAAGAAGATTTATTATCTCATAAGCTAGTGCATGGAACTTGCTATTCATAGTGAAACGTGTTATTCATAGTGAAACTTGCACCTTCAAATGCTCAATGGTCCAACCCAATTCCAAATGGCTAAATTCATCTTAGAGGATCATGGCCTATAGGGTTAGTTATCTATTAAGCATGAGAATCAAATTTATAATCTTGTTAGTTATCTATTAAGCATGAGAATCAAATTTATAATCAAGAAATGATTCAATTATAAGTTTAACATCAATAGGTGGTGATCCCGCCTTTTCAGGAGTGTGTAGAGAATGACCCCAAGAGCTTAAAACATATGTTTCTCAAAATCCATGAAACCAAATGATACAAAAATTTATACACATAAATTAAACACTAATATCTTTCTAATGAGCCCTTATGCATAAGCATGTGGCCTTTGAGGAGTGATAAACATTCTCTGCAAGTCAACAGAATTTGGAGAAGATGATGTAGAGAAATAAGGAACAAGCAAGATGAAGATGAAAAATACTTTTACATTCATTGTAGCTCAAGCATAAGCACCACCTCCTTTATTTGTCAATCCACGGAGACGTAAGGACCGGTATGAAGACCATGAGCGAGTGAAGGCACAAGTGTGTGAGTGAAAGCACACAAGCATGCACACACATACACACACGCGCACAAGGTAAGATCAAAGAGTGGAACAATGGAAAGCTTCGATTGCAAAAGAGTTCTCTTACAAAAGCTCTATTCTCTAACAAGCTAACCTCAAAAATGAGCTCTCTAGCTCTTTTTATAGTTTTTTGACTAGTTTTGGCCCTGTCCAGATTTAATGTCTGGCCTAGTTAAAAATTAGGTTTCAGAGCTTATTTGAGCGCTCAAAGGAAGTCTAAAAATTATGAAAATTGGTAGGATGATACTTCTAATACTCCTCAAGCTCAAGGACTCCTCGGCTTGAACAAAATGGAGTTAGAAAAATATAAAATGGTATTTACAATGGTTTTAGTGATGGAAATCACTATTTTTGTAGGGTATTCTTCTAAAAATTTGACATGTACTTCTTGGATCTCCCTACTTGCTCCTTCTTCTTGTGTGTGTCCACCTTTCTGATGTGCTTCCATGCTTGTGCTTGACCTTGAGTTCCAACACTCCCCCCCCCCTCTCGAGTCTGTCATCCTTGACAGACCCTTGTTGTAGTGGTTGTTCCAAGTAGTGCTTTGAGAGGGAGTGTCCCTTCTGTATGAACAAAAGTCGTCTGGCTTCCAAATGTGGAAGGGTTGGTTGTCTGGTTCTTCATCTGTTACTGTGAGCCTTTGCCAGTTGTAGTCCCTTGGTATGTGCTTCTTCCTTGGATTCCAGCATGACTGTGTCATTGTGAGTCTCCGTTGATGTCCTCTAGATCTTCCAAAGTTGATGTTCATAGTAGTCATGCCAAGTACTCATAACCCATAATGAGTGATGGGTAAGTGTGTTAGTGCATGGGTTGAGAAAAATATGTGCCTTGTGCACGGCCTTGTAATGTAGTCCTATGCATGCTTACTTGGAAAATGCATTAGAAGAAGTATGGTGCAAAAATTGGCGGTCTTGAGCTAAGTGCTCAAGGGTATGCCGATGAAGAGGTTTCCTAAGCTATCATGGTTATGGTGTTGCTAAAGTAAAGATACTTACCATGGTGAAGGGTCGATCAATGTTATCTCTTCGTGTTGTACACCCGGCATTTATGATGGAACATTGTCGATGAATGTCCGTGTTGATGGTCCACTGATGAAATATTTTGAGTGCCTGGTCCTGTCTCCTCTCTTCAAAGCAACATTTGCCAAATACTGAGAATTGAATTTCTTTATATTTCTTGACAAACAACATTGGGTAACTACACCAAGCTTAGTTTCACATATTCTCTTTAGCTCACCATAAGCATGAGTCTTCTCACCCAGTATACATACAAGGATTTGCAGTGTACCTGAACTACCTCTTGCAGATATCTCCTTGGATGCTCTCGTATAGACAGTAGTTAAGCATCTCTCAAGTTGCGGACCTTCAATTTCTCCCTTCCTACCATCATAAGGGGAAACAATAGTTGTGGATGCCATGTTCATGCCAAGTGCTTGACATCTACCAGATAAGGCAACAATAATATCATCTGCTAGCCGAGACACACTTTGGTATCCAGTGTGGTTGGCTCTTTGGATGTTTTCTGAACTTTGGTATCCAGTGTGGTTGGCTCTTTGGTTATGTGGAGGCTACTGATACTTTGGGCTTCCAAACCCATACCCTTTTTGCACGTCGGCCTACTATTGTTGAAGAGGTGATTTGATCTTTTTTCGGTCTCTATACGCGGTTCTTACCCTTTTCTCTCCTTGGCTTCTTTGTTGAGATCTTTCGCATGTGGGAGCGCATAGGTTGTTGTGTATGTAAGAGCCTCTTAGGTACCCTCACCTGTAACTATCCTTGTTGAGCTTCAACGAATTTCTTAGGCACCCAAACTTGTCAGATACCTTGTGGTTGAGCTTGTCCTAACTTCATCCTTCTTCTCCTGGCCTGGTTGTCATGCCTGGATGGGATTTGTGGGGGCAAGGCTAGTGGTTGCAGTTGCTCTCCTTTGCGTACCCAGATCTGCTTCATACCCGGAACGGCTTTTTGGTTGAATGGTGTCTTTCTATTTGATATAGCAGTTGTCTTGAATTGTTGCACTTGCTTTTGAGGTTGAACTATTGTGGATGCTTTACCCTTCAAAAAAGAAGGAGGGTCTGCTTGCCTTTGCGACTGTCCTTCCATGATTGAGTCCTTCTGGATCATAGAGCTTTTGACACCATACAACATCTTGCTCGTGAAGATTAGTCTTAGAGAAACTAAGAGAGTGTGTGGTGCCATGATCTGTGAGCATGTATTTCTCTAATTCTAATGTAATGCATTGTTCCTGTACCCAAACTTGAAGAAGTTGACTTATGAGGTTGAGGTTGACTGCATGGTCATAAATCCAATCTTGACCCAAGACAAGTGGTTTTGTAAGGTCCTCATCATGACAGACTAGCATTTTGACTTTCATTGGGACATCTTGAAGGTAGATGGGAAGTTCCACCTCGCCCAAACAAGGGGTATCCACACCTCCCAATCCTATGAGATAGGCTTCTATGGGATTGATGTTCAATTGCAAATCTTAACAGTAGGAAAGTCTAACTGCACTAGATGTTGCACCTGAGTCAATCAATGCTTTCACAGTCCTCACACTCTTTCCGTGTCCTATCTCCATGGTCACAAAGAGGTGTCGGTCGACCATTTGAGAAGTAATTATGCCCGATTTTTGGCACATATCCATGTGATATTTTGGGGCTTTTGGGTTGACATCTAGGCCTAGTCACCTTTACTTGTTTCGTCTAATATGCTCTCTCGCCTCGGATTGTGCTTCTTCTCTGACCCTCAGCTCTTCTTCTTTCCGCTTCTTAGCAGTGTTGAGTCTCGTTAGCATATCCTCTATAAGAGGTTCTTGATATAGCTTGACTCGACATCCACTAATATAGCTTGGCAAGACCTCACCCTCTAGAGTGGCCAATTGAACCGCACCACTAGTGGAAATTCTATTAATGATCATGGGACCGTATCCTCTTTTCTCCAATTTACGGGCATGTTGCTTGAGTGTGTAAACCAACACGAGTTCTCCCTCTTTCAATCCTTTATCCTTGATGTGTGCATCAAAATAAGCCTTTTGTCTTTTCTTTGCAGCATAGATGTCTGCTGCCGCTCGTAGCCTTGTCTCACCTAAACGTTCTAGATCAATGATCCTAGAGGACAACTCATGTCCATTCCATTCATGCTCTTGTGCTACTTTTAAAGCTAGTATGAGGAAATCTAATGGTAGCATAGCATTCTGTCCAAAGACCATCTGAAATGGGGTGGTGTTGAGTACCGTTTTGTAGGCAACTTGGTAGGCCTAGACAACATGATGAAGCTGTTTGTCCCAATCACAACATTTATTGTTTACCAGTTTCGTCAATATATTAGAGAGAATCTTATTTGTGCTCTCGTCTTGTCCGTTAGCTTGGGGATGATAGGGGGCAGACTTCTTATGTATCACCAAGAATTCTTGGAGAAGATTTTCGATGACTTCAACTCAAGAAGTGTGTACCTCTATCACTCACTAACTCTATCGGTAATCTATATCTAGTGAACACATTCTCGAATAAGAACTTAGCTGTAGTCCTAGCATCATTCTTTGTTGTGGCTTTCACTTCTACCCACTTGGTCAGGTAATCTGTGGCTACAATAATGTACTCTGCATGGGAGTTTCTAGATGGGGGGTTAATAGGGCCAACAAAGTCTATTCCCCACTTCGAGAACGCACGTCCCCCCCATCATTGGCCTCAAAGGCATCTCATCTTTTCTAATTGGATACTGTGCACGTTGGCATGTGTCACACTTCTTCACATAGGTATGTGCATCCATATGAAGAGTTGGCCACCAAAGTCCTGAGAATAGAATGGTCTTGATTACTCGGTCAAGACCAAAATGTCCACCTGCAACACCACTATGTGCAGTTTCTAAGACTTTCAAATAGTCTGATTCATGAACGCACAGTCTTAGCTAACTATCTTTGCCTCTTTGGTATAGGTTGTCTCCTACTAAGGCATAGTCCTGAGCCTCTTGCTCCATACTTCTTCTTGGTGCTAGGATAGCCTCTTTGGGTAATGTCCCTAATCTCATGAATTTTACCAATGGAGCACTCCAATCTGGAACTAGCGATACGTGATAAAGAGTCGCATGCTCCACTGGGGGTTTTTCTTGGCACACTTGACAATTTTGTATCCACTTATATACTTCTTTATCCATGCTAGGCCAATACACTCCTAAACGTTTCAAATTCTGCAATGTTCGTTGTTTTGAATAGTGATTTCCTAGCAATCCTTCATGGGCTTGTTGCAACCAATTGCTATGTTCGTCATCCTCAACACAAAAAGCTAGAACACCTTCTATATCTTGTTTGTACATGCTTCCTACCAATATGTGATATTTTTGTGATTTTACAATTTCTTCTTGTGATGTTTTCACATTCTTATTTGTGGGTCCGAAGGTTAGGATTGGTACCAACTTATTTCCCATTTAGGAACAACTTCTAAATTGAACAGATAAGCATCGGGCAATTCATCAGACACTCCTTGCGGTGACTTGTCTGAAGTGATGTGAGAAAGGTGGCCTGCCCTAAGGTGGGTCCTACCTTTTCGAACAACCACTTCAAAGTCATATTCCATTAGTAAGAGGAACCATCTTACTAAGCGTCCTGTATTGCAAGGTTTATTGACCAAATATAACAACGCTTGATGATCAGTGAAAAACTTGAACTTATTGGCCAATAGATAGTGTCTAAACTTCTTCACAACATATACCATGCCTAAGCCCTCTCGCTCTGTTGTGGTATAGTTTTGTTCAGCTATAGTTAGCTGTCTGCTAGCATATGCTATGGGCAAATCAAAATTTCCTTCACCTGTGGGTTGTGCTAGCACACATCCTATTGCATGATTGGATGCATCCACATGGACATGGAATGGCTTATTCCAATCAGGAGTGGTCAGAATTGGTGCTATGCACAAACGTCTCTTCAGCTCATTGAAGGAATTTTCACATTCGTCATTCCACTCAAAATTTGTCAACAAGGCATAAAGAGGCTTAGCTATGATTGCATACATGTGGATAAACCTACGATAATACCCACAATGGCCCATAAAGGCTTGTACCTCTTTAACATTCCTTGGCCTCGACAATTCTAATATGGCTCTAACTTTGTCCTCATCTGTTGATATTCCATTCTTAGAAACAATGTGACCTAATATTTTACCTTGTCGTACCATGAACACACACTTTTTTGGGTTCAGACACACTCGATATTCTCTGCACTTGTGGAAGATCTGTCTGAGCTCAGGGATGTGGTATCTTCTTTCTTGGGAATGAGCACATAAATCATCCACATATACTTCTAAGCTCTTTCACGAGAACTCTTTGAAGACATGACACATGAGCCTTTGGAATGTTGCAGTCGCATTTGTGACCCCAAATGGCATCACACGAAATGCAAAGATTCCCCATTCTGTGGCAAAAGCCATTTTGTGTTGATCTTCAAGGGCGATGGCTACTTGGTTGTAGCCTGAAAACCCATCAAGGAAGCTATAAACTTCCTTGCCTGCAACACGCTCCAATAAATGTTCAGTGATTGGGAGCGGATAGCTATCTCTGATCGTAGTGGCATTAACTTTTTTAAGGTTAATACACACTCACAACTTTCCATTCTTCTTGGGCACCACTACACTGGGGGACACCCATTCAGTATGCTCAATCTCATAGATAAATCTAGCTTCAATCAGCCTATCAATTTCTTCTTTTATCTTGGCTTCATAAGTGTCATTATATGTGTAGGGCTTCTGTTTGGTGGGCTTGGCATCAGCAGTCATGGGGATCATATGAGAGCATATTCTTGGATCTACCCCCTTCAAGTCTCTATAGTGCCACGCAAACACATCCCTATATTCCCTTAATAGAGCTACGAGCTCCATTTCTTCTCTTGCACTTAGGTCATCTCCTATATACGTGCATCTCTCTTCGTTCTCTTCAATGGTCACTACAATCTTCTTGGTCTTTTCTTTATTATCATATGATTCTCCTATCATGGTCTCTCTCTTAGGCATTCATACCAAAATTTTTCGGTCTTCAACTTCATATTTCTTGAAATTTTCTGGTACTTCGAACAATGACTCCTCCTCTTCTTGTTTCATTGCTTTTCTTTTCTTTTTCTTTTGACTACTCTCACTTCCATCCTTTGAATTTACTGTTTTAATGCTTGCGAGAGGTTCTTCTTCTTTCTGGTTAAACACTCCTACATCTTCTAAATAGTGCTTTTTCGAGGTAAAGCAACTATCCATCACAATGGACTCTAGATCATCGTCATTCTCTTCTTCTTCTATGACATCACTAGGGTCACATTCTTCTAGCAAGGGCTGACACATTAACATTGAAATATCATAACCCTCCTCATCACAATGAGGTGTCCATTGTTCTTCATTGACTGCAATGTCCATGGTAGCTAAGATTTCTGCCCAACCATGAGGCTCGAATTCCTCATCTGGAAAGATCATTGGTGTATAGGCTAGGTCCTTAATTGGTCTTTCTCCTAGAGAAGTTCCTTCTTCTCTTGCCTTTAAGCTTTTTTCCTCTTCCTCCGCGACCTTGCACATCCACAAATGAGTATCTTCATGCAACCAGGATGGGTCGGGTGAACTTCCAGAATGCACAGAGATAGAGTCTTCTTTCGCTTTGTGGATAGAATTCCAGTTTAGGGGTGGTACATCTCTAAAGGTGTAATCCTTCAAGGTCAGTGCTGCAAGTACAAGGAGTTGGTTACCCAGTCCTGTACTATTTGCAATTGTTGTAGGAAGGGATTCCTCTTTTGGACTTGAAGTCAACATATATCTGCTCCAAATGAACAGGTTTTCGTGTAGGACCGAATGGCTATGACGGCAGACTAATTGAAGCACGTGAAAACGACGATGGACTGCTATGACAACGGACTGATTGAAGCACTGAAGATGGCCAGAGGCAAAGATGGCAACAACGACAGACTCCGGCAGAACTTTACAACAACGACATGACAACACCAACTCTGGTGTTGAAGTGTGGTTGTGTGCAACTGCTAGACTTTTTTTGCCTTCTGTCCGTCGCGACCGACGACCCTCTTATCCGTCGCGACCGACGACCCTCTTGTCCGTCGTGATCGACGAGCATCCCGTCCGTCGCGATCAACGCTCCTCCTGTATGTCCTGATCGTCACCCAACTAGGAGAACTAATTTTTTGGTCGGTCATGGTCTCTTGCCCTCACGATTGATTGTCAACTGGGCATCCCGCTTAACTAAGTCCCCTCTGTTCAGGCGGCGTAACCGGCCTTCGCTCTGAAATGCGGACCCTTCTAGCGGCTCTTCTTTACTTCGCATGCGCCACCTTCTTCGGGGGCTTCAATTGACTTTGGATCTCCAACGGCATTAAGAGAGATTTAATCTTCTCAGTTTGCCGCCCACGGTCCAAGGTTCAATCTTTGATTAAAGACCCTTCTATCCACGTTTCTTTTCCGTGAAGTTGTTCAAAGTTAAAGGGTCTAGGCTTAATATTTGCACGCTCAAGGCATCCAAAGGTGGTGTTTTTTTTGCACGTGTTCTTCCTTGCAATATCAAAAGCTTGTGTAGAATTGTTGAACTCTTCAACACTATCCACCAGTGGAGTTTTGGAGGTTCACGTGGGTATGGCTCTTAGGTTTTAAGGAGACTTTCTCTCTGTGGCCGCCCTTATGGAAGTGGGGGTCCCTTCCCTCATTATGAGTAATTTAGCTCCAGTTGTCTTTGCCGAGGCTGACATCGCCCCTAGCTCATCAGAGACCGTGGTAGCCCCTCGGGTTACTCTTAATCGCGAAGCGATCCTTTCAACGCAAGAAGAACTCAAGAGAACTTGCCTCATTGGCCAGCTGTTCGGTCCCAAGCCCTCGTTGGAGTCTGTGCGCCAGTGGTTTCGCAAAGAGTGGTTCCCGCGTGGCATAGTAGTGAGTAAGTGCCAATTCCTTCCAGCCAGACACCTCTTGCTTGTCTTTGAGAATGAAGAAATGGCACTCCAAGCCCTTAGTGTCAGGTTTTGGCAAGTTGGGCGTGCCACTCTGTGCCTCTTCAAATGGGCCCCCAATTTCGTGCCCGACAAATCTAAACCCCTTCGCTATCCTGTCTGGGTTGAGCTCCCCAATCTCCCTTACTTCCTTTACGACTTTTTGTGGGATATTGTCTCCCCGATTGGCAAGCCGCTGGCCTCACGTGGAGATGTTGGGGGTTTCATTTATGAGGGCTCAAAACATGCGTTTAATGCTCGGTGGCATCCTCAAATGTGTGTGGAAGTAGACCTCAGCAGGCCTCTCCCCTCGAAGATTATTGTCGATTTGGGTGAAGGGGAATCTTGGGTTCAGGAGATCTCTTTCAAAAATCTGCCCAATGCCTGCTTTCAATGTGGTCAACAAGGCCATCGAATAAAAGATTTCCCCTTGAAGCAAAAGTTTAAGCAAGAAGCAGCGAACAAAGCCCAAACTCTCAAGGGGAAGCAGGTCAGCCTACCAGAAGAGGAAGAAAAGGCTGATCGAATCCCAGAAACCGACTCTGAAGGGTTTTCAGAGGTTAGAAGAAGAAGGAAAGCTAGCCCTAAGAGAAGATCAAACCCAAGGAGACACTTAGAGAAGTCCCGATCGCCAGAAAAGTCACTCAATAACTTATATTGCAACCTCGAGAAGGAGGTTAATGAGCTTGATTATCTGGGAGGGAACAGGGACTTAGCGGGTACAAGTAACTTACCCTTGGAGCTGCCCCTTCTCATGCGGTCAATCAAGAGAACTACACAACTAGTAAGGAAGATGGATTCACCACAAGTAATGAGGACAATATGGATAGTGAAAGTTCCATCATTGGAACAACAATACCAGAAACAGCCTCTCCTTCTCCCTCACAGGAGGCTTCCCGCAAGGGAAAACAGTTGGCAGGTATGCCTTGGAAAAGCCCCCTCAAATCGAAGATGCATGGTCGGCACCATCCCCCCTCAAGAAAGAAAGAAGACTCCAAGAGGAAAAAAGAGAAATCCCACCCTCAGAATGAGGGAAGTACAAGAAAATGATTATCGCTTCTCTAAACACTAGGGGGCTAACTGACCCCTCAAGAGCCACCATTATTGGTCAATGGCTCCGTGACATAAGCTTAAACCCGGACTTCATCTGTCTTCAGGAGATTAAAATTGAAGGAGAAGACCTTCAAAAAAGACTCAAGAGCGTCTCTCAGTACCATGTGTGGTTTTCCACAACCCCTCAGCATGGTTCCGGTGGAACTGCCATTGGAATCAATCACCTCTGGGCTAATAAGCTTGACTACACGAGCGAAGACAGAAACCACAGGTGGTTGGTAGTTACATTCAACACCCCCTTCCAATTCTCCCTGATTTCTATGTATGCTCCAAACGAGGATGCTGCGAGGATCAATACGTGGTCCTCCTTGGATTTGTTTTCTCATAATGTCATGATTTGCGGTGACTTCAATATGGTGGAGGACCCCTCTGATAGGTGGAACAACAAGGGCCGTATCATTGACGACCAAGAGAAAGAAATTTGGGACCAAACCAAGCTGTTTTTGGATCTGGTTGAAGTCAAGGACCCGAATGGCTTTTCTTGGTCCAATCTTCAATTGGGTGAGGACTTGAGGAAAGCGAGACTCGACAAAAGCTACATTTCGCAGAATCTCATCCATCAATGGGGTCCTCCCACCCTAACACAATGTATCAACCTCACCGTCTCAGACCATTATCCAATGGTGCTCACCTTCCCCCTCCATCTAAAAGTCGCAAGGCACCTTGGTTTCATGCCAGCCCATTTGTCTTTTTGCTCCCCTCTATACGCCATGAAATCACTAACGCGTGGCTTGAGGCCTTTGCTGTATGCACCTCTCCAGCCAAGTGTTGGAGAAACGTGGTGGAAAAGTCTCGTCAGATCTTGATTAGGACTACGAAAGATGTCAAAACCATCTGCCAAAGACGTAGAGAAAACCTATACCGCCGGCTTCGGAGACTCGAAGAAGAAGTTAATAAAGGAAAGATTCAATCTCAGAAGGGACTCCAAAATATCAGAGGAAGATTAAGATACGAGGAGGAGATCAAAAGGAGAAATTTGCAAATTTATTTTAAGGAATGGTGGGCTGGTAAGGCAGACAAACCTTCCAAGGAGATGTGCAATGTTCTCAGAAGAAAACAAATTAGAGAGGAGATCCCGCTACTGCTTGACAAGGATGGGACAGAATGTAAAACAGCAGAAGAAAACATTGGCATTATAGAAGCACACTTCACGAGTCTCTTGGGCAGTGCTTGTCCCCTCTCCCCCCATAGGCAGGACTACATGGCCACCATCTCTCGGACTTCCCTACATAGAATCCCAAGTAACCTGAGCACTCTGCTTGATGCCTCCATCTCTGAACAAGAGATCCTAGAAGTAATCGATTCGCTTTCGAACGGCAAGAGCCCGGGGCCTGATGGGCTCACTAATGAGTTCTTTAAATCATTCAAATATGTGGTGGCCACACCCTTGCGTCTTGTTTGGCTTGAGGCACTGGAGTTCGGTGCCCTTCCCACTTGTCTCAACAATGGCATCATCAAACTCATACATAAAAAGGGGAGAGGAATAGAATTGAGAACTGGAGACCTATCACAATGCGTCAAACTGGATATAAGATTCTTGCTAAAGCCATTGCCAATAGGATATCCTATCATTTAGACCAGTGGCTTAGAAAAGACCAAAAAGGCTTCATTAAGGGGAGGTCAATATTGGAAGCCATCATTGATATCTGGGAAGGTCTGGAATACGTGAAAGAATCTAATCAGGACATCGTCTTCCTCAAGATTGACTTTGACAAAGCCTACGACAGATTGGAATGGGACTATATTTTACAATCGCTAAAGGACCTCGGGTGTAGTTAGAGATTTCTCAGGATGATCTCCACTCTCCTTGGCAATGCCTCGACCAAAGTCAATGTCAATGGACAACTTTCAAAGGCAATCAAACTAAAATGATCCATCAGGCAAGGTTGCCCGTTGGCCCCACTGCTCTTTGCCATCACCACTGAAGGACTGAGCCGACTTGTGGAGCAACAGATGGAGCTTGGTCACATAAGAGGCATTGCTTTGCCACATAACTCTAGGCAAATGACCATGAGGCTATTTGTCGATGACACAAATGCCTTTGTTCACAATGATGATACCAACTTAGAAACCTTTTGGTGGTGCCTCGACACTTTTTGTGAGGCCTCTGGATCTAGAATTAACCATACCAAGACTGCATTTAGGGCCATCAAAGGGAACCAACCCAATCTCCTCACTGTGCAAGGATGCCAAAGCATTCAATCTGGTCAGGTCGTTCGCATTCTTGGTATCCCCTTGGGATTCGGTGTTACTCTGGAACAAAGGTGGGCTTGGATCCTCGCTAGACTTAATAATAAACTTAACTACTGGAGGGGTTTGCAAATCAATCTTGCTGGCCGGGCCATGGTGATCAACACATTCCTCATATCCTCAATCATATACTTTCTTTCTTGTTGGAGACCAAAGAATCAAGACTTAGCCAAATTAGAAAGTACTTGCAGGAACTTTCTCTGGACCGGGGACCATAACAGGAGGGGAGTGCCTAAAACCAAATGGTCCATATGCACTAGCCGAAAGGAGAATGGAGGTCTGGGTATTATGGACATTGGTAACATGGCCAATAAACTTGCAGCTAAGTGGATTATTAAGGTGTGGTGCAACAGAGATTCCTCTTGGGCCACATTAATTTTCAGAAACACAAATGTGATTACTTTGGTAGGCTACCCTGGATGGAAAAACCTCGACATCCTCACCCTCTTGTTCTCTCCGATTCCGGTTTCACCCGAAGGATCGATCCTGGTAAGATCCTTGTGGTTGAGCTGGAACACATTCAAACCTCACATCATAATCAACAAAGATTGGAAGTGGGCTTGAGGTATAAGACAAAACGATTCTATTTGGTTCCGGATCCAAGGCATGAGAAACGTGGAGTCTTGGAATGTCTTGAGTGCCAAGAGACTCTGGAACAAGGGATTCAAACAATGGAAGCACCTCTAGAAACAGGACACGAACAGATGGGTGGACTTTGAGGACCTTGACCATACTACCACGGTCACATACGAGGAATGGAATGTTTTACTAAGCAGACGCCATGCTTGGGACCGATCTAAAATCCGACTTCTTATGGGAGAGGACTCTCCGAACCCAATGGGCCTTAGATGGTATAATGGTAATCACCTCTCCAAGATTCCACATGTCAAAGCTTGCAATGACATTACATCAATCTCAACAAGAAATGGGGTCTCAATTGGACGCGACTTCCATGGGATATGAAATTTATGTCTATCTTGCACCCTCTCATTGAAAATAAGAAGTCTGTTCTCCTATGGCAAATCCTACACCGTGGAATATGGACCAATGAAAAAGCTAACAAGATCTGTGGGGTTCCACCCTGGTGCAAGCGATGTTGCCGTAGCAAAGAGGATATAGGTCACCTACTCTTTGCTTGCCCTAAATCCCTTCGGTTATTGAGGGTCCTTGGTCGTTCACTGGGACTCCAAGAACAAATCAATTGGAAGCAAGTCCTCATTGGTGAAGCGACCGGTTGCTCTGCGATGTTGTGGAATGCGATTAGGGGAGAACTCGTTTGGAAGATTTGGCAAGAAAGATGTGCTCAAAACTTTGGCAATAGCCCCAAGGAGTGGTCACTCGAGAGGTTCCTTTTCCTTCTCAACAGAAGAATTGCTAACTGTAAGAAACCCCCCCCCCTCCTTCAGACATCACAAAGAGCTACAATATGTCAACAATAAGCTTAAAACCAAGTGGGCTCCACATGATGGGGACGCGAGGTTTATCAACCTCCTCTATAACACCTTGTAAGCCTTGCAAGGCCTAGCACAAAGGCTATGGCAGAACAACGGAATGAAAATTATATCAGTTGGTGCCAGCTCTGCTTGGAGAAGCAAGTGGTCGCTCCGCGATTCTCCGGAATGCTCAAAGCTCTGGTCGATGGAGTATTCAGTGTTCCTCCTTGGCCAAAGGATCGTTAATTGTAAGAAACACCCCTCTTTTTAGGAGTCTTCAAGCATTCCGTTTAATCTAGAGCTCAATTTTCCCACATGGGTCTTGCTTGTGGGTGAGTGGGCGATTAACCTTTCTCTTGTAAAGCCAGCTACACTCTGTAAAAGCTTCCCCCGCTCTGTGGGATTCGGGGGGGTCCCATGGGCACTAGTCTCCTTCTTTTGTATCTTTCCTTTATTTAATTCAAGTCCGGAAGAGTAGGCTAAGGCCGAACTTCCTTTGTAAAAAAAAAAAAAAATTGTTGTAGGAAGGGTCTTCCTAGGATCATCTCATAGACATTATTTTTTTCAAAGTCACATATAGCAAAAGTGTGTTCAAACTCTACACCACAAGTGGTTAGAGTTATCCCTTCTAGAAATCCTAGAGGTCTTTCAAAATGTCCGTCAGCCATTCGAAGCTTCATTCTAGTTGGTCTTAATGTGGGTTTGCCCCATCGCTTCCACAAGGAGGTGGTCGCAATAGCAACACTAGCACCTGAATCTATGATTGCTTTGGTTGTGTAACCTTTGTAGGTGATTGGAAGATAAGTATTACCTTCTTCACCCTCACACATGTCTCCTATTTTATCGAGAGGTATCTCTGGTACTTTCTGCTTAGAGCCTCCTTTTGGCATATTGGATTCAAGTTCTGGGACCTGATCCTTCACATGATCCCATAGATCAGGTTTTGCTTTGAGCATCTCTTCTAGAGTGAGATGACATTGAACCTTAGTGTTCTTCATGACATCAGTGTTCCTTGGGACCACTGGGTCTTCATGTCTTACTAGTATTGTGGGAGCTCTGATATGAAGAGATTCAGATTCCCATGGGCCTGTGAATTGTGGCAACTCTTGTAAAGAATTAGATTCAAAATTTAATCTTTCATCTTCTTGTTGCTCTATTTGGTCTCCATAGATAGACGGAATGTCTAGGGGAAATTCATCATGAAGATCATCAATCTCAGGAATAGGAGGGGGATTACCCTTCTCCTTGGCCAATTTCTCTTCTTGTATTTCCTCCAAGAACTCTTGAGAGTACTGTTGGATTGAAGGAGGTATTCCAGCATCCATGGAATTAAGAACAGAAGCTCCCCTTGGTGGTGAGCTTCCTCTCTCAATAACTGGTTGAGCCTGTGGAGGTAAAGAAACTTGTGGTTTTTTTACCAACTGCTCTAATCTTTCTAGTAAGCCCTGGAAATGCAAATCTGGTTTGACAGAGTTTGTCTGATTGAACTTTTGACTGGTCTCAAGCATAGCTTGAGCTTGTTCTACCATTTTCATGCACATTTTCATCCGTTCAGTCTCTAAATCCGCTCTTGGGTAACTCTTGTCTAGGTTTGCAACTGTTGGCCCTTCTTGAAGTTGAGCCTGGTAGGCCTTGAACATCATGTCCAAGCCTTATGGGGTTGGATCTGCAAGAACAGACCCTGATTGTGGTCTATTCACAATGGGTAGTGGGGCGGGATGAGGTGGAGTGGATGGAGTTTTGGCATATAAGGAGTTTTGAGATGCAATGTCTTCTATTTTTGTTTTTGCGGTTTTCTTCTGCCACTGCACACTTAACTGGAATTACATTGGCAGCCACTGGTGGTTGGTTTCCTAGGATTGGTTGTGGCCTATATGGTGCCTGATATTGTTGTTGTGGTCTATAATATGGCTGTTGGTATTGGTTATGATACCTACCTTGTTGGTAAGGTTGCTGATAATTCTGTCGAACAGCCTATCTATTGTATGGACAATCTTGAGCCATGTGGTTCGTGTATTTCCTCTCAATAGTGCAATATGGAGCACTCCTTTCTCTCATGTTCTGGTTGTGGAATGGGCATACATTAGCCATATGGTCACCTCCGCATGTATAACACCGATTCAATGAGGTGAATCTGGTATTTGTCTATTTTGAACTCCTAGCTTCTTGGCAACTTGCTCTACTATCTCATCTAGCTTAGTGGAGGCTCTGGAGGTATGAGTAGTAGAATTGTCTGAGTCTTTATAGAGTTTAGATAGTCCTAACTCCTCACCCAAGTTGTCTTCTATGTCAATGTAGATCTGCACACACTCTTCTATGGATCTAGGCTCTTTCAAGTACACATATGATCTTAACTTGGTGCTCAATAAGCCATCTAAAAACAAAGCCACTTGTTTGGCTGCTGTGGGTAACTCTGGAGCAAGGCATCTTTCTAGGTACTGTTTGAACCTTCTACCTACTAGTCGCACTATTTCTTGGGATGTCTGCTTGAAGCTGTGGATCAAAGATGATGTGTTATGCCTGATACCACCCTTGGAAAATTCTACGATGAATTCATCTAGCAGTTGACCTACATCGCGATAGTTGCGACTACTCAATTGTTGAAACCAAGCTAAGGCAATGCCCTTAAGAGTCAAACCAAATGCCTCGTACTAGGTGAACAAATCCTCAACTTGTTCAACTCTTAACACTTGTTTGAACTCGGCCACATGATCATAAGGATCTCCTGTCCCGTCAAAATAATTATTCATTGCCTTCATCATTTGAGTGGGTCTAAGGGTTCTTGGGTGCTCTCGGGGTCTAGGCAATGGAAAATCATGTTCATCTCTTTGTTGCCTATGTGCTTGATGTCTCTCTCTTTCAGATCTTTCATTTTCAAATCCTGATCTATTTATGTCCATAGTGTGTGTAAAACTGACCTCAAGTCTCTCTCTGGCTCTTTCCCTCTGGTTTTCATGAGCCTTGGATGATCCTACTCCTTGGAGGCCATGGGACACATTGGATCGTGGTGGAGGAAAGATCAATTCACCCTACCAAGTATATGCGTGCCTATCATGCTCTGATACCAAGAACATTTTCTCTGATGTGTTATCCAAGTAGACAACTTTGCCTAGTATCTCAGGATCTTTGAATTCGTAGATAATGACTATACCCAATTGGCTAGGTTGATCTGGCTTGAATCTCCAAAAGGCTTCCTCTGTTTCTCTATTCAAGAATAGTTCTATGCTTTTGTTGTCTTGAGGGATCCAATCTGGAGTGATCACTCTGGTTAAAACTGACTTACCTCTAAGAGTCTGGGGTCCTTGTTTTAGGTCTCTTATTTCATTCTCAGGATTGATATTTCCAAACTCATCGGTCCTATCTAGTAGGTTGGTGACCACATATATGGTTCCTTCCTTATCAATGTATGAACCCTCTTCGAACTTGACTACAGGGTGTTCCAGTCCAAAGGGTTGATCTGGATTTCTGAGTTGTACCACTAATCGCCTCAAGCCATCCTCATAGATGCGAGAACCTAATCAGTTGGTTCGAATGTATTCCAACTCTGTCCTATATGGACCTTCGGGTGTTTGTAGATAGGGAGTTCCTGAGCCACCTGCATGTTTTCCCATGCTAAAAGACATTTTTGAGTCACTTGTGTCAGAGCTTACTACATAGGGATAACCACTTAGTTGTTGTATCCAAGACTTAGCTGTATGGTTGACATTTCCCTCAGAAGATCTAATGCTTTGTCTATCCTTGCCTAGTTTTCTACCAGAGCTCAGGTTCATAAGCTTTGGTTAAGAGTCCAAAATTTCCCTTTCGTATGGTTCAAAATCCTTTGGAGTCCCCTTGGGTTCCTGGTCCCACCTGAAGGTCAACTTCAAATTATCCTATCTGAAAATCAACGCATTATTCTTATAAAAAATAGTTCAAGCCATCTAGGAATCAAAACGGGCTTTCCAACAAGCTATAGAGCTCAAAAAATGGACTTTTGATGAAAAAGTTATGTCAAATCAAGCTCCTAGGGGTCAAAACAGGCAAACAGGACCTTTTGGGAAAATCACAATTTTGTGTGAAAATGGCGATTTTGGGGGTCTGAAAATCACGATGCTTGACTCTTATGAAAATCGCGATTTTGAGGGATCATGAAAATCGCGATGCTGAGCAACCACAAAAATCACGATTTTGTAAAATCATGAAAATCGCGATGCTGAGCACTGATGAAAATCGCGATTCTGAACAATCCCACAAAAGGCGATTTTGAATGAAAATCGTGAAAAACTCGATTTTGAATGAAAATCGTGAAAAACGCGATTTTGAGTGAGAATCGTGAAAAAAGCGATTTTGAGTGAGAATCGTGAAAAATGCGATTTTGAGTGAGAATCGTGAAAAACGCGATTTTGAGTGAGAATCGTGAAAAACGCGATTTTAAGTGAGAATCGTGAAAAACGCGATTTTGAGAATGATCACAAAATCGCAATTTTGAATGAAAATCGTGTTTTGCTTAGAATCGTGTATTTGACATGAAAATCACGATTTTGGATGAAAATCGTGTTTTTGAAAATTGCGATTTTGGAATCAACAGAGAATCGTGTTTTCACAAACTCGTGTTTTGTGCCTGAAAATCGTGATTTTGAGGGATCATTGAAATCGCGATTTTGATTGAAAATCGTGTTCTAAAAATCGCGATTTTGGATGAAAATTGTGATGCTTGGAGGTCTGAAAAATCGCCATGCTTGACTCTTATGAAAATCACGATTTTGAGGGATCATGAAAATTGCGATGCTAAGCAACCACAAAAATCACGATTTTCCAACAAGCTATAGAGCTCAAAAATGGACTTTTGATGAAAAAGTTATGTCAAATCAAGCTCATAGGGGTCAAAACAGGCAAACAGGACCTTTTGGAAAAATCACGATTTTTGTGAAAATCGCGATTTTGGGGGTCTGAAAATTGCGATGCTTGACTCTTATGAAAATCGCGGTTTTGAGGGATCATGAAAGCGCGATGATGAGCAACCACAAAAATCACAATTTTGTAAAATCATGAAAATCGCGATGCTGAGCACTGATGAAAATCGCGATTCTGAACAATCCCAAAAAAGGTGATTTTCAATGAAAATCGTGAAAAAATCGATTTTGAATGAAAATCGTGAAAAACGCTATCCTCAGGTTCGTATCAAAGAGGGTAGATAGAAGAATTATGGATACTTCTTACGTATCAAACTCTTTGACTCTAAGAGAAAGCTTCAGAGAGTTGTGTCTTAAAATTTGCAAGAGAACCAACGCGATTGAATAAAGCCTTAAACTTACTTGTTCTAAAGAATGGTGTAGGCATGAAAGCCTCAATTGGTGGATTAGTTCAATCACTACTAATACAGCACGGATAAGATGCTTGGGTCGAACTCACATGATGAAAGAGAACAACACAAAATGTTAATTAACTCACTTTCGGAACTTGTTCTCAATGGCTTAATTGTTGGTCCCATTAAGTATGCATTAGTCATGCATCAAAGCTTGGCAATACTTAGCGCAAGAAGAAGAGACGATAAAGCATATAAACAAGTATGCCTGACAAACAACCACTCACGAGACATATAAACCATTCCTTATTCTTGAGTTTATCATCAATGCATATCCACACCATGTGCCCCTATGCTAAAACAAGTTTGTTCTTTTTTAAATAAAACATCAAGTCGATGTAATAGTCGCAAGGCAATCGGTAGTTAACATATGAGCTTTAAGAGTCCCAAACATACGATTGACAATGTGAACAATTCCATCTCAAATTCTATCAATGAGTTGGAACACACTTCATAGAACAAAACATTGAACAGTCGAAGTCACATAAGTCACGTCTCTCACACAAATTCAGTTATTCTCTATCTCTATGGACACTGCCATACATTGACATAGTATTTAAAGCGCTGGCTACAGTTGTAAACTCGAAAAGAAGATAAGGACTGTTTCATTAACTATTGCTACATATATGCAAACAATGCAGTTCTCATGACCGAGATCTTCTTACAACATTCGCAAATGATTTAGTCCATTCTAAAAAATCTTAAGTGGAATAGTTTTAACGACAGCTTATGCTCAAAGAAAGTAAAAATCACTTCCATTGTTATAAACAGTTCTTGATTTGCCTATACTGTTATATCTGTCTATATAGCTCTGGTCGTACAATTGCAAGTGCAATGCACACATTCACAGCGCATGAAATTTCTTCAGTCTCCATAGCTTCATGAATCATATGATCATTTATTCATTCAAGTGAGGAATTATCATTCATTCAAATGAACTATTGTAAAGTATTCACTGATATCTGAAATGAAAAACATTAGATCATAACTTTGTTATTTAGAGCAAATGCTGTTTTCAAAAAGAAAAACAAAACAAAGAGAAAAAAAAAACCATGATGGCATCTCGTGTCATCCAACATGATGTTGAGAAATACTTGGTACACGTAAAGAAACACAACAATAATTGGCAGTCATAAATTGTTAACTTCAACAGGCACAACTCCATTGATTTTTTATGTACCGGTGACTTCAATAGGCACAACTCCATTGATCTTCGCAAACCATCAGTCTGTAGCAGTCAACCTTTAATATTTTTGATTTCGCAGCACATAATTTTTTCCATTGAACACGAAGACTTAGCCTTCTCATTGTTGAACATGTGCTCTACACAAATCCCTGAAGAACTTCATGCATCAGATCTAGTTTTGAATTGCTTCCATGCATTCTCGATGCCTATCAATTCATCAGTATACAACTCATGCTTAGTTCCCTTTTCATCTGAACTATCACTCTATTCTTTCTCTACATCAGGAACAGATGATTGGATAATTCTCTCTGACGCAGCTCTGACCCAAAACAAAAAAAAACTTTGTGTCGCTTAAGCATCACATTCCATAGCTGTTGTCCCTTCGAAGATGAGCTGCCCTTCTCTGCGCAACTATAAGAGCAGCAGTTGGCTTCGTAATCTACAAAGCACTCGCCAACTAAATGTATGGGATTAAGGGCGCATAATAATCAGCTCCGCTCACAGACGTGCATCAAATAATAAATTTCTTCAGTTTTCAACATGAAGCATGGTGTGGCTGCAGAAGCAAAGCAGTAGCAGAAAGGTAGAAACTCCGAGCTGCGGCTACCTACACTCCCTCTTATTTTTTGATATCTGTTCTCCAGACCCTATATGTCAGATGTCTATCTCTTTTTCTCCTCCGCTTCTTTTCTTCCATATGCAGTAGATACCCTCTCCAATAGCGGTCAAAATTCCCCCTCCTTCGCGAAGATCTCCTAAGATAATATATTAACTTCTCCTCCACGTGATTGCTTCTCCCCCCACTGCTGATCTCCATAATCTGCCATAAAAGGTTAAGATACATATTCTCCAAAAAAAACATTACGCGTAAGTCCTTTGCTTTCTACATCAAATACTTCATGCCTCCTTTCCTTTATATATTAGACATATACAATATAACCTTCATACTAGAACAAGAAGCACGTAGAATGAGACGTATGCACACACAAGCGATAAATGATTTTGTATACATTTCGGCTTCTATACACACACGAAATTTCCCCTTCATTCCCATATTGAAGTCTTTTGTAAACATAAAAAAAAAACGGAGATCATAGACAACAATCTACACTAAATATTCAAGAACATATGCAAATCAACCACTTAGACATGGGAATGCAATGAGAGTTCTTTTCTCGAGGGTAGAGATCACCGGATAGGGAATAATCGATGGCTTTTATACGAAGTGTCTTTCACATAGTAGCTATCCGAGTCTCTTTGATAGTGTCCTATAACCCCTTTAGACCATCCTAGTAGACCTTTAAGCTAATACTTCATGCTCGATCATCAAATTTATCTTCGAATCACGACCACATCGACCTCCTCTGAACCTGTGCATCCTCCGGATGTGCCAATCAACCTGCATACATACCAATAAACACAAGCAAGGATCAAGTAGTCATGGCAGATAAACTCAACTTAAAGAAATTTCAATTAGATGCATGAAATTTGAGTATGCATTAAACTTAGCATAAATCAAGAGAAGAAGGTAGACAAAAACATCCCATACAACATATCAGAATACACTAATGCACTTAGACTAGAAATCACATGAGTAAATCGAAAACTTCTTAGCTCTCTCGTTAACTCGACCCGGTCAGATCTAGTAGCCTATCCAAAGCATTTGCATATATCAGTCTTCACTAACTCGATTTATGAAACTTGCTTCTGGCTTCCCTATTGATCTCCCATCATCCGAACCCCTATCAAACCTTTTCTTATTTTTCTCTTATTTTTATTCTATTTTTCTTTTATTTTAATTCTTTATCCCAGCTCAACCTTTATATTTTTGCTTTTATCGTTATTTATTTATCCACATATATCGGCCGATGCCGAAATTGGATGTGACTTGTGGACCTAACCACCCGGCCAAGTTTAGCCCACCCATCTACTGACCCGACATAGCACATGATGCACAATGTCAGCCTCATACAAAATCGACATCAGCTCGTGGCTCTGACCACCCGGTCACAGTGACTCCACCCGCCTATCAACCCGTATGAGCGCGTAACAATATATAGGTCAGGCCATACGACACAACTAGCGTCGGCTCGTGGCCGATCGCCGGACTAGGGTAGTTCCACCTGCCTGCTAGCTCATCGCAGCGCCCAACAACACATATACATACACATAGATAGCTGGCTGGTAAAAGAATTCTTTTCTTAAGACATAATCTATCTGAAGGTCAGATCGGATGAGAGATCAAGAGTAGAAGCCGAAGTGTCTCACTCATCAAGTGCTCATAAACACTAGTATATACAGATACTTAGTCTAGGTCTTCCCTTCACCTTCCTAGGTCTTGTTCTCGAAAGTTCTAGTCCATCTTCTAATCTTACTCATATAATCCTAGTCCTTATACATCACATGTAATCTCATTAGTGGTACGAGATTTTTGTCCTACTTAATTTTCTTAATTATGCATTCTTTTACGTTTTAACAGCGAGTCGTAACAAACGAGAACTATGTCGTAAAAAGAGAACACTTACGTCAAAAATTACATGTTTTCACCTCATTTTTGGAATTCCTTTACACCAGTATACATATATTACAAAAATGAGGTGAAAACAAGTAATTTTTGACGTTTTTTGTCATTTTCTCAAAAAAAAATGAGCTCAAAATGTAGTCAAAATTTCACTATATTAGGCATTGACGTGTCCCAAAATGTATATGATAAGACATTGACATGTCCAAAATCTATATGATAAGACATTGACATGTCTAAAATATATATAAGAATGTAGAAATCAATAGTTTTTACACAAAAATAACATTTTAGACATATCTTTAATGGGTGGATATCTGATTGTTATTCAAAATTGCTACAAAACATGGTTTCATTAACCAAACTACTTTGAGGCATTTACATAAGCACTAAAAATGTCTGAGAGCTTCAATGCAACTCACAACTTTGTCGATCTATGTCTACACCCTCATCATCTGATGCACTTGATTGAGTCTCATACTGTTGAGAGCTCTCTTCTTCTTCTTCTATATCCACAAGAGCTCTATCTTCATCCACGTACATACCAAATTCTGCAGGATCATGCACAACTCTTCTTGTTTTCCTATGATTTCCTGTACCACATACATCTGGAAGCTTTTGTTTTATCATGTTGATGGTTGCTTTCCTCAAGTGACCAGTTTTTGTCAAGGAAAAATCATAAACAAGAATATCTACATCATCCATTTTAAGAGTGGATGTGCTTCGAATATTCTTTTTCCTTTTTGAACCTGTTCGTTTAGTATCACACACCATTTCTAAGTTATATTTACCTGTGAATGCATTACTACTTTTAGTGTAATACCAATGCACCACCAAAGCCTCTATTCTTCTCTGATCAATATCTTTAGTTATCTCTAAAACCTTTGCAATCCAAAATGGTCTGGTAGCCTCATCACCATCAGCAAGTACTGCAATAAGCGTTCCAACATTTATCTCTATTAAATTTCCTTGCCATCTTGCTTCTGCCTGTTTTGTCATCCTTGGGCCTACATAAATATTTCTTTCTGGTGGATGTATAAAACTTTGAAGTGCATCTGCATTACATGCTTGGGCCACATTCACGGATCTTTGTGTACAAAAATCCCATGTGAATGGAACATCAACTGGCCATTGACCTGCAATTGTATACTGTATAATCTCTTCTTGATGATTGAAAAAGTCCTCCCACCAAGATACATCTTGATCTCCAGCATATTTTTTTGCACGCTCAATATGTCTCTTCTTTTCAATGAGTGCATGCATCCAGCTTTTACTTTGATCAACCACACTTCCACATCTTTCTGTATTGTTTTTATCTTCATATGGTGATTGTTCTGCACCATACACTGTTACAGTAGACAAATTAGGCACCTGCAATAAGAAACTGCATCCCTCTTTAGGCTCCCACCCAAGAGAAGATGAATACTGCTTTGCAAATAAAAGGGTTATTTCATCAACCCTCCTCATCAAGAATACATGGTTGAAACTAATATTGTGCAATGGAGCCAAAACCTTAGCACTGTTATCAAGGCCCATTGAGAAAAAGTGCTTAAAGTCATAAATCTGTGTGAGGTGTTGAACTTCTGGTTTTGGAGTATATGCTTCTGAAATCAGCTCAGATAAAATCGGAAGAGTAAAAGCATTGTTACATGCCAACTTCTTAGAGAAAGTACTGAACATTTGATCAATGTGATCATGAGTGTGGCCAACCAGAAGAAAATTTACCTTAACCTTCTGAAATACCTGTTTTTCAACAAGCATGCTTAAATATCCAAAGACTGTAGAATTTTTATTCTCTCTTGGAGTATTATCTAGTTGCAAATATAGAGTTGGTGGCAAAAGACCCTTCCATGATTGCAAAACACGATGAATGACAGTAACTGTAAGGTTTGGATCATTATGCACATTCGGATATGTGAAGAAAACCTTGGACATTACAGTTCCATTGTATACCAAAGCGCCAACCAAATGCATTTGCACAAGGACTTCATCTCCAATGTCCTTAGGGATGCGATAAAAATGTGGCAAACAAGTTTTTTTCTGATCCATACCATCGATCAACAAACACATATAACGCTCCGGATTTCTGAGTGCCTTACTTCGATGATGAATTGCTTTCTTTCTCTCTAATGCTTGACTCTCACGATGGTTGTTAAGAAGGTTTTTAAAATTATGCTTTTCCTGTGGTGTTGTAGCCCCTTTTGCCATGTTTTTCAAAGTGGCGCAAACTGAACATTCACCCATTCTAACTTTACGAGGAATAGAAACATTGTTAAACTCTTCCTTCCATAATCGAGTAAAGTGACGATACAACACATACTTCTCATTTCTATTTTCCATGTCTTCTCTATATATTTGAAATACCTCTCGACGAGTAAAGTTATCTGGCAAGTGCAACCTTCCAGTTGTAGGCATAACTTCACAATGCAAGCTAAAATAGTTCATCATCCAATTCATTGCATGACGTCCAACAGATCCTTTGGTCCCAACATGGAACGTATCCAAAATGAGATCCCCATTCAAAAACCCTTGTTGAACCCTATGTATTCTAAAATTTCCTACACCCATTGCAATTTTAAATGCAGCCCTACAGCATGGCATCCCTTGAGTAAAGAAATATTCAAAACCAACACGCGTTACTGACATGTTATCCTCAATCATTTGCATGCAAGAAACAAGGTATATATCCTGCCTTTCACTATCTAAATGGAGGAATTTTTCTCTTATGTGCTTTAGTTTCTTCATCCCTAAATTATACAAGCATTTCAAACCACAACAATGCTTCACAATATCCAATGCAATCTGTCTATCTGAAGTAAGAAATTTAAATCTTTTTCGACTTACTTCACGAGACCTTCTTTTAAATCGTAGATTGAGCTTGCTTTGCTTTTTCGTTGCTCCACATGCACTTGAGTCAGAAGGGAGATCAATGGTTGGATCAGATGGGAGATCAAGAGGTGCATTTGGTTGAGCAGCATTGCACTGTGAATTGGATAACTTAAATGACTCAACAGAAAACATGGAATCATCAGCACGTTCTAAATCATAGGGATCATCACTTCTCTGGAAAGGTTCAACTGAGAACAATGAATCAATATGAGCAGAGGAAGCTGATGCCCAAGCATCCACTGAAAAGATTGAGCTCATCTTCACTGAGTTCACAGAAGACTGAAGATGAATGACCTTTTTAAATAAGTAGAAATCCGAGATCAAGTGAAGATATCACATCAAATGTCACATCAAGAAGATATGAAATCAAAAGCTTATTAAAGTACATTAAATAACATAAAACATCAAATTACATCAAATCACTTAATTACTCAAATATACACTAATCAGGGAACCAAAGATTTGATTCACTTTTGATTCAAATGAGAAACACAGTTGATTTCTAACTACATATGAGTCATTCAGTCTAAGCATTGTGAATGAATCAAAATATATCCAAGTTGAGTTCCAACAGGAATATATAATAAAATTGTTTGGAGAAATTCTACAAGAAGAAATTTTACAACTGGAATATATCCAAGTTGAGTTCCAACTGGAATATGCTATGCCATTGAACACTATACAAGAAGAAATTTTACATTTGGTTAAGATTTCAAGGATTAGGTTTTATTGTGGTGTAGGCTAGATATCAAAGAGGTAGATGAAAGTATATTGAAAAAGAATTATGTGTAAAAGAGGCACACAGAAAGCATATTCATACATTGATTTTCCATTTCAACAATGTGTTACAAGATAAATGTGAATATGAACTAAAGTGTGGAGGATAACACTATAAAGATGTCATTAATCTCACAACTTAGACCTAATTTTCTCCCAAGCAACAGACTCTAAGAAAAAACTTCTACATGTGATTAGAAATCCTCATGTACATACCATACTGTTGCCATTGAAGTTTAATTTCAATGCAAATGTATATAAATAGTTGCAAGGTTCTGTACTAGAATGTTTATTCATAGTGATTTTCCATTTCAACAGTGAGTTACAAGATAAATGTGAATATGAACTAACGTGAGGAGGGTAATACTATAAAGATGTCATTAGTCTCCCACATTTAACACAACTTTGACTTGATTTTCTCCCAATAAAGAGATTCTTAGAAACAAATCTCTACATGAGTTTAGACATCCTCATGGACATACCATACTCTTGCCATTGAAATGTAATTTCTATGCAAATGTATATAAATAGTTGCAAGGGTCTATGAATATTTCATTAAAGTGGCTCTGAAACAGCCTATTTGTGTGGGTGCTATTCCCTGGTTAGATAAGTTGACAGATTTAGTTAGCAAGTGGACTCATTCAGTTAGATCCAGTTAGTTTCTGGTTCAAGTTACCCAATTGCCTATAAATACCAGAGGAGGAGATCATTCGCATTTTCAAAATCCACGAGCAAGAGAGAGCAGCAGAGCACAGACAGCCATGGAGCACAGAGGTCAGCATACCAGCAAGCCAAGTCTGATGGAGAAGAAGAATGTTGGCAAAAGCACCAAGAGGTAGACAAAATCATAACATAAGTAAAGATTCCAAAAAGATTCCCTCTGTATGTCTGTCTAAATATCTGCTTTCTAGGCATTAATTTTTCTTACCTCTAGAAATATGGATCAAAAGCATGTACAGGTCGATGCCTGGCATCGACTTTAAGGTGTAAGTCGATGCCAGGCATCGACTTAGGATTGCAAGTCGATGCCAGGCATCGACTTGCAGGAGCAAGTCGATGCCAGGCATCGACTTGCAGGAGCAAGTCGATGCCAGGCATCGACTTGTCGGTGCAAGTCGATGCCAGGCATCGACTTGCAACCCCAAGTCGATGCCTGGCATCGACTTGCAGGTGCAAGTCGATGCCAGGCATCGACTTGCAGCCCCAAGTCGATGCCTGGCATCGACTTGCAGGTGCAAGTCGATGCCAGGCATCGACTTGTCGGTGCAAGTCGATGCCTGGCATCGACTTGCAGCCCCAAGTCGATGCCAGGCATCGACTTGGGCCCAAAAAACGATGCCAAGCATCGACTTGCCGGCATCAACATTTACTGAAAAGTCGATGCCAGGCATCGACTTTTGGGTGCAAAATCGATGCTTGGCATCGGCTTTTGGGCCCAAGTCGATGCTTGGCATCGACTTTTGTGCCCAAGTCGATGCCAGGCATCGACTTTGTGTGCAAGTCGATGCCAGGCATCGACTTGAGGGTAAAAGTCGATGCCAGGCATCGACTTGTCCCAAAAGTCGATGCCAAGCATCGACTTGGGCCCAAAAGTGGATGCCAAGCATCGACTTGGGCCCAAAAGTGGATGCCAAGCATCGACTCTTGCACCCCCAACTCGATGCCTGGCATCGACTTTCACCCTCAAGTCGATGCCTGGCATCGACTTGCACACAAAGTCGCTGCCTGGCATCGACATTCACTTAAACATCGATGCCTGGCATCGACCTGAAGCTCAAAATCCATGCCTTGCATGGACTTGGGCCTTTGAAGCCACATTTACGTTTGATCTGATATTTCCAATTGCTTTCAGGGATGCGGAGTACAAGGATGAAAGGCCCATCAAGAAGCTCAGAGTCACCATGGGCTCTGCTGACCAGCAACGTGACAAAGGCAGTGGTCACCAAGCAAAGCCAAAGAAAATTATTGCACCATTATCCTCTGAGAAGGCCAGCAACCCACTAGGAATATCCTCAGGTGGACAGAGTAGCATAAAAATTCCTGAGGAGGATCCAAATATGAGGGAAAGGTCTAGGAAGACGGAGGTCATGAGGACAGATCGTCCACTTTGGGACATGACAAATCTCGAATGGTGCCTTCAGTACGTTGAAGAGAAGAATGCAGTCCTCCTTGTGTTCGCAGGGGCCTATGGCAGAGGAAAGATCACGACAACACAAGGTTTTCAGTATGGACTTGTCTACAAATTGGATTATGAAGATGAAGATTCTGACAACCTGCTTTTCTTGGTGGAGACATCGAAAGGATTAAGAAATGTCATATGCAAGATGGATTTCTTGTGCCCAGAGTGCTGTGTTCCAGAAGAGCTAGCTCAGATATGCAGAGACTCAGTGAATTTCATCAAGGACCTGATGCCATGGATACAGGGCAATATCATGCCAACACAGCACAAGAAGACGACCCCTGTAAAGGCAAGGGGTAAGCAGAGTGTGCAGAAAAAGCCCCAAAAGAAAAAGAAGATAATTGCAGAAGAGAACTTTTCTGACTCAAGCTCTAGCTCTGGGGACATAATTGTTGCACCTGGTGGAGAGCTTGCATCTGGTGTGCTTGGCACTGAGCAGAATAAGATGAGGGAGGACATAGCTAGAAGAAAAGTTGTGAAGAAGGGGCAGTTGTTCCACCTGCCTATTAATATTATCCACAGGCCACCAGTGGATCCAGTCACAGGGAGGAGGCCCCTTGAGATCAGGGAGCCACATAATTTGCATGTCCAAAATCTTAAGAAGAAAATGAAAATAAATCCTCATGCTACTGTTGTGCCATTCCTTGTCATGGTGGATCCGCATGAGTGCAGCTGTGTGGAGGATTTCAATGAGGGCTTGTTTGAGGAGTACACGTATTATGTGATTGGAGGTTCACACTCTGCAGAGGCTCGTAGACAGTTAGTGAAGGAGCACCCTACTACATTTTTCTTTAGGTATGCAGAGTGTAAGATATATGCTGGTCTTACAACTGAGGAAGCCAAGCTTCTTGCTTGGGATCACAACAACGACAATGACTACAGGCAGAAAATGTCCTCCATAGAGAGAATTCGGTTCTTCCACCATGAATACGAAGATTGTCTTGTGAAGGAAGCTGGGAGAATACATCCCAATCTACGAAAGCAATGCCTTATTGAGGTTGGAATTGCATTGGATGAGAATAGAAAGTCAGATGCTTTGAGGAAATATGATCCATGGTTTCAACTGGCATTCAGATCAGGTGAGATCTGGGATCTTCAGGATAGAATCTTCACAATGTGGGAGCACAAGGAGGTCAAGGGCCAGAAGCAACGAAAGTCGAGGCCAGACCCACAAATTGATCTGAGGGGAAAGGGAAGGAAAGTTGACCTTTCAATTGAAGAGGCTCCTGAGGACATGAAGCTGACCCCATGGAGGGCCCTTCAAGGAATCAAGGATGATACATTGATCATATCAACTTTGTCAAGGGTAATCTCGAAGGAGTTAAGCCTCGAGGAGATGGTGACTGAGCTCAATAAGTATGTATGTTATTCTCAGATCCTTTTTCCCTCCTCCCATGCTTCTTGTCTAACCTAGTCGCTTTTATATTTATGTGTCTGTAGTCATAAAGTGTACATGAAGATTCAGGAGGTGATGATGAAGAGGCTGGGTTGCTTTTCTTGGACAGAGGTCCAAGCAGACTATCCAACCACATCATCCTACAAAGCCTTATCAGAATATTTCATCCTGTTTCGTGATTGGGTAGATTCTCTTTTCAGAATATTTCATACTAAACAATTTGATGCATTGCATGGCATCAACATGGGGGCAAAAGTCGATGCCTGGCATCGACTTGGGGGCATAAGTCGATGCCTGGCATCGACTTGCAGCATAAGTCGATGCCTGGCATCGACTTGGGGGCATAACTCGATGCCTGGCATCGACTTGCAGCATAAGTCGATGCCTGGCATCGACTTGGGGGCATAAGTCGATGCCTCGCATCGACTTGCAGCATAAGTCGATGCCTGGCATCGACCTGCAACAAAAGTCGATGCCTGGCATCGACCTCGTGGCAAAAGTCGATGCCAGGCATCTACCCCAACAAGAAATCGATGCCATACATCCGTTCTTTATGTTCTGTTTGCTGTACTGAAGAGCTCTTCTAATTGTTTTTCCAATTTGTTCTGCAGAAACCAAGGAAAAGTAAGTCTACAGAGGTACTAGATGATTGCCCCCCTGCATTCCTTGCTCACATTCAAAGAGCAAGGCATGAGAAATCTAGACTGAAAGCGAAGGAGATGGATTTTGATGATGAACCCGATCTTAAATGTTTCTCCAATCCCCTAGACCCCCTTAGGCCTGTATATTACAATGTGTTCTGTAGTGATGTAAATAATATTTGTTCTGTTGTGCCTAGAAAACATTTCTCCCTTCTCATAGCGGACATACCCTATGGATTTAGGATGTTAGGATCAGTTAATGATGATGAACCCTTCAAACACCCTCATATTCGGAAGATGGTCACTGATTTTGCAGAGTTGACTATGTCTCCTCTTTGGAGGATAGTAATTTTCCATAGCAGAGACCAGTCTTTCTCTGTTTCAACTGCTCTGAAGGCAAGATGTCATGCTGTGGAGTGCCTCACTTGGTAAGTAATCTTCTTTCTATCTCCATGGCTTTAATGATGCCCTATGTGACTCATAGTTCTTTTTTGCAGGGTGAAGACAAACGTAAATCACACTCCTTTGCATCGGTTTGTGAGTGCCACTGAATGCATTACAGTGGGCTATTATGATGAAGTAAG